>CM062815.1:71568695-72168695 GCA_031772625.1 Pinus tabuliformis | reverse complement strand
TAGTGTTTATAATTTTTAACTTAGGGTTTATACCATTGTGTTGATATCCATGGTTAAGCATGGTCAACCATGGTCCAACGTCATTGTGATAAGGATTGTGTCAATATGAAAATAAACCATGGTCAACCATGTTTATCTTAGTGTTTATAATATTTATCTTAGGGTTTATATACCTTTAGTTTATGATATTATTCCCTTGGTTTTAATATATTCCCTTGGGTTCATGACCCCTTGGGGTTTTAGTATTAATCCCTTAGGTTTATTACTCCTTCGGGTTTGTAATATCAATCCCTTGGGATTATTATTCCCTTGGGTCTATAATATCAATGATGGTTAACCATGGTTCATCACAGCCAGCCATGGTTAACCATGGTCGAATGTCGCACTGTGATAATGATTGTCTCAATATGAAAATCAACCATGGTCAACCATAGTCCAACGTCGCATTCTGATAGATTGTATCGATATGAAAATCAATCATGGTCAACCATGGTCTAGTGTCGCATTGTGACAATGATTGTCTCAATATGGAAATCAAACCATAGTCAACCATGATCAACCATGTTTATTTTATGGTTTATAATATTTATCTTAGAGTTTATATACCTTTGGTTTATAATTTACGTCGCATTATGAAAAATATTGTCTTAATATGATAATCATCGTCAACCATGGTAAATCATGGTCAATCTTTGTGAACCATGGTCAACCATGTTTTATAAAATAAAACATAGTCATCCATGGTCAATTATGGTCATCTAACGTCGAAGGTCGCATTGTCACAGAAGGTTGTGTTGATGTCCATGGTTAAGCATGGTCAACCATGGTCCAATGTCACATTGTGACAAGGATTGTCTCAATATGAAAATCAACCATGGTCAACCATTGTCAACGATGTTTATTTTAGTGTTCATAATATTTATCTTAGGGTTTATATACTTTGGGTTTATAATATGTGTCCCTTGGGTTTAATATTATTCCCTTGGGTTCATAATCCCTTTGGGTTTTAGTATAAATCCCTTTAGAATATTATTCCCTTGGGTTTATAATATCAATGCCTTAGGTTTATTATTCCCTTGGATTTATATTATCAATCATGGTCAACCATGGTCAATCATAGCCAACCATGGTTGAATGTTGCATTGTGACAATGATTGTCTCAATATGAAAATCAACCATAGTCCAACATCGCATTATGACAGATTGTCTCGATATAAAAATCAATCATGGCCAAGCATGGTCAACCATGGTTGAACATCACATTGTGATAAAGATTGTCTCAATATGGAAATCAACTATGGTCAACCATGGTCAACCATGTTTATTTTAGGGTTTATAATATTTATCTTAGGGTTTATATACCTTGGTCTTATAATTTATGTCACATTGACAAAGATTGTCTCAATATGATAATCATGGTCAACTATGGTCAACCATGGTTAATCATGGTCAACTTTGATCAGCCATGGTCAACCATGTTTTATAAAATTAAGCATGAACATCCATGGTCAATGAGGGTCAACCATGGTCGAACATCGCAGTGTCACAAAGATTGCGTTGATATGAAAATCAAAGATGGTTAAGCATTGTCAACCATGGTCAAACATCACATTGTGACAAGGATTGTCTTAATATGAAAATCAACCATGGTGAACCATTGTCAATGATATTTATTTTAGTGCTTATAATATTTATCTTAGGCGGTATATACCTTGGGTTTATAATATCAATCATTGTTAACCATGGTCAACCATGGTCAGTGATGGTAAACCATGGTAAATCATAGCCAACCATGGTCAACCATGGTCGAATGTCATTGTGACAATGATTGCCTCAATATGAAAATCAACCATAGTCCAACATCACATTGCGACAAATTTCTCGATATGAAAATCAATCATGGTCAAGCATGTTCATCCATTGTCCAACATCACCTTGTGACAATGATTGTCTCAATATGGAAAACTACCATGCTTAACCATGGTCAACCATGTTTATTTTAGGGTTTATATACCTTGGTTTTATAATTTACGTTGCATTGAAAAAGATTGTCTGAATATGATAATCATGGTCAACCACGATCAACCATGGTCAATCATGGTCAACCACGATCAACTGTGGTCAATCATGGTCAACCTTGATCAACCCTGGTCAACCATGTTTTATAAAATCAAACATGATCATCCATGGTCAATCACGGCCAACCATGGTTGAATGTCACATTGTCACAAATATTGTGTTGATATGTAAATTAATGATGGTTAAGCATTTTCAACCATGGTCGAACGTCACATTGTGACAAGGATTATCTCAATATGAAAATAAACCATGGTCAACCATTGTCAATGATGTTTATTTTAGTGTTTATAATATTTATCTTAGAATTTATATACCTTGGGTTTATAATATTTGCCCCTTGGGTTTTTAGTATTTATCCCTAGGGTTTATTATTACCTTGGGTTTATAATATCAATCATTGTTAACCATGGTCAATGATGGTCAATCAAGTTTATTTTATTTTATGTTTTATAATATTTATATTAGGGTTTATATACCTTAGGCTTTTAATATTAATCATTACGGTTTATTACTCCATTTGGCTTATAATATTGATCATGGTGAACCATGGTCCAACGTCGCATTGTGACAAATATTGTCTCAATATGAGAATCAAGCATTGTCAACCATGGTCCAATGTCATATTGTGAAAATGATTATCTCAATATGAAAATCAACCATGGTCATCCATGTTTATTTTAGTGTTTATAATATTTAATTTGGTGTATAGATACCTTGGTTTTATAATATTAGTCCCTTGGGTTTAATATTATTCAACGATGCCTAACCATGGTTAATAATGTTTAATAAAATCAATCGTGGTCAACCATGGTCCAATGTTTCATTGTGACAAAATTTGTATCAATATTTAAATCAATCATTTTCTCAACCATGATCCAACATCGCGTTATGACAAAGATTGTCTCAATATGATAATCATCGTCAACCCTGGTTGAACGTCACATTGTCACAAAGATTTTGTTGGTATGGAAATAAACCATGGTTAAGTATGGTCAACCATGGTTCAACATCGCATTGTGACAATGATTGTCTCAATATTAAAATCAATCATGGTCAACCATTTTCAACCATGTTTATCTAAGTGTTTATATTATTTATCTTAGGGTTTATATACCTTCAGTTTATAATATTAGTCTCTTCATTTTAATATATCCCCTTAGGTTCATAGTCCCTTGGGGTTTTATTATTAATCCCTTAGGTTTATTACTCCCTTGGGTTTATAATATTAGTCCCTTGGGTTTATTATTCCTTTAGGTCTATAATATCAATCATAGTAAACCATGGTTAATCATATCCAACCATGGTCAACCATGGCTGAATGTCGCATTGTGACAATGCTTGTCTCAATATGAAAATCAACCATGGTCAACCATAGTCCAACATCGCATTGCGATAGATTTTATAGATATGAAAATCAATCATGGTCAAGCATGGTCTAGCATCACATTCAGGGAAAAATTTAGGGGCTAATATTCGCCCATGGGATAATTTTCTATACTTTTTCCAAAAAAAAGATTCACTAATTTCCATTTTTTTGTAAAAATGATTCGCCAAATTTATAGAATGAAATTATTTTACCCTAAAAATCGCCAAAAAATTATATATAGACTATATAAAAATATTATAAATTTGAATTTTTTTTAAAAAAATATCTCCAGGGAAAATTTTAAGAACCCCCCCCTAAATTTATAAATATAATAAATGGGCGAATCTCCATGGTATATAGGAAAAATGGAAGGCGATTTTATCAATAATATAATATGTATATATAATTTTTTGGCGAATCTCTCACCAGGCATGGCGAATATTTTACTCAATTATAAAATCTTGGGGAGTCTTTCACTAAATAATACAACTTTGTAAAGTCCTAGTGAATCTTAGCATAGGCTACATGCTGGTTTAATTCCCCCATTTAAATAGGCTACATTCCAGGTGAATACCATGGGTCAATACCATGTGCCATTTTTATTTTTATTAATTCTAATATTAGGGTTAATAATGGTTTTTTGCATGGTATTAATAACAACCTAGTCCATGGTATTTCTCCCATAGTATTTTGGCCATAGGTTTCACCTAAATATAACCCATTTTTTGAATGTTCCTAAATATAAGGTGACTTATGGAGTAAATATAAAAAAATGTCTAATTTGTTTACCATACCTCTCATTTATTTATATTTTTATTAATTTACCATACCTCTTTTACAAATATGGTATTTGGCCCATAGGATTCACTTAAATAAAACCACTTTCTTTAGCCTTCATAAATAGAACGAGGGTTATGGACTAAATATAAAAAGAGGATTTATTTATTTACGATACGTCTAGTTTATTTATATTTTTATTTATTTACCATACCTCCACTTTACTTATATTTTTATTTGTTTACACCGTTACATGTATATAAGGTGAATTATGAAGTAAATATAAAAAATGTTTTATTTATTTACCATACAGTTTGAGTAAGTATAAAAAGACGTTTTATTTATTTACCATACCTCCACTTTACTTATATTTTTATTTGTTTACACCGTTACATGTATATAAGGTGAATTATGAAGTAAATATAAAAAATGTTTTATTTATTTACCATACCTCTCATTTATTTATATTTTTATTAATTTACCATACCTCTTATAAATATGGTATTTGGCCCATAGGATTCACTTAAATAAAACCTATTCTTGAAAATGGGCGAATGAATTCACTTAAATATAACCTATTCTTGAAAGTGGGCGAATGGAAGGTTGTAAGTCCTAATTTCAAGGGCTAAATTTACCTTTTTTACCCTCTCCCTTAAAATAAGGTGGGCTATTTGAGGTGATTTGTAAAAATGTACTATGATACAAAATATTCGCCCACTAAAAATTTAAAACCCCTTTATTTCGCCAAAGGGTGAACATTCGCCCCTAAAATTATCCTTGAATATCTCCAAACATTTTATAGATTTCATATTATGGACTAGTGGGATTCGCCAATGTTTCTAAACTTTAATATAAATTTCCATCCTTAAAATTTTCCCTAGTCGCATTGTGACAAGGATTGTCTCAATATGGAAATCAACCATGGTCAACCATGTTTATTTTAGGGTTTATAATATTTATCTTAGAGTTTATATACCTTGGGTTTATAATTTATGTCGCATTACGATAAATATTGTCTCAATAAGATAATCATCGTCAACCACGGTAAATCATGGTCAACCTTGGTGAACCATGGTCAAACATGTTTTATAAAATAAAACATGGTCATCCATAGTCAATCATGGCCAATTATGGTCGAACTTCAAATTGTCACAAATATTGTGTTGATATCCATGGTTAAGCATGGTCGACCATGATCCAACGTCGCATTGTGACAAGGATTGTGTTAATATGAAAATCAACCATGGTCAACCATTGTCAACGATGTTTATTTTAGCGTTTATAATATTTATCTTAGGGTTTATATACTTTGGGTTTATAATATGTGTCCCTTGGGTTTAACATTATTCCATTCGGTTCATAATCTCTTTGGGTTTTAGCATTAATCCCTTTGGTTTATTATCCCCTTGGGTTTATAATATCAATGCCTTAGATTTATTATTCTCTTTGATTTATAATATCAATCATGGTCAACCATGGTCGATCATAGCCAACCATGGTCAACCATGGTCGAATGTCGCATTGTGACAATGATTGTCTCAATATGAAAATCAACCATAGTCCAACGTTTCATTGCGACAGATTGTCTCGATATGAAAATCAATCATGGTCAACCAGGGTTAACCATGGTCAATCATGGTCAACCTTGATCAACCATGGTCAACCATGTTTTATAAAATCAAACATGATCATCCATGATCAATGAGGGTCAACCATGGTCTAACGTTGCATTGTCACAAAGATTGTGTTGACATGAAAATCAATGATGGGTAAGAATTGTCAACCATGGTCAAACGTCACATTGTGACAAGGATTTTCTCAATATGAAAATCAACCATGGTCAACCATTATCAATGCTGTTTATTTTAGTGTTTATAATATTTATCTTAGGCTTTATATACCTTGGGTTTATAATAGTTGTCCCTTGGCTTTTCAGTATTTATCCCTAAGGTTTATTATTCCCTTGGGTTTATAATATAAATCATTGTCAACCATGGTCAACCATGTTTATTTTATTTTACGGTTTATAATATTTACCATAGGGTTTATATACCTTAGGATTTTAATATTTATCCCTAGGGTTTACTGTTCCCTTTGGTTTAGAATATTGATCATGGTGAACCATGGTCTAACATCGCATTGTGACAAATATTGTCTCAATATGAGAATCAACCATTGTAAACCATGGTCCAATGTCACATTATGACAAATATTTTGTCAATTTAAAAATCAGTCATTGTCAAACATGGTCAACCATGTTCCAATGTCACATTGTGACAAGCATTACCTCAATATGAAAATCAACTACAGTCAACCATGGTCAACCATGTCTATTTTAGTGTTTATAATAAATCATTGTCTTAACCATGGTCCAATGTCACATTCTAAAATTGATTATCTCAATATGAAAATCAACCATGGTCAACAATGTTGATTTTAGTGTTTATAATATTTAACTTAGGGTTTAGATACCTTTGGTTTATAATATTAGTCCCTTGGGTTTAATATGATTCAACCATGCTCAACAATGGTTAATAATGTTTTATAAAATCAATTGTGGTCAACCATGGTCCAAAGTTGCATTGTGACAAAGATTGTATCAATATGTAAATCAATAATTTTCTCAACCATGCTCCAATATCGCATTATGACAAAGATTGTCTCAATATGATAATCATCATCAACCATGGTCAACCATGGTCTATCATGATCAACCATGGGCTAACGTCACATTGTCACAAAGGTTGTGATGGTATGAAAATCAACCATGGTCAACCATTGTCAAACATGTTTATCTTAGGGTTTATATAACTTCAGTTTTTAATATTAGTCCCTTGGTTTTAATATATTCCCTTGGGTTCATAATCCCTTGGGGTTTTAGTATTAATCCCTTAGGTTTATTACTCCCTTGGGTTTATAATATCAATCCCTTGGGTTTATTATTCCCTTGGGTCTATAATATCAATCATGGTTAACCATGGTTAATCATAGCCAACCATGGTCAAGCATGGTCGAATGTCGCATTGTGACAATGATTGTCTAAATATGAAAATCAACCACGGTCAACCATGTTCTAGTGTTGCATTGTGGTAGTTTGTATCGATATGAAAATAAATCATAGTCAAGCATGGTCAAGCATGGTCTAGCCTCGCATTGTGACAAGGATTGTCTCAATGTGGAAATCAACCATGGTCAACCATGTTTATTTTAGGGTTTATAATATTTATCTTAGAGTTTATATACCTTGGGTTTATAATTTACGTCACATTATGACAAATATTGTCTCAATATGATAATCATCGTCAACCACAGTAAATAATGGTCAACCTTAGTGAACCATTGTCAACCATGTTTTATAAAATCAAATATGGTCATTCATGGTCAATCATGGTCAACTATAGTCGAAGGTCATATTGTCACAAAGATTATGTTGATATCCATGGTTAAGCATGGTCAACCATGGTCCAACGTCGCATTGTGACAAGGATTGTCTTAATATGAAAATCCAGCATGGTCAACCATTGTAAACCATGTTTATCTTAGTGTTTATAATATTTAACTTAGGGTTTATATACCTTCTGTTTATAATATTAGTCCATTGGTTTTAATATATTCTCTTGGGTTCATATTCCCTTCGAGTTTTAGTATTAATCCCTTAGGTTTATTACTCAGTTGGGTTTATAATATCAATCCCTTGTGTTTAGTATTCCCTTGGGTCTATAATATCAATGATGGTTAACCATGGTTCATCATAGGCAACAATGGTCGAATGTCGCATTGTGAAAATGATTGTTTCAATATGAAAATCAACCATTGTCAACCATAGTCCAATGTCGCAGTGTGGTAGATTGTATCGATATGAAAATCAATCATGGTCAAGCATGGTCAAGCATCGCATTATGGAAATCAACCATGGTCAACCATGTTTATTTTAGGGTTTATAATATTTATGTTAGAGTTTATATACCTTGGGTTTATAATTTATGTCGCATTATGACAAATATTGTCTCAATATGATAATCATCATCAACCATGGTAAATCATGGTCAACCTTGGTGAACCATGGTAAATCATGGTCAACCTTGGTGAACCATGGTAAACCATGTTTTATAAAATTAAACATGGTCATCCATGGTCAATCATGGTCAACTATGGTCGAAGGTCGAATTGTCACAAAGATTGTGTTGATATCCATGGTTAAGCATGGTCAACCATGGTCCAACATCGTATTGTGACAAGGATTGTCTCAATATGAAAATCAACCATGGTCAACCATTGTCAATGATGTTTATTTTAGTGTTTATAATATTTATCTTAGGGTTTATATACTTTGGGTTTATAATATGTGTCCCTTAGGTTTAATATTATTCCCTTGGGTTCATAATCCCTTTGGGTTTTAGTATTAATCCCTTTCATTTATTATTCCCCTAGGTTTATAATATCAATGCCTTAGGTTTATTATTACCTTGGATTTATAATATAAATCATGGTCAACCATGGTCAATCATAGCCAACCATGGTCAACCATGGTCGAATGTCGCATTGCGATAATGATTGTCTCAATATGAAAATCAACCACAGTCCAATGTCGCATTGCAACAATTTTTCTCGATATGAAAATCAATAATGGTCAACCATGGTCCAATCTCACATTGTGACAAAGATTAGCTCAATATGGAAATCAACTATGCTCAACCATGGTCAACCATGTTTATTGTAGGGTTTATAATATTTGTCTTAGGGTTTATACCTTGGTTTTATAATTTGCACTGCATTGACAAAGATTGTCTCAATATGATAATCATGGCCAACCATGGTCAATCATGGTCAATCTTGATCAACCATGTTTTATAAAATCAAACATGATAATCCATGGTCAATGAGGGTCAACCATGGTCAAACGTCACATTGTGACAAGGATTGTCTCAATATGAAAATCAACCATGGTCACCCATTGTCAAAGATGTTTATTTTAGTGTTTATAATATTTATCTTAGGCATTATATACCTAGGTTTATAATATTTTTCCCTTGGGTTTTTAGTATCTATCCCTAGGGCTTATAATATCAATCATTGTTAACCATGGTTAATGATTGTCAACCATGTTTATTTTATTTTATGGTTTATAATATTTATCTTAGGGTGTACATACCTTAGGCTTTTAATATTAATCCCTAGGGTTTATTATTCCCTGTGGTTTATAATATTGATCATGGTGAACCATGGTCCAACATCGCAATATGACAATATTGTCTCAATATGAGAATCAACCATTGTCAACCATGGTCCAATGTCGCAATGTGACAAAGATTTTGTCAATTTAAAAATCAATCATTGTCAAGCATGGTCAACCATGTTCCAATGTCACATTGTGACAAGCATTGCCTCAATATGAAAACCAGCCACAGTAAACCATGGTCAACCATTTTTATTTTAGTGTTTATAATCTATAATTGTCCTAACCATGGTCAATCATGGTAAAACATGGTCCAATGTCACATTGTGAAAGGGATTGACTCAATATGAAAATCAACCATGGTCAACCATGTTGATTTTAGTGTTTATAATTTTTAAATTAGGGTTTAGATACCTTGGGTTTATAATATTAGTCCCTTGGGTTTAATATTATTCAACCATGCTCAACTGTGGTTAATAATGTTTTATAAAATAAGTCGTGGTAAATCATGGTCTAACACCACATTGTGACAAATATTGTATCAATATGTAAATCAATCATTTTCTCAACCATGCTACAACATTGCATTATGAAAAATATTGTCTCAATATGATAATCATCGTCAACCATGTTTGAACACCACATTTTCACAAATATTGTGTTGGTATGAAAATAAACCATGGTTAAGTATGGTCAATCATGGTCCAATGTCACATTGTGACAAGGATTGTCTCAATATGAAAATCAACCATGGTCAACCATTGTCAACCATGTTTATCTTAGTGTTTATAATATATATCTTAGGGTTTATATACCTTCAATTTATAATATTAGTCCCTTGGTTTTAACATATTCCCTTTGGTTCATAATCCCCTCGAGTTTTAGTATTAATCCCTTAGGTTTGTTACTCACTTGGGTTTATAATACCAATCCCTAGGGTTTATAATATCAATAATGGTCAACCATGGTCAATCGTAGTCAACCATGGTCAACCATGGTTGAATGTCACATTGTGACAATGACTGTTTCAATTTGAAAATCAACCATAGTCAACCATAGTCCAACATCGCGTTACTATAGATTGTCTTGATATAAAAATCAATCATGGTCAAGCATGGTCCAACATCTCATTGTGACAAGAATTGCCTCAATATGGAAATCAACCATGGTCAACCATGTTTATTTTAGGGTTTATAATATTTATATTAGAGTTTATATACCTTGGGTTTATAATTACGTCGCATTATGACAAATATTTTCTCAATATGATAGTCATTGTCAACCTTGGTGAACCATGGTCAACCATGTTTTATAAAATCAAACATGGTCATCCATGGTCAAGCATGATTGAAGGCTGCATTGTCACAAAGATTGTGTTGATATAAAAATCAACCATGGTCAATCAATGTCATCGATGTTTATTTTAGTGTTTATAATATTTATCTTAAGGTTTATATACTTTGGGTTTATAATATTTGTCCCTTGGGTATAATATTATTCCCTTGGGTTTTAGTATTAATCCCTTTTTTTATTTTTCCCTTGGGTTTATTATTTCCTTGGGTTTATAATATCAATCATGGTCAACGATGGTCAAGCATGGTCAAGCATGGTTGAATGTCCATTGTGACAATGATTGTCTCAAAATGAAAATCAACCATGGTCAACCATAGTACATCGTCATATTGCAACAGATTTTCTCAATATGAAAATAAATCATGGTCAACCATGGTCTAGCGTTGCATTATGACAAATATTATCTCAATATGGAAATCAACCATGGCCACCCATGTTTATTTTAGGGTTTATAATATGCATCTTAGGGTTTATATACCTTGGGTTTATTATGTACGTTGCATTGACAAATATTGTCTCAATATAATTAATCATCGTAAATCACAGCCAATCATGGTCAATCATGGTCAACCTTCATCAACAATGGTCAACCATGTTTGTCCATGGTAATCATGGTCAACCACGGTCTAACATCGCATTTTCACAAAGATTTGGTTGATATGAATATCAACGATTGTTAAGCATGGTCACCCATGGTTGAACATTGCATTTTGACAAAGATTGTCTCAATATGAAAACCAACCATGGTCAACCGTTGTCAAAGATGTTTAATTCAATGTTTATAATATTTATCTTAGGCTTTATATAACTTGGGTTTATAATATTTGTCCCTTAGGTTTAATATTATTCCCTTGGGGTTTTAATATTAATACCTTGGGCTTATTATTTCCTTGGGTTTATAAGATCAATCGTTTGGGTTTATTATTTCGTTGGGTTTATAATATAAATCATGGTCAACCATGGTCATCCATAATAAAATGTCACAACGTGACTAATATTGTCTCAATATGAAAATCAACCATGGTCAACCATGGTCCAACATTGCATTGTAACAAATATTGTCTTGATATGAAAATCAATGATGGTGAAGACTGGTCAACCATGGCCCAACATTGCAATGTGACAAGGATTGTCTCAACCATGATCAACCGTGTTTATTTTAGGGTTCATAATATTTATATTTGGGTTTATATATCCTGGGTTTATAATTTTTATCCCTAGGGTTTATTATTCCCTTGGGTTTATAATATCAATCCCTTGGGTATATATTATTCATATGGTTTATAATATTAATATTTGGGTTTAATATAAATCCATTGGGTTTATAATCATGGTCAACCTTGATCCAACGTCACATTGTGATAAATATTTTCTCAATATGAAAATCAACCATGGTCCAATGTCACATTGTTACAAAAATTGTCTGCATATTAAAATCAATCATGGTCAACCATGGTCTAATGTCGCATTGTGAAAAATATTGTCTCAATATGAAAATCAATCATGGTCAACCATGATTGTTTTAGGGTTTATAATATATATTTTAGAGTTTTTATACCTTGTGTTTATAATATTGATCCCATGGGTTTAATATTATTTCCTTGGGTTTTAGTTATAAATTCCTTGTGTTTATTATTTCCTTGCGTTTATAATATCAATCCCTTGGGTTTATAATATCAATCCCTTGGGTTAAATATAAATCGTTGAGTTTAATTAATTAATAATAATTACTTTAAATTATTAAAAAACAATATTTATATTAATTATTTTTAATATAAAACATTATTAATAAATAATAATAATAATAATTAGTCAATTATATTTATATTTATATAAAGAATATTTATATTATATTAATTTTTTGTTTAATAAATTCAATAAAAATAATATTGGATTTCAGAGATCTGTGGTTTGTGTTATTTGAATTTCTGATCGGAGAACCCACAGTAATGGAGTTTTTACACCAACGTTTCGAATCCCAAATGGGATCCATCATCAGGGAAAAGAGAAAGATGAAGAGAAAGAGGATAAAAAGAAGAGCCAGATGGAGGGAATATATACTTATGAGGGCAGAATGATAGAGGTAAAGCACAGGTCGGCTGGAAAAATAATGAAACCTAATTTTAATTTTAATTTTAATAGTAGTAATATTAATTTATATGCCTTCGGTGTATATCAACCACATTTACTAATATAAATTTGGTTGTGCTAGTAATTATAACTATTTATAATTAAAATAGATTGATAAGTTAAGATTGTGGGCCTTTTTAGATGGTTTTTTCAATGGGATGATTCGTATGGTGGAGGAGCGATCCTTTTTTTTATCATAAAATAATTCCTTCAAATTAAAGAGTTGTTTGGGAAGAGGCTCAAACAATTATATTGAGCTTTGAAGCATTAAGCTTCTTATTTTTGCTCTTGAAAAAGGGTGTCGACAACTTCAATTTTTTGGTGATTTCCGCGTGGTCGCCAATTGGTTTAATGAATCATCTGTTTGTCACATGCACACACTCAGGCCTATTCTTGATGAAGTTCTTTTGATCAACAAAATTTTTGATCATATTTCTTGTCGACATATTTATAGGGACTGAAATTCCGTCGTTGATGCACTTTCCAAGGACGGCTCACAAGAGGTTTGGGGTTCATGGTAGATTTATGAGCAAGTGAATGGTGACCATTATTAGTACTATCATCATCCCTTTATATAGGGTATTCCATCCACAATGAGCGAGTATGAGATTTTTCTCCACAACAATACTCTAGGGTATATGGTTGATGAATATATATGGTTTTGTTACATGAGCTCTGGTATATGCATAGTTTCTTCTACTCATAGTTTTGGCTTTACACAACAACACCGTACTATGTTTATCCTCTTTTAGAGGTTTTTTTTTTTATATATATATTTAGCTTGCATGAAATGTTTTTTTTACTCAGTCAGGTTGTATACAACCTCCCATGAAGGACTATGTAATATTTTGGACTCTGGTTTTTTTCATATAAGCCATTAGGCATATTTGGTACGCACCCTAGAAAAATATGATATTACTTTGGGCTTCTACAACATGTAATTTTCATTTCGTATTAGTGGAAATTATGATTTTTCCTTAGGTCAAAAATTAATTGTAATTAATAATTAAACTAACCTCTGGATCTATCAAGCAACGAAAGGGATTAAATATGAGGTGCAAACCTATTTTAAAATTAAAAGAGATTTAACCACTCTCGACACTTTGTAGATCTAACGTTCGGATGGATTTAGGTTGGTTTATAACTTGATTTGGAGAGACTAGGTTGCCCCACAAAATAAAATTACAATATAACAAATTGAATTCTATTATTTTTATTACCTTTGGCTTTTTATCTTTAATTGAGCCAAGATTTAAATGTTTACACTCATTTATGGACACTACAACATTCCCTCTATGTTGGGCTCTATATTACTTTTAACCTTTTATTATTTTTTAATTGAGCTAACATTTGAATGTCAAATGTCAAATATTTATGTTTACAAACATTTACACCTACATATCTCCCCTTATAATGGGTTGTGTAGTGCTTCTCGGCTCAATAATATAGTAGTAAAGAAGATTTACTTTCTTTGATTACGTCGAGAGGTGCTCTATGTCCCAATATGATGGAGATTTTTTAACGTAATGCAATGTAATGTCCTATAAATAAAAATGAAATTAGATTAAAAAAATAATGTAATGTAATTTAAGCATTTTCACTAAGTAAATAAAAAAACCCTATAAAAATAAAATAAAATAAAAATAAATGACCCATGGTATTGAGAACCCATGGTATTCATACATGAAATAGTTTATTTAAAGGGGGGATTAAACTAGCCTAGATTCATATTAACTATGGTTCTACCAAGCGTTGAGAGGGATCAAATCTCTTGAGATGCAAATCTGTTTGAGAGTTAAAAGAGATTTGATCCATCTCAGCGCTTGGTAGATCCAAAGTTAAGATGGATCTAGGATAGTATATATAATTCCAATTTAAAATAAAATAATACAACTAAGCTATAAAGTAAATTTAAATTTATGTTTTCAAGTTAGAATTAAAAATAAAAATATTGTTAATTTTACCATATTTCATTAATAATAATAACAACAAATAATTATTTTTACTTATGAGTTGGCTATTTTTTTTTCTTAACTAGTCTGTAATAAGAAAAGTAATGAATACGTATGTGTCGCAGTATAACAACAACCTTTCGTTATTGTATATATTATATAGACAATAAGGACCCAAAAAGTTTAATTTTGTCAAAATAACATTTGTAGGATCATTCAAACCTTAAAGTTTGTAAATAAACTTCAATTTGTCAATATTGTTTTAAAAATTGGGTTTAAAACTTGTCAACATGGTTTATTTTCTTTTTGCACCATTTTGGGCATAAATCCTAAATTCCCAATAATGGTATTGGCTTGCTCAATTTAATGTTTATGTCTTAGTACTTGATATTCAATATCCGGATTCTTGCTTTGAAAGTTCTCATATCGAGCTAGTTATCAATCCATGAAAAATTATCATCTCTATCCTGATATCCTTTCCCGTAAACAACCAAAATTTTTGTTTAGTCAATTTGGTATGTCCTAAATTGCTACATTAATTATCAATCTGGGAGTCGTAAATTGATGAAATGTGGTGAACTCTATGTGCAAGAAAACCTCTTTCTTACTTTATTGTTTTCAGTTTTTGTTTTTGGGGTTTTGTTCTTGTTGGTCTTCTAAAGTGTTTAATGCAAATGGAAATCCTAGTCTAAGATTTTAAGAGTACATTTCAAGGTCAAGTATGGATGTAGAATTTAAGACAAGGTTTATGCCTCTTATGGTAATTTTCCAAACTTAGCACTTCAAAGACCTCAAAACTTGCTATCTATGAAATCAGAACTTGAACAAAAGTGTAAACATGCAGCTACATAAACCAAGAAAAAGATGAAGTACTGAACATGAGGTTACTGTCTATGTTGTCCATCTTATTACATAAATAAAATCTAACTACTGCACTCAAAAACATAAAAATAAAGAAGCTGGAAACTAGTAACTGATTTCACCCATAATTCCAATATTTCATCAATTAACTTCTAAAAAGGGGTTAAGCTAAAGGCACTGGAAACATCGTCATATGGCATGAAAGAATGACATTTAAACTATCTAAAAAGGGGTTAAGCTAAAGGCACTGGAAACATCGTCATATGGCATGAAAGAATGACATTTAAACTATCTACTTGCAGACTAATGAAAGCAAAATCAATTACCTCATCTACAATTCCAATAGCTCGCCAATTAACTTTTAAAACGGGGTTAAACTAAAGGCACTGGAGATATCGTCATGTAGCATGAAAAGCTAATATCTAAACCATCTACTTGTAGGCTAATGAAAGAAAAATCAAATTACTTCACCTATGATTCCAATAGCTCGTCAATTAACTTCTAAAATGGGGTTAAGCTAAAGGCACCAGAGATATTGTCATATAGCTTGAAGAACTTGATATCTAAACTAGCTAAAAGCAGTAAACAAATCTCACTAAAATCAAAGCATAACAACTGGAATTAAAACTAAAGTTCAACAGAGGAAGCAAGTCTTAGATCACCACTTGATGAAAAAACTATATTAAAAAGCTCGAGTAAAACCTATCCTGAAATGAACTGATCAGTGTTAGTGGAAAATATAACAATGCTGCAAAAACATGTACAGGAGTAAAAACGATTAATACCATAAACAAATCATGAGAAATGTACAGTTGAAATGAAAGAAAACATGCATGAAAACTATACAAAACGAAAGGAAAAACCTCAGCCAATAGGGCTCCTCTACACAGCCTTGGATTAATACATTGTCACCTCAAAACCACGCTTTAAATAGTCATATATAAAAACAGAGTTTTTGTATTATGAAATAGAGGATATGTCTCTCGATTACAATAAAAAAATAACACTAAAACAACAGCATCAAGACTAACTACTTGCGTTGCAAATGCTTATACTTATAGAGGAAATAGATAACTGTCTTTTGGAGAAAAATCTTCAGCAATGGACATGTGAACAGGCCAGAATCTGGAAGTTTAGCCTCTTGGTTTCCATAAACATTAAATCTACGAAAAGTGGATGTTAGATTGCATCATGGAGACGGCCTGTAGATGGCAAAAATGGATCCATGAACTCAGGAACGGTTTCAGACTTTTTCACGTGCTGGAACAGAGTCCTAGTTGACGTAGGACTCTATGTTGACCATCCTTTGAATGATGCCTTTCTTCATGAATTCGGCTAAACAGATAGGACCTTGTCCATGTGTGGATCATTTCCGAGCTGCCCATGTGCCTCGTTTCTCCTGTCGACACCTGTAACATATAAAACAATGGAAACAACTTTGGAATTGCGAGTCAGCTACGGAAAGTGGCTACATTCCGTAGCTGATGAACAAAATCTAAATCAAATAGCACACATAAGGATATAGTTTGAAAATCACTTAAATGCACTCCTAAAATCAATTTTAACAATATTTGATAGCTTATGAGGCACTGATATGGGAAAATATAAGAGAAAAGGTTTAGGCCAGTATGTAGAAGAGAGGTAGTTCTAGGGCTCAACATACCCCCAATGTGAAGATGTTGCATGTACTCATGCAACCAAAACTGTGACTATCCTTCCTTCAATTCATCTGCTCTGAGACTTCTGCTAATACATCTAACCTTTTCTTCTTCTTCCTTGGTGTCACTGTCGTCCTGGGATTCATCATAAGGCACCTGTATTTGAGATTGATAAGGGCTCTACTCAACCTTATATTCTTCTTCTTCAATTTCCTATTTTTCTTGTGCCACAGTCCTAGATGCAGCATGGTGTTGTCATGGATAATTTTGTCCAATTTGTTTTGCTCTTTCAATGTCTCATTTTCCCTTTTGATATGTCTATTCAGGATTTCTAGTTCATAAACTTATTGTTTTAATGATTGGATCAAAATTTCCTGAGTTGTACTAGGTTGATTAGATGAAGTGCCCTGTTCTGTTGCAACATTTTCCAATGATTCAATAAAATCATACATCTATTGCTGAGTTTGATCAATTTCTGGTGTGGTCTTCCTTGGACTGATTTGAAAATCTAGTTTAGGAGAAGGAGAATACTATGGACTATGACCAGGAGGAGTGATTTCTGGTGACTAATATGGAGTTTCACCTCCTAGGTCTACGAAGTGAGCTCTTTTTCTTTGCGTTTTTTCTCAATTTTCCCTTTAGTCTAGAGCTCCTTCTTAAACCTTGTGAGCTTGTATCTCCCTTTTCCATACTCTGTTTCTCCTTTCCTTTTTCTTTTTCCTTAGCTGACTGTTTCTTGAGATGAATTAGTCTCTCAGAAAGTACTTGTTCTTCTTTTGAAGAAGGTTCTGGGGTCTGATAAATATCTTCAAAATTTCTTTTCCCTTTCTGTTTTACTTTCTTTCTAATCTCAGTCAGTGTTTCAGCCAGCATTTCTTCTTTACTTGTTTCCTTAGTTATACTAGTAGGAGTATCTTGGATGTTTACATTTGTTCTTTTTCTCCTACTTTTTCTTGTTGCTTCCCTCAGGCATTTCAGGTGGGTCCTGGAAGAAATTCCTAATTAGTAATTGTTCCCATGTATCCTTCCTTTCTTTTAATTGATTTTCAACCAGAATTTTAATAAGGCCATGATGATAGAGATGATGCTCCACATCATTTAGATTCTTTTGCACAATGGTAGACATTTATCTCAAGATACTCAACAAGAAAAAAGGAAGGTTGATGGTTTGACTCTCCAGGAAATTCATTAATAACCTTATATGGTACATGTGCATAGACCCATACATTTCTTCACATGTAATGAATTTCTGAATTGTCAACAGCAGACTAGTCCAATTTCCTTTAGGGCTAAAACAGGAATTCCTCACTTAAAAACGGATATGTCCATACTTGGGTTACAAAGAATGATCCTCCAGGCATTTTCATCGAAGTCCTTATTCTTAAACCATCATTCTCATTCTTGTGGAAGCTCTGTTGCTGCTGCAATGGATGCCTCTATTACCGGGAATTTGATGTCCCCAATCTCGACTTCCATACCATTGAAGGACCTTGCAAATGTCCTTGTGACTTCCTTATTATGACCCCTGAACTTCTGAATAAAGTGAAACCATCTTGCTTTCCTTAACGTGCTCTTTAGTTGTGGATAAACCTCCATAAATTTAGCTCCATTCGGCTCTGTTCTTACCAGAAGACCAATTCCTCCTCCTTACTTCGAAGATACCTCTGTAGATGATGGTTTCAAGGGAGCAGAACAATGATATGAGTAAAGAATGGCAGAGGATTGTGGAGAAAACCAGTGTTTACAATGCGGGAAGAAATACAGAGCATGCAATGAGAGTGGGTTCAGGGAGCAGGGGTCTGTATAAACAAACCTTGAACTGACAATCATAGAACTCGGTGTGAAAGTATGGAGACAGAGTGAGACTGGCGAAACTAAAAAGAATTTGAAATAAAAGGGTTGCGGAGTGGACGTTAATGGATTCATAAAATGACTGCGGAGTGGAGCGTTAGAGGAATAGAGCCGTGATCAATTGTCTTACATCTTCATGATTGGCCGTTTTAACAGGTGTGATGCAGAGTATGAGTTAAACTTGGTAGAGAATTATGAGGCCGTTATAATTTGATGTGCGGAGGACATGGTGAGTTAAGGCAGCTATCGCATCTATCAAATCAATTAATTACACATGATGGAGCTTGTAATTTTACGAACTATACAGATTATCTATTTAAAATGCTATTTGAAAATGATTTTTCTCATACCTTAGAATCTTACCACTTCCGTTTGCTAACTTTTGATTGGCTACTTCTTGTAGGTGCTGACATCTTCAAAAGATTTTCCTCTCCCATACCTACATCTGGCTTTTATCATTATTTGGCTAATCACCTGACTGTCACTGTAGAGTAACATAGGATTAGTTGCGGAATCAACAATCAACTATGAAATGAATATTTAGTTGCGGAATCAGAATTCGGCTGTGGAAACTGACATAGTGAATATCATATGACTTGGTGAAATGAATGGAGATGGATGGAAATGAAAGATGACTGAATGAATGATATATGGAAAGCTAAACATGAAGATTAAACTGAAAGAAATTTATTGATGGAATGTGGTGGCAAGATGGAATGAAATGGAATGAACAACTATGCATGAAATAAGAGAGATTTTTTTTTTTGGAAAATATAGGGCGTCAGAAGCTTCTAATTTTCGCCTTGTATTTTCTGTATAAGACTGTAAATCAGTGATTGGTTTTCAGGCTTATACATTATTTTATTTATTTATTTACTTATTTTTTAGATGATGATGAAAAGAACAAAGACTAGGCTGGTGGAGAAGAAAGATTATTCTTCACCAGTCTCATTGCAGAATTATCTTGAAAGATTTTGATAAACTCTTCCTTTGAGAGTGGCTTATGATAGATGTTCAATCTGTGACCATTCAAAATGAGAGGAGTTTGATACTCATCAATTGTTTTGATTCTTACTGCCCCATTTCTAAAAAAAATTTCAATCTCATATGGCCCAAGCCAATGAGTATGAAATTTACCATGAAAATCTTTGAACTTGGAATCAAATAGCAATGCCCAATCTCCTTCTTGAAACATTTTGTCCTTGATGTATTTGTCATTCCATTTAGCTCTTTGATGTTGAACTAGATTAGTTCTTTGAATTGCTTCTTGTCTGATCTCATCTAGCTCATTCAACTACTCCAGTCTATGCTTTTGGGCTTCTGATAGATCCATTCCCAATTGAACTACCATCTTGAAGGTCTTAACTTGGAACTCCATGGGGAGCAGAACTTCCTTCCCATAAACAAGTTCAGAGGGAGAATGTCCTGTTGTGTTCCTCCATGTAGTTTTGTAGGCCCATAAGGCTTCAGGAAGCCTTTCTGCCCAATCTCCTCTATGTAGATGAACAATCTTGGTAATGATGCCTTCAATTACTTTGTTTGTGGATTCCACTTGACCATTTGCTTGCGGATGGTAAGGAGTGGATTTTCTATGCTTGACCTTGTACTCTTCCATCAACTTCTCCAACATTTTGGATGTAAATTGACCTCCATGATCTATCACAATTTCTCTTGGAACACCAAAACGAGTAAAAATATCCTCATAAAGAAATTAACAACTGAAGTTTCAGTAGTAGAAAATAATGCTTTGGCTTCTACCCATTTAGTGACATAATCAGTACATACCAATAAATACTTTTTCTGTTTGGATGGAGGATTAATAGGTCCAATAAAGTCTAAAACCCATTTTTCAAAGGGTTCTATGAGTATTTGAGGTTGTAATGGCATCTCATTTGAGGAGGTAGGTTTCCGTACTCTTTGGCAACTGTCACACCTTTTGACATATTGTTTTTCATCTTTGAAGAGGGACGACCAATAATATCCTAAAGAAAGGATTTTATAGGTTGTCCCCTTGTCAGTAAAGTATTGACCGCACGGTTCATCATGGCATGCTTTGAGGATATCAGGAATTTCATCTTCCCTGACACATCTTATGATCACAAAGTCTGGCCCTGTTTTAAACAATTCGTTAGAAATCTATGAATATCTTGAACTCTCCTGAATAATCTTTCTTCTTCCAGTAGGAATTAAATGTGAAGGTAGTTTCCCTGTAACCAAATAGTTATCCATATCTGCAAACCAAGGAGTCTTAGTAGTTACTGCAAATAAGTATTCATAAGGAAACTTATCCTCTACAGGAGAATCTTCTTTGATATTCTGAATCCTAGACAAGAAATTAGCTACTGTGTTTTGTTTCCCTGGTCTATCTAACACAGTAATATTGAATTCCTGTAAAAGTAGGAGCCACCTTGTAACTCTGCCATTAGTAACAGGCTTGTTCATTAGATATCTAATTACAGAATGATCAGTATGAATAAAAGTTTCATAGCCTGTTATATAATGTCCGAACTTATTAATTGCATGAACAACATCTAAGAACTCTTTCTCAGTCACAGCATAATTTAACTCAGTGAGACTCAAATTTTTACTGGTATAGTAAATGGCATAAGGAGTCAAGTCTTTTTGTCCCAACACAGCTCCTAGAGCTATATTTGAAGCATATGTAGAATTATGGAAAGGAAGTTTCCAATTTGGTCCTCTCAAGATAGGCGCTTCAGATATTCTTGTTTTCAAAGCTTCAAATGCTGAATGGAAATCAAGACTCCATTTGAATTCACAGTCTTTTGTACGCAGTTTGAAGAGTGGAGATGCTATTTTGGTAAAGTTTTCTATAAATATTCTATAATATCTAGTAAATCCTAGAAAACTTCTAACACCTTTTTGACAATTTGGAATAGGTAACTTGGAGATGACTTCAACTTTTGATTTATCAACTTTAATCCCATCCCTTGAAATATGATGTCCTAAAACAATACCTTTAGTAAACATCATAAAGCATTTTTCATGGCTTAATGAAAGGTTTGCTTCTTTACATCTTATAAGGACTTTTTCCAAATTTTCTAAGGCTTCTTCAATTGTATTACCATAAATTGTAAAATCATCCATATATACCTCTACACAATCATGGATCAGATCATAAAAAATCCCTAGTACTGCTCTTTGGAATGTTGTGGGTGCATTGTGTTATCACCAAAATAGGACCCTGATAGGCTGCTGATCAGACTATCTCAGTGTAACTATTTCAAACCAATCTTTTAGCTAAGGCTTAGCCTCCTTAGCCTGAGAGGGCTCTCTCAAAGGTTTAATGATATTGATTAAAGAAATGGATAGATGGCTAACTCTATGGTTTGTGATTTTATATGTTTGTAGATTGGAAGATGGAGACTTGCTACCATTGGGCTATGGAGTCAGTGACAGAGATAAGGATAACAAATAGCTCTTCTTATAAAACTGAGGCTTGTATATACTTCAATGAAAGAGTGACACATTCAAGAAAGTCTCAACAACTTGAAGTTCATAGGACTTAGAGCATGTGGGCATGAATTCTGAGTCAACAACACCTCAATATAACAATGAACTCAACCTTACATGGAAGTCAGGGCATTCAGCATTTAAACATTCAGAACATAAACTCATATGGGACCACACAGTTTATAAATGTATACAGGAAGTCAGAGCACATTCAGTGAATTCTGAGTGATTATACATCCATACCACTGTAAGAATTAAGAAAAGGACAACATCACATATTCTTAACATAAAAAATCCCTCATGAATCCTGAGAAGTAAAGTCAAGCATGTATTACTGAACTCAATTCACCATAGTTTAACACTTAAAGGAAGTCAGAGCATGTTCCTCCATGACTTCTGAGTAATAAGCACTAAGACTATGGCAGTAAAGCATTTCAAAGATAAAAGATGAAGCTCACTGAAGTACACTAAGAATCTCAGCTTCAGAAAAGTCCAACTTCTTATGTATATATCAATCCCTGCATAGCATTTACAAAAGTAGTCTTTTTCTCTAAAATTTTCCAAAAACCTTGCTAATTCGACCTCTTGCTCTATATAAAGCATTTACAATTAGGATTCCATCATCCCTCATCAAGAGAATTCGAATTTGCCATCAGTGACACCTATTCTAACCATAAAACAAACCATTAATTAGAACTAGTTGTTAACTAGGAGTGCTAGTGACCTAATACAACTAGGAGTGTAACTCCTTATTATGATTACAACAACCTTATCTAAACATTTAAAACATTATTTGACACCTAAAACTCCATGAAGTCGAATTTGATGAAGCCTCCCACGTGGTCACCTAACTGCTGATGACAAACCCTAGAAATTAGGGAACATGTTTCCCTGTTTTTAGGTTTAGATCCTTGAAAATTGGCACGTGGGACAGAGCCTTTATCTCTTCATCCATGACACATTTTTCGAAATTGAAGGAGGTTTTTGTAGCCCATGTTGTCCAGAACAAAAACCCCTCCTGGTTTTTTAAAAAATTTCTCCAGCTGTCCAGAAACTGTCCTTGAAAAACACGTGGCAAACAGGAAAAATCCGTTTTCTGAAAGTAGGGTCTCAATGAAAGCTTAGTATCTCCCAACTGAAAACACTTATGAATAAAGTGAGATAGGTTATTGTATCTGGAGAGTTTATGAAGAGAAACCTCCATCATAATTCCAAAACACATCTTCTTGTAACCGGAAACGGATCTTGAAAAAGACTGCTAAAACCAGAAGACAAAGCTTGACTTTCAGCAGTTTCGTAGCGCAAGTTTAACCATAAATTTCTCCCACCTCAGAATGGAATTGAAGAAACTGAAAGAGGTTTATGTAGTGCAGCATGTTAGGAAGAAAAGCCTCTTTCAGTTTGCAAAATTAAGTTCTCGGCTGCTCAGGAAAGCTTTTGGAAGTTAACTAGTAAAAACAGTTTTTCTGCTAAAACAGGCTGCTACAGGGGTTTCGTAGCGCGCTACGAAAACTCCTAGTTCAGTGATTTCGTAGCTACTTTCAAAATTTCTCCAAAATGATGTGAGATATGACTTATAAACACCTGGTAAGACTTCTAAAACATGGAATGAGGCTGTCAAACATTATTTGGAAAAGAGATATGATCTTAAAAGACTTCTAACCTTATGACCTAACCCTTAAAGCATGAATTGACCTAGAGACCTTTTAACACCATGACTAGAAGAAGGGTTTGTAAATGAGAATGACACTAATTGTGACGAGATGACTCAAAAATTATAAGACTATGACTAGAAACAAGGCAACTTACCAAAGCTTAGAGACAAAGATTTTAGGGTGATAACAGTGGCTCCACTAGGGATAGTGTGCCCTTGTGGTATACTAAGAACTTGTAGCTCCAGTGCCGCTATCCATCCTCTAGAGGAAAACTCTGAACCTCGGCCCAATTTTCTCCTCAAGCCTTTTATGTTTTCTGAACGAAGAATTCAAACTGCACCTACTGAAATAGATGCTCAGTCAACCCTGAGCTTATTTGCACATTCCTACCTACCCTATCAGCTGCATTCTCCAATTGTAGCTCAAGGAACATGAAACTTCCAATGAAGCCAATCATCAATCTGATCTGAAACTTGGATCTCCTTACTGTGCTTGAAGCATAAATAAACCAGATACTGAAATAACCAAGGAAGCATGAGGTGTAACTCTTCTTCAAGATGAACATATAATTGGAAGCCTGAACAGTAAATCTTTTCCATGTAATCAGCTATAGGGTCAAAAAACACATGGTTAGTTTGATGATTCTCATAACATTCTATATCTTCAAACAACTGATCCTCAGCCACACCAAATTTATTTGATATGCTATCCAACTGCCTTTCTAAATGATGCCCACAAACAATGTAATTTTCTTCATTATAAAGATCATTCTTTGATGCAAGCTGCTGTAAGGAATCACAAAAATGAACAACCTTTTCCTCCGCCTGAGGGTCATAGAAAATTTCCTCCAGTATTTCTTCTTGCTGTGTGTAATCATTTTCATCTTCATTATGATTCGAAGACTGAGAAGTCTGCTGCATCTCTACATCAATCTCAGAGGATGTAATATGATTTTCATAAGTAAACCCCTGCTGATCTTCATGCTGCA
This sequence comes from Pinus tabuliformis, assembly GCA_031772625.1. Taxonomy (NCBI): domain Eukaryota; kingdom Viridiplantae; phylum Streptophyta; class Pinopsida; order Pinales; family Pinaceae; genus Pinus; species Pinus tabuliformis. The sequence continues at coordinate 72,143,378 of CM062815.1, read as the reverse complement.
TTTCATGAGATGTTATACTTTCTTCTTGGTGCTAAAATGCATTGTTATGAAGAGCCTCTAAAATTTCTTCATCCATAAATTCATCATCATCATAACAATCCTCCAAATATTGAATAAAACTCATAGAATGTTTACAACAATCTTTGACCAGCAATAAGGAGGGATGACACTCTTTATACATGTCATAGAACACATCATGGAAATCAGCAAGAGAATATAATGAACCATTTTCCAAACTTTTATACCAAGACCATGCTTTTCCTTCTAAAGTGGTCATAAACATCCTCATGAGACAATCCTCAGGAAAGTGAACCTTAAGACTGCGTACATGCATATGAAACCTAACCAAATGAAGAGCAGCATTGTCTTTCTTTTCATCATTGAATATCGGAAGATCCTCTAACCAATCAACCTTTGGAATAGGATTTGGAAAACCAGGGATATGAGACCGATTCATAGGAGCATACCTGGCATTCATTCTTGCAGTGGAATTCATCTTGAAACTTCATCAAGCTACTGATCTTCTAGCAGTGGAGTCACCTTCCAATTTCTTATTCGATGTGTGGAGTCGCCAAGGTAGTTTTGCAGCCTCAAATAGATGTCTGAGCTCCTGCTACCTTCAGAAGTTCAACCTCTTAATTTCGGGAATGAATAGACTTCAGGCTCCCGGCAGACGCACCAAAATGTTATCACCAAAATAGGACCCTGATAGGCTGCTGATCAGACTATCTCAGTGTAACTATTTCAAACCAATCTTTTAGCTAAGGCTTAGCCTCCTTAGCCTGAGAGGGCTCTCTCAAAGGGTTAATGATATTGATTAAAGAAATGGATAGATGGATAACTCTATGGTTTGTGATTTTATATGTTTGTAGATTGGAAGATGGAGACTTGCTACCATTGGGCTATGGAGTCAGTGACAGAGATAAGGAGAACAAATAGCTCTTCTTATAAAACTGAGGCTTGTATATACTTCAATGAATGAGTGACACATTCAAGAAAGTCTCAACAACTTGAAGTTCATAGGAGTCAGAGCATGTGGGCATGAATTCTGAGTCAACAACACCTCAATATAACAATGAACTCAACCTTACATGGAAGTCAGGGAATTCAGCATTTAAACATTTAGAACATAAACTCATATGGGACCACACAGTTTATAAATGTATACAGGAAGTCAAAGCACATTCAGTGAATTCTGAGTGATTATACATCCATACCACTGTAAGAATTAAGAAAAGGACAGCATCACATATTCTTAACATAAAAAATCCCTCATGAATCCTGAGAAGTAAAGTCAAGCATGTATTACTGAACTCAATTCACCATAGTTTAACACTTAAAGGAAGTCAGAGCATGTTCCTCCATGAATTCTGAGTAATAAGCACTAAGACTATGGAAGTAAAGCGTTTCAAAGATAAAAGATGAAGCTCACTGAAGTACACTAAGAATCTCAGCTTCAGAAAAGTCCAACTGCTTCTGTATATATCAATCCCTGCATAGCATTTACAAAAGTAGTCTTTTTCTCTAACATTTTCCAACAACCTTGCTAATTCGACCTCTTGCTCTATATAAAGCATTTACAATTAGGATTCCATCATCCCTCATCAAGATAATTCGAATTTTCCATCAGTGACACCTATTCTAACCATAAAACAAACCATTAATTAGACCTAGCTGTTAACTAGGAGTGCTAGTGACCTAATACAACTAGGAGTGTAACTCCTTATTACGATTACAACAACCTTATCTAAACATTTAAAACATTATTTGACACCTAAAACTCCATGAAGTCGAATTTGATTAAGCCTCCCACGTGGTCACCCAACTGCTGATGACAAACCCTAGAAATTAGGGAACATGTTTCCCTGTTTTTAGGTTTAGATCCTTGAAAATTGGCACGTGGGACAGAGCCTTTATCTCTTCATCCATGACACATTTTTCGAAACTGAAGGAGGTTTTTGTATCCCATGTTTTCCAGAACAAAAACCTCTCCTGGTTTTTTAAAACATTTCTCCAGCTGTCCAGAAACTGTCCTTGAAAAACACGTGGCAAACAGGAAAAATACGTTTTCTGAAAGTAGGGTCTCAATGAAAGCTTAGTATCTCCCAACTGAAAACACTTATGAATAAAGTGAGATAGGTTATTGTATCTGGAGAGTTTATGAAGAGAAACCTCCCTCATAATTCCAAAATACATCTTCTTGTAACCGGAAACGGATCTTGAAAAAGACTGCTAAAACCAGAAGACAAAGCTTGACTTTCAGCAGTTTCGTAGCGCACGTTTAACCATAAATTTCTCCCACCTCAGAATGTAATTGAAGAAAATGAAAGAGGTTTATGTAGTGCAGCATGTTAGGAAGAAATGCCTCTTTCAGTTTGCAAAATTAAGTTCTCGGCTGCTCAGGAAAGCTTTTGGAAGTTAACTAGTAAAAACAATTTTTCTGCTAAAACAGGCTGCTACAGGGGTTTCGTAGCGCGCTACGAAAACTCCTAGTTCAGTGATTTCGTAGCTACTTTCAAAATTTCTCCAAAATGATGTGAGATATGACTTATAAACACCTGGTAAGACTTCTAAAACATGGAATGAGGCTGTCAAACATTATTTGGAAAAGAGATATGAACTTAAAAGACTTCTAACCTTATGACCTAACCCTTAAAGCATGAAATGACCTAGAGACCCTTTAACACCATGACTAGAAGAAGGGTTTGTAAATGAGAATGACACTAATTGTGACGAGATGACTCAAAAATTATAAGACTATGACTAGAAACAAGGCAACTTACCAAAGCTTAGAGACAAATATTTTAGGGTGATAACACATTGCATAATCCAAAAGGAAGCACTCGGTAGGAAAAATTTCCCCATGGAAAAGTAAATGTGGTTTTATCCTGATCTTCAGGTGCTACATGAATTTGATTATAACCACTAAAACCATCCAGAAATGAAAAGTACTTTTTTCCTGCTAATGTATCTAATACTTGATCGATAAAGGGCAAAGGAAAGTGACCCTTCAAAGTTACTTTATTCAATTCCTTGTAATCAATGCACACCCTCCATGTACCATTCTTTTTGGGTACTATAACCAAGGGAGAAACCCATCGGCTATCTGAAATTGGGTAAATGAAGTTCACATTGAGTAGTTTTTGGAGCTCTTCTTTCACAATCTCCCTAAGATTTGGATTCATCCTTCTTTGAGGTTGTCTGATTAGTCTACTGTTTTCCTTAATATAGATATGATGGATGCAAGTCTTAGGCTCAATACCTTTCATATCAATATACTCCCATGAAAATGCAGCAGAATGCTCTTGCAAGATTTTGGTTAGCTTTTCCTGTTGTAACTTTTCCAAAATTTTGTTGATATTCAATGTTTTAACTGGAAAAATTTCAACTACAGAACTGCCAAACTCTTCCATGGAGTAGAGAGACATTTGCCTTGATGACAAATATTCAATATCAGAATCTAACTGAAATTGTGTGTGGTCATATTCTGAAGATGTTTCAAAATTTTCTAATGTATTCAAGATTTGACTATCTTCACTAACTTCAAAAAGAGTAAAGACAGGTTGTATAGTATCTTCATCATCGATCCATTCATTGTCTCCTACTTCTGTAATTGCTTTTGCTAGAGGATACAAAGTAAATTTCTTTGTTGAACTACCATCAGAAATGTATATGTCCCCAGATCTACAACTAATAAAAGCATCAACTGTGGCTATCCAAGGTCTTCCTAGGATGAGTGGGTGCCCTCCTAGATTACTTTTGGGAGTCAAAATCATGAAATATATTGGATATTCCCAAGAATCTAAGGAGACCGAAATATCTTCTAGTACACCATCTGGTTTGATTATAGATCTATCTACAAGTTGTAGTAAGGTAGGAGTAAAAAGAATATTAGAAAGTTTAAGCTGTTCCATAGTATGTCTACTCATAATGTTTATAGCATCCCCTAAGTCAATCAATGTATTTGGAATTTCTATCCAATTTATGTGTGTCTTGACAATTGGACTACCTGGATCCACATATTTCTGCATGGTAATCTTTCCCATCATGATATCTGCTATTTTTCCTACCAGGTGGATTCTTTTTGTGTCTCTTGGTTTCTTACCTGGTATTTTGATACTTAACTCCTTTATTGTTTTTGCTAGAATAGGAATTTCTCTGATGGCTTGTAGCAAGGGAATCTTGATACAGACATTCTTTAATTTATCTAGGAAATCATAGTCATGCAACAAGATTTGCTTTCCCATCCCTTTGTCAATTTGCAATCTTTCAGGAAAAGGAGGTGTAGGTGTAGCTTCAGGTTGCTCAATTATAGGAGTTGTGGGGGTTGACTGTTTTTGTTTTTCTTTTTGAATGGTTGGGCTTTGAATGGATGCTTCTTCAAAACTTTTATTGACTTTCAGAGAATCCTCCTCAGAGACATCTTTCTCTTGAACATCTATAGAAGGTTTTTCCTTTTCTAAAATCCTACCAGATCTAAGTTGAACATCATTAAGATCTAGAGGAACAATCATGTAGGTAGGAAATTGTTGTCCTTCTACCATGTAAGCATTCTGAGGGTTTTTGTTGTTCAGCTTTGGTAATGGCTGGGCTGGTAGTTGATTTGGCTTCTGTTGAAATGGAAGCAAGAGTTGAGGATTTTGATTTTGTTGAGGAGGTTGTTGTTGTGGAAATGGAAATGAAGGTTGTGGATTTTGTTGTTGATTTTGTGGGATAGGATAGCCCTGATAAGATGGAGGATATTGATAATATTGAGCAAATATCCCATAAGGATTTTGTACCCCTTGTTCCCATGATTGAGATTGATACTGATTTTGAGGTTGGGGCCAAGGTTGTTTCCAAGAATTCCAATTTGGTGGGGGCTGAAAATTCATAGGATTGTTAAATCCTTGATATTGTTGCCCTTGCCAAGGTATTCTTGAAACAAAACAAAGAGATTCTACTGAATTTGGGTCCTCCTGAAAGACAGCTTTGAGTCTTGGGATAGAAGGACAATCCTTGGTCTCATGACTTTCTGAGCAAATCATACATGTTTCTACAACTTTTGAATGCAAGGGACATTCCCTTAGAGCATGTTTCTTTCTACATTTTGGGAAAAAGATGGCTAAGGCATCAGCTTCTGTTTTCTGCTTGTTTTGAATTTTAAGGGTGTCTAGCTATTCACTAAGGCTCCCTAGAATGTCAGTTTTGAATTCATCAAGCATATTGCCAATCTCTGCCCTACTTACTGATCCAGTTGCATATTTGTTTGCTCTAATAAGAGAAGGATCTCTAGGCCCTTTTCCAGTTTTAGATTTTCCCCTTGAGAGATGGACACATAGTTCTGCTATGTCATGTAGTGGAAGTCGAGAAATGTCTCCCTTCCCCATTATGTTTAAAATATCTATCCATTCATCTCTAATGGCTTTCAATAGAAGGGCTTTCAAGGTTTCCTCATCTAAATTGTTCATTTTCGCTCTCTTTAAGTTGTATTGAAATCTTGCAAGTAAATCCTCTAAGTTCTCATCTTCTTTTTGCATCATTTTGAATACCTCATCCTTATGATTAATGGGCATACAATAATCCATATATCTATCCAAAAATGTTTGCTTCATATCATTCCAAGTCCTAATAGATTGAGTGACTAATCCCATGAACCATTTCAGAGCAGCCCCTTTCAATGTTGAAGGAAACAGTTTGAGTTTCTGAGAGTATTCTAGATAGTCATAGGTTCGGCATAAGACTTCAAACTCAAATAGAAATGTTTCGGGATCCTCACTTCGCAATCCATAAAAGTTTGGGAGGACAGATGGTGAAATTTTTTTCATTGTTGTATGGGTTTCCTCATCGACTATAGGGAATTCAAATGAGTTATCTCCTTCCCTATTTACCCCATTATTACCTCTACCTCCTCCATTGTAACCTCTACCACCACCTCCATTATTTCCTCTACCTCTACCTCTACCCCCTCCTCCAAATAGTGAAAATTCTCCATCTAGTACTTCTTCTACCATGATAGTTTCCTTAGGGTCTTCTGGTTCTTCTATTAATGGCTGATGAGAGAGAGTCTCTACCTGTTCTTTTTCTCTAGGTGATTCTACTTCTTTTACTGCAATATGTTCCCCTATAGAGGTGAAGAAGGGTTCTTCTCCTTGGTCAGATTTAGTTGATAGTGTGGGAGAATCTTCTAATTCAGTTGCTGCCCCTTGAATTCCAGGAATCCTAAGGCTGGGAGTATGAATTTGGGATGGAGGTGTATCTTGTATATGCCTTGAAGTAGTTGGAGTTGTAAAAATCGAACTTTTTCTCCTAGCTAGAAACCTTCCCCTAGAATCTCTTGCTCTATGCATGTCATTTTTTTTATTTTTAATGATTTTTCTTTTAGTTGGGCTAATAATCCTTTTTTCTGATCTTCTAGATCACACTAGGTGCAAGAAGAGAGCATACTCAAGAGATTATTGAACTGATAACTTCTCTTTTCTGATCCTCGAGATCACACTAGGTGCAAGAGGAGAGCATACTTCAAGAAATTATTAATTTTTCCCTATTTTTTTTGTAAGAGATAGGCTACCTAGTTACACTTCCCTGGCAACGGCACTAAAATGTTTAGTCAATTTAGTATGTCCTAAATTTCTACATCAATTATCAATCTAGGAGTCGTAAAATGATGAAGTGTGGCACACTGTATGTGCAAGACAACCTCTTTCTTACTTTATTGTTTTCAGTTTTTGTTTTTGGGGTTTTGTTCTTGTTGGTATTCTAAAGTGTTTAATGCAAATGGAAATCCTAGTCTAGGGTTTTAAGAGTACTTTTAAAGGTCAAGTATGGATGTAGAATTTAAGACAAGGTTTATGCCTCTTATGGTAATTTTCCAAACTTAGCACTTCAAAGATCTTAAAACTTGCTATCTATGAAATCAGAACTTGAACAAAATTGTAAACATGCAGCTACATAAACCAATCAAAAGACGAAGTACTGAACATGAGGTTACTTTCTCTACTGTCCATCTAATTACAGAAATAAAATTTAACTACTGCGTTCAAAAACAAAATAACAAAGAAGCTGGAAACTAGTCACTGATTTCACCCATAATTCCAATATTTCATCAATTAACTTCTAAAATGGGGTTAAGCTAAAGACACCGGAAACATCGTCATATGGCATGAAAAAATGACATTTAAACTATCTACTTGCAGACTAATGAAAGCAAAATCAAATACCTCACCTACAATTCCAATAGCTCGCCAATTAACTTCTAAAACGGGGTTAAGCTAAAGGCACCCGAGATATCATCATGTAGCATGAAGAATTGATATCTAAACTATCTACTTGTAGGCTAATTAAAGAAAAATCAAATTGCTTCACCTATAATTCCAATAGCTCGCCAATTAACTTCTAAAACGGGGTTAAGCTAAAGGCACCGGTGATATCGTCATATAGCATGAAGAACTCGATATCTAAGCTAGCTAAAAGCAGTGAACAAATCTCACGGAAATCAAAGCATAACAATTGGAATTAAAACTAAAGTTTAGTAGAGGAAGCAAGTCTCAGATCACCACTTGATGTAAGAACTATATTAAAAAGCTCGAGCAAAACCTATCCTGAAATGCACTGATAAGTGTTAGTGGAAAATATAACAATGCTGCAAAAACATGTACAGGAGTAAAAATGATTAATACCATAAACAAATCATGAGAAAAGTACATTTGAAATGAAAGAAAACATGCATAAAAACTATACAAAAGGAAAGTAAAAACCTCAGCCAGTAGGGGCCCTCTGCACAGCCTTGGATTAATACACTGTCACCTCAAAACCACGCTTTAAACAATCATATATAAAAACAGAGTTTTTGTATTATGAAACAAAGGATATGTCTCTCGATTACAACAGAAAAATAACGCTAAGACAACAGCGTCAAGACTAACTACTTGCGTTGCAAACACTTATACTTATAGAGGAAATAGATAACTGTCTTTTGGAGAAAAATCTTTAGCAATGGACACGTGAACAGGCCAGAATCCGGAAGTTTAGCCTCTTGGTTGCTATAAACATTAAATATATGAAAAGTGGATGTTAGATTGCGTCATGGAGACGGCCTGCAGATGGCAAAAATGGATCCATGAACTTAGGAACGATTTCAAACTTTTTCACGTGCTGGAACATAGTCCTAGTTGACGTAGGACTCTCTGTTGACCATCCTTTGACTGATGCCTTTCTTCACGAATTTGGCTAAATAGATAGGACCTTGTCCATGTGTGGATCATTTATGAGCTGCCCATGTGCCTCGTTTCTCCTGCCGACACCTGTAACCTACAGAAAAATGGAAACATCTGCGGAATTGCGAGTTAGCTGCGGAAAGTGGCTACATTCCATAGCTGATGAACAAAATCTAAATCAAATAGCACACACAAGGATATAGTTTGAAAATTACTTAAATGCACTCCTAAAATCAATATGTAACAATCTTTGATAGCTTATGAGGCACTGATATGGGAAAATAGAAGAGAAAAGGTTTAGGTAAGTATGTAGAAGAGAGGTAGTTCTAGGGCTCAACACTTTTCAACAAAATTCTTTACTCGATAGTTAACGATATTTTGTTTGTCATACATGGTATTGCATGTTGGAAGGCTTATGCATTGGAATCTAGCTACAAATAATAAAACTCATAACATGAGGTAATGTTGATATCTTATATGACTTCCTCCCCTTGCCATGTTGGACTTATAATTAATGTATCATTATGGCATGTGGAGAATATGGCATGTCAAATGGCATGTGTCGCCCATTTTCTATTGATTTTTAGCCAATAAAGGTGTTTTCCACATGACACGTGCCATTTACATGGAAGTGTCTCACCATTATGCTAATACCAGATATTTGCCATTTTGTTATGTAACACCATATGCACAAAGAATCTGGTATCTGATACCATGCTAAATCACCTAGTATTAGTATTAATCAGGGTTTATTAAACTAGTTAATCATGATTAGTTAACATATTAGGAAATCCGTGTTTATGGAAAAATCTTTTGCTTGTAGTATAAGTTTTTTCTCCATTGTTTTTATAAATAGACAAGAACCAATACCTCCCTATCCATTTCAATGCTCTGATATCCCAATATTAGGATATTCATGTACCGATGTGCATTAAACTTATTAAACCCATATGATATCTAACAATTCCATCTTAATCAATTTAATCATGATTTAATAGATCATTAGTGATTAACCCCATGCATATTTCTCATTGGGTTTTACATGAGGATTGTCTTATAACAAAACTTAGGGATGATTTCATGAATTCAATGAGCATTTAGTGAATCTACCATCAATCTCATTTTAGAGTTTCTTCCATTATAATTCATCAAAATTTCTTGAATTCGCTTAAAAGCTTCTAGAATAATGTCTACACTTATCATTTGATAAAATTTAACTTCTTTGAAAGGTTTTTGTTGTTAGAGTTACTTCTAATGTTTAATTGTAGAGTTTTTCTCCATTAAGCCATCACAAAGGTAAGCTTCATGTACAATTACCTCAATTTGAATGTTTTTCATGCAAAACAATGTGTTTATAATTGTTTTCTCATCAATTGCAGGATGGTTAAACCATGCCTCCCTAAAAAGGAAAGAAAATGAAATAATAGCAAACTAAAGGCTTAGAAGCCAAGAATCCTAATTGTAGTCTATTTTTAGACACACCATATAATATTTTTCCCAAGATCAAAACATGGGCTGAAATTTATTAATATTTGGAGGGGGACTTTTTAGATGCATTAAGTAATTATACACCCTCATTTGAAGATATGCATAGCCCCAATATGCACAAAATAGTTTCTATGACAACCTTAATCCCCTATACAAATATGATTTTATAGAAAATAAAACACATTGATTTTTCCAACTCATACAATCATTGATAATTAATGAAATGTGGTCAGCTCATTCAGGCTAGATGAAATCCAAGTAATGTATTAAGTGCCCTGATCTAAATAGAACTTTAATAATGAGTATTTTGAAAAATTTAAGGCAAATCAGTGCATTCCATATGAATTGGAGATGGGTATATTGATTAAAGACCGGTGGGGGGACAAAAATAAATTCCATTTAAAAATTCCACGCTCATACTCTACCTCTTCCTATAAACCCTTTCCAATTATGGTAGCAAAAATGTTGTGTAGACTCTTTGGTGAAAAGAATCATACTTACTTTAGAGAGGAATGGATACCTATTATGCATAAAGTACTTCGGGGGGGTGGGGCACTATTTTTTATTGGTCCAATATCTTATCTAATAATCTCAAAAAATAGATTGAAAATTTTGTCAATAGAACCAAGGATTACCCAAGAATTTTACACGTTTTCTTATCTTATGGATGCCATTTGATTTCATACCCCTTTTCCTTTTGATGAAATTGCTATGGAAACCTGGTGTTGGGACAATATTTATCATTCAAAGCTCTAGTTTGAAAATGAAAAAGATTGCTTCTATGAAATTTACCACAATGTTATAATTTGTTTGCATGAGATACTCTTTGGTCATCCATCTCTTAGATTCACAGAAGAGGAAATGTAGGGAATTAACCAGATTGGAGACTGGTATATTGATGACACCTCTTATATTAGGATTTATGGTTTTCAGGCATCACCTAATTCCTTACCACAATGTGCATATGATAGGCTATTCCTTAAGGAGATAACATATCAAACTATAGGTACAAGGATGATCAGATTTTTACAAATGCCAACATTTCCCTTTCATGTAGGGATTTATTCCTTGTCAAATGCCAATCATGCTAAATTGGAAGTTGTGGCATTAGAGGAGATCAATTTATCCTATATAGTTTCAAAAAAGAATGAGCCTTTAAATATTGTTTCAACCCACAATAACTCTCTAATAGGATTTTAAGAAGTATAGTAATGAAAATATGCCCTTTGATGATGTTTTCAAAATAGTCAAATTGTATAAAAGATGTCCTGCTATGAATTTGACAACCCCCTAAAGATTTTGTAATAGAATTTTATGCTTTTCAAAGGAGGAGAAAGATGTCCCTCGGTCCATACTTCCTCACACATAGTGAGGCACAAATTCAAGAAGCAACTAGTAGCTCAACTTCAACTTCATCACTTCCAGTTAGTACATAGGATGGAAGCATTCAACCAGAAAAGCTTCAATTTGAACAAACATATGTAGGATCAATAAAGAAAGATTTAGTCTAATGAAAGAACACTATTCCAATAGCCCTAGGCTACTAAAGAGAAGACTCATAATATTGGAACAAAGAAAGTTCAAACAGATCAACCTCCAACTCATCCAACATTAATGGAGGAAATTCTTTTGAAAATGATTTTTAATGAAGAGGATAAAGATACAAATTGGGAAGCTAATTGAAGATTCAATATTATAGGATGAATGGGCTTTATATGAAAACACCCAATAAAACGTTCAAATTTCTCAGGCCCAAAGCAAGGCACAAATTTTTGTTGTACATATTTAAGGAAAATAATATGAGAACAAATCCTCAGAACAACTTGAAGGAGAAAATTCTCAAATTGAGAAAATTTCATAAATTGAACTAAACCCTAGTATATGACTCAATATTCATTCAAAGGATGCATATACTGAAAACACCAGGGAAAAAATAAGTGTTGTTACCCCAAGAGTCATTTCAAAGACTCATATTTCTTCCTTTATTGGGATTTCATCCCCAAATGTAATTCATGTTAATTTTTGACACCTATAGAAAAAGAATATATGTCTCCTAATGAATAATTTTTTAACAACAAAAGGGGATCAATTATTAAATGCAAGCCTAAAAAGAAGAGGGTTGATCAAAGAAAAGAACCTCCTGCTCAACAAATGATTATTTAGGAAGCCTAAAATCATACTGATGAATAGCTTGTTGACGAGGTCATTGACTCCATGGGTGTTTTCGCTTGAGCTAATATTTGGCCTGTTGATAATTTGAGACATGCATTAAGGCAAAAAGAAGATATGATTGATGAACTTGAAACTCTTTTGAGGCAACCACAATTAAAGTTTTAAGATTAGTTTCACCAAAAATTGTTGATGTACAATAAAAACATAAAAAACAAATAGAGGATGTAAAGAAATAATTAAATTTTGAAATAGAGAAAATTCAACAAGCTTATAAAGAAATAATTAAATTTTGAAATAGAGAAAATTCAACAAGCTTATAGTAGTATTATAACAGGAAAATATAATTAAACCCAACAATTGAAGATATACGTAAAATAATTCTAAAAAAATGATATTGATATCAATATTTTTAAAGAAGAAACCCTAGATGCTAATGAACATCTTAAACTTGCTTACGAATTTTTTTATCAGAATTTGAATTTGATTCAGGTTCAACATAATTTATTGAATAGCTTCTCTGAATATATCTCTGAGAAATTAACTAAACATGCACATGTGCAAAATATCATAAAAAATTACTCTCATGGCAATCTAGTCAAAATCTAATTCCAAGTTATCTTGCGAAGATCATAGAGAGTGGAAAAGTGACATCCAAAATTGCGTTAGACAATTGAGAAAAGAATTTCAATCAGTCTCAAAATCTAGTTAATAATGCTTAAAAGGGCTGCACTATGACAATTTATGGAGCCATGGACTTAATCATTGACTTTGATATACCCAATGCTCAATTCATGGGCGAATCAATCACAGGATATCCCTGCATTATAGATGTACATAAACATAGAAACGACATTGAAGATATGGTCAATGAGGTGGATAAAGTCAACATTGAATCTATCAACCAGTTACTCGCATATCCACAAAGCTACATGAAAATCATAAAGAATATATCTTCAATTTTACAGGTTGAGCTCCCGAGTATGGAAGGAAAAGTATTTGATTGTAAAATTAACGTGTAAACTAATCCCCCAATCTTCATTAAAAAAGTAGTGAACATTTATGAACAATGTAATGATTACACGGAAAAAGTGGAAGGAATCAAATCCCAGAAGATATCCCACAAAAAACATTAACGATTTTATTTATTAAATTCAGATTTTATCTTTTAATTTACTACTTTGAGATAAAATAATCTATTTAATGAAGACGCATGGAAGGGTTAAGGGTTCAAATTTTTTTGAAGAAACTTTTGGCATTGTTTTCCAAACTATATTTTTGCATAATCAAGAGCCAATTATGATTTTGTCCTATGTGAATGCATGTGTGGTATTGTTGTTCACATATGTTATTCATTATAGTTGATTGAAATAATTTCTATTTTCTTTATCAGTTTATCATTAATATTTCTAAATGGAACAATTATCGCAGGGTTGTTATTCGATAGCTATTTTTGACAATATATTTTTAAAATTGATTCAATGAATACATAGGGTATGAATGTTGTGATTTACATCTCATTATCTAACTTTTATGTGAATGATGTGTTTTTTACAATTGAAGTTTATATAGTTGTAAACCTTTTTTTGTGATAAATTATTTTTTGAATTACTTAATTAGTTTTCATTGTTGTAATTTGAATGGTTTTTGTTAAATTTCAGGAAATTGTTTATAAACATTAGAAAAATTTTAAAGTAAACAATGAGCCTCAAAACAAAAATGTACAACAATAATCAACTTAACAAGAACCAATAGGATTCAATATGATGATGTTAACCATGGGGAACGATTCACTATTATGGGAGTAAAATAAAAAATAAAAAATTCAACTTGTATTTTCAACCTATCTACTTATAATTTTACTCAAATTTCAAGCAGGAACACTTGTTGGATGTGGAATTTAATTTTTCATCTAATGAGTACCTATGTTGTATACCTTCAATGGACCCTATTACAGAGAAAATTTGAATATTTGAAAAACGTGATTGCAATTAAGTTTTTCCATGTATTTCACATTTTTCGTGTAGTAGGGTCTATCAAAAGTATGCAACATGAGTACTCTTTGGATGCAAAATAAATTCTGCATTCAATGAATGCTCCCGCTCGAAATTTGAGTAAAATCGTAAGGCGATAAGTTGAAAATCATTGTTGAAAAGTAGTTTTTTCTTTTTCCTTTCTAAAACTTGATGAGGTAATTTAATTTAATTTTATTATTTATACTATTATTTTATAATATTCCTTAGAAGACCCATTTTATACCTCAAAATTTCTCTTATTATCAAGGAGAAAAACACCTTAATGGTAACCAAGCCCACATATTGGTGGCAATTGCCATGCCAAACAAAAATTGGTCTACTTTGGAATCTTGATTAGGAAATTTATCTTGTTGTTGTCTTGGACAACATCTAGGCATCAACATTATGTTTATTAGTTATTAATGAAATTAAAAAAAAAAAATAGTATTTTTTATTAGTTGACAATTAATGAGAAATATTAAAACTATTTATAGTTGACTCCACTTCCAAGTTCTCAACAATGTAATATGGGGGAGATGACAACACTGTGTGAAAAAAAGGAAAAACCAAGTATGTAGATATGTATATGACAATATCTAAAAGCATAAACCAACTTAAATCCATGAACAATATCTAAGAAAATAAACTGGTATAGATCCATCTTAAATGTGGATCTATCAAACATAAAAAGATAAAATTTCTTAAAGAAATAATTTTTTATCATTTAATAATAATTAAATAATATAAAAATTAAATTGAATAATTAAAGAAATTAAATTTTAAGAAATTTCATCTCTCCATATTTAATATCTAAATTTAAAATCAATTTAATTATATTTTAAACAAACCCTCTTTATACTTAATAAATCTAAATATAATATGAATTTAATTAAATCTTAAACATACTCCTCCATGCTTAATATCTAAATTTAAAATCATTTTAATTATATCTTAAACAAACTCTCTATATACTTAAGAAATCTAAATTTAATATGAATTTAGTTAAATCTTAAACATATTCCATTTTTTTTTAACGTAAATGACCCTATTTTATTATAATTATATATATAAACCAAACACAACATTTTTAACATCAAAAACGATATTTCTTTACTCGTCTATTCTGCATTTAGCCCTGCTTTTCTTTAAGAAACAAACACAGAAATCTCAATTAATTGATTTGCCTGATCATAAAGCTCTTGCCTTCGCATACCACCAAAAGTTTCAACAAAGCTGTATTGTTTCTTTCCATCATACTCACCAACTCTATCAAATCCGTTCAATGGCCATAAAAATCTTAGATTTTTTGTTGTGTCATTTTGTTTACAAGTTTGTCACCTAGGTACTTTCTCAAAGCTTTTCACATCCCTCTCTCTTCAAATTCCATTTTGAGAAATAAAGTGCGTTTAATTTTTACAGATTTGTCTATCTTTGTTAATAGGCATTAAATGAGTGAAGTTGTATATGTTTATTTTTTGATTTTGGCATATCAATTATTTAATTATAGACATATACAAATCTCGCTCATTTAATGCCCATTGACATATTGTATATTTGTTGAAATTTCTTTAGTACTTTGCTTAAATAAAAACTAGCACAACTATATTTACATTAGTGAATGTGGTTGATATACGCGAAAGACCTATAAATCAATATTACCATTGTTAATAATTAATATTATTTTTATTAGATTTATTAGAGAAAAATTTAATAGAAATATTATATAAATATAATTAGCTTATTATTATTAATGCTTTATAAATATAATTAACTAATTATTATTATTATTATATTTTATTAACTAATTAACTAATAATGTTTTATATTTAAAATAATTAATATAAATATTGCTTTTTTAATAATGCATAGTAATTATTATTAATTAATTAAACTTAAAGATTTATATTTAACTCAAGGAGTAATATTAAAAAGCCTATAAATAACATTATACCCAACAAATATGAACCTTTAGATTAATAAACCTAAGGGATTGGTATTATAAACCCAAGGAAATAATAAACTCAAGGGATTTATACTAAAAACCCAAGGAACTAATATTAAACCCAATGGATCAATATTATAAACTCAAGGTATAAAAACCCAAAGATAAATATTATAAACATAAAACTGTAAGATCCCAAATGGTACAATTTTTAATAGATCTAGGATATTTTAGTGTTTCGATTAAAAATAAACTGGCAATGGGAAAAAAAACACAAAGGGATCCATAAATGCAACCTCTTATTTATACTAAAACTAAAAAACAAGATACATGCTCGTACAAATAAGATTGGAGCTCCTGCAAATGGCATGCATGAATGCTCATTAAAAGACCAATCTAAGACATTAAAGCTCAATTGTGGACCCTGGATGGAACCACCAGTCATATTCACCACAGGGTTTTCGTCCTGAGGTCAAGCTAGAACTAGCCACGCTAAGTTCTCAACAAACCCATAATAAGATAGACAAAGTCAGGATGATCTAAAGGCCTAGCTCGTATCCCCTTTTATATGTTTGATAGACTCTCTAGAAATCATATTTTACTATTTTCCCTTGAGAAACAAGGCAATTACCATGGGCCGATACCATGGGTAAATACCACCGTAAATACCATGGGCATATTTCGTCCACTTTGACCATATCAAGAAAAGCGAATATTACAAATCTTCCCACCGAAAGATTGTTTGCCCTCAATCAATCCACTTCAATCCACAACAAAAGTATATGTATATTGATACCAGGATCCCATACAAACCAATGTGTTATTCCATGCGTCCATGCTAAATGATCTTGAATGGATCCTTTGATACCTGGATCCTAAACAAGCCTCCAACCAATCCTTCCCTCAATAGGTTCACTTGGATCCAAATGCCACTTGAGTCCTCGGACCTATGGGTTATGATACCCTCTCAACCCTCCATCATTGCCCGTGCCTAAAGGCCCTTGCTGTGATATGCCATTGGCTAAAAGTGTCCTCCTAAGAATCATCTCATCAATAGAGTACCAACTCATAATGTCTCGCCAATTCAGGCCATGGGAAGGATGAATATCTGCACACAGAACAAATCTACTATGTTGATGTTACTCAATGCCCCACTCATGCTGCTCCACCGAGTCACTCAACATGATCCATTTGGAGAACTCTTCCCTGCTTTCTCCAGTGGATAAAGGTGAGTTGGTAGTGTTGCAAGCCTTATATATATACTATTGTAGAGGGCTACTTTGGAATTCCCAACTATACTCCTCTTGCAGCCTTGTGAGGGACTTGAGTTGTTCCTCAACACTACACAACTTGGCCATTGATTCTCCAGATACCCCTATGAGCTCCTCAATTTTTCTATTCTCCTGTAAGACAGTGTCTCAGACTGTCTAGAGTCTCTGCTTCAACATCATAAAATCTATCTTTAAATGCATGATCTTTCCCCAAAAGTCCTCTACTGGTGATTCTGGTACTTTGGTGCTGATGCCCCACGACCACAACTTCAAATTGAGCCTTTGACCGACTCTCTGGGAATGGTTCATTTTGCACATTATGTCTGTCATGTTGTTCCTCATGATCATGCTCGTCATGTTAGTTCACTTATTTTGTCTCTTCTCTCACGTTTCCTTGGCCTCCTCCATCTATGAAGACAATATGTTGTTCATCTTCTCCAATTGTCGAACATAGGTGCACTAGTGGACTGCTATCTATATTTGACTGCTCATATTCTTTATGGACATCCCCCTAGAGACCTATGGACTTAATTGTATAGGATTCTACCTCATCAATACCATTAGGTATAATTTCCTCATGCACTTCCAAATGCTTGTCATCATGCAAGTCTCCTTGAATAATATCACATTGTTGCTCACCATCCTAAAAATCAACTACAAAAGACTCCCCATGATCTGAAGGAATCTCCTCTTGTTCTATCGTTGTTGTCTTCTTCATATCACGTGGACATGAATGGTTAACTGCCCAAGGTCCCTTTCAGATAAAGCATAGTCCTCTCCTTCTTAGTTCATTCTTTCTACAGGTTTCATTACCTTTGTTCTTGTTCCCTCCATCAATCCTCTTCATCTCCTTCTTCGTCAACACCCTTCTGAGCAATT
This sequence comes from Pinus tabuliformis, assembly GCA_031772625.1. Taxonomy (NCBI): domain Eukaryota; kingdom Viridiplantae; phylum Streptophyta; class Pinopsida; order Pinales; family Pinaceae; genus Pinus; species Pinus tabuliformis. Next base: position 72,125,419 of record CM062815.1, on the reverse strand, counting down.
TTATGTTTTGCATGACCAACTTCTCTACTAGATTATAGGCAGTTGGTGATACAATTATTTCCTTCCTCCAAATGGTCAATAGTTTGGATCTCAGTATCTTACAGATGTTGGCATCTCCTTGTAGGAACAAGGACACAGTCTTTTGCATGCTTGTTTTCACATGGTCTGGATGAGATGATGTAATGTTGGTGCAAAAGTTCTGGAACACCTGAAAGATTAAGTCATCACATTCCAGATTTAGCATGAATGTGCAAAATCTAAACTCTGCCATGAGTTCTAAGATTTTGACCCACTTTTGAAAGGTAAGAAGGATGATGTTGTTCAACCCTTGATGATCAGGTGCTCAAAACTATGCTAAAAAATGAAAGTGTCAAACTTTTTCTAAAATTAGCTTCAGATTGAAGAGCTCGTCATTCTGATTCCAACAGTGTGAACGACACTCAAATCTGAGCTCGTATGCAGAAGTTAAAGCAAGTCAAAGTTTAGACTTGACTTGGTCACATGACAGGATTGGATGACGTGGCAGATTCCATTAGTGAATTAGGAGGCACCAAGTGGCAGGCCACCATTGGTCCCCACATTTCGCAAATCGCAATCACAGGCAGGTCGACGTTAGAAATTGGCCCCCTTGCAGGGAAGTGTGCGATGCGATAAGGCAGGCGGGACGGTTAGCAAGAAAAAGGTGGGAGGTGCGATGCGATGGATCACAACCGCAGATCGGCGAAGGGTCAGTGTTATATAATCAGCCCTCGGTAGGTTTTGGGTTGCGATGGGATATCAAAATTGCAAATTGAAGCGGTGCATATCCCGCATTATGATTACCTGTCGAGGCACCACCGAACTGCGTTGTGCGATAAAGTTCTTGGATATGATATGTTCATCAGCTGTAGTTTATAGTGTCGTCAGGTCTGCGAAATCAAAATTGCACAATCGTCACCGTGTACACGAACCTTAAGCCACCAGTCCTTGCCGATTGCGATTTGCGATGGACAATTGGTGCCGATGGATTATGGCCCACCACTCAACAAAATTCTCACTCGATTAGCAGATTTTTGGAGTGGAATTGTCGGTTTTTGTCGCATGTGGAGCAATTTGTGGAACGAATAGTGGGATAACTAGGAGAAGTCATAACTTCTTCAGTTTTTCCACCAAATTGAGTATTCTGAAGTGACTGGAGCAGGTCTCGGAAGCATTTGAGCATTGTAAACATATATTTTTACACTTTTGAGCATAATAGAGAGGCCTAAGCTATTGGAAGTTCGACCAAGGAGAAGTAGCCCAGGAGGGGTGAACTCCCTTATCATGTGCTTGTTGTAATGTGTTTTTGATGATGTTTTATACATGTTTATGTTTCTATTTAGTTTTTGGTTTATGTTAAATCGCTCATAAAATTAACATAAAAGCTCTTCATTTTACTTGCAAAAATTGATGAATCCTTGATCACAATGAAAGCATTTGTTTATAATCTGAGGAAGATCTTAGCACCACAAACTAATATTCAACACCAGATCAATTTGGTATCAGAGCACTAGGTTTTCTTTTTGAAAGAAGGATTTAATTGTTTGCAAGTTTATGTCATGCTTACAATGTTAAAACTCAAAAGAGGTGAAGGAAAGCTGGTTGGAAGCCTTGAAGTTAGGTCAAGGGGAAGAATATCAAGGTTGCCACAATCTCCAACACCAGTTTAGCCTCAAGTTGAAGTTGAGACTCCAGAGATCATGTCTCATGAAGGAGAACCTACAAACATGATAGAAGATGAGAAGACCTTCAAAAAGGCTTTCTTTGATATGATAGAGATGGTGAAGGTCCTTTGTGAAGAGAGGAATAACAGGTTACAAGGAGAAAGTTAGAAACCTGCCAAAGGAGAAGGCTCTTCAAAAGGAGGTAATGGAAGAGGAGGTAATGGGAATGGAGACAAACATCCACCCTCTCCACCATCTTCTTCATCTTCTTCTTCACAAGAATCTTCACACTCTTCCACTAATACAAACCTTACTCATACTCATCATCGTTCTTCAAAAGGAACTATTAAATCACCTTCTTTAAAACTTGATGTTAATTTTGAGTTGCCCATGTACAATGGTGAAGTGTATGCAGAGAAGCTTGATAATTGGATTCATTAGGTGGAGGTATATTGCAGGTTTCAAAACCTTCAAGAGGATGACATAAAGATTTAGTTAGCTTCCTTGAGAACGGAGGGTGCAACACTTGTATGGTGGGAATCAAAGACCAAAGAGGAGATTAAAAAGCACAGTAAGATCTCCATTTCTTGGAATGATTTCATTGTTGTAATCAAAAGAAAATTATACCCTCTAGATTATATGCAGAAATCCATCATGAATTGGTAGATCTTTAGACAGCTTAAAGGTCAAAATGTGCAAGATTACACCCAAGAATTTAGAAAAAGGTCTCTGATGTTAGGTGTAGATTTGTAATCACATGACCCATTGCTGAGGTACATAGGGGGTTTACATAGTTACCTTAGGCATACTATCTTAATGTTTAATCCCAGTAATCTAGATGATATGTGTGTGCAAGCCACTCATCTTGAGGCAAGAGGGAAAAACACCTCAAAAGAAGGTAGTAAAAAGCCATTAAGGGTTAAGGGAAAAGAAAAGGCTTTCAAAGGGAAGGCAAAGAAAACTACGTCTATCAAAAAATAAGGAGAGAAAATTACATCCAAACACTATTCTAGAGAGGGTCAACATGAAGCTCAATGTTGGATGCTTCATCCCGAAATGAAACCAAAAAGAGACAACAACAAGGGAAAATAAAAGACAACTACAACCACTCAACGGGATTTTGGATCTGATTTGGGTGATGAAACTAAAGTCATAGCCGTGGGGTTAAAAGGAAAAGAACCCATTGCTAGCGCTAGTTCTTCAGACTCGCAAAATGAAACTCCAAATGAAAAGAGGAGAATAGAATTGTTTCACATAAGGGTGATCTCAAAACATAACAAGATTGATACGTTGTTTGATAGCGACTCTCAAGCCAATCTTATCTCTAAAAACATTGTCAAGAGTTTAAATATGGAAATTGTTCCACATCATAAACTGTATCCACTTGGATGGGTATGTGAAAATGCGTAACTGCAAGTTACTAGAAAGTGTAAACTGAGATTTTCTATTATTGTAAATTTCATAGATGAAGTGGATCTTGACATTGTGTCGTTAGATATCTGTGGCATGGTTTTGGGTAGCCTGTACCTTTATGACAGAAAAGCTATGTTCCATCAACATGAAAATAAATATCATTTATTAAAAAATGGAGTAGAATATATTGTGAGAGCTCACATCAAGAAAAAAAAAGTCTTTCGCTTGCTAATGTAGGGCAGATGAAAATATTGGTGAATTTGAGTAAGAATTTCATGATTTTCATGATCAAACCCAAAAATGATGTTGATGATGAAGCTTTTAAAGGTTGTGATTTGAATTGGTTGATGTAGTTAACCAATATGATAAAATGTTTCAGGAACCAAAGGGATTACCTCCCAAGAGAGGAATCCAACATGAGATACAGTTGCATCAAGATTGTCCTCTTCCTAACATTAGCATGTACAGGATGTCAGTAATGGAAATCACATAAATTAAGACACAAATGCAAGAGTTTTTGAAAAAAGGGATCATCAGACCGTCTTCCTCACCTTATGGTTCATCTATTGTCTTGGTGCCAAAGAAGGATGGAACATGGCACATGTGTGTGGACTTTCGTGCATTAAACAAAATTACGGTAACAAAATCGTTACCAACTGCCTCGAATAGATGATTTAATGGATCAATTGAAATATGAAAAGTATTTTACTAAGCTGGACTTAAGAAGTGGCTACCATCAAATTAGAATAGTTGAAGGAGGCATTTGGAAGACAGTGTTCAAAACAAAACTGGGTTTGTTTGAATGGCTAGTTATGTCGTCTGGTTTATGTAATACTCTTGCTACATTCATGTGTGTGATGAATGATGTGTTGAGGCCATTTCTTAATGAATTTGTCATAATCTACTTACATGACATCTTAATTTTCAGTAAATCCCGTGTTGAACATGTCATGCATGTAAGAAAAGTACTTGATGTTTTGAAGAAAGAACAGTTGTATCTTAAGATGTCAAAGTGTGAGTTTGGAAAGACTTCCTTAGTTTAATTGAGTCATATTTTTGGAGGAGGTGAGTTGAAAATAGATCCCTCCAATTTTGGTGTCATTGTGAATTGGCCAAGGCCCAAGACAGTTACAAAGGTAAGAATTTTTCTGGGAGCAAGCCAATATTGGAGGAAATTCATTGCTAATTTTTCTCTTATAACAGCTCCTTTGCATGCATTGACTAGCATGAAAAATGTTTTTCAGTGGGGAGGCAAGCAGCAAAACGCATTTGATGCGTTGAAAGAAAATATAAGTACAACTCCCGTACTCATACTTCCAGACTTGAGACAGTCATTTGAGATTTATACAGATGCTAGTGACTACGTTATGGGTGCAGTACTCATGCATCATGGTAAGCTTATCTGTTTTCTCTCGGAAACTTTTAATGGTGTAGTGATTAACTATCCCACATATCATCAACCATTGCAATACTTGCAATCTCAATCAAATTTGCAGCAATCAAGGCACTTCCTATGGATGGGTTTCCTTCAACAATTCCACTTGGTAATCACATATAAGAAAGGCATCTACAATAAAGTTGTTGATATGCTTTCTAGGTCGATTGTTAGTGCAACTACTTTACTTGAGCATAATTATGTTTCACATGAAAGTTATATTGAGAAATATGCATTAGATAATGACTTTCAAGATTTTTATGGAAGATTGAGCCAAGGTAACCAAGTAGAGTAATTGGATTATCATTTGCATGATAACTTGTTGTACCATCTTGGAAATGTTTGTATTCTGCAGGGAGAAAGAGTTAACATCATAAGAGAGGCACATACTTCTCTTATTTCTAGTCATTTTGGTGCAATTAAGATGGTGGCACATCTACAGAGGTATTTTTATTGTCCTCATATGCTTGAAAGTGTGTCTCATTTTATTAGAGGATGTTCAATATGTGCCATCAGTAAGCCTAGCAATAGGAAGTTAGGATTGTACACACCACTTCCAATTCCTTCACGACCATGGGAGATTATTTCTATGGATTTTGTAGGAGGTATTCCATTGTCAAAAATAGGTCATGATTATTTGTATGTAGTTGTCGATAGGTTCAAAAAAATGTGTATTTTGATGCCATATAAAAAGCAAGTTACAACTGAACAAATTGCTCAGTTATTCTTTCATAATGTTTGGGTGCATTTTGGATTTCCCACATCCATCATTGGTGATCAAGATTCTTGCTTTGTGGGGAATTTTTAGTCAAACTTGTGGGGATTCATGTACACCAAATTGATAAAGCAAGAAATTTCGTTGAACAAATACAATTAGTACACCAAAAGGTTCAAGAATAACTTGAGAAAAGCCAAGGCAAGTACAAAGAAAGGCCTGACAAGCATCGTCAAGATCACAAGTTCCAAGTTGGTGATGAAGTTTGGTTTCACGTTAATAAAGAGAGGCTCCAAGGAGAAGGTAAAAAGCTCAAATCAATTAGATATGGTCCATTCATAATTTTGGAAAAGATTGGTAACAATGCCTTCAGGTTGGATTTGCCTTCATATATGAAAATTTATGTTGTTGTTAATGTTGAGAATTTAAGGTTGTATGAGCCTCCTTTGATTGAAGATAAATGAGGGAATGTTCAAATTCCATCGATTGAAGACTTATCTCCAGAATTCCTTGATGTGCTTCAACAAGACACTATACTTGATAGTAGAACAAAGACAACAAAAAGGGGAAGTATTGATTATTTTCGAGTGGGGCTCAAAGGTACAATTCCTTCAAAATCCAAATGGATAGAGGTCGAAAAGGTGAGGGAAATGTATCCTCACCTGCTGAACAATTGAAAGTGATCCTTTTGGGGTCCAAAAGGCTTCCAGTGGGGAGGAGTGATCAAGTGCTCAAAATTATAATAAAAAATCAAAGTGTCATAATTTTGTTAAAATTAGCTTCAAATCAAATAGCTTGTCATTTTGATTCCAACGGTGTGAACGAAACTCAAATCCGAGCTCGTATGCAGAAGTTAAAGCAAGTCAAAGGTCATATTTGACTTGCTCACATGGCATGATTAGATGATGTGGCAGGTTCCATCAGCGAATTAGAAGGCGCCAAGTGGAAAATCCCATTGGTCCCCACATTTTGAAAATCACAATCATAGGCATGTCGGTGTTAGAAATCAACCCTCGTGCAAGGAAGGGTGCGATGTGATAAGGCAAGCAGGACAATTAGCAAGAAAACTACCGGAGGTGCGATGCGATGGATCACAATCGCAAATCGACGAAGGGTCAATGTTATAAAATCAACCTCTGGTAGGTTTTTGATTGCGATGCAATATCACAATCGTAAATCGCAACAGTGCATATCCCGCATTATGATTACCCGTCGAGGCACCACCGAACAGAGAAGTGCATAAAAATCCTGGATGCGAGATGTTCATCAACTGCAGTTTATAGTGCTACTGGGTTCGTGAAATCGCAATCGCATAATCGCCACCGCATACACAAGCCTTAAGTCGTCGATCCTTGTCGATTGCTATTTGTGATGGACAGTCAGTGATGACGGATTATGGCCTGCCTCTCGGCAAAATTCTCGCTCGGTTAGCAGATTTTTGAAGTGAAATTGTGGGTTTTTATCAAATGTGGAGCAATTTGTGGAATGAATTGTGGGAGAACTCAGAGAAGTCATAACTTCTTCAGTTTTCGACCAAATTGGATGCAAAAAGAGGCTAGATAGCCATTTTTTATTATTCGAAAATGATTGCAGTAGGTTTCAGAAGCATTTGAGCATTGTAAACACATATTTTTACACTTTTGAGCATAATAAAGAGGCCCAAGCCATTGGAAGCTAGACCAAGGAGACGTAGCCCTTGAGGGGTGAACTCCTTTATCATGTGCTTGTTGTAATGGTTTTTTGATGATGTTTTGTACATGTTTATGTTATTGTTCAATTTTTGGTTTATGTTAAATTTCTCATAAAATTAACATAAAAACTCCTCATTTTACTTGCAAAAATTGATGAATCCTTGAGCACAACGAAAGAATTTTGTTTATAATATGAGGAAGATCTTAGAAATGCAAACTAATATTCAACACCATATCACCTGAAGAGATTCTACTATCAGTTGCAATATCGCTCTCATGATATAATTATTGTACAACAATAGTGGTGATGTTAAAGCTACGAGTTTGCTAACACAAGAAAAAACTGTGAGTCTCACCTCTTCACAATGATGCTCCCATAGTCTAGGTTGTATTAATGCAAGCATGGATGGCTTGAGATCCCAACTGATTTTATTCCATTTTGGTTGCCCCACCATAGACAAACATGTGTCTAATTGATCAGGAGCTCAAAATTTGTCAAAATTTCAAAGTGTCAGAATTTTGATAAGTTTAGCTTCAGATTGAAGAGCTTGTCATTTTGAATTCAATGGTGTGAACGACACTCAAATCCGAGCTCATATGCAGAAGTTAGAGTCGGTCAAAGTTTAGGGTTGACTTGATGACATGGCAAGGTTCCTAGCTAATCGGGAGGTGCCAAATGTCACTTTGCCATTGGCCCTCACATATCGGCAATCATAGTCAAAAGGTGGATCGCATTACAGAATCGTCCCACGAAAAGGATTGGGTTGCGATGCGACATCTGTGGAAGGTGCAATTGCGATGGATCTCAATCGCATATCGGCGAAAGGTGGATGAGTATGAAGAATCAACCCTCGGTGCAAGGCAGGTTGTGATGCAATCACAATCATACATCACATAAATTCATGGTAACCAACCCCGATAGTTTATGGAGTGCCATACGATCGCATATCGCAATCGCATCGGCGACAAGGATTGGCCCCGAACCCGATAGGGTATGGAGTTGTGATGCGATGCAATCGCATCGGCCACATGTTATCAGCCCCAGTCCAGGCACAATTAAGTCCCAAATGTAATAACGCTGATTGCAATAAGCGGAGGTTCCGGATGCGATACTGTATTGTGTTGCAGTTTATAATCCGATGGGTCCCCTTATCGTTAGTTTGCATGTTTCATGCGTTAAAGTCTTGTGTAATGTGTATTACTGCTGGCACGTAGATTTCAATATTCGACAGATTGCAGGATCGTCACCGTAACCTCAAGACCTAACTGCAAGTGTGACCACTCGGCCCTTAACTGCATGATTGTTGGGATTGATGGCAGAATTGTTGTTTGTGGCAGAACTGCTAGTTTAGATTGTGGATAATGAATTTAGTTGGCAGCCAACCAGATTTGGAGGAGGAAATTGTGGTGAGACTGGAAGAAGTCATAACTAAGGCAATTTTCGACCAAATTGGATGCAAAAGGAGGATAGATATCCATTTTTGGGCATTCTGAACTCTTTGGAATAGGTTTCAGAGTCAAAGGAGCACTTCTAGATAGGATTTTTGTAAAGTGAAGCCTATGGGTGCCCTAGTCAACTAGAGTGTTGATTCAGTTTATGGAGGAGTTCCAAGATGGAGATAACCTTGTAGGGGTATTCCAACCTCCATATGTCTTTTGTAACAACCATTACAATAGTGTTGTAGTTGTATTTCTTTTTTTCTCTATATGTGTATGGAGAAAGAGACTTGTTTAAGTGCTTCAAGTGGATTGTTGTACTTGTTTATGCTCTTAGAAGTTAGAGTATGGGGTCTTGATTTGAGAGCCCTTAGCTTGTTGATTATTTCATGACTAACTGTAGGTTGCCATAGGTTTAGAGTGAGAATTCTTTGCGAAAGAATGTTTCCTTTAAGGGGAAACAAGCCACTCTTTTTGTCAGCACATTTATGTACTCTTTATCTTAAGAATTTTGAGCATAAGGAGAAGGGGTCGTCTTTAGAGCTGATCCGAGGAGATGTAGCCTAGGAGTGGTGAACTCCTTTATCAATGGCTGGTGTATTATTGTTTGATTCATGCTTCCATTTAGTGTTTTGGTTTCATGTTTTAAGTTTTTCTTCATGAAACTATCTTAAGCAAAAACACATAAAATTCATGCTTTACTTGCTATTTTGGAGTACAAACTGAGGCACATTTTTATATTCTGATGAGGGGAATTAGCATAGCATTACAAATCTGCCCCAATTCAGATCAGGTTAGTATCAGAGCTATGGTTTTGCTTTGTACAAGGAGGAATTGCCTGTTGTTTGCAAGTAAATGTGTTTTGAAGCTGATTGAGAAGAAGGTTTTGGAAAGGAGAGCAATATTTTTTCAATCTCTACCACCAAGTTCTACCTCAAATTGCAGCAGAAGCTTCAAACAAAGCATGTCCAAGGAGGAGAGCCTACAAGAATGTCAGAAGATGTGAAGGCTTTTAGAAAAGCTTTCTTAGACATGGCAGAAATGGTGAAAGTCCTCTACGAAGAGAGGAATACCAATTTTCAAGTTGAAGGATTTAGACCTCTAAGAGGAGAATGTTCTCCAAGGGAAGAAGGTAATAAGAATAGTGATAAACCACCATCTTCTCCAAAATATTCATGTTTTTCTACAACTATTATGCAAGACGCTAGTGTAGAAAGTCATTCAGAGAAGGAAGATGGACAAGTTTGTACCTCTTGTCCACATGATGTGGAAGTTTAGGTTATATTAGCCCCAAAATCTGAGGAGCTGAAAAAGGAGAACCGAAGAGTCCAAGAGGACATATCTAGAATTTAAAGGTAATTCGAAAACATCTTCATATGCCAATCAAACGAATGTACATACTTCTCCCTTATGCGAAAGTATTGATGTAAATTCATTTGAAGCCCTTGAAAAACACAATAAAGGCATTGGATCCAAACTCTTGACCAATATGTGTTACAAGGGAGGATGCCTTGGAGTAAATCAACAGGGCATCAAAAATCCAATTGTGACCAAGGAGAGGCCTAAATACGAAGTCTTAGGATATGTTTCAAAAGAAGAATGGTATTCTAGCAATGGTTCATGGGTCACATGTTCCTTTTGCCATAAGGGAGGACAGGAGAGGCAACATGTTGGAGTTTGCACCCTGAACTGGTTCCGGTGAGGTTCCTCAAATGTAAGGAGGATTTAAAGGGGAAAACATCTCCAAAGAGAGATGAAAGCATCGAAGAAGAGGGGAAGCACAGTTCTTCCAGCCACGCGAGTTCCTCAAGTAGGCAGAGTAAGCCAAAGGACAACAGAAAGAGGTATAACCGTTTCGTTAATTTGAATGATTTTCATGATGGAAAACAAAACACGAATTTCAATAACGTGTTAAGGAAAATGTTTCCATACACCTTTTCCTTTCATCTAACCATTGTGTAGATAAGTGTGAGAAAAGAAAAGAAATCCTCGAGAATATTTTTATGTCTATTGGAATTGAGACCGAAAGGAGAAAATATCATCCAAAGATAAAGGTAAGTGAGTTGAGAGGAGCTCAAAAGAACTTCTGTACTCACTGAAATATCAGTGGGCATTGGATCGAGGAGTGTTGGAAATTGTTTCCACAACTTCATCCTGGTAAGGGAAAGCAGATCATGCAAGCACCAAAAGAGGAAGCGACAATAGAAAAAGTGGCGCAAGATGCGACAATCCCTTAAATAACTTCAAAAGAAGAGAAAGTTCAAATAGAGTGTTCATTCACCTAGTTGGGTAAGAAATGGGTGGACTATTTGTCCATATGAAGTCTGTAAATTTATGTTTTGCACTCATTTCATATCCCCATAGTTGGGTAATTTGTAAAAGTGATGTTCATAAATAAATAAATTATATGAAACATTGTTTTTCTTTAAGTATTACGATGCTATTTTGGCTTGTTGATAGCCAATTTGAATGGAGAAATTTGGGAGTCAAGTTGATTCCATTTTGTAAAATGCTTTCTTGAACACATTTTGTAAAAATAATTTTAAAATTGTTGTACAAGTAGTTGCAACACATTTAGTATGTTCCAAATGTGTGCAGCACTCAAGTTATACAAGTATTCACTATGTGAAGCTTGTTTGGGTTCATATGGAAAGTCTTTTAGGATCTTATCCTTGATAAGTATTTTGCAGATAATCATTTTGGAATTATTCTTGGAAAGGATGCCGTTGTAGATGGCCACAGTGACATGGACAGGTCGAGAAGAACATCAAAACTTGAATTCTTTTGTCGCATAGTGAAACATGTAATTTGCAAGATATTCTACTACATATTTGCAGGTGATGCAGGTGTAGGCTCATCTCTTATGGCTCCAAAGAACAAAGGTGAAGGAGAAGGAAGGATGACATGTAGGATACTTGTGGTGCAGACAAAGTACAGAGAAATTGCAGATTATTTAATTCTTTTGGAGACCAAAATTTTTTTAGTGGGGAAGAGTGATCAGGAGCTCAAAATTTGTCAAAAATTCAAAGTGTCATAATTTTGATAAGTTTAGCTTTAGATTGAAGAGATCGTCATTCTGAATCCAATAGAGAAAACGACACTCAAATCCAAGCTCACATGCAGAATTTAGAGCCGGTCAAAGTTCAGGGTTGACTTGATGACATGGTAGGATTAGAAGACACAACAAGGGTCCTAGCCAATTGGGAGGTGCCAAGTGTCACTCTACCATTTTCCCTCGCATATCAGCAATCGTAGTCAAAAGATAGATCTCATTACAGAATCGACCCGTGGAAAAGATTGGGTTGTGATGCGACATCGGCTGAAGTTGCAATTGTGATGGATCGTAATCGCATATCGACGAAAGGTGGACAAGTATGAAGAATTAACCCCCGGCACAAGGCAGGTTATGATGCGATCATGATCGCACATCACATAAATTCATGGTAACCGGCGCCGACAGTTTATGGAGTGTGACGCGATGCGATCACATATCGCAATCACATCGCCGACTAGAATTGGCCCCGGCCTCAACAAGGTATGGAGTTGCAATGCGATGTAATCGCATATTACAATTGCATCGGTCACAGGTTATCACCCCCGGTCCAGGCACAGTTAAGTTCTGAATGAAATAAAGTCGATTGCGATGAGCAGGAGGTTCCGGATGTGATACTGTATTTGTTGAATTTTATAATTCGGCGGGTCCCCTTATCGCTAGTTCGCATGTTTCATGTGTTAAAGTGTGTATTACCCCTCACACGCCGATCACGATATCCGACTGACTGAGCGACCGTCGCTGTAATTGCTAGACCTAACCGCAAGTGTGACCACTCAGCCCTTAACCATGAGATTGGCGGGATTGATGACAAAGCCATTGCTTGTAGCAAAACTGCTAGTTTAGACTGTGGTTAATGACTTTAGTTGTAAGTAAGTTAGATTTGGAGGAGGAAATTGTGGGGAGACTGGCAGAAGTCATAACTAAGGCAATTTTTGACCAAATTGGATGCAAAAAGAGGCTAGATAGCCATTTTTGGGCATTCTGAACTCATTGGAACAGGTTTCAGAGTCAAAGGAGCACTTCTAGATAGGATTTTTGTAAAGTGAAGCCTATGGGTGCCCTGGTCAACCAGAGTGTTGATTCAGTTTATGGAGGAGTTCCAAGATGGAGATAACCTTGTAAGGGTATTCCAGCCTCCATATGTCTTCTATAGCAGTCATAACACCAGTGCTATAGTTGTATTTCTTATTTGCTCTATATGTGTATGGAGAAAGAGACTTGTTTAAGTGCTTCAAGTGGATTGTTGTACTTGTTTATGCTCTTGGAAGTTAGAGTATGGGGTCTTGATTTGAGAGCCCTTAGCTTGCTGATTGTTTCATGACTAACTGTAGGTTGTCATATGTTTAGAGTGAGAATTATTTGCATAAGAATGTTTCCTTGAAGGGGAAACAAGCCTCTTTTTGTCAGCACATTTATGTACTCTTTATCTGAAGAATTTTGAGCATAAGGAGAAGGGGTTGCCTTTAGAGATGATCTAAGGAGATGTATCCCAGTAGGGGGTGAACTCCTTTATCAATTGCTGGTGTATTATTGTTTGATGCATGCTTCCATTTAGTGTTTTGGTTTCATGTTGTAAGTTTTTCTTCATGAAAATATCTTCAGGAAAAACACATAAAATTCATGTTTTTTCTTGCTATTTTGGAATACAACCTCAAGCACATTTTTATATTATGATGAGGGGAATTAGCATAGCATTACTAATCTGCCCCAATTCAAATCACTAATTCCTCCAACTTATGAAGGTTTGTGTCTAAATTTATTTGTTGCAGTTCATATCCAAGTGCGAAGAGCTTAACTCCTCTTCCTTGTCCTTCCTTCACTTCCCATGTGTGCTCCTGTTGTAGAATGACATGGACCCTTTTTTAGAATAGTTTGCTGCTTTGACCATCATGTTGGTCTATGGAGTATTGTTGTGTAAAGGACCATATATTCTCACTAGTTCATCCAAAACGTTTTGGGTGTTTTCCAAAGTCACTTCAAGATGGACCATCTTCTGCCATACCAAAAAAAAAAAAAAAAAAAATACTAATTTTTCATAGGGAGATTTCTATCGATCAAGCCTTCACTTCAATAAATTTGGCCATTCTCTTTATAGAATAATAATAATAATTATGAGTAACCCCAATATATCAATGTCTATAGAAAGCAAAGTTAGTTAATATAATAAAATTAATACCTAATCTACAAATGACTACTTAAAATAGTACGTGATTCCTCCAATGATCTGATGGGCTTCAACCACGAAAATGCAAGAAATATCCAGCTTTGAGAGGATTGGATAGAGGAGGGCCTCACAAACGTATTGCAATTCACGTTGCTAGTAAGGGCAGAGGGAAGCAGTTTGCATGTTCATAAATTCGTGTATCTGTATAAATAGAAGGAGCTCAATTCTGTAATTAGAAGTGGAATCTCTTGGATAATGCTCGAAATGATAATGCGTGGTTGGTTTCTATGCAAATTGTAATATCCCTACAAATTCCATGACAGAGAATGCATTTGACAAGACTTTTGCAAGCGTAGCCAACCTCATAAATCGGCTTCAATTTTATTATTTTTTGACCATAAAGGTTTGGAATCAGTAATCCAGTATTCGACCTGTCACTGGGTCCGAGGAAATTGGAAAAATATGGCTACCCAAAGGATATAAGAAATTCCACGACCTTTGCAAAATTTATTGTTCGCACGATTTGAAGCTATTGAATGTGAATGGCCTCTCGATGAATAAATCAACGTCCTTGGGTAAGATGCTACTGGTAGAAATAAAGAGAAATTTCAATCTGGAACTTGGATATATTGGTGGTTCCTTCAATTCAAACCAGGTTCCCTTCAAACAACTTCGAGCAAACCTTGTTTATTGTGTAATTCACTGCTTCGCCTCTTAAAAATGTTATGCAAGGCAAGTTAAGAGTTCTGTCTTCTTAGATTTAGCTCCTTGATACACTCGGCCTCAATCACTGGGGCATCCTGCATAATTTAATTCGATCATAGCTGATTCTTTGGCATAGAAATAGCAAAAATCTCTTCACACCGGTCGGCGCAGTGTAAGGATTTATGACCAGCCTGTAATACCAATGTTCGCAAGATATATCTCGGCTCTTTTTGACTTCCCTGAACGCGTGAATGAGGATAAACACCACACAAAGCATATAATGAAGTGGCACGTATCAAAGCACTCATGTAAAGTTTAGATGATACGTTATAAGAGGAAAATCGTGGTCGATTATACCAAACCTTGCTAAGGGAAGATAACGTCTTCTTCGGATTTAAGAGAAATTATTCATTAAATAACGAGGATAATGCATCCACTGTGACTCCACTTTTACACATTTAAGTAGCATTGAGTACGCCCTTATTAACTTACGTCTGCACCATCGATCCTCTGTAATATCTGATGCCCAAATATGGTGATGTGCCTTCATCCCTCAATAGTTGTCGAAACGACTCTCACCACCACCACCACTGTTGGATCATCATGCCACCTTTTAACCCCTAGGCTCCTTGTTCGTTGTATAAGAACTCCTGCAACTCTTGGGGGGCAGAGAACAGATTTTGTGCAAAGGAATGGCCTGTCAACAAGATCCAGAATAACCTGCACATAGTGGTGTGGCCTGCAGGGTTTTTGTCTCTCGACCTACTTCTTTACGGTAGATAAATAGCTTGTCCCCTGATCTGACTTGCGGCCTTGTGCTTCATCTGATAACCTTTGGCCCCTAAAGCCACGACGATAGTTGCTGCAATACTATCTGTTTGGTGTCTTAGTCGTCGATCACCAGAATTTTGGCACTTGTGCGGTGCTTCTTGGCTGCAAACAATGGCCCTAAAATAACTCTGTTGTAGATGTCGGCGCCCAACAATGACGATAGCCTTGCAGAATTAGGCTCACGGCCCCTATTCATTGCACAAGACTTCCTACCCCCTCTCTAAGCGTAGATATGTCACAATGGTCTAGCCGACTACACCTCCTTATGCACTGACCAGGTAGCAGTGGTCAACATCAATGGTAGTGTTGGCTTCTTGCGTGGCATTTTTTGTGGCCTTCAACATGTGGATTTTCGGCGCTTCCACAGTCGCAGTCTCGATCCGTGCAAATATATGAGATCCCTCGACCTTCTAACAGTGATTCAGCTTCACCCTCTATGCAAATCTCGTAACAACGGTTAAATCAGCTGCAGTGTTGGCTCCTTGAGTGTTAATGTGCTTATTATGGCCTCCGATGTGTGCCTTGTGGCCCCTTTAGAAGATTTAAATCGTGATCTGCCTACGTGTAGATTTGTTATCTTGACTGAGACATAATTAAACATCTTCCGTGAAACAAATCAATCCAGGAGAAACTTGGAAGCACACTACCTTGACTGTGAAGAACAGAGTCTGAAAACAACCTGATCCTGAAGAAATTGACTAAGACGAGATGTGATTTCAATGAATGTTGATTTCTGAAGATACACTGAGTTTTTATGAGCAGATCTCGACCTCTTAAACTTCAAAAAGTAATTTGGAAAAGGTAAGGCTTACCCTTCTTGTGCAATGCAAAAAATTTCTCTTTCAATCAACTGGAAAATAAAACCAACTAGGATGATACTAAATACCACTGAAGATGGACATGTTGGCTAGAGTGAGAACAAATCCCACTGAAGTTCCGAGCACAAATCCCACTGAAGTTCCCAATGAGAAAACCTCAAGCTGTTAGGATGCACAACTCTGATACCACTATAAGATCCCAAATGATAAAAAAATTTAATAGATCTAGGACATTTTAGTGCTTTGATTAAAAATAAACTTGCAATAGGGAAAAGAACACAAAGGGATCCATAAATGTAGCCTCATATTTATATTAATAGCAAAAAACAAGATACATGCTCGTACAAATTAGATTAGAGCTCTTGCAAATGGCATTCAGGGTTGCTCATTAAAAGACTAATCTAAGACAATGGACCCTAGATGGAACCACTAGACAGATTCACCACGAGGTTTCTGTCCTGGGATCAACCTAGAATTGGCCATATCAAGTTCTCAACAAACACATAATAAGATAAATAAACTCAGGATGATTAAAATGCCTAGCTCCTATCCCCTATTACAAGTTTGGTGGACTCTCAAGAAATCATAGTTTACTATTTTTCCTTGAGAAACGAAGTAATTACCATGGGTAAATAACATGGGCAGATTTCATCCACTTTGACCATATCAAGAAAAGGGAATATTATAAAAACAATCCTGGTTGACCATGATTGATTTTCGTATTGAGACAATCTTTTTCACAATGCGACGTTGGACCATGGTTGACCATGATTGGATTTAATATGTAAATAATCTTTGTAACAATGTGACATTAGACCATGGTTGACCATGATTGGTTTTAATATGTAGACAATCTTTGTAACAATGCGACATTAGACCATGGTTGATTTTCATATTGAGAAAATCTTTATCACAATGTGATGTTGGACCGAGGTTGACATGATTATAAACCTAATGGATTTATATTAAACCCAAACATTAATATTATAAACAATATGAATAATATATATCCAAGGGATTGATATTATAAACCCAAGGGAATAATAAACCTCAGGGATAAAAATTATAAATCCAGGATATATAAACCCTAAGATAAATATTATAAACCATAAAATACACATGGTTAATCATGGTTGAGACAATCTTTGTCACAATGCAACATTGGAGCATGGTTGACCATGCTACACCATGAATGGTTTTCATATCAAGACAATCTTTGTTACAATGCGATGTTAGACCATGGTTAACCATGGTTGATTTTCATATTGAGACAATCTTAGTCACAATGTTTTATTCGATCATGGTTGACCATGGTTGGCTATGATTAACCATGGTTTACAATGATTGGTATTATAAACCCAACGAAATAAAAACCCAAGGGATTGATCTTATAAACCCAAGGGATTAATATTAAAACCCCAAGGGATTATGAACCCAAGGGAATAATATTAAACCTAAGGGACAAATATTATAAACCCAAGGTATATAAAGCCTAAGATAAATATTATAAACACTAAAATAAACATCATTGACAATGGTTGACCATGGTTGATTTTCATATTGAGACAATCCTTGTCAAAATGTGACGTTCGACCATGCTTAACCATTGTTGATTTTCATATCAACATACTCTTTGTGCCAATGCGACATTCGACCATGGTTGACCATGATTGACCATGGATGACCATGTTTGATTTTATAAAACATGGTTGACCATGGTTGATCAAGGTTGACCATGGTTGATCAAGGTTGACCATGATTGACCATGGTTGACCGTGGTTGATGATGATTATCATATTGAGACAATCTTTGTCAATGCGATGTAAATTATAAACCCAAGGTATATAAACCCTAAGATAAATATTATAAACCCTAAAATAAATATGGTTGACCATGGTTAATTTCCATATTGAGACAATCTTTGTCACAATGTGACGCTGGACCATGGTTGACCATCATTGGTTTTCATATCGAGACGATTTGTCGCAATGCAACGCTGCACTATGGTTGACCATGGTTGATTTTCATATTGAGACAACCATTTTCACAATGCGACATTCGACCATGGTTGGCTATGATTGATCATGGTTGACCATGATTGAAATTATAATACCAAGGGAATAATTAACCCAAGGCATTTATATTATAAACCCAATATAATAATAAACTGAAGGCATTGATATTATAAACCCAAGGGAATAATAAACCAAATGGATTAATACTAAAACCCAAAGGGAATAATATTAAACCCAAGGGACAAATATTATAAACCCAAAGTATATAAACCTTAAGATAAATATTATAAACACTAAAATAAACATTGTTGACAATGGTTGACCATGTTTGATTTTCATATTGAGACAATCCTTATCACAATGCGACGTTAGACCATGGTTGACCATGCTTAACCATGGTTGATTTCCATATCAACACAATCTTTGTGACTATGCGACCTTCAATCATAGTTGACCATGATTGACCGTGGATGACCATGTTTGATTTTATAAAACGTGGTTGACCATGGTTCACCAAGATTGACCATGATTTACCATGGTTAACGATGATTATCATACTCAGGAAATATTTGTCATAATGCAACATAAATTATAAACCTGAGGTATATAAATGTTGAAAATACAACAAGAAAATTCTAATTTAATTTTGTCCTTAAATTAAATTAGGAGTTAAATTGTAATTCCACATCTCATGACAACTTGTAATAGTTAACTAAGTTAATTTGAATTAGTTGGCTTAGTTAATTCGAGTTGAGGGTCTAACTAGAGTCTTGTAGAGTGTCTCCTACTTTTTAGGAGCCCTAGTTGAGTTTATTTTGAGTTATAATTATTCAATTCAGTCTAACTAAGTAAATTCAGTTAAATTAGTTCTAACGGATGGAGGAATTGGTAGGAGATCTAGTAGTGGGGTGTAACCGGCACTGATATACTGGTTAAATTAATATTGACTCATAATTAACTCATGAATGTCAAATAAGAGAAAGGCCCAGTTGAGATTGGAGTCCAGGGACAGTGTACTATCAGTTGTGTAATCATCTGAATTATACAAGTGGTGCATGCAATGAGAGGAAGGTCTATGAGGATTATGCAATTCATAATTTAGGAATTTCTCAATTAAATATGGGCTAATTCCCAAGGAAACTGCGCAAGGAAATAGGAGCTTGGCAGGTAGTAGAATTGGCTTTGACTTGAGCTTATGTGGGAAGCAGTGAGATAGATAGAGATAGTGCATAGGTTGCTCAGGCTTGAGCAAAGCATTGTAATATTCTCATATTTTCTGATTAATGAAATATACAAATAGCAAGGTTTTTTAGTTGTGGCTTTCCCCAGAAAATTATTATGTTATGTGTGATTGAATTCTTTCTCTTTTATGCTTCATGATTTCATCAATTGTTTATTATTTTTGCTGATGAGTGAGTAGATACAAGTCAATTGTTTTAGAATATTACGATCTGCAGTTTGAATCTACAAGGAATTTATACATGGTATCAGAGTTGAAATCACTATAGAAGAGGAGAATATGAGTTTGTCTTTTACAGGGGAAATTGAATTTACAATATCATACTTCAGAGCGAGAAGGATGTCGTTCTACAGATTGGAACTCGAATATGCCATTAAGGGTAGTTAGAACTATATTCCTTGGAAGGACATAATGGAGGCAGTGTTGGAAGACAATAGGCTTAAGGAATTCATAGACAAATATATTACTAAGCCAGCTGATGCTTAGGACCTGACAGAGACAGAGAAAGTGTGTGGAAAAGACGAGAAGGATTATCCTAGAAGGAGTTTGAGATCATATTGTCTTAAACCTCCATGGCATGGAAACTCCATTTGCAATGTGAAAGGCCTTGATAGACCTATTTCGAAACAATAGTGACCACAAGAAGCTGGCACTGAAGGAAAAACTCAAAAAAATCAAGATGGAGAAGGGTGACACAATACTGAAGTACTTGACCAAGTTCACCTAATGTCGGGATGAGCTTGGAAGTGTCAGTGTTATAGTTGTTGAAGACGATTTGGTGAGCCTAGCACTTATAAGCCTTCCCAAGAGCTGGCATAGTTACTAGGACTCAGTTAACGGAAGGGAGAAGCTGCCAGAGTGGGAGCGATTGTGGGCCGACTTGGTATAAGAAGAGATTCTGTTGAACACCAAAGATGGATGCTCATCCAAGCATGATGATGAGGAGAAATATGCCTTAGCTGGAAAGCCGAATAAAGGGAAGAGGAAGTCATCCCATTCCAAATCAGATTCCAGTTAGGGCAGCAAGAAGAACGACATGTCAAAGATTAAATGTTTTCACTGTCATGAGCTAGGACAGTATGATACAAAGTGTCTGCACAAGAAGGTCAGTAATAAGCCCTCAGGAGGAGCAACAATTGATGCTCTTTCTTAACAATTCGAACTCGATTTCATCCTCATTATTTGCATGGTGACATCATTGATGGGTAGTGTGTGGTACTTGGGTAGTGGAATCTCATTCCATATGACTGGAAACAAAGAGTTCTTTAGTGACTTGGAGGATAAGGACCTACAAATTCACATTGAGATGGGAGATGATGGGAGGTATAGCATGATCGACATCGGTACTGTTACCTTTCGAAGGGAGTCTAGTTCTCCTTTCACATTAAAAGATGTCTTGTATGTTTTGGGTTTGAAGAAGAATTTGGTTTTAGTTTCCATGTTTGAGGATCATGGCTACGATGTGATATTTAGCAAGGGAAAGGATTTCATTAATTAGATAGCCTTAGGAAAGGTGAAGTGGATCGAGGTTTGAGTGGAAAACCTCTATAAATTGGATGTAGAAGACTATGCTTCTTTGAGCACAAAAGTAGAGAATGTGCAGAGCCAAGACATCAGTGAGTTGTGGAATAGAATATTGGTTCACTTGCACCACGGAGCTTTGAAGATCATGCAATAAATTTATACAGGACTTCCCAAGGGTACACTAGAGTAGAGAGAAACATGAAAAGGGTGTACATTGGGGAAGTACAACAAAGCTTCCTTTCATTATAAAGATATTCAAGCGTAAGTGATCCTTGATAGAGTTAACTCAAATGTGTGTGGACAGTTCTCGACTTCCTCCTCGACCAAGCACAAATATTATGTAATATTTGTTAATGAATTTTCTTGTAAGTGTTGTATTTTATTCATGCAGAAGAAAGACCAAACGTTCACTAAATTTTGTGAATTTAAAGCACTTGTCGAGAAACATACTGGTAGGAATGTCAAAGCTCTCAGAAGAGATAATGGTGGAGAATATGTGTCGAATGAATTCAAGAACTTTTGAGAATCAGAAGGCATTCAATGAGAGTTAATAGCACCTCATAACCCACAACAGAATGGGGTACCTGAAATGAAGAACATAGGTATTGTGGGAGCTACACTGGAAATGTTACATGATCAGGGCCTACCGTTGCACTTATGGGCTAAAGCATGCAACACAATTGTTTATTTTCATAACATAAGCCCTCATCAAATTCTCGGGATGAGTGCACCAGGAGGATATTTTTCAAGTGAGAAACCAGATGAGGCACACTTCAGGATCTTTGATTCATTAGTCTACTGTCATGTTACCAAGGATGCGCGAAAAAAGATAGAGCAAACAACTAAGTTGGGTATATTTAAGGGGTACACTAATACACCTCATGACTATCGTGTGTACCTGCCATCCAAAAAAATGACATTGGCTCTAGAAATGTGAAGTTTGATGAAGAGAAGGCCATGAGATGTTCCCTTGAGAGGGAGCTTCAGTTACATGTAGATTATGAGCTTTTAGCTCCAAAGGAGGAACCTCAGGATGGTGTGGAGTAGCTACATGCAGAGGAGCAGAGAGTGGAAGCACCCACTCATGCAGAGATGTCCAGAGATGGAAGGAAGTGTACTAGAGAGGCTGGCAGATTTATGCATGATGCTAGAGAGAATGTGGTAGCACCCACATCGCAACGTAGGCAGAGGAGGTCATGAGATCGGTACACTGGCTACATGGCTTTGATGATTGAGAGTGTATAGGTTGAGCCATCCTCATCCGAGGAAGAAGTGCAACAACTAATATGGGTTGATGCCATGGTTGAGGAGTATTACTCCATTATCAGAAATAATGTTTGGGAAGTGGTCGCAAGATCAGCAGACAAGTCAGTGGTGAGTTCCAAATGGATATACAAGGTAGAGAAAGAAAGATATGGGAGTGTGGAAAAACATAAGGCTAGATTTGTGGCCAGAAGATTCTCTCAGGTGGAGGGAATTGATTGTTATGAGACCTTTGCTCCAGTAGAAAGGTACACTTCAATCAGATCTATCCTAGCACTTTTAGTGTAGATGGGATGTAAGATACATCAGATGGATGTGAAGACATCATTCCTCAATGGTATGATTGAGGAAGAGGTGTTTATTGAGCAGTCGGGAGGATTTGAGACCTTCAATAGAGAGTCACATGTGTGCAGACTGAAGCGAGCATTGTATGGACTCAAAAAAGCACCCCACGCTTGCTACACTAGAATTGACAACGATTTTCATTGGGTTGGGTTTCACCAAAAGTGAAGCAGATGCGAACCTTTACCATATTGTGGTTGAACATAAATTGTTGATTATAGTATTATATGTCAATGATTTGATTCTAACAGGTGATGCGAATCTTATAAAATCTTGCAAAGAGTATTTTGCAAGATAATTCGAGATAACAAACCTGGGGCTCATGCATTAATTTCTTGGTATGGACATATGGCAACGAGACGAGAAATTGTTTGTCTCTCAGGGAAGTATGCCAACTAGATAGTGAAGAAGTTTTACATGGAGAGAAGCAAAACCCATGGAGACTCCTCTAAGAGGTAATTGGAGGAAAGAAGATGTTACTTTAGGTGAAGTAGTGGAAGCTACTATTTATAGACAACTTGTGGGTTCACTTATGTATTTGGTGAACACATGACCTGACATGTATTTTGTAGTTAACCATCTTAGTCAATCCATGGTTAAGCCAAAGAAAATTCATTGGAACACAGCCAAACATGTGTTGACATACCTCAGAGGCACCTCTCAGTTTGGTCTTTGGTACAGAAGGACCGAGGGAGTGAATATTCAATGCTTCACATATGCATATTGGTAAATGAGGCCATTCGACGGGAAGAGCACATCAGGGGGAATCTTGAATATTGGGTTAAAAAAAATTTCTTGGTACAATAGGAAGCATAGATCAGTTACACTCAGTTCGGTAGAATCAGAGTACATGGCTGCTAGTCAATCAACTTGTGAGGCTATCTAGATGAGGAAGATCCTTGGGTTATCTGGTCAGAATATGGATCCTACAATGATTTACTGTGACAATTAGAGTTGTATCGAATTATCTGAGAATCCAATTTTTCATGATTGGTCCAAGCATATTGACATCCGGTATCACCATATACGAGATTGTGTGCAGAGGAGAATCATGTTGCTGGAGTACATTCCTACAAAGGAGAAGGATGCAAATATTTTGACAAAGGCATTGTCAAGATGAAAATTTGAGTTTCGCAGAGGCAGGATTGGGGTAGTATATAATCCCTTTCTCGTTGAGAGGGAGTGTTGAAAATACAACAAGAAAATCCTAATTTAATTTTGTCCCTAAATTAAATTAGGAATTAAATTGTAATTCCATGTCTCATGAAAAATTGTAATAGTTAACTAAGTTAATTTGACTTAGTTGGATCAGTTAATTTGAGTTGATGGTCTAACTAGAGTCATGTAGAGTGTCTCATATTTTTTAGGAGCCCTAGTTGAGTTTATTTTGAGTTTTAATTATTTAATTCAGTTTAACTGAGTTAAAATAAATTAAACTAGTTCTAACTTATGGAGGAATTAGTGGGAGATCTAGTAGTGGGGCATAACTTGCAGTAGTGGGGTGTAACCACTACTGATCAACCAGTTAATTGAAGATTGACTCATAATTAACTCATGCATGCCAGATTAGAGAAATACCAAGTTGTGATTGCAGTTTAGGGATAATGTACTATCAGCTGTATAATCATTTGAACTGTACAGGTAGTGCATGCAATAAGAGGAAGGCCTATGAGGATTACACAATTCATATTTGAGGAATTTCCCAATTAAATATGGGCTAATTCCCAAGGAAACTATGCAAGGAAATAAGAGCTTGGAAAGAAGCAAAATTGGCTAAGTATTGGCTTGAGCTTGTCTGGGAAGCAGTGAGATAGATAAAGATAGTGTGGAGGTTGCTCCGGCTCAAGAAAAGCATTGTAATCTTCTCATATTTTCTGATTAATGCAATATATAGATAGCATGTATTTTTAGTTGTGGCTTAACCAGATAATTAATGTGTTATATGTGATTGCATTCTTTCTATTTTATGCTTCATGATTTCATTGATAGTTTATTGTTTCCGTTGATGAGTAGAGTATATTCAAGTCAATTATTTTAGCATATTACAATCTGCAGTCTGAATCTACAAGGAATTTCTACAATAAACTCTAAGATAAATATTATAAACCCTAAAATAAACATGGTTGACCATGGTTGAGCAGGTCGATTTCCATATTGAGACAATCCTTATCACAATGCGATGTGGGGCCATGGTTGACCATGATTGATTTTCATATTGAGACAATCATTGTTAGAATGCGACATTCAACCAAGGTTGGTTATGATTAACCATGGTTGACCATGATTGATATTATAGACCTCAGGGAATAATAAACCCGAGGGAATATATTAAAACCAAGGGACTAATACTATAAATTGAAGGTATATAAACCTTAAGATAAATATTATAAACACTAAGATAAACATGGTTGACCATGGTTGATTTGCATATTAAGACAATCATTGTCATAATGCGACATTGGACCATGGTTTATTTTCATACCAACACAATTTTTGTGATAATGTAATGTTCAACTATGGTTGACCATGACTGATTTTCAAATTGACAAAATCTTTCTCACAATGTGAAATTGGACCATGGTTGACCATGGTTGATTCTCATATTGAGACAATATTTGTCACAATGCGACATTGGACCATGGTTCACCATGATTAATATTATAAATCAAAGGGAATAATAAACCCTAGGGAATAATATTAAAATCCTAAGGTATATAAACCATAAGATAAATATTATAAACCCTAAAACAAAATAAACATGGTTGACCATGATTGAGCATGGTTAATTTCCATATTGAGACAATCTTTGTCAAAATGCGATGCTGGACAATGGTTGACCATGATTGATTTTCATATCGAGACAATCTATCACAATGTGATGTTCGACTATGGTTGACCATGGTTGAATTTCATATTAAGACAATAATTGTCACAATGTGACATTTGACCATGGTTGGCTATGATTAACCATGGTTGACCATGATTGATATTATAGACCCAAGGGAATAATAAACCCCAAGGGACTGATATTATAAACCCAAGGGAGTAATAAACCTAAAGGATTAATATTAAAACCCCAAGGGATTATGAACCCAAGGGAAAATATTAGAACCAAGGGACTAATATTATAAACTGAAGGTATATAAACCCTAAGCTAGATATTATAAACACTAAGATAAACATGGTTGATAGTGGTTGAAAATTGTTGTTTTTCATATTGAGACAATCCTTATCACAATGCGATGTTGGACCATGCTTGACCATGCTTAACCATGGTTGTTTTTCATAGTGACATAATCTTTGTGACAATGTGACATTCAACCATGGTTGACCATGATTATCATATTGAGACAATCTTTGTCATAATGCGATGTTGCAGCATGGTTGAGAAAATAATTAATTTACATATTAATACAATCTTTGTCATAATGCGACGTTGGACCATGGTTGACCACAATTGATTTTATAAAACATGATTAACTATGGTTGAGAATAGTTGATAATATTAAACCCAAGGGACTAATATTATAAACCCAAGGTATCTAAACCCTATGTTAAATATTATAAACACTAAAATAAACATGGTTGAGCATGGTTATTTTCATATTGAGACAATCCTTTTCACAATGTGACATTCGACCATAGTTGACTATGCTTGACCACAGTTAAGACAATTATTGGTTATTGACACTAAAATAAACATGGTTGACCATGGTTGACTATGGTTGATTTTCATATTGAGGCAATGCTTGTCATATTGTGACATTATGTAGATTTATCCTGTAGATTCACAAGCTCATGTAATCTACTAAAACAAGTGACAAGAATCTACTTCTACTCTTTACAATGGAAGCCCATAAATATCGATGAAAACAATAATCGACAAGAGGAAGAACATCAATGGCACATAACACAATAAATATATGGGGAAAGCCATAGATCAAAACCCCACTATCTGTATTGCATTAATTAGAAATCCAAGATGATAATATAATTCTTGTTCTCACAAGAACAACCCCAACACTTAGTAAAATCAATCTCCAACTCACAATCAAGCTCAACCCAAATCGAGGCCTCTTCTCTGCTCTCCAAGCCTCCTATTTCCTTGCATAATTCCTATGGCTGAATATCCCGTATTAATGAGAATCTAGTGCATCCCAAACTGTGCAATCCACACTAGGTTTAGTCCCTGATTGCATGCACCATTTGTACAACTCGTAAAATTATACAATTGATAGTACACTGTCCCTACACTCTAGTATCAACTGGGTCTTTCTCAGAATTCAAATTCTTGAGTTTCTGATGAGGTAATATTCAATTAACTAGAGTAGCACTTGTTAATGCATTAGTGCACCAACTAACTATTAACTTATTATTAGTTCCTCAAACAATTTGGAACTAATTTAACTGAAATTAACTGAGTAAACTAAGTTATTTAATTACAACTCACAATTAACTCCTCCTGGACCCCTAAAATATAGGGAGAACATATACTGTTAGGATATTCCGACACATAGGAAATAGTTAAGTACAACTTGGTCTAGTATAGAGTTAGGTATAGATTTAGGTAAAGTGTGTTTCTTTACCGTTGTACATTTTGTAACTTACAATCCGACGGTCACGATATGTAGTGATCCGACGGTTCATTCTCTCCTCGGTATTACCGACACTTGATCCGTGGCTTGACACCCGATTGGTCCATGAATTCTATTTAAAGCACATGGAGGGTCATTTGTAGGGTAATCCGTGCATGAGAGAAGCTTATGTAAATTTTCATTCTTTGATTAATAAATTGCCTGAAGTGGCCGCGTTAGCTCAGGCCGTGGACTGTTTCCCTCTTTGAGGGTTTTAACCACGTCAAAAATACTGGTGTATTGATCTGTGATCTGGTTGTGAGCGGTGTCCTTTTGGTGTTCTTTCTGAGGAACTTACCCTGTAAATTCCTACATGGTATCAGAGCTATTTGAGGGCCGCGTCCGTTGGTGATCCAAATCTGAAGCCGGTAGAACTGCATCCGACTGTCGTTTCCTAGATCTTCTGTTTCTGACTGCTTTCGGGCCGAGAGGACTGCTCTGTTGTGTTCGGAGCATCTGTTCGAGTGAGGAACCCCTTTCATTTCACGTGAAAAGGTTTCCGGTAGCCCTAGATGCGTCATTTTTAAGATCTGGAGGTATACAGTGTTTATTTGCAGTTTACTGTTATTTTCTCTCTGCTTATTTCGGTTTCGGTTTATTTAGCTTTTTTTTAACAAGATCTATACCTTTCATTTTTGCGTATGCTCTTTTCCCTGCGACTCTGTGCGATTTGGGCAAATCAGAAACAGAAAGGAAGGATTTTTCTCATGCGTATGCTCTTTTCCCTGCACCTTAGTGTGATCTCGGAAAATCAGAAACATTGAGAAAAATATTTAGTTTTTCGGCTAAAGCTAACTTTGAGCCGCAAGGTTCAATTTTTGAAAATATATAGTTTTTTGGGTAAAGCTAACTTCGAGCCGTAAGGTTCGTTTTCTTTGCATGTCCGTGTTGGGTTTTGTGTTTTTTGTTTTGTAGGGAAAAAGAGCTTTCTCAAAGCAAGCACGCAACCCAAAGCCCCCCCCCCCTCCCCCCCCCCCCTCTCTCTCTCTCTCTCTCAAATTTTTTGTATAGATCAATTGGTTCAAAGCTATTTTAAGAGAGTAGAGGTCTTGGGTTCAAGTCTCCATTTTGTGGGGGCGGACTTTTTCATTTCCGCACATTCCCGCACTTCGTCGGCAACTTCAACAACTTTTTTTCAAAAAGCCATAACTTCTTCATCCGGAAGCCTTTTTCAGAGCCGTTTTTTTTAAACCAGCCTAATTTTTCGAGATCTATCCATTGGAACACTTACTTTCATCATCTTCAGCTTCAGTTTCTGTTGAAATGGAGAGTCAATACCAAGTTACCCTTGACAGCACCACCTACTTCCAATGGTTGTCCTACATGGAGGATTTACTTAGAAGTAAAGGTCTCTACCCAATAGCCACAGGCTAAGAAAAGAAACCGAAAGATGAAGACAAGGCTGCTAAATGGGAAAATAGACAAGATCAAGCACGTGGTTTGATAGGGATGTCTATTTCTCCAGATCTTAGATTCCATATTGCAGAACTTGAAATTCCTCATGAAGCAATGGAACAAATCAATAAAGTTTTTGGGATTAAAAATGAAATTAGAGCCTATCAACTTGAAAATGAGTTGCTTTGATTGGACCCTAATAATTTTTCTTGCATTGAAGATTTCTTGTCTAAGTTCAAGACCCTTAGATATCTTTTGGAAGGTGTTAAGGTTAAGAAAGAAGATAGTAACCTTATTTATTCCATCCTTACTAAGTTGGGACCAGCCTACTCTGTATTTGTTTCCACCTTCCATTCTACAAGAGAAGCCTTCATTTCTCAAGGAAAAGACTACAAGCCCCCTTCCTTTGACTCTTTTTGTGATTCTTTAATAAGAGAACAAGAAGAACTCTTACACCTTGGTCTTCTTAATCTTGGAAACTCTTCCAAGAAAGCGTTAGCCGCCCAGCAGCAACCAAATTCAAAGAATCCTAAAAAGTCATATCCTAAAAGGAATGGTTCTAAACCAAACAAGGGTCCTAAGAAAACTCAGCCTCAAAATGAAAGATCATTTCAACAAAATGATAAGACCAATAAAAACAAATGGAAGAAGACTGACAGACATTGCAATTTTTGTAATCGAGATGGGCACTTAGAATCAAAATGCTTTAAGAAGATGGAAGCCTTGGAAGCAGCAATGAAGAAGCGTAACATCCATTTGGGGCAATCTTCAACTTCAACTTCATCTTCAGGAATGGCACTTTCTGCATGTGGTTGTCAATCATCTCGGTCTGGTTATGCATTAAATGTATCTTCTTCTTCTCATTCTCATGAGTGGCTCATTGATTATGGAGCTTCTTATCACATGGCCAAAAACAAAGCCATGTTTTCTTCTTTAAATGATTGTAACACCAAAAATATCTATGTTGGTGATGATAGATCTCTTAATGTTGTAGGGACTGGAACTTTTCATCTAGACAATGGTCAGTTTAATGATGTATTATGTGTTCCAACCTTATCCTGCAACCTTCTATCTGTCTATCAGATAACTCATTCAGGTGAAGGTAAAATCGTTGAATTTTCACCTCATGATGTTGTAATCAAGGACTTAAAAGATCCTAAACAGATTTTGGCTACTAGCATTGCTGATGGCTCTACAAGGTTGTATAAGTTTCACAACTTTTGGTCATCAAATCTTCCCTCAGTATTTGTTGCTCATAACGATGAAGTGAGCAAACTTTGGCATGAGCGATTTGGTCACTTAAACTATCGCTCCCTTCAGCATCTATGTAAAGAAAATATGGTGACAGGTCTTCCTATGGTATCTTGCAGAGATGGTGTTTGTTCCGGATGTGTACTCGGAAAACATCATCGGGACAGTTTTGAGAAACGTTCCTCTTGGCACGCCTCAGCCCCTTTACAGCTTGTGCATAGTGATTTATGTGGTCCACTTCCAGTTGTGTCATTCTCTGGTTGCAAGTATTTCTTAACTTTCATTGATGATTTCTCCAGATGCACTTGGGTATACTTCTTAAAACTCAAGAGCGAAGTATTTAACACTTTTTTGGCCTTCAAGGCCTTTGTTGAAAAACAATCTGGACATCAAATTCTTAAGTTAAGATCTGATAATGGCGGAGAATATGTTAAAAACACATTCATCAACTATTGCACTGAGAATGGAATTCAAATTCAACATATTGTTCCATACACTCCACAACAAAATGGTGTAGCTGAAAGGAAGAATCACACTTTAAAGGAAATGGCTAATTGTATGCTACAATCTAAAGGACTTGGTCTTAGTTTTTGGGCAAAAGCAATTAACTGTGCAAATTACATAATAAATCGCACTCCTACTAAGGCTTTAAAGAATATCACTCCAGAAGAATCATGGAGCTCAATCAAACCAGATGTAAGTCACTTTCGTGTTTTTGGAAGTGAAGCGTGGGCCCATATTCCAGATGAAAAGAATAAAGCTTTAGAACCTAAGAGTGAAAAATGTACTTTTGTTGGATATTCTGAAGATGTAAAAGGCTATAGACTTATTCCATTTAAGTACAAAAATGTTATCATTATAAGAGATGTAAAATTTGATGAAAATATATCGGCCTGCGAGCCTAGTCCGACGGATGTGCCACCTCTCTCTATCTCTTCTACTTTTGAAAACATTTCTTCTTCAGATGATGAAAGTGAGGATGACAATCCTCCCCCACCTTCTCAGGATCCTCCTTCAACTCCTGAGCTTCCAAAATGGGTTCGTGCTACTCGAGATGCAGCAGGTGATCTTGCCGGTGATCCTACAGATCAGCGACGCACACGTTCTCAGTTCGAGAGAGCCTCTTCTTTACTGGCTCAAGCTCCAGTAAATTATGATCCTGACACCTTTGCAGAAGCTTCAGGCCATCCAGATTGGGAAGCAGCTATGAATGAAGAATATCATTCATTATTGGCAAATGATACATGGGATCTTGTTCCTTTACCAAAGGGACGAAAACTTGTTAGATGCAAATGGGTTTACAGAACCAAGTATGGACCAGATGGGAAAGTTGATAAACATAAAGCTCGTCTTGTTGCTAAGGGCTTTTCACAGGTTGAAGGCACTGACTACACTGAAACCTTCTCCCCTGTTGCCAAAATGAACTCTATCCGCCTTGTTCTTTCCCTTGCTGCCTCTTTCAAATGGGAAGTCCATCAGATGGATGTTAAATCTGCCTTCTTGCATGGGGACTTGCATGAAGAAATCTATATGGAACAACCCATTGGCTTCATACAAACAGACTCCAGCCTTGTTTGTCGACTTAAGAAATCCCTTTATGGTCTCAAGCAAGCTCCTCGGGCTTGGTATGCCAAAATGGATAGCTTTCTTTTAGAATCTGGCTTTTCTAGGTGTCATTCTGACAATACTGTCTACACCAAGAAAGTGGGAAACTCTCTTATCATCCTTGTTCTTTATGTTGATGATCTTATCCTTACTGGTAGTGATCCCAACCTTATAAACCATGTGAATTCTAGCCTCAAAAGGAAATTTGACATGACAGACTTAGGACACTTACACTATTTTCTCGGTCTTCAAGTCTTGCAATCCAAGGAGGGTATTTCCCTTTCCCAGTCAAAGTATGCTTGTGATATTCTACGTCATTTTCACATGGAAGACTGTAAGCCAGCCCCTTCTCCCTTTCAGTCTGGAGTCAAACTTTCAGTCACTTGTACTTCTCCTGAAGTTGATGCTACCTTATACCGTCAACTTGTAGGAAAACTTTTGTATCTAACCCATACTCGTCCTGACCCTTCCTTTGTTGTTGGCCTTGTTGCTCGGTTCATGCAAAACCCCCGTGAAAGTCATTGGAAAGCAGCTAAAAGAATACTTCGTTATGTTCGAGGTACAGTTCAGTTTGGGATTCATTACAGTGCCGAAGCAGCTCCTCTATTGGTTGGTTTCACTGATTCTGATTGGGCTGGTGACCCTGATGATCGGAAGTCTACTGCCGGTTATGTGTTCACTCTTGGTTCAGGACCTATTACATGGGCTTGTAAGAAACAAGCTACCATTTCTCTTTCATCAGCAGAAGCAGAGTATCGTGGTGTCGTAGAAGCTAGTAAGGAAGCCTTGTGGCTTCGTCAGATCTTGTCAGAGTTTGGCCTTCAGCAACAGCATCTGACTACACTTTGGTGTGATAATCAAAGTGCCATTCAGCTATGCAAAGATCCAGTCCAACATCAGCGCAACAAACACATTGAACTGCACATGCACTTCATCAGAAAGCTCATTCACGACCATGTTCTTGAAGTGCAATATTGTTCAACAGATGATCAAGTTGCAGACATCTTCACAAAGGCTCTCACAGAGGCGAAGTTCACTAAACTTCGATTTATGGTTGGAGTTTAGGAAGTTGTCACTAAGGGGGGATAGGCTCTAGTGCCTCCTTCCTTCTCCTATTGTGTCATATTTGTAAATCCTTCAATCCTATCCCAAGTTGTTCTTAAGGGGGGATGTTAGGATATTCCGACACATAGGAAATAGTTAAGTACAACTTGGTCTAGTATAGAGTTAGGTAAAGTGTGTTTCTTTACCGTTGTACATTTTGTAACTTACAATCCAACGGTCACGATATGTAGTGATTCGACGGTTCATTCTCTCCTCGGTATTACCGACACTTGATCCGTGGCTTGACACCCGATTGGTCCATGAATTCTATTTAAAGCGCATGGAGGGTCATTTGTAGGGTAATCCGTGCATGAGAGAAGCTTATGTAGATTTTCATTCTTTGATTAATAAATTGCCTGAAGTGGCCGCGTTGGCTCAGGCCGTGGACTATTTCCCTCTTTGAGGGTTTTAACCACGTCAAAAATACTGGTGTATTGATCTGTGATCTGGTTGTGAGCGGTGTCCTTTTGGTGTTCTTTCTGAGGAACTTACCCTGTAAATTCCTACATATACATGACTTCAGAAAGACTTCCAACTCGAAATTCCTAAGTTAATTAAGTTAATTAAACTTA
Organism: Pinus tabuliformis; assembly: GCA_031772625.1. Classification (NCBI taxonomy): domain Eukaryota; kingdom Viridiplantae; phylum Streptophyta; class Pinopsida; order Pinales; family Pinaceae; genus Pinus; species Pinus tabuliformis. Next base: position 72,092,528 of record CM062815.1, on the reverse strand, counting down.
ATTAACTATTTACAAGTTGCTATGACAATAGAATTTGATTTTAATTCTTAGTTTAATTCAAGGACAAATTAAAGTGGAATTTTTGGATTCTATTTTAAAATTTCTTGTTGTTATTTTCAACACTCTCTCTCAACAAGAAAGTAATTCAACTCAATCCAAATCTTGAACCTTTTGGAATGTTCTGCATGTAACACTACTCTCTAGTGTTGTTGCTACAACAACTCCAGAAACAAAAGAACATCCACCCTGAATCAGAATGATGCCTCTGTCATCAAAGTCTTTGACTATTATTTCCTCTGTCAACTGAAAACTCTCCACTTCTTTGAATTTTCCTTTCTGCATTGTTGTTGACCCTTCTCTACGCTCTTCAGTATCTAACAACTCTAGCCTCTGTCACTCTGATCTTTGATTGCATCAATCCCATTGATTCCTCTCGCTAATATGTACTTTGGGCTCTCGTAGTAACGTACGATCTATGAGATAAAACGTCTCAATGGACCCTGCCAAATTTCAACCCTCTTGGGACTATCACTTCACATCGCCCCACCTCACCCCTGGTAGTATGACTTCATGTGATCCCTTTGCCCACTTGACTCGAAATTTCCCCTTGCTGGAGGTATCTACATGAGTGGATGCCTCCACTCAGTCTCCTCTCAAATTCTCCAATTATGGCTACTCCACAATCGTCTTAGATTTCTTGTTCTTTGCTTGAGTGGATCTCTCCACTTAGTCTCCTCTTAGCTTCTTCAATTGTGGTTGCTCCGCAATTGTTTGAGACTTCTTCTGAGAATGATTCTTTTGGGGCTGCATGTGGAGAGGTAATTTACTCTTCCTCTCAACCACCGAGTCTCTAACCTTCGCCTTGATCCTCAAGGCTTTGCATGCATCTTGAACCTCAAGAGCATATAGGTTCTTGACCCGTGAACCAATCTGTTTCACCTGTCCCGTGGTGATGTGTCTAAGGAAAATGTTGAAAATGGCAACAAGAAATGCTAAAAATATCATTGCTATAAATAGCAGTTCAGATACCAGTGTTGGACATAGCAACAAGGAATGAAAAATGGAAGTGCTAAAAATAACATTGTTATAAATAGTATTTCGGGACAGATTACAATTTTAGTTAGTCCCTGAACTAAAATTGAGAAGTAAAATTCGAATTTGATCTTCGCAACTGTTTGTAAAATAATTAATTAATTCATCTTGAGTTAATTAGTTGTAGAAAATCAAACATGAAGTCTATGTGAAGACATGCAACAATTTCTCCATTGATTGAGGAATTTGTCCCTTAATTAAGGAGTTAAGGATGAGTTGTATTTGAGTTGTAATTAGTTAGCTCAGTTAACTGAGTTAAGTCCAGTTACATTAGTTCCAACAGTTTGTGGAATTAATTGTGAGTTCAGTTAGTTAATGCATGCATGCATGTAACTGCTGCACTTTAGATAACTAAATATTCTCTCATAAATAACTCATGCATGTTAGTTCAGTTCGAGACCCAGTTGAGATTAGAGGAAGGGACAGTGTATTATCAGTTGGAGGGTTTTTCCTATATAGGAAACTCATCCATGCAAAAGGAATTATCTCCTTCAGGACTGTGGAGTTAGATTAGAGGTCAGAGAGTGTGTGAGAGGTAATTCACACAGGTGGCAGTTTCTGGACCCCAAGAGAAACCGCGGAAGGAAATAGGAGGTTTGGAGGGCAGTGGAGAAGGTTTGTGAGAGCCTTTGACTGTTTATGAGCAGTGTTGTTTGATTGCAGAGAGAGCAGGATAGCTTGAGAGCTGATTCCTTTTGCAACTTGAACAAGATTTCCACTTGTATGATAATACAAAGATTGGGCTTTTAGGCTGAGGCTTTCCTCAAGTTATTTCTTCTGTGATATGTTTGATTGATTTCTAATTCTCAGTTATATGTGTTCTCATTGAGCTTGCTCAATTCGATTAAGCTTCCGCAAAGTTTGTTGTAGAAGTAGATCTTGTATTTTGCTTTAGTATATTGCATAATCTGTTGATCTACAGTGGGAATTTTTACATGCTATTGGAGCAAAGGTGATCAAAGCGAAGAAAAGTATACAAGAAGGGAGAATTTCAAAGTTTGAGGTTCCTGAATACAGAAATCGAGTTCATATCACATCTCAATTTCACCAATGGTGTTTAGTGGTTTAAGACTCGAGTATGCCCTTGATGGAAGCTCGAATTATATGGCCTGGAAGAATCGCATGGAAGCAGTATTAGAGGATAATGGTCTAAAGGACTTCATTGATCAAGAAGTCCCCAAGCCCGCAGATGCTACAGAATTTGCGGAATGGAAGAAATGTGTGGCTAGAGCAAGGAGAATCCTCCTGGAGGGAGTTTGAAACCACATTGTCTCGAGCCTCCATTGGAAGAAGACACTATTTTCGATGTGGAAAACATTGAAAGATCTATATCAGAACAACAATGATCAGAGGAAGCTAGCACTGAAAGATAAGCTTCAGAAAATCAAGTGTGAAAAGGGTGACACTATCTCTACATATTTGAACAAGCTCACCACATGCAGGGATGAGCTTGGAAGTGTAGGGATCACAACAGCCGATGATGACATGGTGAGTCTAGCTCTCCTGGTCTTCCTAAGAGCTGGCATAGCTATCAGGACTCGGTTAATGGAAGAGGAAAGCTGCCAGATTGGGAGATAAGAAGAAGCACCATAGATGGTTCTTCATCCAGGGAGGATGAAGAAAACTACATCTTAGCTAGTAAGGCGAAGAAGGGGAAGGAGAAGGATTCTCATCCCAAATCGAGTTCTTCCCATGGTGCGAAGAAGTTTGACAAATCAAAAGTGAGATGCTTTCATTGTCGTGATGTGGGCCATTTTGCTACAAATTGTCCACTGAAGAAATCCAATATGGGATCCAAGGAATGATCTAAAGGTGAGGCATTGGCCTTACAATTCGAATTGGATTTCACCCTCTTTGCATGCATCGTTTCGTCCATGGTGGGATGTGGTTGGTTTCTTTACAGTGGAGCTTCTTTCCACATGACCGACGACAAGATTTTGCTCAGTACCTTGGAGGAGAAAGATCTCTAGATACTCATAGCAATGGGTAATGATGAAAAGTATAGTGTCTCAGGTGTAAGCACAATCGTTTTTCAGAGGGAGCATGGAGCTCGCATTACCTTGACCAATGTCAAGTATATACCAGGACTGAGGAAAAAATTGGTGTCGATCGCAATGTTGGAAGACAAAGTGTTATGATGTAGTCTTCAGTAAGGTAAAGGTTTTCCTTCGACACATCACCACGACACAGGTGAAGCAGATCGGTTCATGAGTCAAGAACCTGTATGCTCTTGAGGTTCAAGATGCATGCAAAGCCTTGAGAAGCAAGGAAACTGATGGAGACTTGGTGGTTGAGAGGGAGAGTACATTACCTCTCAACATGCAGTGCCAGAAGAAGTCTCAGACAATTGTGGAGGAACCACAATTGGTGAAGCAACTTCAGGAGGTTGTGGAGTAGCCACAACTGGAGAAGTCGAGAGGAGACCGAGTGGAGGCATCCACTCATGGAGAGACCTCCAGTAGGGGGAAATTTTAAGCCAAGTGGGCAGAGGGATCACATGCATCCATACCTCCAGGGTGGAGGTGGGGCGATGTGGAGTGATAATCCTAAGAAGGCTGGAATAGGGGCAGGATCATTGAGGTACCCAACCTCTTTGATTAGACCTTGCTACAGGAGCCTCGACGAAGAGTAGCAGGATTGGTTGAGTGGGTAGAGATAGATGTAGATGGAGTGGCAGAGAGAGCTACAGTGCAGGAATCCCAAGGCAGTGTAGAGCTAGCAGGCTGTAGCAATGCGAGAGGCACGGGAGTGTTGCACCAGTGAAGGATGGCACAAAGAGGTGTGTAATGGTGCGAGATGCATAGAGTGTTGCAACAACTCAAAGGTTACAGAGGGATCACTTGTATGCGGCAGAGGAAGCTTCAACATCAGAGGATGTTTCTAGCCCAACAAAGAGGTCAGTTGGGAGTTTTTTTGTTTCTAGAGTTGTTGGAGTAACAACACTTGGGAGAAGTGTTGGATGCAAAACATTCCAAAGGTTCAGGATCAGGTTCGAGTTGAATGCTTTTCTTGTTGAGAGGGAGTGTTGAAAATGGAAACAAGAAATGCTAAAAATAGCATTGCTATAAATAGCAGTTCGGGTACCAGTGTTGGACATAGCAACAAGGAATGAAAAATGGAAGTGCTAAAAATAACATTGCTATAAATAGTATTTCGGGATAGTTTCCAATTTTAGTTAGTCCCTGAACTAAAATTGAGAAGTAAAATTCGAATTTGATCTTAGCAGCTATTTGTAAAATAATTAATTAATTCATCTTGAGTTAATTAGTTGTAGAAAATCAAACATGAAGTCTATGTAAAGACATGCAATAGTTTCTCCATTGATTGAGGAATTTGTCCCTTAATTAAGGAGATAAGGATGAGTTGTATTTGAGTTGTAATTAGTTAGCTCAATTAACTGAGTTAAGTCTAGTTACATTATTTCCAACAGTTTGTGGAATTAATTGTGAGTTCAATTAGTTAATGCGTGCATGAATGTAACTGCTGCACTTTAGATAACTGAATATTCTCTCATAAATAACTCATGCATGTCAGTTCAGTCAGAGACCCAGTTGAGATCAGAGGAAGGGACAATGTACTATCAGTTGGAGGATTTTTCCTATATAGGAAACTCATCCATGCAAAAGGAATTATCTCCTTCATGACTGCGTAGTTAGATCAGAGGTCAGAGAGTGTGTGAGAGGTAATTCACACAAGTGGCAGCTTTTGGACCCCAAGAGAAACTGTGCAAGGAAATAGGAGGCTTGGAGGGCAGAGGAGAAGGTTGTGAGAGCCTTTGACTGTCTATGAGAAGTATTGTTTGATTGCAGAGAGAGCAGGATAGCTTGAGAGCTGATTCTTTTTGTAACTTGAACAAGATTTCCACTTGTATGATAATACAGAGATTGAGGTTTTAGGCTGAGGCTTTCCCCGAGTTATTTCTTTTGTGTTATGTGTGATTGATTTCTCATTCTCAGTTATACGTGTTATCATTGATCTTGCTCAATTCGATTAAGCTTCCGCAAAGTTTGTTGTAGAAGTAGATTTTGTATTTTGCTTTAGTCTATTGCATAATTTGTTGATCTACAGTGGGAATTTCTACAGAAAACGTTTCCCTTACTAAAAACCACACCATAGCCACGGTCTTTGAATAATGTGACTGAAACAAGTTTCTTCTTTAGTCCTGGAACATAGATCACATATGTGATCATGAGAGGGGAGGCAGATTCCCTCTACAAGGTAACCGTACTGGTCCCGATAGCTCTATACCTCTCGTCATCTCCAAACTCTATGTTGCTTGAGGTATTTCTCCTCAAAATCACTAAAGAGATCTCTATTCCCTGTCATATGGAATGAGGCGCTGTTGGTCAAGATACAACACGCCTCCCATGGCAGTGTTGGCCATGCATGCAATGAGAGTGAAATCAAGCTCGAATTGTGAAGCTAGAGCTTCACCTTCTGCCACTACTGTTGACTCCTTCTCGCTTGGTTTATTTTGTGGGAATTTCTTAGCATAATGCTCGTGCGCCTGACAGTGAAAACACTTGAATTTCATCAAGTCCATCTTCTTTCCACCCTCCTCGCCTTGGGACTTCTTTCCCTTGGCCTTCTTTGCCTTGCTAAGGAAAAATCCTCTTCCACTTCCTTGGAAGAGGTCCCATCTCTGGTGTTCCTCCTGATCTCCTCTTGCATCAAATCTGACCACAGTCGTTCCCAATCTGGAAGCTTCTGTCGACCATTGACAGAGTCTTGATAACTATGTCAACTATTTGGGAGTCCTAGAAGAGAAAGACTCACCATATCATCCTCGACAACCGTGATTCCAACACTTCCAAGTTCATCACGACATTGAGTGAACTTGGTCAAGTAATTTGGAATTGAGTCGCCTGCCTCCATCTTGATTTTTTGAAGTTTATCTTTTAGTGCCAACTTCCTTTGGTCACTAATGTTTTGGAAAAGGTCCTTCAATGATTTCCACATCACATGCAAATTTTCCTTCCCATGGAGACTTGAGACAATGTGGTCTCGAACTCCCTCAAGGATTATCCACCTTGCCCTTTTCACACACTTCTTCCATTCAGCCATATTCTGAGCATCTGATGTTGGTGGCTCAGGAATGTCCTGATCAATGAATTCCTTCAAGCCATTGTCTTCCAACATGATCTCCATCTTGTCCTTCTAGGATATATAATTTGAGCTGCCATCGAAGGCATACTCGAGTTGTAAAACGTAGAACGCCATCTGTCGATCCTGAAGTATGTATTGCAAATTTGAATTTCACCTGTAACCCTGAACTCACAACTTCAAAATCTCCTATAGTATATTGTTCTCAGCTCCGATACCATGTAGAAAATCTTGTAGATTCACAAGCTCATGCAATTTACTAAAGCACAAGACAAAAATCTACTTCTACTTTCAACCAGCGGAAGCCAATAGATCGATGAAAATAATAATCGACAAGAGGAAGAAAATCAATGGAACATAACACAATAAATATTCGGGGAAAGCCACAACTCAAAACCCCACTATCTGTATTACATTAATCAGAAATACTAGATGATAATACAAGGCTTGTTCTCACAAGAATAATCCTTGCACTCAGTAAAATCAATCTCTAGCTCACAAGCAAGCTCAAGCCAAATCCAGACCTCTTCTCTACTCTCTAAGCCTTCTATTTCCTTGCGCAATTCCTATGGCTTAATAGCCCATATTAATGGGAATCTAGTGCATCCAAAACATCGCAATCCACAATAGGTTCAGTTCCTGATTGCATTTACCATCTGTACAACTCGGAAAATTATACTGCTGATAGTACACTGTCCCTACACTCTAGTCTCAATTGGATCTTTCTCAAAATCGACATGCATGAGTTTCTGATGAGGGAATCTTCAGTAAACTGGTGTAGCACTAGTTAATGCATTAGTGCACCAACTGATTGCTAACTCACTATTAGTTCCTCAAACATTTTGGAACTAATTTAACTGAATTTAACTCAGTAAACTGAGTTATCTAATTACAACTCACAATTAACTCACCTTGGATCCCTAAAATATAGAGAAAACATATACATGACTTCAGAAAGACTTCCAACTCGAAATTCCTAAGCTAATTAAGTTAATTAAACTTAATTTACTATTTACAAGTTGCTATGAGAATAGAATTCAATTTTAATTCTCAGTTTAATTCAAGGATAAATTAAACTGGAATTTCTGGATTCTATTTTTAACATTTCTTTTTCTATTTTCAACACATTGGACCCTGGTTCACCATGGTTGACCATGGCCGATTTTCAAATCGACAAAATCTTTGCCACAATGTGACATTGGAACATGGTTGATTTTCATATTGAGACAATATTTGTCACAATGCGACATTGGACCATGGTTTACCATGGTTGATATTATAAACCAAAGGGAATAAAAAACCCTAGGGATTAATATTGAAAGCCTAAGGAATATACCCTAAGATAAATATTATAAACCATAAAATAAAATTAATATGTTGTTAAATAATGAATCCATACAAGTGAAGATAGTTTTAAATAGAAGAGGACTAACCTATTATAGAGTTTTATGAACCCAACGTTTCGGACTACCAAGTGAGTCCATTATTGTTTTCATGGAAGAATTTTCTAAAAATTCTTTAAATATAAACATTGGACAAAACACATATAAATTGTTTTGTATTTACAACATATTTATATTTGGAAAGATGGGACAATGTAAGTAAATTTGCACTTCGGTATTCCAAAGATTCTCTTAATATGGAGAAATGTAGGAAAACACTTAAATTTTAATATAAATTTACACAACTTAAATTTATTAAATATGGAAAATATTAAAAAAATGAGATATAAATAGTCTTTAATACACATGTGAAAATGGAGATTAAAAAACTTATTAAATATGGAAAATATTAAAAAAATGAGATATAAATAGTCTTTAATACACATGTGAAAATGAAGGAGATTAAAAAACTTATTAAATACGGAAAATATTTAAAAAGGGAGATATAAATAGTCTTTAATACACGTGAAAATGAAGGAGATTAAAAGACTTATTAAATACAGAAAATATTAAAAAAATGAGATATAAATAGTCTTTAGTACACATGTGAAAATGAAGGAGATTAAAAAACTTATTAAATGCAGAAAATATTAAAAAAATGAGATATAAATAGTCTTTAATACACATGTGAAAATGAAGGAGATTAAAAAACTTATTAAATACGGAAAATATAAAAAAAAAAATGAGATATAAAGAGTCTTTAATACACATGTGAAAATGAAGGAGATTAAAAAACTTATTAAATACGGAAAATATAAAAAAAGAGAGAGATATAAATAGTCTTTAATACACATGTGAAAATGAAGGAGATTTAAAAACTTATTAAATACGGAAAATATAAAAAAAAAATGAGATATAACTAGTTTTTAATACACATGTGAAAATGAAGGAGATTAAAAAACTTATTAAATACGAAAAATATAAAAAAATGAGATATAAATAGTCTTTAATACATATGTGAAAATGAAGGAGATTAAAAAACTTATTAAATACGGAAAATATTTAAAAAATGAGATATAAATAGTCTTTAATACACATGTGAAAATGAAGGAGACTAAAAAACTTATTAAATACAGAAAGTATTAAAAAATGAGATATAAATAGTCTTTAATACACGTGAAAATAAAAGAGATTAAAAAACTTATTAAATATGGAAAATATTAAAAAAAATGAGATATAAATAGTCTTTAATACACATGTGAAAATGAAGGAGATTAAAAAACTTATTAAGAAAGGAAAAGAACAGAATAGTCTAACCAGGTGGAGGAATTGCCCGGATAGTTTGCCGGCCAGCAAATTTCCGACTCTGGCTACCTGCCATTCCTCCGCCCCCTTTAAGGTCAATCTCTCAGTACTCAGATTTTGGCGATCCTATGTCTACTCACAACATATGCATCCTGTCACCATAGTTCTACTTGATGCCCATCACATAATCCATCCATCCATGGAACATCTGCCGTGCATTCCTGCAAATTTGAATTTTGAATTTAAAATTTTGAAGTCACCAGATCGCGCCCATTGCGCCCTCCAGCAGGAGACCTCCTTAAGCCTTTAGTTGCCAGGAAGCACCTCTTCAAGCGAGGACAACAACGGTGGAAAATGCAGCTACACAAAACAGAGATCTCATCGCAAACGCTCATTTGATGGCAGTGGAAACGTTGAAGAGGGGATGTCGAGGACTGCAATGGAAAGCAGAAAACCCATCCACAAGAGAATCAACTGAACAAGAAGTTACGACTTTCAGCAACTCCAACTCACTACACGGATTGATTCACATAAGCAACTCCAACTCACTACACGGGTCGATTCAAATCATCTACTCTGATTTTGCTACAAATTAATGCCGCCACCTACAATTTAACTTGTAAAACAAATAACTAAAGGCGTAATAGATTATCTTTTTCTGGTTTTATTGCAAGCTATTGGGCCTTCTCTGATTTATCAATGAAATTTGTAAACTTTTGCAAGGAGTTTTGTGATTTGTCAATAAATTAGATCATTTAGATTTACTGCAAAATATTGGTTCATTTGCACATTTCAATGTGATTTACCTGCGAAGAAGATATTGTCATCTTAAAAGGATTTTTATCTTGGATGGTTACATGTTTTCCATATAATTTATTCTTAAAATTATCTAAATGAAAATTAAAAGAAAACTTTACTATTTAAATTATGATTTAAATGTAAACCACTGATCTAAACCAGATCAAGGAAACCTTTGATATCCATACACAAGTGTTTTCTCTGAATTTTCTCCGTGATTGGATCTCACCTTAATAAAACTTTGCTCGCTTCATTGATGCGAAATCGTTAAGAGAATGACTAATTCGGCGGGAAATTATTGTCGTAAACTATTTTAGTCTGTGAAAGAAATATCGCTTTCATTTTATCTAGAGATATGTAAGTTAATGTGAGAAATATCAAAAGAATAATCTTCAGGATCTAGAATGTTGTAAGTTATTGTTTAAGAGTGAAATTATTTATAATTGGTTTCTACATCCATTTTTTTATAACTTCTTGTCTTCATTAATGAGCTTTAAAAAAATCTGAGTTTGCATAAGTTTTCTCAATAATTATGTGAAAGATAAGCCCTAGTTAGCTAAGACTATTAAGGAATGGTGAGCAAATATATCTCACTATTTTAGTAAATGGGTTTGAGGGAGAGGATGCATTTATGCTTAGAACATGATGGAATCTAGATATGTGTGGGGTTGTAGAAATTAGTTGGTAGTAAAGTAAAGTTTATGATGTATAAGTGACTCCACCAAGGATATAAGCAATTGTGGGTAGTGAAGCAACACCATGATGTTGAAAATTTTATAAGAGAATAAAAATAATGCATCTCCAAATACATAATATCTTAGTTATGATTGGATATTAGCCTAAGGAAAGCTAGTTCCAATAAAATAAATATAATAATTTGGCAAACTTTTCCTTTTGTTCGTTGAGTATTCATATTCTAAAGTGAAAAAATAAATAAAGTGTTAACATAACACTTTTCTTGCCTAAGCATTACATTTGTTCGCTAAGTATTCATATTTTAAAGTGAAAAATTAAATAAAGTGTTAACAAAACAATTTTCTTGCCTAAGAATTACACTAACCTAATGTTGTAAGTAAGAAAGAGGAACTATCTATTGTAATATTATGGAGAAAGAAGCAATGATCTATCAAGAGAGTCACCAATGTTGACGTCTTAACAAATCTTAGAAAATTGATTGGAGTTACAAAGGTTGTGGGCACCACTTGAACAAATTTTTTCTTTGTTCTAAAGTTTACCTAGGATGTTAGTTGCTCATGAAATAAAATTTCTTGAGGCCCTAACATTGATAATCCACTCATTTCACCTCAACAACCATTGTCTCACATGTTTCCCATATGTTTCTCTTTTGAATATCTTTTCTCAGTCTATTAGAGATTCATTTTCATTTTATTTCATTTGAAAGGTCATTCATTTTGATAACCTATACCTTGATAAATCTAAAGTAAAGATAAATCTATACTAATATTTTTTTAGCTTATATAAACATATTAAAAATTATTTTATTAAATATAACATCACCGATATATACAAAATATGATTTTTTTTTTTAATAATATTTAAATCAAAATCAAATAAAATATAATTCCAAAAATAAAAATAAATAAATATTTTCCAAATTAAAAATTAAAAGATTACTAATATTCATTTCAATATTTGATTTTCAAATAAAATATTGATTTATATTTTTATTTAATTATTTTAATCAATATTTTAAAATTGTAAATTTAAAGATCTCAAATTTTCACAAATTAGACTTGTGCAAATTTTTAAAATAAATAAAATAAAAAAATAAAGATTTTCCAACTTAAAAATTACTAATATTCTTTTTGTTTTTTGCAAATTTTTAAAATCAAATAAAATATAAATCCAGAATAAAATAAAATAAAATAAATAAAAAAATTTCAACTTAAAAATTAATAAGATTCATTTCCGATTTGATTAATATTTTTATTTAATTATTTTAGTCAATATTTTTAGTTACATATTTTAAAATTTCTGTATTCAATCTCAAATTTATGCCATACATCTAGAAATCAATAATATGTAAAACATAAGACTTATCTATTTGTTAATAAGACTGAACATGGTAGATTTAAAGATGTTTACCTAATTTAAGGAAGATCTGTTATCATAAAAATTTACTCTTTATATAACCGTTTCTTTGTTGCATAGCGATTTCAAATTTTCCCACGAAATGGATCCGGATAAAATGCCCACTCCCTTTCACCAGAAGCTGTGGAGAAAATCAGTTAGAGGTCCAGTCTCACAGTGGCCGAACGTTTTAAACAATTATATATTGCAGGATCTGTATATATTGTAGGATTTATTAAATCATTTCTATGGTTTTAAACAATTCTATGGCTCCCTAGGTCTGTGTAAAATCTATTAAAAATCGATGCAAAGAGTGAAAATGCAGGCATGAAACTATAAATATAAATATTAAGTTTGAAAGTTTATAAGAAATTGAAGTAATTAAAAGAAGATATCTTAAAACACTTTATAATCGTGAACAGAGATCGTTTCTTTGAAATCGTGCAATCAAACAGAGTTGATGTGAATCCATTCGTGTAGTGAGTTGGAGTTGCTAAAAGCCGTAACTTCTTGTTCGGTTGATTCTCTTGTGGATGGGTTTCTTGCTTTCCACTGCATTCTTTCACATGCCTATCTTCTAAGTTTCCGCTGTCATCAAATGAGCGTTTACTATGAGATCTCTGTTTTGTGTGGCTGCATTCTCCACCGCTGTTTTCCTCGCTTGAAGAGGTGCTTCCTGGCAACTACATGCTTAAGGAGGTCTCCTGCTGGAGGGCGCGATGTGGTGACTTCAAAATTTTAAATTCAAAATTCAAATTTGGGGGAATGCACGGCGGGATGCTCCATGGATAGATGGCTTATGTGATGGGCATCCAGTGGAACTATAGTGACATAATTGTTGGTGTACATGCACTTAGACTAGCTGTGTTGGTGTACATGCACCTAGATTAGCTCCAGTTAACTTATTGCTTGCATGTGGCACATGTACACATTAACATAAGATAAAGCACACTTAGCTTTAGTTAGCTTTAGTTATTGCATGTACAACTAAGCTTAACTTAGTTGCTTTTATGTATTTATTCTAAAACTAATATTGTAGAATCAATTTTCATTCTTTTCTCAATTCTTGCTCGCTTCCTTCCTTCTCTTGCAAGCTTGTTTATTGTTTTGCAGATCTAGATCTGTGTATCTCAAAAATCTTACATGGTATCAGAGCTTGGACCCAGGTTCGATTCCCCCAAGTTGCGTTTGAGGGGGGGTGTTGGAAGAATCACCGCACCTCTATAGAATCCGTAATTTCCACCCTGGGGATCCTAGTTACTGGTTTATAATGTTTACCAACACCTGCGGGTTTTGGTGTAACGGAAAACCTCCACATGGTATCAAAGCACAGGGATTTGTAATCAGTGCACAAGCAATTTTATTTGCAGGTTCAGAAGATTGAAGCAACAACAAAGAATAGAGTCTAAATTGGAGTTTCCACAATCGGCAATTCTCACTCCATATAATTATTTTGAATGGAAGCCAAAGATTCAACTTCATCTCAGAAGTAGAGGCTTATTTCGAATAACCATGGAAACGGAAGTTGAACCAACATCGGCAATGGAGAAAACAAGATATTTCAATTGCATGGACGAGGCCTTCGGCATCCTATGTTTATCTATTTCTCCGGAACTGCTATTTCATGTTGAATCATGTTCAACTCCAAATAACGTATGGAAAATTTTGGAAGGATTGTTTGTAAAACAGGATGAAATGCAAGGTCACATTCTCGAAAATGAGTTAAACTCATTAGATCCGAGAAACTTTGAGAACATTCAAGATTTTTTCACAAGGTATAAAGCCTTGTTGGTTCAGCTGAAAGGATGCGGGATCGACAAATCCAAGCAAGAAAATCAGTTGATTCTTTCCATTTTATCAAAACTTGGTCCAGAGTATGTAGTATTCGTCTCTACATTCCACACAGTCAGATCTGCAACTGGTGCAGCTTGGAAGATGCCCTCACTGGATTCTTTTATTCAGTCTTTGATGCATGAGCAAGATAAGCTCATCAAAATGGGCACACTTAAAAATTCCAAAGCGCATGCACTTACTGTGCATGCAAAAGGAAAGGCAAATTCCAAAGACCATCAGAAAGGAAAAGGGAAGAAGGATCCTGATCCAAGAAAGGGAGGACATCCCAAACCCCCTGATGGATCATCTGGCTCAAAGGAAAGGAAAGGAACGAAAGGGCAATCAATGTGCAATTATTGCCACCGTGGTTTTCATCTTGAATCTGCATGCATGAAGAAGACTATAGATCTTATGGCGCAGACACTCCAGCAACACAATGTTGGAGACCACATTCCTGAGAATGCTAAGAAGAAGTCTGGAGAAAAAGCACCAGATCCAAGAGGTTACGGGCATGCTTTGATTGCTCTTCATTCTGCACCACAAGAATGGATCATCGATTCAGGAGCTTCACATCATATGGCTTCTTCAAAGGAATCCTTTTCTTCTCTACATGCATACTCAGGTCCTCCCATTCTCATGGGGGATAATTTTGCAGTTGCAGCAACTGGACAAGGAAGAGTGCAATTCGAAGATGGAAGTTTTGAAAATGTCTTGCATATTCCAAGGCTTTCTGTCAATCTTCTCTCAGTGTATCAGATGACACACAGGCAGCGGAAGGAAAGTGGAATTTACCCCAGATTCCGTGAGCATTTATGACATGCAAACCAATTGAAGATTGCATCTGGCAAGGTAAATGATCAATCTCGTCTGTATACATTTTCTGATTTTGTTCCTCAATCAGATTCCTGTGATGGAAATCGAGGTCAACAAGTAGTGAAGGGTTCTCTAGTTGTACCCTTCCCCCCAAATCCAATGAGGATGAATGCCAAGGCTGCTCCACCTCTAAAGCCTTCCCATGATTGGAAAATATTTGGCCAAGAACTCAGGAAATATACCGAAGCTGTTGTCACCAAAGTGGAAGATAGAGATCGTCATTATCAGCCCGTTTTCCATCCACCTTACGTCCATGCTGCTTCTATGTAACAAACGAACAGAGGATACCTTATTCAACTGTCAATCAGAATGGGTTGCAGCCACCGAACTGGAGCCATATCAGTAATGGTGAGGATGGGGAGATTTATAATACGCGTGATCTGATAAAACCTAGCAGAATTTCACCACTTGGTGTTGCCGGCCCTTCGCTTAATGCAGTAATTGCTCGACCGTCCATTATGGAATCTGAGGAACACTCGGATGTGGAAGCCTCGGAGCGTAGGCCCGTGGTGGTTGAAGAGCGTAGACCAAGGAAAAGGGGAAGGAAACCAGCCAATGGAAGAGAAGAGCCCCTCAATCACGTGGAAGCAGAACGCCAAAGACGTGAGAAGCTTAACCAATGATTTTATGCATTGCGAGCAGTGGTGCCAAACACCTCAAAGATGGAAAAAACTTCATTATTAGGGGACGCAATTTCCTACATTCAAGAACTCCAGAGTAAAGTCAAGGATATTCGAACAGACGTTAGTCCATCACCAGCGAAATCATGGGATGCCTCATGAAGCCGCGCAGACGATACAATGTTGCAGTACTCCGTCGAACGGGAAGTGGTTTCTTTTCTCTACTTTTGCATTATATTTTGAGGGGGGGTTTTCTTCCCACTGTGTTTTCCCTCTTTCCTCCTTTTTTATGCATTGTATATGGGTACCTAAAATGGCCGTGTTGTCGGGACTCATTCATTTTGCATCACACTCACCTAAGTTATGCCTAAGGGGGGGTGTTGGTGTACATGCACTTAGACTAGCTGTGTTGGTGTACATGCACCTAGATTAGCTCCAGTTAACTTATTGCTTGCATGTGGCACATGTACACATTAACATAAGATAAAGCACACTTAGCTTTAGTTAGCTTTAGTTATTGCATGTACAACTAAGCTTAACTTAGTTGCTTTTATATATTTATTCTAAAACTAATATTGTAGAATCAATTTTCATTCTTTTCTCAATTCTTGCTTGCTTCCTTCCTTCTCTTGCAAGCTTGTTTATTGTTTTGCAGATCTAGATCTGTGTATCTCAAAAATCTTACAATAATACGTATGTTGTGAGTAGAATTAGCGTAGCGATGGACTGTCAGATTGCCAACACGTAAATACGAAGAGATTGACATCGAAGGGGGCGAAGGAATGGCCGGTAGCCAGAGTCGGAAATTTTGCCGGCGGGCAGTCTATCCGGGCAATTCCTCCGCCTGGGCAGACTACTCCGAAAAAACATGTAATGCAAATATTTCCTAACTTTGATGCCAAAAAGTGTGGAAGATTTAATTTCATAACGTCTTTTATTCCTAGTCATCTATCCAAATAGAATCTCGACACTCATATATAGTAACTGCTGCTCTTAAATGTAAATTTATTTCTATCCATCCTTAGCAATGACCGCCTTCACTATTTTCCAGCAGATCTGCAATATCACAAGCCACACCAGATAAATATAGTCAGCTCTTATTCTCTCTTACAATCGATAAATATAGTCAGCTCTTATTCTTGCTTACAATCGGGGGAATATTTCAGAATACAAGACTTTACCTACGAAGATTTGATCTTTGAATACATTCATGATCTTCTATATACTGATCTACCATCCACACTGAGTAATTGACTGACATGAATTTTCAGGAAAATGCAAATGCAAATGCAGCTGCGGTAGCACGTTTTAACCCTGCAAAAACATGAATATATTCAATACACAGTGCGATGGCTTGTTACTCGAAAAACTGTCCTCTGACGACTTCATTAACATTACAGAGGAATGTGAGGAAACGATAATCGATAATTGTGGTCGCTCCATGCTGGAGACTCAGCCAAAGGATATTCCTTCAAACACCACCACCATCGGCCATTTGTATAAAAAATAAAAATTCAACATTGGTACACCCACCGGGGGCTGAGATAGACATGCCTTCAGCGAATAAACGTTTATATATAATGCACTCCATATACTATCTAAGAGTAAATCTTAAAGCCCACAAATTCTGTTCAATAAATGATGATATGATATGTAATTCATTTCATTTGCCGACAATGTCACCGAGTAATTGAAGCTAAATGTAATGAAAATTTAGATTCTTTGCGATTTTCATCCATAGCTGATTTTCCAGTCCAACTCCTCACTGTACAAACAACAGGGCATAACGAAGAGACGTGATTGATAATTCTTTTTTACATCCGCACACACGTTGCGGCATATGGCTTCTCAATTGTTGAAATATAATTTCAACTGCGGCATTGAATGCAGCAAAACCGCTGAGGAAAACCATGCAAACTTCCCTGCACCGCCTTTTGCCAAACGTTGTTTTTCCTCCGAGGGCTCCGATCACATCTAGCTGCCAATGCGTGTCCACAGTACGGTTCCAAAACCACTTGTTTCCCGGCCGGTAAAGTTCGTTTGTTTTGTTCAAGCGATAGTCATTTGATTGAGATGATGGTAGCCCACCGTTGATTGAATCCGAAGCTGCATACAGTCCAGCGCATGGAGCTTGAGTGAAGTTTTCGTTTGACCGCCGTTTGCTGCAGTGAGTTCGCAGATGAGTACCTTTGTTTCAAAAATTATTTATATCGCCATGTGAAAAATTTAAGACTAGTTACAGGGTACTTTTTAGCAACGTGAGATATATTGCTGGAATGGGGAAAACCATATTAATGTAATTAATATAAATCTACGGTGGTCAGTAAAGTAAGGTAAAAGCTTTAATTTTATTGTTATGTTTTTGTTCATTCTGATATATGCAAGTAAAAAAAAACGCACAGCAGTGCGAAGAAAGAGGGAACAGGGGCAGCGTTGAAAGGTAAGGGTAGCAGCGCCAAGGAGAAATTTTATGCACCGCAGTGCGATTGTAATGGTGTAGTTATACATTGAAAAATGAGAGGGAGCACGCAACAGCGTGTTATGTTTTGTGGTTGCTCGATGAGAGAAAACAGGAAGGGAATGCACAGCAGCGCAAGTGAAATATAATGTAAGGTGAAAAACGCAGTAGCGCGTGAGAAAATATTTACACAACAGTGTAAATTTGCAAGCTGGGACAAAGTGTTTGTTCCTGAAGAGACAGAGTAAATTTTTGTGGAACTGAAGCGTTCCTTAGAAAATCCCTCTATTAAGAGGAAGACTCTTTTGTTGTTTGTGGAACTGCATCTGAAGCAGTGCTGGTGAAATCCCTCTGTTAAGAGGAAGACTCTTTTGTAACAGCAGTTGTGTAATCCCTCTGTTAAGAGGAAGATTTTTTTTTTTTTTTGTAATAGGCAGGTTTGATTAAGGAATACAAGTTTATTTTGGTGTGTGAAATTCTGTTCTTCATCTCCAGCGAACAATTTTTAGTTTCCGTTGTGTTAAGATCCTGTGCAAAAACAGAGTATTATTCTCTGGGTTAAAAACAGAGCTTTTTTTCTCTGTTCATATTTTTGTTTGGAATTTACTAGAAAATTCCCAACAGTGGTATCAGAGCTTGTCTAGGGTCTTTTAAGGTATCAAAGAAGCTGAAGGAAGGATTTCTAGCTGCAGCAGCTTCTCCAGCAGAGTGAAGACTCAGTCAAAAAATCCAAGGTATTTCTCAAGCTAATTTTCTGTGTTGCTATTGAAGAAACAGTTAGTGATTTTAAATACATAGTCAGGTATTTGAAGCATAGTTAAGAATGGAAAGGTCAAGGAAGAAAGTCTCCAATCCTCCTAAGGATGTATCTCCCTCTACTACTAAAATAGAAAACAATCAATTTGAAAGCATTCTATTTGAGGCTCCAAGGTTCAATGGGAACTTTAATATATGGGAAGTAATAATGAGGACTTTCTTACAGTCTCAAGGGATTGAAATTTGGGAATCAGTGATTGAAGATAGCAGGATGGATAGAGAATCCAAGGAGTATAATGCAAAAGCAGCAAAGACATTCTTGAATGGGCTACCTGATTCTGTAAAGAAGAATCTAGGAAAATATTCATCAGAAAAGGATATATGGGACAAACTTCATGACCTTCACTCAAAAGGAGCACTGACCATGACCATCAATCAAGAAGGAGATCCTGAACCCATCATAGAAGATGAAGAGAATGAAAAGGACTTTGTAGAAGAACTCCTTGCTCAACTTATGACTGCCATGGAAGAGATTAACAATTTGAAAAAGGAAAATGAGGCACTTAAGAAGATAGCTCCAGTTGGTAACCAAGATCAAACAAGGAAGAAAGTTGACCTCATCAAGCTTCAAGTAAAAAAAATGGATGAAGAGCTTGCCAAACTTAAGAAGGAATTTCAGGAAAGCAAAAGGAAGCATCATGAAAAAGTCATATCCATGAAAAATCAATTGAATAAAGCAAAGAAGCAAGAAAATACCTTGTCAAGTCAACTTGAACAAAGGCACAAGAGCGTGAACAAACTTGAAGAAGAGATTGGTCAATACAAGGTAGAGGTCTCCTCCCTTAAGTCTCAATTACAAGAAGCCAGGAAACAGGCACAAGAAGCTGAGAAGAAAATGGAGAGCAGTCAAGAAAAGAGTGAAGAAATATTCAAAATGAAGTCAGATATCATCTCCCTTAAAATAGTAGCAGTTGAAGCTACTCGTAGCAAGGAAGAAACTGAGGAACAACTTGCAAAGAAGAATAATGAGTGTGAAAGATTGGAAGAAGAGATTGTCCTCCTCAGAAAAAAGGTTGAAGGGATGAACAAAATCATGAAGAGCTCTCAAGTCTTAGATGACATGCTCAGCTATCACAGATGTCCATCTGATAAATCAGGAATCGGGTATGCAGGTGAACCCTCAAACAAGAATGAAAATGCTTTAAGCAAAAGAGATGTGAAGAAGCCAGAAAGAAATTGTGATGCTCCTAGTTCCAGCAAATGCAAGGAGAAAAATCAAGGCTACAATAGAAGAAATTCTATTCCAAGAAGAAATCTTGCTCCAAGTAGGAAACCAGCTCCAAAAAGAAATGTAGATGATGTCAAAGAGGCAAGAGGCAATGGTTATCATCAAAGGATCTCAAGGCACAAAGGCTTCAGAAGTACATCAAGGAAACCTGCATCTCCCAGGTACCAAAGTTCATTTTTTGGTTATTGTTATTCTTGTTCAAACTTTAGTCATATGGCAAAAGAATGTAGAGCATTTCATAGAGATAGATGTTATGGTCTCCGACAATCTCCAAGAAACAATTTTACAGGAAAAAATCATGAAATCTTATTCATGAACAATGTAGAATGCTTCAAGTGTCATAACATTGGTCATATGGCATGTGATTGTAACTTAACATGGGCTATTAGACAAGCTAGAACCATGCAAAAGAAGAAAGTTACACAAGTATGGAGAAGGAAGGAAATACAGTCCGAAAGTTCCTTGAGCTCTCCAACGAATCTATTTTTTTTTTAGAAGACTCTGCCAAAGGGAGACGATGCATATAGTTAGGGGGAGTCTGTAATTCTTGATCATTATTGCTGAACTATATTAACAGTTATTCTTTGATGAAGATTTTCTTATAGGGGAGAGATATGGAATTAAATCTGCCATAAGAACAGAGAAGAAAAGGTTGCAGGATAGCTTGGAGATGCAAAGGTTGGAAATCTTTCCTGAGGCAGAAAGAAAGAGGATATTATATGATTGGAGTGCCTGAGCACAACAATGAAAGCGATGAAAGGAAAGCTGATACGAATAGGCAGAAAAGTTGTGAGTTTTTTGAGGAAATGTCTGGGTATGATTGATAACCCAGCAGTTTAAATTAAAGGGGAGTGTTGAAATATAATTTCAACTGCGGCATTGAATGCAGCAAAACCGCTGAGGAAAACCACGCAAACTTCCCCGTACCGCCTTTAGAGAACATGACACTCTCTTTATTTTTAACTATAATTCTACATGAAAGGATTGCTAAATATACTTATAATCATAAAAATCATTATATTGGGGATGATTACTTTATTTGAGAAGGGCTTTTTAGTCCCTAATGTGAGACGACATGGGATTATATTAATCAAATCTATTAGTCAGCATTAGCCGCAATTGACATTAATATAAAGTTTTCACTCATTTCATAAAAGGGTCGCCGCTGTCACCTTATCAAAATGATGTAATAATTTTGAGGACCAATAAGATAATTGATGGATTTATTTGGCTTTTTCCCGAGGTAGAGAGACTATATGGTTGATATTTTTCATACAATATCTTTGTTGAATGAATTTATTTGATTCGTATTTCCTAAATTGAAACTAATGTTAGCATTAGTTTATAAGCATTTATTGCTACCGTATTTTGTGGCTTGAATAAATATTTTAAGGATGAATGCTATCTAGCATAACAACAAGGGAAAACAAAATCGTGTTGAATTCTTTTCTACTATTGTTCATGCATTCATATCTGCGAATGCCATCTACAATTCACATCGATTGCAGAGCACCCTTGTGTATGCTTTTAACACCCGTGACAAAAAATAGAAAGGAAGCTAATACTTACATTTCAAAAAGATTGTCCTCATGTAGCTTAAGACACTTGAAGCTTTTACCAGGATAGACTTCAACCAAGTTGTAACAGGATCTTCAAAAATGTGAGAGGAAGGCATTTTATCAACCAACGAGGACAAGACTATTTCCTCTTTATTAGGATGATTTCACCATTTTGTATGAAAAAGAACTTCTTTACTTTGTTGATGATGCTAAACTATTTTTGTTATTCAAACAGAGAAAAGGGAAGAGACAACATGTTGCCTATAGTACTTTCAAGATCTGATTTTCTGTCATCAATTCTTGCACCAAATCTTTGTTCTATTAACATATGCAGATCAAAGAATAATTAAAAACCACAATCTCCATTCACTACTACACAAAAGGCATTTTAAGACATTTTTCTAAGACAATAAATATTTGTCTTAAAACGCCACTTTTTATTTTAGTTGTTTTACATTACAATTTAATATCAATTGAATTGTCTTAAATATAAAATTTAAGACAAAAATAATTTGAGACAAATATTTTAAGACAAAACTTTATATTTAAGACAAATACAGTATGAGACAAAAATATTTTAAGACAAAACTTTATATTTAAGATAAAAATAGTTTGAGACGAAAATATTTTAAGACGAAACATTATATTCAAGACAATGGCCACTTAACCTTGATCGGGGTGCGATGAGATAGGAGATCCCCACGCAGACCATTGACATGTGTAAGAGGATGGAGGAAAGTGCAAGTGGGTGGCCCACCTAATGACCCCATATGCGTGTGGTAATAAAAACCTGGAGAGGATGGCCACAAGTGGCAGCTGCATTGGGAAGACAAACGACAAAGGAAGGAGGAATACAAGCAGGAAAGGTGGCAAGGGTCATCATTGTTTGCATGCACGGTCTATGGAGGAGCTTGCCGGTGGGAGTCGAGAGTGGTAGCAGGGTGGTGGAATTCACCCGCGGAAGGAGAGATCGACGCCACCAACAGGAAGACGCCAGTAGAGCTTCAGATAGACAGGGACACTAGTACGTATTTAGGCCTTCCTTGTTCTAGGAATGGAGACTATGTTGCAAGAAAGTAGGTTGGATTGGCAAAGATTAGTGATGGTTCTGCATGTTTCTGGTAGAATTTTGTTTAGTTCACTATTGTTGATGTTTGACATTTTAATTTCAGTGTTATAATGTAATTTGTTGGCTCAAAGGGGCATGCATGGAGGGTTTGGGTATGTTCTTGGCACCCAGGTTGTAAATTTTTCCCTTGCATTCGTTAAACCCAGGTATCTGGGACATGGACGAGACTGAGGCAATTCCAAGAGCCTGCGGTCACCTAGAAAATTTCTGGGCCAGAGACAGAAGAATGGGGAGTCTGGGGTTCATATTACATGTATGTTTGTTCAGTCTGTTATTGTCTGGTCTTCGAGTAATCTTCGGGTCCAACGGGTTAGGACCGAGGATTCGTGGCCCTCTAAACTCGGTGTGTCTGACCAGCCGGTCATTGTTTGGTCTCCCGAAAACCCTTTGGTCAAGTGGGGCATGAAAGGGGATGCGAGGGATGCTAATACCCGTGTGACTGTCAATTATGCAATGGTGTGGTTAAATTCTTGGAGCGAGAGGCCTGGCTAGGTTGGGGGTAGAATGAAAAGTCGGAGGGAGGGAATGCAACCAAACCTGGGCACACCCTTTACCAACCTGTCTGTCAATCTCATCAAGGTTGGGATTTCAAGCAATTTTAAGGTCCAGAGGGGCATGAATGGTGAGTGAGGTCACAAAACATTGGTGGGTTTGTTAATTCAACTAGAGTTTGGTCTGTCACATGTATCCCAATACCTGAGTGTCCCAACACCTGTGAGTCTGTCAATTCGGTCATGGAGGGGCTTAATCCATGGACACAGAGGTCTGGCTTGACCGGGGGGAGAATAGTGAGTGAGAGGGAGGGAATTCACCTAAGTCTGGGTACACAGAGGATGAAGGCAACTGATGAAGGGGTTGGGGGGAAATTGGGTTTCACTCCTCAGACTAGGAAACACGACACAGTAACTGCGCTCCATAGGGAATGGATGGATGGAAACACTGAAATTTGGTTTGGTTTTAACTTTTCTACATACATTACTCTTTCAAGTCCATCTAATCTTCTTCTCCCTCTGACTCCAACACTTCTGCTTCGGGACAAGACAAGAGCCTAGGATTTCCTGTGGTTGAAGGAAACTCTAATCAAAGGCAACATTGTGAAGGTAGAAGTGAGGCCGGGGAAAAGAGGGCGTCGTCACAACTGTAAACAAAACAAAAACAAAAGGAAAACGTTGTTGGCCTCAACCAGCAAGATCCAATGGAAGAGGGGTAGGGAAAGAGGGGAGGAAAATATGCAAAACCTCATGCATGCCTACAGTGGGGGAACTCTAGCATAGGTCAAGTCCCTAATTTTGTCATGGGAGGTAGAATTGAATGACAAGGCTGCAGCATAGTCAATTCCAACGGAGGATTGGGAACCCCTACTTTTGGACCCAGGACACACTCGTTGTAGGCAAACTCTCTTTAAATAGAAAATCCACCTCTACTGGGTTATGAAGAACTTATTGGCAAAAGCAATGACAACTACCAGGAATTTGGAGGATTCGTCGCAAACCCAACAAGAGGGGCCTAGCTTAAAAGATATTCAACGGGAGATCCAGGCAGTACAGGTGCAACAGTACCACCAGAATGTCTGCTTTGGTCGCATGGAAAAACAAATTCAAGCGTGTTGCAGAATGAAATTCCAAGGTCGAGTGCTAAGGACCCGACTCCCATAGAATCGTCAGATGACTGAATGTTGAGAAGTTAGGAAGTTATGAATTTTTGTTGTTGTTTTGTTACAATGATCTGGTCAGATAGCATTTACATTGACAGTAGTATGTTTAAACATATAGTAGACACAATAGCTTATTTAGCCTGGATGGACATGCTCAAATTGTTTATGTTTTGGATGGCATATGATGCTGATCGGTGGCCAACAGACTTAGTTTCCTTCGAGCAATTTGAGGCCACTGGACATAATTTTGTTACCTACCTTAAATATGATTAATAGAAAAGAAAGGTACTACCAAGCTTACACAAAAATAGACAATGCCCACTTAAGACAATGAAAATTAAGAAGAAATTCATTTAAGATAGTTAACAATTAAGACAAAACCATATCAATTTAAGACAATATTATCTAACACCTGCAAAATTAACTTTGACAGTGTGCCCTAAGTAAGCCATATTGCAAGCTACTACTATCTCGTGCCTATATCGAGGTTGCTATTTCACTTACCATTGACGTTATCCTATATAAAGGCAATGAAGGCAACGATTTGTTGATCTCTTTGTTTTGTGGGTGTAGCCGACTCTGAAGAACGTGGGAGCTTTTTCCCTGGGAAAATTTCCTAGAAATCAATTTCTCTTATGTCCCTTCAATCTTTGCTAATGCGATTACAGACAACTTGTCTGTCGTTGCATTCAGAGAGTTTGCACAAAGATTTCATGAGTGGATAGGGGATAATTATATTTTTTATTTTTGAAAATAGATATTTAAACCACATGAAATTTAATCATATCAAGTTATTTTTTTATATATTATATTTTTCCTTTTTCATTAATCTTTTTTAATTAAATATAAAATTAAAATATGCTAATTATAATAATTTTTCAATTAATTGTAAAATTAAAATATAACACTTTTAAAAGTTAGAATATTTTTAACTAGGACAACCACATTAAAAATATTAATGTGGTTGATATAGTCAAAGGCTTCATTTTCATCTACAATTGATAAATATATAGCAATAGAAATAATAATACAAAAAAAACTATTGCAATAAATTAACAAAATTAAACATAAATGAAATTAAACATTAATTTTCTACCTTGGAATGTGTTGTTCCACCCAAAATAAATGATATAATGCTAAACATTGAGGTGGAGTGGGGGAAATGAGGTAGAGATGTGCACAAGTTAAGCTAACATGAGTAATTTAAAATGAAATTAGATTTGGAGCACGTGTTGAGGTGTCCACAGATAAAATAAAATTGGATAGTCAGTTTCCAACACCGCCTCCTGGAGGAAAGGCCGAGACCATGCGTGTCTGATAACAAAAATGTTATTACCGTTAATAAGATTCAGTTCATGGGACAGGGATGAAGTGTTGGGCGAAATCATTGTCATTGAATCAAAGGAAGAATATACTGTCGACATCAAATTCTTTAAATTTATTAAAATTCAATGCAACCCAACAACATCTCTATTACACCGCAACTGTTGATTATCATTCAAATGAAGCATCTATTGAGCATATTCCCTTGAGAATAAATCTAGGTCGTCAATTAAAAAAATAAAAAAATCAACAGACCCTCATCCACCCGAAGTTGAAATATGAAGCCTTAGGAAGCCCATTTTGTTGTGGGGGGAAAAGTTCCCTCATAATCGACCACTTATTTTTGTGCAAAACCTTTTGACACAAGGCTGGATTTAAGCTTGTCAAGTGAGCCATCTGCTTTATGCTTGTCCTTGAAGACCCACTTGCATCTTATTGGCTTGGTTCCCAATACAGGATCAACCATCTTCCAAGTGTCATTCTTTATCAAAGTATCATATTCTTTCTGAATTTCTTCTTGCCATTCATCACGAGAAGTGATTTCTTTGAAGGAAGTTAGTTCAAAATATGTAGATAAATTTAGTTCACAATCATAAGAAACATCCATATCAATAGGTGAATCAAGATCGTCTACATCACCTCCATGACGTTTGGTTGAGCTTCTTGTTCTTGTCTTTCCAACCTCATTAGGATGAACACTTTCAAGTGTCTTTGTTGGCCAGTATGGAGGCTCTTTTTGAGATGGCCTAGGATGCTCAGTTGATTAAGATGGGACTGAATAAAGATTTAGCCTCCCAATTATGTCAATTACATCACTTAAAGTGTCATCTTGATCAGTCGTTAGAGCTTCATGTGGGGGAGAGAGTGTTCCATAAGGAGATTCCACAGATTGATCCAATATAGGGATCCCCCTTCAAGATGTGAAATCTCAGTATTAAACTCTTGAAAATACTTTACATGTACGAACCTATCAAAGCGATCAAGCTGCTGCTCAAAAACATTGTCAGTATTGGAAGATTCATGAAAGATCACATCTCTAGATATTATAAACTTATTATTCACTTTGTCATAGAGACGATATGATTTGGAGGTATTTGAGTACCCAAAGAAGATACATTTTCAACTCCTTACACCGAGTTTGTTTCTTTTTTCCTTAGGTATGAAGGCATAACAGGTGGAACCAAAAACCCTAAGATGCCTCACTAAAGGAATGTTACCATACCACATTTCATAGGGAGTCTTGTTTATGATAACATGAGATGGGTACCTATTCTTTATATACATAGCACATAGAACCACATCAGCCCAAAACATCTACTTAACATTCTTGAAAAACATCATTGAATGTACTGTATTTAGGATTGTCCTGTTCATTCTTTTAGCTACTCTGTTTTGTTGGGGATTATAAGGCCTAGCTGTTTGATGTTTGATCCCATGCTAGAGAATATAGTTTTAAAATTCATTTGAAGTATATTATTTTCCATTATTAGTATGAATAGAGTCAATATGAGATTGTGCATCATTTTCAATCCATGCATCAAAAGTTCTTAAATGTTTCAAATGCTTCATATTTGTCCTTCAAACACGTTTGGGCATAGTCATCAATAAATGACATCATATATTTATTTCCATTTGAAAAAGGAACAGGCATAGGGCCACACAAATCAGAATGAATGATTTCAATCTTTCTTATAAGTGCTCTAGATTGAGAATCATGAAATGATTGTTTGTTCTACGTTCCTAAGATACAAGCATCACATTGCTTAAGTTTCCTAGGAATAGTTGGCAAACCAGTAAAACCATTTTCGTTCAACAAATGAAGATTGTCATATTTTAGATGTCCAAATCTAGCATGCCATAAAATAATTGATGGAATTTTATCTTCATCATAATGATAATTGTATGAAAAGTTCTGTGCACGAGTAGAGGTTCCTTGTAGCTTCAGAAGTCTTTCTTCTTCTATCCCAGTCATGACAAGTGAGTGCTCTGATGCTTTTTTGATCTCAACATTGGCATACAATATATGAATGGAATGCCCTTGTTGGCAGATGTGGACCAAAGAAAATAGGTTTCTACTCAACTCCAGGAGGTATATAACATCATGTAGAAGAAAGTATGGAAGTCCAGGCAATTTGAGCCTGATCACACCAAGCCTTGATGGCTTGAGTTTTGATTTGTCTGCAAAGTATACTGCTCCATCAACATTATCAATGAACTTTTCAAATAAATCTCTTCTAAAATGCATGTGGCATGTTGCTATTGAATTAAGCAACTAATCATCTTTCCATGAAGAAAGTGAAGCATTAAATGTCTTCAGTTACTCCAATGTTTCAATGTGCCACAACATAATGAGAAGATTGAGGTGCTTTACCTTTCCCTTTACCATGTCTTTCACCATGTTCAATGAAGGATTGTTCAATGTTGTTGCCATAGGTAGCACACCGCTGCAATAAAATTATGATACCAAACAACGCACAATGATGAACCATCACACGGTGATGAACCAATGAAACAACTGGACATCAAGGCAGATTATAGCGGTAGCATTCCAACGAACTAGAGTTTACCAACATCTAGATGAAGAGTCTCCATATAAATGCAGTGTTTAGTCCTCCAGAATATTCAACATAGCGTATTCACAATTCAAATGCACCATTCAATTCATAGCTTACTCAAATCAATGCACCATAGGCTCTAGAAGGGCCGAGGGCACACGTGATTGATGATTGCATGCTGGATTTCACTGTTAGGAAATGTTCAGTCCTTAAAACAATTGTAATGATACCAAGCTAGAAACGTTCAGTACAATATCAAAAACATCCCAACACTTCACAATATACAATGCACTCAGCACACAACAACATAGTTCCAACATAGAGAGCATTGAATGCACCAATCAACATGGTCCACGACCATTAAAAATGACTCACTGCAACATTTAAACAACCATCCAACCATCCATATACATGATTTGCAAGCCTATTTAGAACTTAAACAATGCTAAGGATTAGCAAGGGTTACGAACTGTAACAACCCTGATAAAAAAATCATGTAATAAAGTCAATAAAGGAAAAATAATAACCAAGGTCATGGGACTCATATTCTGAGCTAAATGTTGGGAAAAAATATCCTAGTGCAGGTGTTCATTTGATTTATTATGGCTAAGGAAATTGGAAAAGGAAATGACAAAGGCTTTAGAAAGGCATGAAGCATTAATTGGCATTTTATTTATGAAAATAATTAAAATTAGGAGAAAAGGAATGTGAAAGGTCAGATGTTGCATGCGAAGAGGAAAATGAAGGAAAATAATGGAAAATTGAAGAAAATAGAGGCCTCATTAATAAAAAGGCTTATGCGGATCAATTTGCAACCTTTTGTTAGTTCAACTTTGGAGCTATCTCTCTATTCTCTCTCTCTCACACTCTTGGACATTTAGAGTTTTCTTGGAGCACTTCAACATTAGATTAAGAAAAGCAAAGAAGGCAAGAGGAAGAAAAGATCAAGTAAGGAAGGATAGGATCAAGCGGCTACATCGGGATTATTTGCAGGTATCGAGTTGCATGTATGATTTCCTTGCTATTTTTGGCTTGCATGGTTATGCATGTGTGTTCTTGGTTCTCTTGATTTCATTGGCATGGGTTTTTCCAGGTGTGACAATGTTCTTCATCCTTGCATTGCCATTTTCTGATAGACATGGTGTGATGGGGTTCTCATGTTTTGGTTGAGCTGGATTGATGGATGGATTCAAAACTGAGTGAGGTGGTCTCTGAAAGAAATAACAGATGACCTAGTGTCCCTAAATTAGACTGTGGATTGTGGTAAGGCCTTGTCCTAGTAACCCCTGAAATAGACTGTGGGTTGCGGTAAAACTATATTTTTTGTTAGCTTGGAGGGCCTAGGAATCCTCAACCGTTGAATGGCAGGATATACAGTAAAACCTAAAGGTGGGTGCCCTCAACTAGGCTTAGGAATCCTTGGCTGGTGAATGGAAAGATATACGATAAAGCCTGGAAGGTGGAATCTCTATGAGGCCTAGGGATCCTTGATCGTTGTATGGCGGGATGTATGGTAAAGATTAGAGACTAGGAGATAGGAAAATTCCTCATGGTGTAGGCAGAGAAATTCAGTGGCATCCATGCTTGTTTAAGGCCTAGTGATCCTATGGGGATTATAGTAAATCTTGGCTCTATTGATGAGGGTGAGGTGGTCTAGCCTCGGGAAGCCCTGGTTGATTTTGGTTATGAGTCCCACGTTCATGCTTGGAATATGGCATGGGGGTGATTTGATGAAAGAAATATTTGGTTAAGATAATCTGTGGTTGGGTGGTATGTGGAAGTCCCAAACCTAGTTTGCTTATGCATTCATTAATAAGAGATTCTTCTCTTTGGTATTTCATGTGTAATTCTACTGGATTATATGTGGATTATATGGTTGTTATATCCTTATTACTTTTGTTGTTTATATGATGGTTATGAGTATGTTTTATGACAGTGATGATGTATGGATCTCATCATGTTTTGATTTGTAAATGAATGAACAATGAATATATGACCTAATTGATGGTAATGAAACTAATAAGATAAGGCATCAATGCTTCTTAGTTATTCTCATATACGTATGAGACCGTTATGCTCAGATACGTTGTTATGACCTGTAGAATGCATATTTGTGACATGTTTGATGGAATGCATGTCATGGCTAGTAGGGGTCCAGTCAAGTCCTTGTTCAAGTATTTGCATTAGTATCATTGTTTCGATGTTAGCTTTCATTTCTGGAATTTTCATGAAGTTCTAGGCAATTGCCTGATTCCCGACCCTAAAAAAGTGGCACAGAATCTGGGGTTGCAGGCTTAGAACTAGATGAAAAAGTTCTGAGTCGCTGGCATGCCCTTGCTTTGGGAGTGCTAGAGGGTCCTAGTTGCATTCATCCCATGTCATGGGAGTGAATGAGGCTCTAGGTTAGTAAATTGTCAAGTTACCTTAGGGGTTTGTCACCTGGAATGGTTGGTTGGCTCCTAAAGGTTCTCGAACATGTGTAGAAGGTCAGAATGGTTGTGTTTTGTCAGTTCCAATTCCTTAAATGTACACATGGAGTTGAATCAGATCATAGTAGCCCCTCATCACATGTTTACCCCAGTAGACCGATTAACTTGGGTAAATGTGGGAGGAAGGTGTTACACGAACAAATTAATATATATGCCACAACTCATTTATAGCAATGCTCATTTTTAACAGCTCACATTCCAATGCATACTAATCCAACACATTTCAACATAGGGTTTTCATGCAGCAAATCAACATTTTTGTAGGAGAGCACACACCATTGCAAGAACCAATCACAATTTGTAGGAGTTCCAGGCATAATTCAATGTTCTTCTTAGGACTTCAAATGAACTTGCATGGAATATACACCAGGGGCACAGGTTTGGAATAAGCGCATAGCTATATAAAGCGTAGAGGGATAAAATATTGCAAGAAATAATAGTAGGGAATATGGTAGTGAATAGGAGTTACATGAGCAGAGAGTTGAATTGGGGCTTGTTGCACTGATACCATGTCAGGCTAGGTTTATCAGGCCAGGTTTGTAATTCCAAATCAAATTGTCTTTTGCATTAAGAGAATATGAATATATACAAGGAGAGGGAGAGTATTGGGTTTCATCTCATAATGTCTCTTTGTCTTCTAACTTTCTTTATTTTTTTCTATATACAATATCTACATAAGTTTTCCTAATCGCAAATATTAGGTGTCAACATTTTGTTTATTTGCTTGTTGAATGAGCACACCCGTAAGCCATAGGGGCTTCACTTTATTAATTATCATGTTCATTCATAAAGGGGGTTTTAAAATTGTGAAAAATAGAGCCAATATATTATAGATATTGGGGGTGGGGATTTTGGGTAGAGGGTTATAGGTTTTGGAGGTATTAAAATGAGTATTTGGTAAAACTAGGGGATATCTACTAAAATAGGCATGGAGTAGTATTGAATATTTAGTAATAAAAAGAAAAGGATAATCTAAATCGTGAACACACTAATGGTTGTTTACCTCACCACTTGAAAGAATGTTACGAGTTCAAATAACCACATGAGGGAGAAGATTATATGATAGTAGTACTTTTTTCACAATGTTTCAAATCAGATGTGAATGGAGAGAACTTTGCGAGGGTTTTTTGCAAGGGTCAAGTGTTTCGAGGATGTGATATTTTATCATAATGGTGGCATGAGGATGCGCTATTCAATGCAATGTGGTCAGAGGAGGTGGATTCAATTGTAGGTTTGGCCATGGTGAAGATTCCAAAGGTTGTGAGGTTCATTTTTGCTGCTAGTGAGGAAAATGATAGATGTTCTTGGCTGAGGAAGAGAAAATTAGACTCCTCTTCTTTAGTGAGAGTTATACACAACAAGGGGGAATTGAAAAATGTATTTGTGCCTTTCTATGCCATCGTCTATGACAATTTCTTCTCAATGGGTTGTCATGTTGGTTAGCTGGTGCTAGGGCACAATATGATGGAGACAATCAGGGATGGGGTTTGCTGGTGTGAAGTATATTGTGGTGCCATGGGCCTTGAGTCCTTTTTCTCTTATTATCTACTAATGCAGGTTGTTGGATCGCATCAGGTTGGCCATGGTTGGGGCTTCATGATCATTTTGGTTCCTATTAGATCTTCTTTGGGTTATTCCATGGTGGCTCTATTGGTGGCCTTGTGTGATTTTCATCATGGTTATCTATTGGGGTTTTGTCCTATTTTGTAATGGTTTAATGATTATATTTTGGAATTTGAGAGATGCACCCTTTTCTAAGGGTTCTTTTATGTATGCCTATAAGCCTAGTTTGTTATATTGATAAGCGGTTTCTTGTTGTTTTGGAATTTGACAAATGCACAAAATTTCATAGCTTAGTAGTTGTATCACATATACCTTTTTTCGATTGGTGCACCTCACACTGCTCGATCATCTATTTGTTGGCCCTTAACTCGGCTATCAGTTATTGAATATAGCCTAATTCACCATTCTTAATCAATTAAATTGTTCCTTTTGAAGGCACTAGTACTAGCAGTATCATAGGCACGATCTAAGCCCAATCAAGGCTTCTCCTATAGTTTACCTCTGATGGGTGGGGGTATGCTCTAACACCCTTTCGTTTAACTACTTTGGTAATTTCCTTACATACAGTTGGGTCGATCCTTACCATTTATTTCATGATTGTTGTGTGCCTTGCTTTAGTAGTTGCTATAAATCTCAAGCAAGAGAGAGATATAGCCCTTTCCTACATGCATGTTGTGTTAAACATCATAAACCCTTTCTTAAACCCTTAGTTCATGTATTTACTTCTCTGTTCAAATGTCTCAATGGTCCAATAGTTTTTTCTTCCTTTTCGAGCATCTCCAATCCTAGATTTTTTCTTAGGTTGGTGATGGTAACTCAAATCATTACTCTTGGAAAAGGCTAGAAGATATTAAAACACCAAGGAAAGACTACAAGATTGACACTAACAATTCCATATCAAATCTTATAGGAGAAATTGTTGTTGCAATGGTAGCTACTTAAATAATATTCAGACAACCTAATCTACATTTTCCACATACCAATTTATTGAGAAGAAATTGGATCTCTTATTTAGTGCCTCTACAGGGGCTTGCTTCTCATATTTTATATGGAGGATTACTAGGCAAGAAAATTTTGTGAGTTATTTAATTGATCTAACGGAATATTGACTAGTAGCATTTCTCCCAAGGGCTGGAGAACTAGGGTTCATAGATCAACTTATATTTTGTAACAACCTTGGTGAAAATTCCATGTAATAAAAGTTAATAAAGGAAAAATAATAACCATGGTTGATGGGACATGTATTCCAAGCTGAATGTTGGGAAAAATCATAGTGATGGGGATCACTAGGGATTGATTAAATATGGTTAAGAAAATTGGCAAAGGAAATGACAAAGGCTTTGGAAAGACAACTAGCATTTTGGCAGATTTATTTATGAAAATAATGGAAATTAGGAGGAAAGGGAGGTGAAAGATCACAGGTTGCATGTGAGGAGAAAAAGGAATGAAAATAATGGAAAATGAAGAAAATAGAGGCCTCATTAATAAAAAGTCTTCTAAGGATTAGTTCATAGACTCCTTTTTTTTTTTTTTTGTTTTTTTTTTTTTTTTTTTTTTTCAGTTCATTTTTGGAGCTCGCTCTCTATTATCTCTCTCTCATACTCTTGGACACTTAGTGTTTTCTTGGAGAACTCTTTGAGGAGTGTGGCATACTTGGAGTTTTGGAGCAAGAAGGAAAAGGAAGAGCAGGAAGGCACAAGTGGACAGTGGGATCAGCAACTACAACATGTTTTTCTTGCAGGTACCGAGTTGCATGTATTTTTTCCTCACTAGTTTTGTCATGCATGAGCATGTGGTTTATTTGTCATGATTTATCATTGGCATGGAGGATTGCCTAGATTAACAGTGGATTTTCCTAGCTTTTCCATTTCCTGGATGGCCATGGTGTTGTGGGTTTATTTCTTTGTTTTTCTGGTTGGTTCTCATGTTTCCTTTAGCTTGGGTTAAGTTACTAGTTCTTGGAGCCTTGGGTTGGAAAAATGCTCTGGAGCCTAGTAACAACTTGGGTTGAGTTACTAGTTTTGGAGTTTTGGTTGGAAAAATTCTCTAGAGCCCTTGGTGGTTTCAGTTACTAGTCCTAGAGCCTTGGTTGGACAAACACCCTGGAGCCTTGTATCAGTTATGGGTTGAGTTATTAGTCCTGGAGACTTGGTTTGAAAAAACACTCTTGAGCCTTGGAAGGATTGGGTAGAGACCAATCTGGTGATGGTTTATGATGTCCAACCATGAGGTGGAATCACTGTTTGATGGGTTGAGGTGGTTTGGCCTTTGGAATCTCTAGATGGTTTTGATTGATGTGTTTCATGAGATCCCACATTTATGCTTGGAATATGGCACGAGGGTGACTGGCTGAAGAGATATTTGGCTCAGCCATGTCTACGGTTGGGTGGTTCGTGGAAGTCTCGAACCTGGTTGGCCATTGCTTTATTAATATGAGGTTATTTCACTTGTTGTTTCATGACTATTGTACTGCTTTATATGTGGAATATATGGTTGTTTTTTCCTTGGTATTTCTATTGTTATTATGCTAGTTATGCACATGTATTATGCCATTGGTTATCTATGGCTCTCAGCATGTTTTGACTTGTAAATGAATGAACAATGTATCTATGGCCTAATAGACAAAATGGTAGCTAATGTGTTGAGGCATCAATGATTATTAGCAATTCTCAGATAAGTATGATACCCCTATGCTCTGATTTTTTGTTTAAACCTATAAATTACATATTTGTGACATGTTTGACTAAATGCTTATCATGGCTAGTAGGGGTCTAGTCTAGACCTTTTCAATGTTTTTGCAAATGTATCATTGTTATGTTGTATAAATTAATTTCCGAACCTGTCATTGAGTTTTGGGCAGCGACCTAGGCTATGGGCCTAAAAAAGTGGCACAAATCTTGGAGTTTAGGGACAGGTATTAGGAGAAAATTCCTTAGACACATTCATACCCATGTCGTGGGAATGCCTGGAGCCTATTGGACGCATGATTTTCCATATCAAGGGAGTGTTTGGGGGTTTAATGGTCTAAAATATTAGTGGGGCCCAAACGGATGGTTACCTAAGTGGTTGGGATGGCTCTTGGGAGTTTTGTTGTTGATGTGGAAGGTCTAAATGGTGTGTTTCCATCGGTTCCACTTCCTTAATTGAACCATAGGGAGTCAAATAATATCATAGTAACTTCTTGTCACATGTTCACCCCGGTTGGTCGGTTACTTGGGTAGATGTGAGGGGAGGGTATTACAGAGTGCTATGAGAGCATGGTTCACCCCTCGGACTGAATGGGTTATACATTGGTCATGCATTCATGTCGGTTTCATATGTGTTTCTTTTTTTTTAAGACCATGTGCTTGTTGCATTTGTATGGTATGGGTTATGGTTGCAGTGATGTTGCCATGGGAAGTTGATGGTGTTGTTGTGGGGTATGTCGTCATGAGTGTATGGTTGATTATGCATTGTTTATTTACATTAGTATTCACATGTGGTCAAGCGATGTGGTGGTTGTTGTCATGCATGAGGTCATGGTATGTGCAGTTGATATGGTCATGCATTGATTACTGGACTCTAGCTCGAATGATGGTTATATGGTTATATGCTACGTGTTATATTTCTATATGTTTTCATGATTATGTTATACATCTATTACGCTGATTTTTTTATCATGAAGACGAGGTATCCTCCCAGATTTATGCTAAGGTACATTAGTTTACTATGATCTGGTTTAGCTGACATTATATACCTTGCAGGAAGAATATGAAAGACGACTAGCAAGATGGTAGACTACAATTCCCGACTGTCTCCCTATGGATTAGATGAGTAGCGTGGTGTTGGGCATTCTTCTAATTTGGAAGACACATTGAGAATGATAAAGGAAGAAATAAGGAATTTTAATGTAGACAATGACAAAATAATATAGGTACAGGAGAAACAGGCAGACGTAAATGTAGTGATACTTCAGATTTTGTCAGAATTGCAGCAATAGGGACCCTTTCGGATCAATCATGAGCAGGAGGAAATAACTAATGGGGCATATGGTAGCAGGTTTGATGGTGATTACAGGTCAGATAGAGATTACACGATCATAGATGGAAGGTATTTGGATACTCTGGATAGGAGAGGTCATGGATGCAAGTACTATTCTAGTTCTGGTTCTGATAGGCATGATGATTGGCATCATTATCATCCTTATAGGAGGAGTTATAGGGGATACTTTCTAGATGAGTTTAAGAAAAAAAAGCCACCTACATTTTATGAAGAGATGAAGAAATCATAGGATGCAAAGGCATGGTTTCTTGGTATGAGGAATTTCTTCAAGTTACATGATTACTAAGAGAACATGAAAACCAAAATAGTTACATTTGGTCTTAAAGGTAAAGCATATATTTGGTGGGAAGATGTGAATAATGTCAGAGGTATTCATGAGGAGGACTTGAGTTGGAATGAGTTAGAGAGACTATTCAAGAAGAAGTACCTATCGAAGAGATACTTTGATGACAGGGAAAAATATATCTATGAGCTAAATATGGGATTGATGACAGATGAGTACACTAGTAGGTTCTTGGAGCTACAGAGGTATGTGCCTTGCCTCAAGGAGGAGAAGGCCAAGATTAAGAGATTCACTAGTGGGTTACCAATTTCATTTAAAGATAGGATTGAGTTCGATGAGCCTAG
This sequence comes from Pinus tabuliformis, assembly GCA_031772625.1. Lineage (NCBI taxonomy): Eukaryota > Viridiplantae > Streptophyta > Pinopsida > Pinales > Pinaceae > Pinus > Pinus tabuliformis. Next base: position 72,055,989 of record CM062815.1, on the reverse strand, counting down.
ATCATTGGAGGAGGCTATTTGGAAGCTAAAGAATTACTATGTGCAATTGAAGCATAGATCTAAGACTAAGCAACATTGGAAGGGAAATGATAAGAACAAAAGAAAATGGGACAACAAGCGAGTAATACCTTAGGGTACAGGTAATAGAGAGAATGCATCATTGTCTAATAAGTTCAATGTATCTAAGAGAGGATAAGTATTTTGATATGAGAAGAAGAATAAGGATCTTGTGTGGTGTTGGACATGTGGAGGAGAGCATCGTAAGAGAGATTTCCCACAATATCAGGGTGGTAGACCGTAGATCTACAGTTCTAAGGAGGCATAGATAGTGGGATATGTTGGGTAGATTATTCCTATGATCTATGCAGCACTAGATAATAGACAGGGAGACCATCAAGCATCTATCATTGAGATGGATGGTAAGATTTGTGATCAAGTCATTTCTATTTCGATTGACCCTGGATCTAATTATAATTATGTTAATCCTGACCTGGTGGATAGTAGTGGTTTAAATAAAGAAGTGCATGCAGAGTCTTGGTTAGTGAAGTTGGTTATAGGTAAAAAGAAGAGGGTTCATCGTTGGGTAAGAGCTTGTACATTTGATTTGAATGGTATGCCTACCTCAACAAATTTAAATGTATTACAATTGGGATCATACAATATGTTGTTGGGCATGGATTGGTTGTACCTTCAAAGAACCAAGGTGGATTGTTATGACAAAGCCATTGAGTGCTTGGATGGCAATGAGGAATAAAGAGTCCTACATGGTAAGAAGAAAGCAACATCAGTTAGAAAGGTGACAACTATGTAGTCCAAGTGTAGTCATAGGAAAGGGCGTGTGTTATTTGTAGTACACATTTCTAGTGACAAAGGTAAGGAAGTTGAGGATGCAGATGTTTTGAGAAAGTACCCAGTTCTATAATAGTTTTAGGATATATTTCTTGCAGACATTTCAAAATTGCCACCTCATAGGGAAGTAGACTTTTCTATTGAGTTGGTGCCAAGGGCAGCTCTGGCATGAAAGACACCTTACAGGATGAGTACACCCAAGTTGGTAGATTTGAAGCTGCAGTTGAAGGAAATGTTGGACAAGGGATACATTAGGCCAAGTGTAGGTAGTTGAACAAAGTGACCATCAAGAATAGGTATCCATTACTGAGGATTAATGACTTGTTCGATCAGTTGAAGGGAGCAACAATGTTCTCGAAGATTGATCTGAGATCTGGATATCATCAGGTACACATTAAAGAAGAGTACATCTACAAGACAACTTTCTAGACCAGGTACGGGCATTATGAGTTTGTTGTAGTTCCATTTGGTTTAACTAATGCTCCAACAACCTTTTTGTGCTTGATGAATAGTGTGTTGTGTCCTTATTTGGACAATTTTGTTATTGTGTTCAATGATGATATATTGGTATATTCAAAAATGAAGAAGAGCATGTTGATAATTTAGCAACAATGTTGAGATTATTGATAGATTATTAGTTGTATGTTAAGCTCAGCAAGTGCAGTTTCTTTTAGACTGAGGTACACTACTTGGGACATGTGGTTTCTAAGGATGACATAGAAGTGGACTGAGAAAAGGTAAGATCTATCATGGAGTGGGAAGCTCCCGAGAATGTGTATGAGGTGATACCTTTCATGGGGTTAGCAGGTTATTATAGGAGGTTCATCAAGAACTTCTCACAAATTTCTTATCCTATCACAATATTTTAGAGGAAAGGTAAGAAGTTTGAATGAACAAAGGAGTGTGTGGCCATTTTTTAGCAGCTTAGGCAGTTGTTGACACATGCACTAGTGTTAAAGATTGCAGATCAGGACAAAGAGTTTGTAGTATGCACATATGCTTGCAAGAGAGGAATTTGTGGAGTCCTTATGCAGGAGGGACAGGTGGTATGCTATGAGTCACGGAAACTATATGAGCACGAGCATAACTACCCGACACATGATCTTGAGTTGGCAGTGATCATACATGCATTAAAGATGTGGAGGAACTATCTTCTTGGTAGGAGGTTTGTATTGATGAGTGATCACAGTGGTTTATGGTATCTATTTGACCAAAACCATTTGAATGGCAGGTAGGCTCAGTGGTTGGCCATGATTAGTGAGTTCGATTTTGAGATTAGGTATATCAAAGGTAAAGAGAATAGGTAGTAGATTCTCTTAGTAAGTGGATACAGGTAAATCACATAGAAGTTATGAGTTCATATGGGACACTTTTCTAGGATAGGATCTTGCAGGCAGGTCAGAAGGATGTCAAGTATATGGAGATTGTGCATAGGTTGCAACAGAGTTCAGGTAGTGGTACAGGTACACGTACATGTACGGTAATGGTACAGGTACATGTACTGGTAGTGGTACAGGTACATGTACAAGTGAAGGTGCACAAGATGTGGACTATCGTCTCATGGCAGATGGATTGGATAGATTTAGTGACAAGATATATGTGCAAGATAGAAGTGAGCTCAAGAAGGTGATCTTGAGGGAGTTTCATGTGAAACCATATTCAGGTCACCCAGGTAATCAGAAGACGCTCACAATAGTGAAGAAATTATTTTATTGGTTGAATTTGAAGAGAGAAGTAAGAGAGTTTGTGGCTAGGTGCTTGGATTATGAACATGTGAAGGAAGAGTGTAAGCATATGGGTGGACTACTATAGCTGATTCTGATTCCAAAGTGGAAATGGGAGGTCATTTCCATGGACTTTATCATAGGTTTGCCAAGGACAGTGAGATAACATGATCCCATCATGGTAGTGGTGGACAGGATGACAAAGGTAGCACACTTCATTTAAGTGAAGTCTACATTCTTAGTGAGTGATGTAGCAATCAGGGATGTGGTTACGTTGTTGGAGTTTCGAAGAAGATTGTGTGAGACAGGGATGAGAAGTTCACTTTCAAGTTTTGGAAGGAGTTATTTACAAGTTTGGGCACCGAGTTGGCCTTCAATATAGCTTATCACTGACAAAAAGATGGACATGTAGAGAGGGTCAACAAGATATTAGAGGACATGTTGATGATGCATGTGATGCATCAGCAGCGGAATTGGGAAGAGTACCTTCCACTAGTAGAGTTCAATTACAACAATGGGTATCAGAAATCCTTGAGGATGAGTCCATTTGAGGCATTGTATGGCTGGAATTGCAATACTCCCATCAGTTGGAGTGATCCAGTTGAGAAGGTGTTGATTGGATCAGACATGTTGTTGGGCCGAGGAAAAGGTATGTTTTCTCCTCGTAAATAGCTTAATTAAGCATTTTTCTTCACATGTTTATCTCTAGTTTATGGATAAAAATAGAGGAAACAACAAAAGAAGCTGGGTAAAATCTATTAGTAACAAATTAGATGAATCTCGACATGGAAAATTGACTTTCACTATCTTTATATGCAGGGACACAGATTGGACGATTGTTGTTCAATCGACAGAACAACAGCAACCAGTAAAGGAAAAAAGACAGCGTCTTGAGTATGGAAGACAACGGAAGACCAGGAGGACCAATGCTATTCTATGATGAAATCAGATTGAGTGTTGCGAAATCCTCAGGATCCCCTGATCCTGAGGATTCGCTTCTATCCATTTACTTTTCCAAAAGTTATATAAAGCTATAAGGCGAACTGAACAACTAGTTAGGAATTCACAGATTGTAACTATTATTTTTGGACATATAATACTTTCATCACGGTGATGTTGTAACTATGTTATTAATTTTAATGAAGAAGACTGTGTTTCATCCATAATTGTATTTTGAATATCTAACAACGGGAACTTGTGGAGACTTTGGGCCTAGTCAATAGGAGATCTTCTCCTTCAATTATGTTATAATTATTTCTGTTTATTCTCATAACTGTTTATTATTGTTAGTTTGTAAAGTTAGCATCATTCTGATTACTATGAGGATTGATGATTCTGATTTGCATTTGTTGTTCAGTCAAGATTCTAGATTTAGTTATGTGTTATATATGCGTGATACTCTTTATTGAATTGGTTATGTTAATTTCAGTATTAGATTGTTGTTCATTCTAAAGTAACGCTATCATAGATTTCAAAGCTAGAGTTGATTGCTTTCCATGAGATGTTTATATGGTTATTTGTTGTTCAATTGTTATAGCTTTCCTTCATGTTAAATGAATTAGTTTCAATACTAGTTAGATTGTTGAGAGTGGTTTTTTCTATTTGCATTTTGATTCAGTTGCTTACATGATAGATTAAGTAGCCTTGAAAGTGTGTTACGAACTTCTTTCAGAATTGTTTGGATTGAATTTAGAGAGATAGACATTGGCAATTGTAACGATTCCAACTTATTTCATTATGAATTGACCTGCGAACTCACTGCATATACAGTGCTGACACTCTTGAAATAAAAAGACTTCCCCTGGGTTGATGATTAATGTAGGTATTAAGATTGCTTGTAATAGGAGATCTTAGTGCACCAACATTTTGGCGTCGTTTCTGGGGACAGTGTTTCAAAGTGATTTATTTTAGTTTGCTGTAAAAGAGCTGGGTTTTAAAAATGAGAGGTAAGAACCTGCGTAACCGACAAGTAAAGTGATTTCTCCTCAGCCTGCTTTTCAGCAATTGCATAGAGGTCAAATGGGAATAGGTTTTTTTATGAATGACTAGGAATAAAAATATAGAAAAAGATCAGAACCCCCCAGCTAAATACACAAAACCCAAGGGATTGGTGAACCTTGGGAGAACATCTTTTATAGAAGAAATCGTAAGAAAAAAAGAGACTCAAGCGCAAGTATGATTCCAGACTGTATTTGGGAAAAGCCCTACTGTAATTCCTCAGGAAGCAGGCTCACCATTTACATCTTACGCTGAGATTCATAGCCAAATCGGAGGATTTGAACAGAGTTTTCAGGTTACAGCAAATTTACATTCTGATCCTCTATAAGAGGGAAAATTTTGCAACTTAAGAGAAGGAGAGTGAGAAACTAATGGAGCTACTAAGGCAGGACCATAGTGGTTTGGACAAGGATCTCATGTGATCCCAGATCTAGGTAGTGCTACAAAACTAACTCGGATTGGGAATCCTACACTTACTCAAATAGCACCCCCTGAAATCCCTGAAGGATATTGGCACATTTTTGACCAAATGGTGAATCTACCACCTCAAGGTCAGACCTCGACATTGGAATACCCCATAGTTGATCAAGTGGCCAATGCCCTGATGAAAGTTATTCCCTTAAAAAGCATCCCAACCTTTCATGGGATGATCACAGAGGATCTGGATGCCTTCTTATTTGAGTTTGATGTCCTCTGCAGAGGGTATGACTATACCATCGACCCTCAAAAACTAAAACTGTTCCCTTCTACTCTAAAAGGAGCAGCTTTGAGATGGTTCATGGGTTTAGGCGGACATACTATTACCTCTTGGGATGACATGAAAAGTTCTTTCCTCACAAGGTACCAAGACTTCTAAAATACTAGGGAATTAAAATATGAAATCTTTAAGATGGTTGCAATGGATAATGAAACTCTAGGAGAATATGTTGAACTGTTTCACTATAATTTGCAGAGATCCCCTCACACCACTTTACCAAAAGAAGTCTTGAGAGCTATCTTAATTAAGGGAATGAAAGAAGAATGGATATAAACTCTAAATTTGATGGGGAAAGGAGAAATTTCTCAAGAATATTATGATGAAATCGTTCGCTTCTGTATCAGGTGTTTGCGAGGTAGCACACGCACTAGGTCAGGAAGCCGAGATCCGATGACTAGAGGAAGCAAACCACATAGTGGAGGCATAACAAGAATGGAAATCAGTAACCTCCTAGAAGAATTCAAGACATACATCCTCGACACCCTTACAATGCAGCTGGATTTCCTATAGGCTAAACAGAAACAAGCCTTAGCAGAACAGAACTTGGCCATTTTCTGCCCACGCTGCCGGAAGAAGCACAACCAACGAGAGTGTCCATTGGACATGGTCCAGACATGCACCATATGCACCAAGGATCACGCCACTGAACAATGTCCATCACTTCCAGGGCCAAAAAGTAGTTTTGAAAGAAGCAGAAGAAAAGACAGAGCCAGTATACTTAATGAACCAGCGTCGACAGTGGTAGGCCAAACCCACCGGTATATCACAAGACATATCCCAATTATTTCCTTCTTCATCATTTAATCAGTAACAGAACCTCGGGGCAACATGGCAAGGCCAATCACCTTACTTTAATTGTAAATCCCAGCCATTTCCTATGACATCTTGGCCAACTCAGTCCTTTCCAGGTAATGGCTGGTCGAATTATCTTTTAACTCCCGTTTGGCAAGGTAATCCATATCCATCCCAGTGGCCTGCCTCTACTTCTCAAAATCTGAACTGACCTCCGAATTGGCAGCAACCTTTAGGGATATCTAATACACCTATGGGGACAAGTCCTCAACCTCAAACTACATTATCAGCCCTATATCCATTATAAAAAAATCCTCATCCCCTTTTGTGTCCTCAATTGCCAGCTCAACCGAATTCGAATCCCAATAACAGACCGGTTCAGCTGGTGCAAATTGTTGAAATCTTAGACTATGAGATTGAACAAAAAGAATGTAATGAACTTAGATTGAGGTCAAGACGCATCATCACCCCTGGGGAAAATAGAGACCAACCATCAATTGAGTTAGAAACCCCACCTGTACATACACCATCAACTGTGATTGACACATAAATAAAACAAGGAGAAGATACAGATGAGCATAAAGACCCTGAAAAACTCATAGTTACTTCTCCCCTGTTCCCCGAAAGGTTAACAATGCCTAAACCAGTTGTTTATCGAGACTTTGATCTTGTGGGGAACTGAAAAATCATTGTATTAAAATTCCTCTCCTCCAGGCCATCTAAGATATTCCTGTTTATGCTAAAATGGTTAAAGGGCTATGTGTGAAGAAGTCTGTGAGGAAAGAAAAAGCTTCACCCACTATTCACGTTGTAGGGACCTTGTCTGATTTTCTCTTGGGAGGGGAAACTCCGGTAAAGTATGAAGATCCTGGGAATCCCATAGTTACAGTTCAAATATATGGTCGCTCCTTTCCAAACACACTAGTTGATTTGGGTACAACCATTAACATCTTAACAATAGAAACCTGTCAGACACTTGGTATTACAACTTTGGAACCACAACCCTGCTAGAACTTGTTGATCATTCAGTGGTAAGGCCAGAGGGAACTTTACAGGATATTACGGTTTCTATTGATTCATCGGAGTATCTAGTAGATTTCTCATTATAAACCTAAAGAGTTGATTGGATGGGCACCCTCTGATTTTTGGCTGACCTTGGTTGGAAACAACTGATGCTTGTATAGGCTGCTGAGAGGGAAACATGACCATTGCTAAAGGGGATGCTGCAAAAAATATTGTTTTATATCCTCCTACCAAACCAAGTCTGCCCATTGTAAAAATACATAAAAAACCACCCGCGCACCTAGAAGAAAGCATTCGTTCACCACTTATAGTAGTAGTGGCACTTGAATTCAAGGATTAGACTGAAGATGATGTTATCAACAACTTTATCAATCAGCCAGCTAATGTGAACAATGTAAAATGTCAAATGTTAAAAGAAATTATTGACAATGATGTCTTGGAAGACCCTTTGAAAGATACTGATGATCAGCATATCTAGACAACTGCTGTTCATAACAACAAACCTGTTGAAATTGAATTAGGTAAGGTTTTAAACATTAATGATAGCCTAGACATTGACCAACAACAAAAACTCATTTAGGCCCTGCAAAAATATAAAGGGGATTTTGCTGGGGACTATCTTGACATGAAGGGCATAGACCCATAGTTATGTACGCTTCATATCTACACCGAAAATGATGCTCGTCCTATCTGACAGCCTCAGTGGAGGTTGAATCCACATCTCAGGGACATTGCAAAAGAAGAGCTATAGAACCTGCTAGACGTTAATTTCATTTATCCCATTCAGGATAGAAAATGGGTCTCTCCATTGGTAGTTGTCCCCAAGAGAAATGGGAAGTGGCGTATTTGTGTGGATTATCAGGAATTGAACAAGGCAACACAGAAATATCACTTCCCTCTTCTATTTATTAATCAAGTCCTTGATACTCTGGCAGGGAAGCAGTTCTTTTCCTTTTTATATGGCTTCAGTGGCTACAATCAGATTCAAATCGCCCCTAAAGACTAAGACAAAATAACCTTCACTTGCCCGTGGGGTACATTCACTTATAGGATGTTACCATTTGGCTTATGCAATGCCCCAACTACGTTTCAAAGAGCTATACTCATAATTTTTGATGATATGATAAATGAAGGACTTGAAGTTTACATGGATGACTTTACCCAGTATGGGGATGACTTTGATCAAGCACTACAAACATTAGAGAAGGTTTTGGAATGATGCATCACTACTAGGCTGTGTTTAAGCAATGTCAAGTGTCACATGATGATGATAGAAGGCGTAATCCTAGGACATTACATTTCTGCAGCAGGGATACAGGTAGATCTAGCAAAGGTACATGTAATTATCTTAATACCTACACCATGTACTCAAACTAGGTACATAGCTTCCTTGGATATGAAGGCTATTTTCGTAGGTTTATCAAAAAAATTTCACAAATTACTGTGCCTTTATATGCTTTAACAGGAAATGTTGAATTTAAATGGTCAGACAAATGCGACACAACTTTTACAGATTTAAAGAAAGTAGTCTCGATGGCACCAGTATTACGTGGACCTAACTGGGAGCTTCCCTTTCACATCTCCACGAATGCGTCATATGCATCAATAGGCATTGTCCTCGTCCAAGAGGAGGACAAAAAACATTATGCTATATATTATATCAGCAAAAATTTTACTGCTGCTGAACTTAATTATATAGTAACAGAAAAGGAATTCTTAGCTATCATTTATGCCATAAATAAATTTAGACATTATATAATTGGCTACCAATTTTTTCTGTATACTGACCATTCCGCCATTAGGTACTTAGCTAACAAACCTATTACAAATGGTTGAGTGACTCATTGGTTGTTTCTTTTGCAAGAGTTTGATGTCACCATCAAAGATTGTCTGAGGAAGGAAAACCTAGTTGTTGATTTTTTGTCTCAAGTTCCAAAGATAAATGATCCGTTGGCAGTGGACGACCAATTTCTAGGTGAACATTTGTTTTTCGTAGCAGTCAAAACGCCATGGTATGTAGATGTAGTAAACTATCTGGTAGTAGGAAAGCTGCCCAGGAACTTGACAACAAGGGAAAGGATGAAATTTATGACATCCTGAAGGCCTGCCATGATGGGCCCTGTGGAGGACACTTTGTAGATCGTAGAATAGGGCATAAGGTACTAGAGATGGGCTATTATTGGCATACTATTTTTAAAGATGATAAGGAATATGCCCATGCCTATGGTAGCTGCCAAAGGATGGGCCAGCCTAGTCAATCTGATGAAATGCCGCTGCAACCCCAATTGGTAATAGAACCTTTAAAACAATGGGCATTGGATTTTGTTGGCCCATTTTATCCACCACCAAAGCAAATTGCCTATATACTGGTTGCCACAGTTTATGTAATAAAGTGGGTAGAAACAGTAGATTTTCCTTGAGCTAGAGAAGAAGCTATAATTAATTTCCTTTTTATGCTATTTGTGTTGTATGATTTACCTCGAGAAGTGACAATAGATGGAGGAGGGAAATTTGTAAGACACAAGATTACAACCACTCTAAGGAACCACCACATTACACATAGAGTCACTTCCCCGTATCACCCACAGGAGAACGGGTAGGTTGAAAGAACCAATAAGGTCATCGAAGCAATTCTGACCAAGACAGTCTTAACACATCGGTGGGACTGGGTTGCTAGACTTCCAGAGGCCTTGTGGGCCTATCGCACAACTTGGCGAAATACTACTGGATATTCTTTGTACCAACTTGTATTTCGAAAAGAACCTATCTTTCCTATTGAATTTGAAATAAAGACTCTCAGAACAGCTCAGGAAGTGGGATTGGATCTAATAGAAGCCCAAACCAAATGACTTCAACAAATAAATGACTTGGATGAAGCTCGACTACTTTCTCTACAACGCACCGCAATTATTCAGTGTCAAAGGGCATAGTGGCACGATAGTCTTATTAAAAAGAAGACATTTCAAAAAGGAGTTTGGACACTCCTCTATGACTCCAGATTCCAAGATTTTCCGGGCAAGTTACAAATAAGGTGGCTTGGCCCTTATGAAATTCAAGAAGTACATAACAATGGTACTCTCACTTTGACTACCATTGATGGGTCTGGCCATTATTTCAAGGTGAATGGGCATCAGGTGCGTCTTTATCACAAACCAATCACTAAAGAGTCTTTTTATCAACAGGTACGTGATGACCCGACAACTTTGCTCTTATAAAAATGTATCTTTCTTCAGCTATAAATAATGTATATATTATTTTACGGTTGGTTGCAATCTAGTTAGGCATCACCATGTAGATATGAGGATTTCTCTTGTTTCCAGGTGTGTTTATTAATATTTTTTCAATAAATTGAACGATCGTTGTTCAATCAATTGAACAACACTTACTTTTTTTTGTGTGTTTTTCTATTCAATTGATTGAATGATTGCTTACTTTTTTTGTGTGTTTTGCTATTCAATTGATTGAACGATTGCTGTTCAATCGATTGAACAACATTTTCATGTGTGTTTTGTTGTTCAATCGATTGAACGATTTCTGTTCAATCAATTGAACAACACTTATTTGTTTTTATGTGTTTTGTTGCTCAATCGATTGAACGTTTGTTGTTTAATCAATTGAACAACATGTCTTGTGTGTTTTGCTGTTCAATCGATTGAACGATTGTTGTTCAATCAATTGAAAATCACTTATTTGTTTGCATGTGTTTTGTTGTTTAATCATTGGAATGATTGTTGTTCAATCAATTGAACAACACTTTTTGCGTGTTTTGCTGTTCAATCGAATGAACAATTGTTGTTCAATCAATTGAACAACACGTCTTGCGTGTTTTCCTGTTCAATCAATTGAACAACACTTATTTATTTGCATGTTTTTTGTTGTTCAATTGTTTGAGTGATTTGTGACAATTTATGGATAGTTTGTGTGATGATTATTAAATTGATTTCTGGTTAAAGGACTGCATGATGATTGTGCATGTGTAATAATTATCAAACCATTTCTGATTGGAGGGAAGAAGGAAACTATCATGGATAGCATGCAAATTGATTATGATCCTATGCCAAATATTGTTGATATGACAAATAACTAATTTCCTTTGATATTAATTCTCAAAACAACGTCATTTTTCTGTCAATAGCTTTAATGTTCTCTGGAATTGTCCCAAACTGTGAAAGTGTGAGAGAAGTGCATGCAAGTGAACCAGCCACAAAGAAACAACAGCCATGGGAGGAAAATCCATTCAAAATGAACCCACAGTGCTTAGGGTATCAGACCAGGCTCATGCGACTCTTGGGCGCGCCGACTGGCTACAATACTTGACCAAATTAAAGGGATTTCATGAGGAAATGACACTTGAATTTCTGCAGAATTTACAGAATGGCCACACCATGGTGAAAGGCAGGAACATAACGATATCCGAAGCAGTCATAGATGAATTCACTGGTAGAAGGAATGAGATGGACGGAAAAACATGTTCTTTTGCAGGATGTAGTCACAGTATTTCAGGACCCAGATGAGAAATTGGTGCGAAAAGGAAAAGCGGTTCACTGTACAGCTTTAAGACATCCATGGTAGGAATTGGTAGCGATTGTGCAAAGGTATATCACGTGCGATGGATGACAGGACGTGGTAAAACCTCGCCAACTTAAACTGTTAGCTATTTTGAAACAGAAAATTACAGTTAACTTGCCATTTTATTTAAATTACGTATTACATGACATTGCTCATCAGGTCAAAAAGGCAAAGAAACCACATACAATAATCATTCATGGATTGGCCCAGTAGCAACTAACTTAGGATAACCTTGTAAATCCTACTTTGACCACACCTATAGAAAACCCAGCGACTGAACAACAGGGGTCAAAAGTGACAGGTCTAAAAAGGACATAGAAAAGGAAGAATCCCTCTTTGGCCTCTAGCCCAGCAAAGCGAAGATTCTCTGTGAGGATAAAGTCACAGTGACACACCCCAATTCAAATAGACGAGGCAGGGCCATCTCATATGCCCTCACCAAGTCCACAATATGACTCTTTGGAAGACTATGAGGAAGAGGTTTCTTGAGTACTGGAGAATATGGAGATATTCGGTGAAGGAAGGGAGCAATCCCGGAATTATGAAGGGAAAAATGATGCCCCCAACTAGTCTACCCCTGTTGGAAGTCTGGTCATGATGAAACCCTGCCATTTACTGATAATTTGGAAGAATAGAGGGAACCCATTCCTTCTATGGAGAAGACCCTTGAAGCAAAAGCGTATGTAGAGGAAACCATTAGGGAGGGAAATCAAGCAGAAGCTATTGATCCACTGGAACCTCCAGCTAAGGAAAACCCTATAGAAGAAACCCTAGAAGGTGAAAATCAACCAGGGGGAACCATTTTTATGAAGTCCCCAGAGGATGAGGCCCATCTAGAAGACGACCTTGGAAAGGATAATTGCTCAAGAGACACTATTCCATTGGGGTCTCCTGAGAGGGAAGCTCATGAAGATAGAGACCCAGAAGGTGAAAATACATCGGGAGACACAGTTCCATTAGAAATGCATCTTGATGTTGACACAATTCCACCTGAACATGAACCTGAAGTAAATACAGTTGTACCACCGCCAGTCAAAAGCCTCATGATAAAGAAAACATACAAGGACAGACTCAGGAAGTTGCTTAAAAAGTATAGGAAGCAAAATAAAATAGTTAAGCAGCTGAGAGAGTGGTTGAAGGAAGCAGTCAGGGTCAGGAAATTGAAAACAGAATTGGAGACCACAGGGACCCAAATAGAACACTGCTCTGGGGAAGATATTGAAACCCAGACTGAAACCCTTTTGGTTTATTCAAAAGAAACCCAAACAGATCCATGCCTCTTAGAAAATAGTGAAATGCAGACAGAAGATCCTTGTGTTTTCCCACGAGAAACCCAAATGGACTTCCCCACTACTGATGTTGTTGTTCAAACAAATTTTGCAGATAATATTCAGGAAGACTGTTATATGACCCAAGGAACGGTTGAGGCTGTTGTTTAGACTGACCCAATGGAAACCTGGGATGATGAGGTCTAGACAGAGGAGATGCCTTACTGCATTCCTCTAGTAAGGGAAGCAGTCATTAGGAAATTGTAGAATGAACTAGCTAAGACTCAATAGGAATTGACTCGGCATAAAGAGGAAGTAGTGCCCCTACAAGTACACCAGTAATTACAAAAGAAATTTGAGGCACTCATGGTCAAAGAGGATGAAACTTTTGCTAATTAAAAGGATGAACAGAAGAAAGTTGAACAAGCACAGGTCAAGTTGCAGAAGGCTAAGGAGAAAATGGAGACTATTTTATCTCTTTATTAAGATGCCTTTTCATGTAAAGCTCCTGCCACAAAATATGCATTGTTCCTGCTAGAAAGATACCTCTTATTGAAGGTAAAATCTATTAAAGCTGGTAAGTCGGTGGAAATTAAGATCACCCCAAACTTTGTCAAGTGTTTTAGAGAACATAATGAACAGGTACAATGCCTCTTGTGTGAATTGTATATGCATAATTTTTTCTTAGAAGATGACTTAAACAGTAATCCTGGCCCATTCATAGGGGATATCCATTTCCAAGATTTTCTTTCATTTGCCACTAATTTCAAAAGAGAGAATATCGCATAGACTTATGGGTTAGGGGAGAACCTACAAAATCCCTGAACCTCTCTGTCCAACAAAAACAATTCATGAAACTAACGGGTGTTGTGGGCTAATTAGGACTGCTACACACATACATCATACAGGCAGGGAAGGAATACTTCCAGGAAATAAAAGAGTAAGCTTTGTCTACAACCAGATAGAGATGCGAAGCCTCCAACAATAATGCCAGGAATAGAGATCCATTTGGATTCATGAATTTCAAAGCTTCCTCCACTCGCTTACACAAATACAAAAACATGGTCCTAAGCATGGGCCCTAACTGGATACGGTGCCGATATATAAGTCCAATTATCTGGTATCCTCCAGATGGGTACCGTAGTGATTATAACTTTCCATACCATCAAGTGAACCAAGCTTTTGCAGTGCTCAAAAAGAAAAATGGTTTCAGGTTGTATAAGGAGGAAGTATATCCTGCTTATTCCTTAACTCAACTACACCTTAACCATCTTATTGCATGAGGACATGCAAAAAGGTAAGCAGGGGAGTATGTTGGGTTGAGGAAAAGGTATGTTTTCTCCTCGTAAATAGCTTAATTAAGAATTTGTCTTCACATGTTTATCTTCGTTTTATGAATAAAAATAGAGGAAACAACAACAGAAGCTGGGTAAAATCGATTAGTAACAAATTAGATAAATCTAGGCATGGAAAACTGACTTTCACTATCTTTATATGCAGGGATGTGGATTGGATGATTGTTGTTCAATCGAGAGAACAACAATAGCCAGTAAAGCACAAAAGGCAGCGTCTTGAGTATGGAAGACAACAGATGACTAAGAGGACCAATGCTATTCTATGATGAAATCAGAATGAGTGTTTTAAAATCCTTAGGATCCCATGATCCTAAAGATTTTCTTCTATCCATTTACTTTTACAAAAGTTGTATAAAGCCATAAGGCAGACTGAACAGCTAGTTAGGAATTCACAAATTGTAACTATTATTTTTGAACATATAATACTTTCATCGCAGTGATGTTGTAACTCCGTTGTTAATTTTAATTAAGAAGATTGTGTTTCATTCATAATCATATTCTAAATATCAAACAACAGGGACTTCTGGAGACTTTGGGGCCCAGTCAATAGGAGATCTTCTGCTTCAATTGTGTTATAATTATTTCTGTTTATTCTCATAACTGTTTATTATTGTTAGTTTGTAAAGTTAGCATCATTTTGATTATTGTGAGGATTGATGATTCTGATTTGCGTTTGCTGTTCAGTCAAGATTCTAGATTTAGTTGTGTGTTATATATGCGTGATACTCTTTCTTGAATTGGTTATGTTAATTTCAATTTTAGATCATTTTTCATTCTAAAGTAATGCTATAATAGATTTCAAAGCCAAAGTTTATTTCTTGCCATGAGATGTTTATATGGTTATTTGCTATTTAATTATAGCCTTCCTTCACGTCAAATGAATTAGCTTCAATACTAGTTAGATTGCTGAGAGTGGTTCTTTCTATTTGCATTCTGATTCAGTTGCTTGCAGAATATATTAAGTAGCCTTGAAAGTGTGTTACGAATTTCTTTCAGAATTTTTTGGATTGAATTTAGAGAGATAAACATTAGCAATTGCAATGATTCCAACTTCTTTCATTATTAATTGACCTCTGAACTCACTGCATTGTTGGGTTGTGTTATCTTCTTTCCACAACTAGCCCATGTAGTTAACCGAGGGGTTAGAAGGGGGGCAGAGCCCCCCTTTCGTTGCACAGATTGCGTACTGAGGGGAGTCACAGGGGGTTTGACGGGTGCAGGTAACCCCACTCTATGGGGTCCAGGGCAGTGCCCTCGAAAATTTTGTTTTTGGACCCTATATTAGGTTGGGTGGACCTACCTACGATTTTGTGCGTGATTTTTCACACATGGTTTTGGACACGATGGTTTTCGGTCCATGGTTTTGGATACGATGGTTTTTGGTCCATGGTATTGGATGCTTCGGCATGTATAAATATGTATTGTAACATTGAAATGAACATAACGAAAAATCAAGCTGGTAGCCCAGATTTTGGGATCCAGCGGAAATCTCTGTGTATATGTGTTTTATGTGTTATTCTCTCGCATTGTTTATTTTCTGTGTTTTAGAATTCGTATGCAGGTAATTTATATACGGGGTTAAAATCTACATTTGGTATCAGAGCCAGGTTGGCTTCAAAGGGATGCCTTTGTTGCTGAGGGGTTTCGCTCGGGCCTGTGGTAGACCCTGTTCAGTGGGAGATCTGCGAGATTGATTCTGTTGGTGAAAGAAGATGGCAAGCAGTGGAAATATAGAGATCGAGAAATTTAATGGTCAGAGTTTTGAGTTGTGGAAACTCAAGATGGAGGATTTGTTGGTGGATAAAGATTAGAGGATCACGGTAGATCTGGGTACTAAACCAATGAGAGTGTCCGATGAAGAATGGAAGAAGTTAGATCGGAAGGAAAAGAGCACAATACGATTGTGTGTCTCAGATTCAGTGTTGTTGAATGTATTAGGGGAAGATACGATGAAGGCTTTGTGGGACAAGTTAGGGACTTTGTACCAATCTAAGCCTCTGGTGAATAAATTGTTCCTACAGAAAAAGTTGTATAACCTAAGGATGAAAGATGGAGACTCGGTGACAGAGCATATAAATGCATTTAATATTGTGGTAAGTCAATTATCGTTTGTTGATATCAAAATTTCAGATTAAGATAAGTGAATTAGTTTGTTGTGTTCTCTACCAGATTCGTGGGATAGTCTGGTTATTGCAATAGGTAGCAATGCAACTACCTTGCAGTTTGATGAAATAGTCTCATCCTTGCTGACGGAGGAGATGAGACGGAAAAATATGGAGAGCTAGAATGGTGATGCCTTGTCTGTACGAGGACGGTCCCGGAACAAAAACAAAAATAAGTCATCAAGTGGGAGATCTAAATCTCCAGGAAAACTTGTAAAGGTGGTGTGTTGGAAATGCGGAAAGGAAGGGAACTACAAAAGGGATTGTAAATCTTAAGCTCTTGATAAAGGAAAGGGATCTGATGATGCTCCTTCTACAAAAGCGAAAACCACCTCAGATGAAGGTGGGGATGTGTACTTGGCTTCTTCAAGTACACATGTAGATCATGAGGCATGGTTTATTGACTCAGGTGCATCCTTTCACTTCACTCCCCATAGAGAGTGGTTCTACGAGTATGAGAAATATGATGGTGGTGATGCCTTCTTGGGGGATGATAGGAAGACTAGAATAATTGGTCGTGGAAAAGTAAAGTTGAAGTTGCAAGGTGGAAGGGTTAGAACACTTCCGGGTATTATGCATATTCCTGCATTAGCCAGAAATCTGGTTTCTGTAAGCAAGTTGGATGATGCAGGTGCAAAAATAGTGTTTGAGAAGGATACCTGCAAGATGGTTTGGGGGCATTGGTATTGATGCGGGGAGTTTGAATTGGAACTTTGTACAAGCTACAAGGTAGCACTATTGTTGGTGGGTGCAACAGTTCTGTGGTTCTTGAAAGTGGAGCAGAAAATTTAGTGGTCTCTGGAGAGAAGAACATGCTGTGGAATCAAAGGCTTGGACATATTGGAGAGAAGGGCCTTCGAATACTTCATGGTAAAGGTATGGTAGATAGTATGAGTAACAACTCTTTGGATTTTGATTTCTGTGAAAATTGTGTATATGGGAAGCAGAATCGGGTGATTTTCCCCTTTGGTGGTAAGAGGGCAAAACAAATACTAGAGCTTGTGCACAGTGATGTGTTTGGACATGTGAAGGTTCCATCATTGGATAAGTCTGTGTACTATGTATCATTTATAGATGAATTCTCAAGGAATACATGGATATATTTCCTTAAGAAGATATCTAAAGTCTTTGATAGGTAAAGAATTTAAGGCTTTGGTGGAAAACCAGACAAAGAAGAAGATAAAGGTGTTGAGGACAGATAACGGTGGAGAGTTTTGCAGTAAGGAATTTGAAGAATTTTGTAAGAAGTGTGGTATAGCATGGCATAGGACTACTTCATATACACCTAAGAAAAATGGAGTTGCAGAAAGAATGAACAAGATGTTGATGGAAAGAGCAAGAAGCATGCTCAGTGGTGCCAGGTTAGGATAGGAATTCTGGGCAGAGGCGGTGGAGACAACATGTTACCTGGTCAATAGATCACCTTCATCAGCGTTGGAGGATAAGACTCCACAAGAGGTATGGACTGGTAAGAAACCCTCTCTTTCACATTTGAGGGTATTTGGATGTGATGCATATGTATATGTTCCAAAGGAGAAATGAACCAAGTTAGATAGTAAATCTGAAAAGTCCATCTTTATTGGGTATAAGGATGGTTTAAAGGGTTATAAGCTTTGGAACCCAATAACAAGGAAGGTTGTGTACAACTGAGATGTGGTGTTCAGAGAGGTGAAAGATGTTATTAAACATGAAGTCCAACCAAAGGAACATGAGAAGAGAGAGTTTGAGCTAAAGGAGGAAGAATCAAACTCTACAGCAGAGGAGGAATTAGAATATGAAGAGCCACAAACTCCAGGTGTGAGAAGATCAGTTCGAGAAAGAAGGCAACCAGAAAGGTATAGTTCATATGCTTTCTGTTCAAATTTTGCTTTATCTATTACTGATGATGATCCCAGAACTATGAAGGAAGCAATAGATTCAGAGAATGGAAAACTATGGAAAGAGGTCATGGTTGATGAAATGGCATCTTTGCGCAAAAATGAGGCTTGGGATTTGGTGGAGTTGTCGGCTGAAAGGAAACCCATTGGCAGCAAATGGATGTTCAAGAAGAAGACAAATGCAGAAGGAAAGGTGGAGAAATACAAAGATCAGTTGGTAGCAAAAGGTTATTCCTAGGTGCCGGGAATTGATTTTGGTGATATTTTTTCTCCTGTTGGCAAGGTAGCTCCTATTAGATTACTTTTATCTGTTGCTGCTACTTTTGATTTTGAGGTAGAATAGATGGATGTGAAGACAACATTTCTTCACGGGGATCTCGAAGAGGAGATCTACATGAAGCAACCTTAAGGTTTTACAGTGAAGGGTAAGAAAGAACTGGTATGCAAGTTAAAGAAGTCTCTGTATGGGTTAAAACAGTTTCCAAGGATGTGGTATCAGAAATTTGATACATTAATACAGGGACTTGGCTTCACCAGAAGCAAAGCAGATCACTCTGTGTATTTTAAATTAATTGGTGATCGTGTTATTTATCTGGTCTTATATGTGGATCATATGTTGCTAGTTGGAAATGACAAAGAAATTATCCAGGATTTGAAGACCAAATTGTCCTCCAAATTCGACATGAAAGATCTTGGTGCTGCAAACTATATTTTGGGCATGGAAATTAAAAGAGATCCGACAAATAGGAAGCTCTGGTTAAACCAGAGGAGGTTTGTCGAGACAATATTGCAGAGGTTTAATATGCAGGATAGCAAATCAGTGAAGGTTCCTATTACTGTAGGTGTAAAGTTATCTGCTGAACAGTGTCCCAAGACACAAGAAGAGGAAGAGGACATGTCCCGTGTTCCATATGCATGTGCATTCAGTAGCTTGATGTATGCAATTGTCTATACTAGACCAGACATTGCACATGCAATGGGAGTATTGAGAAGGTTTATGTCAAAACTAGGGAAGGAGCACTGGACAACAATGAAGCGGGTTTTGAGGTATTTGCATGGCACTAGTGATTATGGTTTGTGCTACCAAGGAAGATTAGTATTGGACAGAGTGTTGGATATTCATGGCTTTGTTGATGCAGACTGGGCTAGAGATCTAGATCAGAGAAGATCTACAAGTGGGTATGTGTTTAACCTATTTGGAGGTGCAGTCAGTTGGATGAGTAAGGAACAATCTGTAGTGGCACTATCAACTACAGAGGCAAAATACATGCAGCCGCTCATGCAAGCAAGGAAGCAGTTTGGTTGCAGAGATTGTGTTTAAGTATGGGGTTAGTACAGGGAGCTATAAGGATAGACTTTGATAGCCAAAGTGCAATTTTCTTGGCAAAGAACCCTACATATCATTCAAATACAAAGCACATTGATGTTCAATATCACTTTGTGAGGGATATGATAGAAGACAAAAAGGTGTTGCTGGTAAAGGTGGACACTTTGAAGAATACTACAGACACATTGAAAAAATCTGTGAGCTCTAAGAAGTTCTCTTGGTGTAGAGAAACAATGAGCGTTGCAGGGCTGGATAAATGACTAAGCTCTCTTGTGCCCCCCTGTGGAAAGAAAACAACAAGTGGGAGAATTTTGGGTTGTGTTATATTATTTCCACGACTAGCCCACGTAGTTAACGGGGGGGTTAGAAGGGGGGCGGAGCCCCCCCTTCGTTGTACAGATTGCGTAGCGAGGAGAGTCATAGGGGGTTTGAGGGGTGACCCTATATTAGCTTTGGCGGACCTTAGTATGGTTTTGTGCATGATTTTTTGCACATGGTTTTGGACGCGATGGTTTTTGATCCATGGTTTTGGATGAAATGGTATTCAGTCCATGGTATTGGACCCTATATTAGGTTGGGAAAACCTACCTATGGTTTTGCGCATGACTTTTCGCACATGGTTTTGGATGTGATGGTTTTCGGTCCATGGTTTTGGATGCGATGGTTTTCAATCCATGGTATTGGATGCTTTGGCATGTATAAATATGTATTGTAACATTGAAAGGAACATAAGGAAAAATCAAGCTGGTAGTCCTGGTTTTGGGATCCAGGGGAGAATCTCTGTGTATATGTGTTTTATGTGTTATTCTCTCGCATTTTTTATTTTCTGTGTTTTATAATTAATAGGTAGGTAATTTATGTACAGGGATAAAAGCTACATGCATATACAATGTTGACACTCTTGAAATAAAAATACTTGCCTTGGGTTGATGATTAATGTAGGTATTAAGATTTCTTGTAATAGGACATCTTAGTGCACCAACACATGTTTGTAGACATGGAGAAGTAAATGCAGGTAATCAAGAAGAATCTAAAAGCAACACATGATAGGTATAAGAGTTATGCAGATCAGAATAGGTTGTTCAAGGTGTTACAATTTGGGGAACATGTGTACTTGTGCATCAAACCGAAGAAGAGCTTGTAGATTGGATCATGTGCCAAGCTGGCACCTCACTTTTGTGAACCTTTCAGGATTATTGGGAGGATTGGGTCAATAGCCTATCAACTTGCACTACCTTTGACAGTGAAAGTCCATGATGTTTTCCATGTGTCACTGCTTAAGAAGTATGTTAAAGATGTTGATCATGTGATTAACTAGTCTGAATTGCAGGTGGATCCAGAAGGAGAATTCCAATCATTACCACAATGTATTTTACTAAGAAAGATGCTCATGCTCTAGAACTGAGAAATCAGGCAAGTTAAAGTGCAATGGAAGCACTTTGGGCCCGATGAAGCTACATGGGAGATAGTGGATTAGATGTGGGCTATGTATCCTTCCTTATTCATTGGTTGAGCGGATGTTTTGGTATATTTCTTTGTATATGTTTTTGGTACATGTTTTGATGTTGTTTGGTATATTTACATATGTATATGGATGTAAATACTCTCATGAGCTATGTTATAAAGCTCCAATAATTGGTATGAGTGTCATGTCATTATGATGTTATACTTTTTATGTTGTCATGTTGGTTTTATTCTTAGCAAGATGATCATTGTAAATACTACAATGAGATAAGTTATAAATCTCCATGGGAAATATGTTTTTCTTAAAAAAGCCTTGTTGGTTGTAGGTGTTGTTGGAAATCGAGGATGGTGTTCCCCCAAGGCGAAGGGTTCTGTAACAACCCTAGTGAAAATTCCATGTAATAAATCTTAATAAAGGAAAAATATAACCACAGTTGATGGGACATGTATTCCAAGCTGAATGTTGGGAAAAAGCATAGAGATGGGGATCACTGGTGATTGATTAATGGCTAAATAAATTGGAAAAGGAAATGGAAAAGGATTTGGAAAGGCAAAATGAAATTTTGGCATGTTTATTTATGAAAATAATGGAAATTAGGAGAAAAGGGAGGTGAAAGGTCACAAGTTGCATGTGAGGAGGAAAATGAAGGAAAATAATGGAAAATGAAGAAAATGGAGGCCTCATTAATAAAAAGGCTTCTGAGGATCAGTTCACAAAGTTTCGCCAGTTTAGTTTGGGATCTCTCTCTCATACTCTTAGAAACTTAGAGTTTTCTTGGAGCACTCTTGGAGGAGTTTGGCATACTTGGATTTTTGGAGCAAGAAGGAAAAAGAAGAGCAGGAAGGCACAAGAGGAAATTGGGATCAATAGCTACAACGAGTTTTATTTGCAGATACCGAGTTGCATATATGTTTTCCTCACTAGTTTTGGCATGCATGTGGTTTATTGGTCATGATATCTCATTGGCAAAAAGGATTTCCTGGATTGACAGTTGATTTTACTAGCCTTGCAATTTCATATATAGCCATGGTGTTGTGGGTTTATTTCTTTGTTTTTCTAGTTGGTTCTCATGTTTCCTTTAGCTTGAGTTACTAGTTCGTGGAGCCTTTGTTGGACAAACGCTTTGGAGCCCTATAACAACTTGGGTTGAGTTACTAGTCTTGGAGCTTTGGTTGGACAAATTCTCTAGATCCCTTGGTGGGTTGAGTTAATACTCCTAGAGCCTTGGTTGGGCAAATGCTCTAGATCACTGTATTAGTTGTGGGTTGAGTTACTAGTCCTAGAGCCTTGGTTGGAACAAATGCTTTGGAGCCCTAGAAGGCTTGGGTAGAGACCAATCTAGTGATGGTTTGTGATGTCTGACCATGAGGTGGAATTATTGTTTGATGGATTGAGATGGTTTGGCCTCTCGAAGCCTTGGATGGTTTTGAGTGATGTCTTTCATGAGATCCCACATTCATGCTTGGAATATGGCACGAGGGTTATTGGATGAGAGATTTGGCTCAACCATGTCTACGATCAAGTGGTTCATGGAAGTCCTGAACTTGGCTATTTCATGTGTATTGTACTAGTTTATATGTGGAATATATGGCTATTGTTTCCTTCGTATTTTTTTGTTATTATGTTGGTTATGCACATGTATCATGGCAGTGGCTACATATGGCTCTCATCATGTTTTTACTTGTAAATGAAAGAACAATGTATCTGTGGCCTAATAAATGAAATGGAAGCTAATGTGTTGAGGAATCAATGCTTCTTAGCAATTATCAGATAAGTATGAGACCCCTATGCTCAAATCTGTTGTTTAAACATGTAGATTACATATTTGTGACATGTTTGACGAAATTCCTGTCATGGCTAGTAGGGGTCTGGTCTAGTCCTTATCAATGATTTTGCAAATTTATCATTAATCTGTTGAATAAATTCATTTCCGAACCTGTCATTGAGTTCTGGGTAGTGACCTAAGCTCTGGGCTTAAAAAAGAGGCACAAATCCTGAACTTTTATGGACAGCTTTGAGGAGAAAATTCCCCAGGCATGCATCCCATGCTGTGGGGGTGTATGGATCCTTTTGGACACATGCATGTCCATATCAATGGAGTTTTTGGGGGTTTAATGGTGATCAAGTGCTTAGAATTATGCTCAAAAATCGAAGTGTCAGAATCTTATCAAACTTAGCTTTAGATTGAAGAGCCTGTCATTTTGAATCCAACAGTGTGAAAGACACTCAAAACCGAGTTTGTATGCAGAAGTTAGAGCAAGTCAAAGTTCAGGTTTGATTTGCCTACATGGAAAGATTGGGATGATGTGGCAAGTCTTCAGTGAATAAGGAGGCGCCAAGTGGAAGCCGCCCATTGGCCCTCGCAAATCGCATATCGCAATGGTAGGTGGAAAAGTGTTTCAAATTGGCCCTTGGCAGGTTCAGGGTTGCGATGCGATGAGGCAATCACAAATCACAATCACAATCGGTGAAGGGGAGAATTGGTATCAGCCCCGGGACCGACAAGGTTAGCGATGTGACCAAATATCGCAATCACAACAGTAACAAGAATTGGTCTCGGTGCAAGTTATGTCCCAAACGAAAAAGACCCCGAATGGGATAACGTTATATGCCATAGTTTAAAACTCCAATAGGTCCACGATATCACAATCGCAACATTTTGTTGCGTAAACAAGACATTCCGCCCGCTAAAACAACCGACAGAAAATGGCCCACGGTGCGACAAAATTCTTGCTTGATTAACATATTTTGGGGCTACTTTGTAGTTTTTTGCTGGTTTTAGAGCATTTTGTGGAACCATTAGAGGAAGAACTAGGAGAAGTCATAACTCCTTCAATTCTTATCCAAATTTGATGTAAAAATAGTCAATTCTAGCAGTTTTGGGTATTATGAACTCAATGAGATAGGTTTTAGACACATCTATGCATTGTAAACACACCTTTGATGTAATTTGAGTATAATAGAGAGGCCCAAGCCATTGGAAGCTAGACCAAGGAGATGTAGCCCAAGAGGGGTGAACTCCTTTATCATGTGCTTGTTGTGTGTTATATTTTGATGTTCTTTTCTTTTATATTGTTGTTTTTCAGCATATGTTTTTATGTTAAACTGTTTATAACATTTACATAAGAAAATCTCATGGGAATCTGTTAATTATGCAAAAGGTTTGAATCCTTAAGCACTTGAAAAAGCAAATGATAAGCATCTTAGGCTTATTTTTGAATGGGGAATTAGCACAACATTACTAATCTGCTCCAATTCAGATCAAATGGTCTAAAAAATCAGTGGGAACCAAAGGGATCGTTACCTAAGTGGTTGGGATGGCTCCTCAGAGTTCTATTACTGATGTGGAAGGTCTATATGCTGTGTTTTCATCGGTTCCACGTCCTTAACTGACCCATAGGGATTCAAATCATATCATAGTAACTTCTTGTCACATGTTTACCTCGGTTAGTCAGTTGGATAGATGTGGGAGGGGGGTGTTAAATATTTTATGGTTTCAAACCCTTCTTGTCCCTTTCAAAGGGGTTTCTTGAGGTCTTCAAAAATATTTTCTTTTGCTAGCCAGATGGATTGTTTCTTTCACACACACATGTCAAAAAAATTTCTTGTGTTATTTAATTGATTTCTCAAATTATTAACTGGTAGAAAATTTTCTCCTAAGGGCTGCAAAACTAGGGTTCATAGATCAACTTGTATTCTATGGTTTCAAACCCTTCTTTTCTCCTTCAAGGGGATTTCTTGAGGTCTTAAAAAATACTTCCTTTTTCTAATCAGATGGATTGTTTCTTTCACACATGTATGGAAACACAATTTGTAAATCATATTGTAATAGATTTAGAGGATGATATTATTGGTCTTGACTACACCTTATTTGGATCCATCATTTGTATTGTAGGGGTAGGTAGATTTCTATTAGATGTGGTTGATGATGTGAATACTACTGAACTTCTAGTAAAGATTGACATTGACTCTAAAAAGACTATGGATGCTTTTTTACAGAGGGAGACCCCTCTGAGCTCCTTTAATGCAATTTCTACTCACAATTCTGCCAAATCTATTGAATGGCTATATAGATGATTCTCAAATTATTTCAATAGATTAGCTTGATTGTTTGGATCTTTTTCTTCCACAATACATTATTTATCTTTATTGGACATATTAATTATATGCAAGATGGATCTTTTGTTTCCCGATGGCATCTTGTTTTTATCTTGTTTTCTCTTCTATGTACTTTCAATGGTAGTTTTGGTGCCATTGACAAAAAGTGTGGCCCTTGGTACTACTCCAATTGACCAATGTACTTCACTAGTTCCTTATTTCATACTTCAGACAAAAGACCCAGTTACCAAGTTCTAGTTCCTTCTTTCAGACTTCAGCCAAAAGACCCAATTACCAGGTTGTGATATGATGTTGATATTGGTACTATATTTTTCACTAAAATAACCTTTATTGGTAATATATTGTTCCAATTTTTTTAGTCGTGGCTAATCCAATTTCTTTATTTCTTCTTGCCCCAAGTTAGATACATATGTGTCAAGTTTTCTTGTGAGATTTCAATTATGAGATGAAGTAATAACCATAAAAATTAATGAAAGTTGGGCAATTTATTTCATTTTGAAACTTTTTTAGGTTTCAATTGTGATCGAACAATGTTGTGACCCAAATTTATATAATTTTCCCAAGATATGATATGCACTATTTAAAACTAAAAATCTATAGAGAAACTGACTATGTTATTCTAAAAAGCAATATATTAGTATCTGGTACATGCCCACAATCATCAGTGGTTTTTCTCCCATATTTTAAAGTTTTGATGTGGCATGAGTTAACAATGTAGTGAGGGGTTTTTCTCATTACACCATAGTGTTTTGCTAAAAAAAATTATAACCAAATTTTGCTTGGGATGTTGTTTATGCAATGGTTCTTGAGGAATTTCATGAAACAAAATGGTTGATTCAAAAAGGTTTTCATAATTCTAAAGTATCATTCCATGTGGAGAAAGGAATTTTAACCATGGTGTTGGATGCTACATTTTTTATTATTATAATGCATCTCATATTACATTAAATATTCAACACAATTTCAGAAATTGTTACATCCATGAGCTCATGTGTAGCTGATATGGCATTCTCTCTCCAAATCGTAGCTTGGTGGAGTCCTCATTTGAATGTAGATTTATAGTTTCTGCTCTATAGGAAGAAATAGGTATAAGCCAAATGATACTACAAAGTCCTTTTCGTTTTTTTGATCATCTAAATGTATCTTAGCAATACCCCATTCCATCAAATCTAACCAACGAAAAGCAATGAAAATTCTCTTGAAATGTATTCTCTGAAGTACCAAGCCACCTTGCATCCATTTACTTCATTGTCCTCTTTCTTGCAACTAGACAAGACATTAGTTAATTAAGAAGAATGAAGATAAAATTTAACCACTAAGCAATTAAGAGTCATTTAGCCTAAAATATAAGATTTAAAGGCACTTCTAATTTTCCATTTGGACTATCATCGTTTTATCCAACTATGCCCAATATATTTCACTCTCCAATTTGAGGTTTTGGGACATTCTTATGATACAATTTCATAGTATCATAAGAGGTCCAAAAAGTAGGACAAAACCTCACTCTGTAATCCAATGTCCATAATTTCAATGGATTGAGGACAATGGCCAAGGTAATTAAATTAAATCTATAATAAACTCTACGATTGTGAAGCATCTAAAAAATGAGAATATCTAAGATCTAAGTTTTTTTTTTGTATCTTGTTTATTAGAATGCGTTGACAGTGCTAGACCCACCAACATGTCAAGGGGATCTCCCCAGTAAGAAGTCCCAATTAGAGCTCAGACCATTTTTTGTAGGAGTCCTAGCAATGGGTCATAAGGTAATGCCTTGATCGTGATGTCGCACAGAGGCAAGTAAGATAACTCTGTTAGTAGCAAGGGTGTGATTGATGCAGTGAGTCAAGGAATGAGTATGAGAGGTTCCAATACTTCAAAGGGAGAGGAAGGTGAAAGTGAGTTCCAAGTTGAAAGGGATCAGTCTTGACTCGGCTAGGAACACACAACACAAAGGAGATGCACATCTTGTGGTAGAGTAGTTGACACAGATGCGATAGTCCAACAACAAGGAAAGATAACACGAACACCACTCACAGATCAGTCCGAGACGAGTGTGACGGTTGATATAACAAGGTTAAGAGAAAGGTTTGTTTGGTGTCTGTCAGAGTAGTTGACACAAATGGTGACAACATTAACAACATATGGAACACATTAAGAACAAGATTCATATAATTTCATGTGAATCATTTCATACACAAGTACGTAAGTTAAACAACATTTATCATTAAAGAAACTAGAGTAGTCCAACTACAATAACAACATATGCATGAAAATGTGCTAGCTTTATTATATAAAGAAGTGTAAGTCACAATCATACAATACACCATGTAAACTTGCTAGCCCTATCAGTAGAACGTTACAGCTGCATCTGCCTACTCCTCTAAAGAGATGTACTAGCTTCGTGCGGTGGAGAAGCCAAGGCGCGTTACAATACTATCCAAGTCTTCTTCAAGATAGTCTTAGTAGAATCTTTGCTAACCAAAAGCCCATACAATGAGTTATGAGGGACTATTTATAGCAAAGGGTGGGGTGACCCTTGACATTCCCCTTTGTGACAGTTCAACTACCCTCATGAATCTTCACCTACTCTACGACTATTACATCCAACTGTTGACACTTGACTTACACTTGACATGAATCAACATTACAATGCACATGTATTCATGTGAGACAACATGGCTTGAGCAAGCCTTGTAAGACATCACTGACACTCAGTCTGCTGTGATGGGACCAACTCTTTGACATGCTTGTGATGGTGAAGGTGGTGAACTAATGCTAAGCTTGGTCGTCCATGATGATGTGCGTGCATCTCATGGTAACATCTTGCTTAAGCGAACTCTTGCCTCCATTGCGACCAGTACATTGGTTTGGCCCCTTCATCCAACTCATCTGCTAAAATGCGCATGGTATTATTGGGTATAGTTGAACTGGCAACACACTGATGCATAGTGTCTGTGGTGATATTCAAGTGTGTGCTGGTGATCATGCGCGTCAACTTCCCGAAGTACATGTTCACCCCTAGTTGGACTTTCTTCTTGTCTTCGCCTTGGTGAGTGTGTTGAATGGGTTGGATCGCATGCGTGTGCTCAATGACATGCATGATCTTGGATCCCTTTCACGTGGTTAGCAACATTGCTCACCATGTTTGCTCTATGTAAGCTGTTGGGATAGATCCTTAACTCGTACTGGTGAAGTTTCATCCATGAGTGTATGTTGTGCCCACTGCTATTCCTGTTCTTTCTGCAAATCATTGGATTGTATGTGCAGCTTCAGTTCGTCCTGAGTTGCTGCCTCAACACATGCAACTCCCCCTTTGTTCCATCTTCTTCCTTCTCGCAATCTTCATGTCGTATCGTCACTTCATAGCATGAGTCTCCAAAGTTGATTTCATTATCATTGGATCTGCTTGATCTTGCAACTTTGCTCCACCTCTATGTTGTCAACAATATTCCTCTTGCATTTGCTACGTTTGCTACATTCGCTGCATTCACTGTGTTCGCTGCATTCGGTATGCTGCCTTCAGCTACTATTCATGATGCTGCTCATTGTGATGTTGCTACTTGATGTCCTTGTCCATGAAAAACTCGATGTCTTCGTGAGTAGGTAAGCCTATGGAGACTTGATCAACTGACGTTTGCTACATTCGCTGCATTCACTGTGTTCGCTGCATTCGGTATGCTGCCTTCAGCTACTATTCATGATGCTGCTCGTTGTGATGTTTCTGCTTGATGTCCTTGTCCATGAAAAACTCGATGTCTTCGTGAGTAGGTAAGCCCATGGAGACTTGATCAACTGCATCCCCAAGCATGCTCTGAACGGTGTCTTCGTCTCTGCTCTCTTGGAAACCATTGTACCTATACTGCTGAGAGGAAGATGAACACCTATGATACCTAGAGACATGGAAACACTCATAGCAAAAAATCTGTCAGTCGAAAACCAAAATGAACATGAGAACTGACTTGCAACATACCTGGGTCACTGCTCATGAAGGTTGCACAATTTCGGCTAGGAGGTCGGGATACCGACTGCCAAGACTACACAAGGCACATTCTGGGCTGTTAAGAGACTGATTGACTACTGGAACTGTGCAATCCATAGTCCAGTCGGGCAGTTGGTTTCTAGGATTCTGCAATGCGCGATTCCAGCTGGGAAAGACTACTGCCCGAGGGACAGATTTGCGCAAATTTTTGGGCCAAGAAGCCACTGACCTCCAGAAGTTACAATTCAGTCCAAAAGGCCAGTGTTGGGCCAAAATGTGAAAATATGGAGAGGAAGGTGATCCTTCCTTATCCAGATTGGACAATGCCGCCTTGGTGAAGGGAGATATCGGGCCAAGGTTGGCCCAACTTGCTGACAGACAATTGAAAGTAAGTAATTTGATGAAATACATGGTGACACTAAGTGATAGAAGAAGTGATAAATATTGCATGCAAAACATGAATGGAGGATTGAGCAAATAGATCAATGTGCATGTGGGTGAGGTAGTTCGCCAACTGGGTGAACGTCCATGCAAAACAGTTTCATGCATGCGACATCAGTGAGATAGCAATGAAAACTGAAACAAAGCTAGGACAAGCTAGAATACATGTAAACGACAACAAGAGTTCAAAGAAATCAAGCAAACAATACTTATACAAGTGAAAACCCAAAAAATGACAGAAATTCAACACAAGGCATGGGAATTGAGCTTACCCCAAAACAGCTGAGCTAAATGTGCTGACTCCTCCTAGATGTGATGTAGGATGTCAGCGCTACAAGGTTGATGTGAGGAATGAGCTCTGCAGTGTCTGGTTGGTGATTTTTGAGAACATCAAGGTTGTGACGCAGATGCCACAAATCTAGGGGAAGTGACACTTGGAGGGATGTTTCTGAATTACTCCTTGCATGTAACCTCCAACTGCTAAACACAGATCCTTGAAACAAGGGATTCCTTTGCATGTTTCCTTGGGAGAAGCAGCCTATGCATGCAAGTTTGTTTTTCTTAGTCCTGGAGGGAACCAGTCAACTCAGTTGCACATGAAAATGACTGCTCGACCGCTGGAGAGAAATGCGCATTTCTAGGCCCAGCGGCTGACTGCTGCCAAGATTTGCAAAAACCCTGGGCTGAACTACCTGTTGATGGGAAAAATTGCACAAATCCTACTGGGGGGGTTGGCTGGCAAGATTGCGCAATCCTGGAGCCCAGTAGGCTGTCAAAGGGAATTGTGCAATTCCTGGAGGAAATGGTTGGTTGTCCTCTAGAAATGCACAAATTTCACTAGGAAGTTGCTCAGCCTGTAGCTGGACCAAGTCTGGGTGAGAAACCTGTGAAGGGAAGAGATCAAACTGTGATCAGTAGGTTTCCTTTGAGCAAGAAAGAAACTGAAGCTTGAGGACTTGATGAAGCAAGGCAAGTTGTTGTGAAGGTTGGTAGGGAGGCTCCAAAATAGACTAAGGAAAAATTTTGGAGGGTGGTTGTAGCCGCTACAACACTTGGCGACACACTTGTAGAACTCCAGCTCTCTACATAGAACTTTTTCGGGAAAAGCAAGTCTAACACCTCTGAAATTATTGTTCATTTCTTAGCTCATCTTGGCTTCACACTATCTTGAGGTAAGATGTAGTATATGCTAGACTCTCGGTCGATTGTCACACATTCCAAGCCAAGGAAACACAGTTGTTTCAATTGGGGTTGAGGGGCATATAGGTGCACAAGTAGTATAGTCATCAGAGTCTTAGTTTCATCTCTAGTGTTGCTCCACTGCCAGCAGGCCTGGACAGTACCCTGGTGGAGTCACATAGGAACACAAGCATGGCTCCACTGCCAGCGAGCCTATTCAGTACCCCAGCAGACTTACTTGCATAACCTCCCTGCGCAACAAGCCTTTCTCTTCTTTTGCCTTATTCATTTTTCATTTTAATATTTCGACTTTTCATTTTATTTTTTTTTACTTTTCATTTTCACTGTGCATAGCACTTATTCATTTCAGAGGTGGAAGAAGCATCCCGACTTATTGAGAGCAGAGGAGGTTGTTCCAACAGAGAAGTAGTTTATTATATCTCTGATGTGGCTGTTAAGATTTCCCCCCTCACCTTACTCTACTTGACTAAGCTGACAAGGGTTAAGCCAAAAACAATCCACTAGAGATGGTGACAGTAGTTATCCGCAAGCGTTGTTCTTACACCAAGGTTCACTTCGAAGATTACGTATTTTCCTTTGACGTATCATGTACTAAGAGTAACAAGTTCATCATACAGATGCAAGATGACAGATAAGCAAGTAGTGGTAGTTGTATTAACCCTCTTGTACTTTACCTAGCCCATTTCATGAGTCACACATGGTTTCATGCGAACTAACCTATGAACAAAACAAGCGAACTAAATAACAATCAACAAAGCAAGGCAAGAGGAGAAGCAAAAATAAAAACAAAGCAAGTAAACAAACAAACAATCAAATCATGAAAGAAAACAAGCATGCAAGAAAAAAACTGAAAGCAAACACTACTCCTACTCCTACACTAATGGTGCATGGGCCTGATCACGTGAATTGATACTTCCAATGTAGCCACTGGCACATTGGTAGACCAATGTTGGTGAAGGCTTGGTCCGTGACTAAACCAGTCATGTGGACCAACATAAAATAAATATATAACAGTGAAGACCTCCAAACTTTGTGTTTCAAAGTGTCCATGAGACATAAGTCAGTGCATGTGCATGACGGAAAATCCATGGACTTATCATGGTTCTGTGTGACACTAAATGCAACTTTGAAGCACAAGCACACTCTTGGCTATGACATGTAGGCAAATGAAAGAGACAAAGATAACTTGCATCGCACATGAGTGCTTGCAATATAAGACTCCTCTAATGCATGAGCAATGGGATCGTCCAGTTCGAGTGGAGGAAGTGTGATATGAGTGTTAGATTGATCTTGAGTGCATACAAATGAGTGATGAGGACCCTTGAGTGTTTGAAGAATTTCCTGATCGGAAGCGAAACCAACCTCAGAACAACAAGGCTTTGACATAATTATTAGCTCGGGCTAAAATGCCTCGACGATCTATGGGGTTTCGACTTCATTGACAGATGGATTTTCGTAGATCAGTGGCTTAGATGAATTAAATGAGTGAATCAACATCATGATCGGATGATGAGGTGAAGAGATCATGACAACCAAGATCAAAAAATTCAGGATGTCGGTCGACATCCTTATGGTTTGACGAATCACACAGAGTGGTAGATGAAAAGCGAATGAATGCATCCTCTATGTTTCAGAAGGAGCAGACGAAAGATAAAGTGGATTTTCAATGAATGATTGGTCCTCTCTGTTTTTGGATGATGGGCTAACATACAGTGTGTCCTACGAAATATCAACAATGGGTGCATCTGTGGATGAAGACACATATGCAAAATCATGGATGGCAGGTTCACCAACGATGTTAGGAAAGAATGGAGGGGTATCGGATGGAAGGGAGTCATCCTTCGCCGAGTGTTGATGTTCAAGCTCCCACTCATACTCTTCGTGAATGACAGCGCATGTTGGTTGTGCAACACCAACTCCGTCAGTGGGTTGTTCCTCATTCACAAAACGTGAAGAGTTCGGAATGGAAGAACACAAGACAACATCATCCAGAGGAACACCTAGGTGCGAAGACGGAGGTAGAAAAAAAGAATGCACATGAGAACTCGAAGTCTCACAACCAAATCTACTCAAAAGTTGTGTGGAATGATGTTGGGAGGGTGTGAAGGTTGAACAGGTGTGTGAGCATGATCCCAACATCACAGGGCGATGGTGGAACTGTTGAATGAGAGGGAGGGGGACAATCTGTTGAGAGAGTGCCTGCTCCCACCTATGATTGCGCAGTTCCATCAACGAAGAAGGTTGAGTGAGGCTTGACATCAAGCTTTCTCTTGGGACCAGAAAATTTCTTAAGACAGTACTCCAATTGGTCCCAGATATAAGCGAACTTCATCTGGATCTTTAGAGCTTGAAACTGTAAGTCATGGAAGCGCTACCAAAAATCAATAATGGATTCATGCGGAGCCCTCCGTTGCTGTAATAGTTTCCAGTCAAGATGGTTTGGATCAAAATGATGGAACATTTCTTCAATAAGATCACAAAAGTGCTCACATGAGTGCACGGTGTCAGCCGGTAGGCTGAGCACCCAAATAAATGGGGATTCGAAAAGTGTGAATGCAAGTAGCAGATCGACCTATTCGTCAGTAAACTCATCTTACTCATAAATCATCGAAAGGAAGTTATGTAAGTGCTTAGGCCAGGCCACTTCACCTTCACCATCATACGTGTGAGTGGATAAGAGATTGAAAATATTCCTCGAGATGGAGACATCTTCACAATTCGAGAAATACCTTAGGGGAAAAAGAATGCAAGACTCCATGAAAGATATGCAAAGGTTCAAAATTCAATGAGAGGACACTGCTTATCATAAGGCCCTCCTTCTAGCACCATAAATGTTGATGGTGTTGGCCTCACCAACATGTAAAGGGGATCTCCCTAGTAAGAAGTCCCAATTAGAATTCAAACCGTTTGGTGTAGGAGTCCCAGCAGTGGGTCGTAAGGTAATGGCTTGACCGCGATGTTGCATAGAGGCAAATAAGATAACTATGTTAGTAGTAAGGGTGTGACTGATGCAGTGAGTCAAGGAATGAGTATGAGAGGTTCCAACACTCCAAAGGGATAGGAAGGTGAAGGTGAGTTCTAGGTTGAAAGGGATCAGTCCCAACTTGGCTAGGAACACACAACACAAAGGACATGCATAGCTTTCGGTAGAGCAGTCGACATGGATGCGACACAACAAGGTAAAATAATGTGAACAACACTCATGAATCAGTTCGAGACGAGTGCAATGGTTGATATAACAAGGTTCAGAGAAAGGTATGTAGTCTAACAGAGCAGTCGACATGGATGGTGACAACATTAACAACATATGCAACACATTAACAACAATATTCATATAATTACATGTGAATCAATTCATACACAAGTACGTAAGTTAAACAAAATATATCATTAAAGCAACTGGAGCAGTCCAACTACAATAACAACATATGCATGGAAATGTGTTGGCTTTATTATATAAAGAATTGTAAGTCACATTCATACAATACACCATGTAAACCTGCTAGCTCTATCAGTAGAATGTTACAACCACATCCACCTACTCCTCCAAATAGATGTACTAGCTCCATGTAGTGGAGAAGCCAAGGCACGTTACAATACTGTCCAAGTCTTCTTCAATATAGTCTTAGTAGAAGCTTGGCTGACCAAAATCCCTTACAATGAGTTATGAGGGAATATTTATAGCAAAGGTGGGGTGACCCTTG
The DNA here is from genome assembly GCA_031772625.1 of Pinus tabuliformis. NCBI lineage: Eukaryota > Viridiplantae > Streptophyta > Pinopsida > Pinales > Pinaceae > Pinus > Pinus tabuliformis. Next base: position 72,021,380 of record CM062815.1, on the reverse strand, counting down.
AAATTCCGCTTTGTGATAAATCAACTACCCTCGTGACTCTTGAGCTACTCTATGACTGTTACATCCAACCGTTGACACTCGACTTACACTTGACATGAATCAACATTACAATGCACATGTACTCATGTGAGACAACATGGCTTGATCAAGCCTTGCAAGACATCACTGACACTCGGTCCACTATGATGAGACCAACTCTTTGACGTGGTTGTGATGGTGAAGGTGGTGAGCTAATGCCAAGCTTGGTCATCTATGATGATGTGCGTGCACCTCATGGTGACACCTTGTTGAAGCGAACTCTTGCCTCCGTTACAACAAGTGCATTGATTCAGACCCTTCATCCAACTCGTATGCTAACATGCGCATGGTCTTCTTGGGTATGGTTGAATCGGAAACACATTGATGCATATTTTTTGTGTTGATCTTCAAGTGTGTGTTGGTGGTCATGCACATCAACTTGCCGAAGTACATTTTCAGCCCCAGTTGGACTTGCTTCTTGTCTTCGCCTTGGTGAGTGTGTTGAATGGGTTAGATCGCGTGCATGTGCTCAACAAAATGCATGATGTTGGATACCTTGCATGCGATCAACAACATTGCTCAGCATGTTTGCTCTGTGTAAGATGTTGGGATATATTTTTAACTCGTACTAATGCAGTTTCATCCGTCAGTGTATGTTGCATCCACTGTTGTTCCTGTTCCTACTGCAACTCATTGGATTATCTGTGTAGCTTCATGTTCTTCCTGAGTTGCTGCTTCAACACATGCAACTCCTCCTTTGTTCCATCTTCTACCTTCGCATGATCATCATGTCACGCCGTCACTTCATAGCCTGAGTCTCCAAAGTTGATTTCATTATTAGTGGATTTGCTTGATCTTGCAACTCTGCTTCGCCTCTATGCTGTCAACAAACTTCCTCTTGCATTTGCTGCATTCGCTGTGTTTGCTACATTCAGTATGCTACCTTCAGCTGTTGTTCATGATGCTTCTTGCTGTAATGCTGCTGCTTGATGTCCTTATCCATGAACAACTTGATGTCTTCCTAAGTAGGTAAGCCCATGGACATTTGATCGACTTCATCCCCATGCATGCTCTGAATGGTGTCTTCATCTCTGCTCTCTTGGAAACCATTGTACCTATACTGCTGAGAGGTAGATGAACACCTGTGTTACTCAGAGACATGGAAACGCTCATAGCAAGAAATCTGTCAGTCGAAAACGAAAATGAACATGAGAACTAACTTGCAACATACCTGGGTGAATGATCATGAAGGTTGCGCAATTTCGGCTGAGAGGTCGGGATATCGACTACAAAGACTACGCAAGGCATAGTTCAAGATGTTGAGAAATTGTTTGACTGCTGTAACTGCATAATGCACAGTCAAATTGGGCAGTTGGTTGCTGGGATTGCGCAATGCGTGAAACTAGCTAGGAAAGACTGATGGCTGAGGGACAAATTTGCACAAATTTTTGGGCCAAGTAGCCATTGACCTCCAGAAATGTGCAATTCAGTATAGGAGACCAGTGCTAGGCCAAAATGCGCAAATCTAGAGAGGAAGGTGATCCTTCCTTATCCAGATTGAGCAATGCAGCGTTGGTGAAGGCAGAGACAGGGCCAAGGTTGGCGGACTCGCCGATGGGCAACTGAAAGCAAGTAAGTTGATGAAATGCACGAAGACACTAAGTGATAATAGAAGTGATAAACAATGCATGCAAAACATGAATGGAGGATTGATTAAATAGATCAACATGCATGTGGGTGAGACAGTTCACCAGCTGGGCGAACGTCCATGCAAAATAGTTTCATGCATGCGACAAAAATGAGATAGAAACAAAAACTGAAACAAAGCTAGGACAAGCTAGTACACATGTAACGATAGTAGGCGTTCAAAAAAATCAAGAAAACAATACTCATACAAGAGAAAACCCAAAAAGAGACAAAAATGCAGCACAAGGCATGGGAAGTGATCTTACCCCAAAATAGCTGAGTTGAATGTGCTGACTGCTCCTAGATGTGATGTGCGATGCTAGAGATACAAGGTGGATGTGAGGAATGAGCCCTGCAACGTTCGATTGATGATTTTTGATAACATCTAGTTTGTGATGCACATGCTACAAATCTAGGGGAAGCGATACTTGGAGGGATGATTCTAAATTACTCCTTGAATGTAACCTCCAACTGCTAAACATAGATCCTTGAAACAAGGGATGACTTTGCATGCTGCCTTGGGAGAGGCAACCTATGCATGCAAGTCTATTTTTCTCGGTCTCGGAAGGAACCAGTCAATGTAGCTGCACATGCAAGCAACTGCTCGACTACAGGAGAGAAATGCACATTTTTGATTGTCAGCTGGGCTGACTTCCCAAGGGGATTGCACAATGTTTGGGCCCAGTGGCTGACTGCTACCCAGCTTTGCGCAAATCCTGGGCTGAGCTACCTGTTGATGGGAAAAATTGTGAAAATCTTGCTAGGAGGGTTGGTTGGTAGGATTGTGCAATCCTAGAGCCCAGTAGGCTATCAGAGGGAATTGCACAATTCCTCAAGGGAATGACTGGTTGCCCTCCAGAAATGTGCAAATTTCACTGGGAAGCTGATGAGCCTATAGATGGACCAAGTCTGAGTAATCATCCTGTGAAGGGAAGAGATCAAACTGTGTTCGACAGGCTGCCTTTTTGCAAGAAAGACATTGAAGCTTGAGGACTTGATGAAGCAAGGAAAGTTGTTGTGAAGGTTGGTAGGGATGCTCCAAAACAGGTTAAGGAAAAATTTTGGAGGGTGGTTGTAGCCGCTACAACATAATGTTATTGCAATTGACCAAAATTAACAATCCTATAAAAAAATTCCATTCTATTAAAGAACCAAAATTCTTTTAAGCCAAATTAATCCAAATGGTTGATAAAAAACTTGAAACTAGAGAGAAAGGAATTTTAAGATGTTTTTCTAAGAAAAACAAAATCTTTTATCTTAAACATTTAAAAGCATCTCAAACATTTTGGATGTGAAAACATATTTTCGTGGTAAACATTTAATTTTGTCTTAAAATTAATTTCATCTTATTTTTTTTAATTTAAAAACGTTTTAAAATTAAAATTTTGGAGACAAGGTCGTATTTAACTAGAATTCTAAAATTTTGGAGACAAGGTCACATTTAACTAGACTTTTCATATGAGGTCATATTTTTTTCTAAACTTTTCGTTTGAGGTTCACATCGTCATGGTTGGTGATGAGCCCCAAAAATGTACAATTATTTGGGCTCATTCAACCTCCTAATTTGACTTAATCCACCATTCTCATTGGTTTATTGCATGTTTTTGATTATTTTTATGCTAATAGAGTGAATTTGGTTAGTAATTATGCCAACAAGTCTAATGGGTGCTTTGTGTAGCCTTTTTGGTCAATTTGGAGACAAAATTGAAGGTCTTAATGAGCACTTGGCAGCCAAATTCGTGGGAAGAAAAGCTAGAGGATTTGTAGGAAGGTGTCCCCTTCATTTATGGGCCCTTGCCTCGAATTCTCCACCATTAGCTCGGAGTTCAAGGGCCACCGAATCAATCAACACAAGGGCAGCCAAGCAAGTCAAGTAGGACTGCTGTTAACTCCAAGTTTTGGGCAGCCGAGTCCCTAAATTTTAGGAGGACTGTTGGGTCCTCAAATTGTATAAATAAGAAGGCTTAGGGCCTCATTTGGGGTTAGCCAGTTAGTCATTTTGTTAGCCAGCGGATGTTGGCTAGTTAGCCAGTAGATAGTAGCTAGTAGTTAGTCATTTCATAGCCTTGTTGTAGTCATTTTGTAATTTGATTTGTATGCAATAGATTAGCTTTGCTTTCAGCTCATTCTCAAGCTCTCCTTGTGGACAGTTTTGATGTAACTCTTCATTCTTGATTAATAAAGATGAATTCAGCTTTGCACCAGCTCTAAATCTCTCTTAGGAGGCTGTAGCTCTTGAGGTTGGGCCCATCTCAAGCGCCCAATACCTCCCCTGTTTATCTTTATGTGTGTTTGCTGCGTTCTTAAAATAAAATCTGCTCTTTAGATCTTGCTTTGTTATTTTGGTTGTTTTTGTTGGTTAAAGTAGCTTTTTATGTTTGGGAATCGATTGGTAAGAGTTTGTCATGCATTTAGATCTTTCGGAATGTTCTTGCTCACGTGATGTACATGGTTCTCTTTCCAAACGAGGCTGTTGTTTATTCATTTCATTGACAGTTATATTACGTTAGCTAGGACTTAGTTTGTTTGCAAGAATTCATTGATTCGGTTGAATGTGCATTGTGCAGGGCATCTCTATCACTCCCTCACATGGTCAAGCTTCATCAGAGCCATCTGATTCATCCCATATCTAGGCTTCTCGCTTCACACCCATCCTCTTGCCCACGTAACCCTACCTTCTTCTCCATTGTTGTCTCAACTACCTTAAAGCCAAATCAGCCTTCCACATATCATCTCACCACTCCATCCATCAGTTCCTGGGTCACTTTAGACCCCCATCCTACCTCTATAACCATCCATGCATCTTCCATCAATCACCCATCCTCAAAAATCCCATTTCGAAACATCCTGTAGAAGAATTATAGAACTTCCTGTAGAAACCCCTGCAGACTTCTTGTAGAAGTTCATAAACACGGTTGCATGGCATCCAGACTTTGTGAAACTCTCTGAAAGGGTGTTAGGGACCCCTTCGACCCTCTATGAACCTTCCCAACCTTTCCCAAGCATTTCTCCTCCTTGATCCACCTCTGCACAGTAAAAAATAGTTAGAAGCACATGCATGATAATTCCAATAACTTAATCAAAAATACAAAAAGATGTTTTCTTCAGATAGTGATAACTTAGACACATGCAATTTACCTTCCTAGAAGTAATGGCATCTCTTCTCGTAGTTTGCATTCTCATTTTTGCATCAGTAGGACTAGTTGGTAGAATTAGGGTTTGCTAGGGTTTGTATTTCTTTTTGGCTTTCAGTTTCTTTCCACAAGTAGATTAGCTTCCTTTGAGTTAGCTTTCGTCCATCAGTTAAAAAGCTTCTTCTAAGAGCTCATAGAAGTTGTCTTGAGCCCCTAGCGGACTTGTGCCAGTTGACCAAGTGACAGCTGCGGCAAGAGCTAGTACTTGTGCATACAACATCGTCGCTTCCAAGTTTGTTACGAACTACCGGGTTGATAAAATTAAAGAAGGGAGTTCCAAGAGTTGTAGCATTATTGCTACAATACTGGGGCCCACCAGTTGGAGGAGCATTTGTCACGACAAAGTGTAGGTCTTCCAGTTGGATGAGTAGGAAAGGATGTGTGGCTGTGGATAATAATGATACTGTTGAGCAAGAGAAAGATGCCAAAGAAGGAGAAATATGTTAAGTAAGAAAAGGAGGAAATTATTATTTTTACAGAGAATTATATTTCTTTGGAAAATCTTCAAATATTTTGATGAATAGTTTGTTAACCTATGTAGCTCTGGTTCAAAACTATTAAGCAGAGCTTACAGAGACAAGACTTCTCGCTGCGTACTAGTTTCTGTATTTCTCATAGGGCATCCCCAGTCCTTCTCGTAGGGTGAGGGCTATGCGAATCCAAAATGATGGAATCAATGAAGGCCATCAAGTGCCAGTCTCTACATTTCTCATAGGGTGAGGGTGGGGAGAATCCCAAATGATGGATTGAGGAAGGTCATGAAGTACTAGTCTCTATATTTGTCATAGAGCAACCTCTGTATTTTTCATGTAGGGTTAGGGCAAGGAAAATCCCAAATGATGGAGTCAAGGAAGGCCATCAGTTAGGTTATAAGGTAGGCCCTGTAAATGTAACATTAAAATTGCCAAAATGGATTAATTAATTTGCAAAGTATTGTTGGGTAGCACAGGAACTGAGGAACACAAACGCCCTACTTCCATTTATATATATATCTATCCCAAGCATAGAAAGACAATCATATGTATGGGGAAGAGTTGGGGGTTGCAGGTAAATGCTAAAATGATGGGGTTGCAACTTTTCATTCTATTTGATATTATGCCAAGTGTATTTGTGAGAGGATCAAGGTCCATTCCAACAACATTGCGAGGCTTGTTTAAGCCCGTGACTATGCCCCTGGTTCCCACTCTGCTCAATGGAAACGATGATTTTCCCAACAACGACCCTCACCTCATCAAGAGAGTGCTTCTTGAAAATAATGCTTGCACTTTCAAATACCCCTCAATCCATGTGGGTTTCTTGGATAACAAGTCTGCCTGTTTCTCAACCCTAGTTTCATTCATTAATAACCATTAGATAGTTACAATTGATGATGGATGTTTAGGAGTTGGATGATTTCTCCCAACCATTAGTCGTCTGCAATGTTTTCTACCTAAATATTGTCATCTTGAGCAATTCATTTTCATATGTTGAGTTTAAGGGTTTAATAATGTTGTGCAGGTGATACTCAGATTAGACACAAGGTAACGCCATTGGATCATTACTCAGTTGGGAGTGAAGTGTATCATGGAACTAAAAGTGGTATACACTTCTTCAAAATTGAAGGGACATCTGTGATATATAACCAAACATATATAGACAAGGGGCTTTTAAATTACACCTCAGGATTATTCACCGTATTCTCGTCAAAGGTGAGAAACGTTGTTACATACATCAATATGGTATCAATTTACTTATGCGTAGTTTCAAAAAGTAGTCCTATTTTATTTTTCTGAAGTATGGGAGAAATTTTCTCAACATTATATTGTTACAATGCATTGGTAGTCATTGCATGAATTTCATTTTTAATCGATGTTTGGTCAATTTAATGTTCTTAAATTGCAAGCATAAATTATCGACCAGAGTTGGTAAACTTATTAATTGCAAGTGCACTATATATGCTAGAAGCCTTTCCTTTAGCTTGTAAGATGATGGTTATATTTGTTTTGGGATTTTCTTTGTTATCTAGGTTCCTATTAGATTAGAGTTAGATTTATACAAATTAATAAGTGGAGGTTAAGATATTGTTAGACTGATCTACCAGGTCATACCTATAATAAGTACCATTCTAAATCATCTTATGTTAATCACTCTACCATTATGAATCTATCCTAAACACCTTGCTTCTATAAAACAAAGTATTAAAATTAAAATGATTCTAAGAGCAAGAAAACGATCCTTCAAAAGTTGTCTGCAAAGTATATACAAACTCTAATTTTGAAAAGCATGAAAATAATCTTCTAGCATTGACTACATAATATATACAAGTTTTGATTCTAAAAGCATAAAAATACTGATTGTAATTAAGCAAAAAATGTTGAAGAACTAAACCATTAAATGATTATGAAGAAATTTAAGCGTAAATGAAATAACGAAATGATAAACAAAATAACGAGATTTAATTGAGTTATAACGAAATGATGAAACAACAAAACAAGGAAACTAAACTAGAACAAAATGCAATAACATAAAGAGATAAAATTAAATAAAATAAACATCGGCTGTCTACAGGGGCCCTCCGCATATAGTACGTGTAAATAACTCTCACATACACATCGAATAATAGAAAGTGTTATGTTCCTATATCAATAGGTGTCATAATTTTTGAATGGATGAGGTCAAAACTGTAATATGTACATACCTTTGCTTTTCTGCAAACGTTTTCCATATTCAAAAAATCAAAAAAATAAAAAAATGTAAAGAGGGTATGTCCTAAAAGAAAAATCAAAGGACAAAAAAGAAATGAAAAAGGTAAAAAAAGATGAAAAATGAACCCCAAGAAAAAGAAAAAGACTGTGAATGTGTGCAAGTCCAAATGCCACTGATATTTTACTTTTTGAACAATAATGATTGTGTGCAACATGTTGCTTATGCCACAATCCATGGTAACCAAACAGTATAAACTTGGTTGTTCCATGTTTTGAATTTCATGCTTAAGAGATAAAGAATAAAATTTGACCAAACTATTTAATCTTGGCAGATAAGTAGATAGGTAGAGAAAATAAAAAGGAGCTCAACAGTTTATTTGAGCCCTTTGATGTAATAAGGATAGATTTAGATAGATTTCTATTGTAAAAGAAAAGAAAAATGTTTTGATAAGGGGTTTCCAGCCTAAGTGCACCCTAATAAAGAGTAGAAAAAATGGTAGGATGAGTAGATGGGTAAGTAGTTGCATGGTTGCAGAATTCTGATGAATGATTAGCTAAGATCATATCAATTTCTTTCATCATCAAGTTTCTAAAGTGTGGATGATAATGAAACATTTGCAAAGCCAAATAATTAATTTCCCCATTCATTTTACCTCTAATTTCACTAATTTCCCATAAGTAAAGTTTAGAGTACCTAAAACATTAAATTAAAGGGGCTCAGAGCATTTCTCTGACTTGTGGGAGGACCGGACCCTCGGCCCAATAACTTATAAGGTCGAAGTACTAAAACACCCTTACCAAAATTCACTTCCTCCATAATACATTCATTTCCTCTAAAAATCCCTTTTCCTAAGTTGAAATCATCATTTGCCTAGGGAAAGTAATTAACCCTACACACAAAACCCCTTTTTCCCACAAAAAACCCACAAAAAACATTTAGCCTAAGTTATGATGTGTAGATGTGGATATAAAAAGAAATATCAATACATTATACTTAGTGCATTTTCTTTCCCATTTTTGTATCATATTAAATTTAACTTTTATTATATTTATTTAACTCCTTAAAAGAAAACCCCCTTTCCTGTATGTTAATATCCCGCCCCGATGATTTGAAATATAAACCTTAGTAGTAAGTTAATTAAATAGATTAATTAATCAATCCACAACTAATTAAGAGCCATAATCCTCCGCCAAAAGAAAAGGGGTTAATTAATCAAACAATGATTAATTAATAACCTGTTCCTCCAATCATATCACCCCCGACATCATTAAGCCACCCTAACTCGCAATTAAAATCCCGTTGGGTCCCGCCATTAACTCCTCAATTGAATCACACCCCCGAAAACCGTACGATCTAACCCCTTTAGATCCAACGGCTGATGCTCATATCAGACGGCCTCCAAAGGCCAACCTTTACCCGCCTGATGTGAGCGATTTCACTGTTTACCCTGCCACTACGTGGCGCCTGATGAATGGCATCGGACGGCCTCCACCCAAAACCACTTTTCCCTAAAATAGGTGCAATGAATCCCACTTACCGCCTCTGCTACATGAGAAAACATCATGTCCTCTGGTTGGCGCCAACTGTCGCTTTCCCATTATACCCACCAATATCATTGACTTTACACATAAAGCCAAAAAACTCATTGTTTTTTGTTTTTTATCGTGAAAAGGATGTTTTGGCTTCCATGCAAAGCATAGAGCACATTCAACTGAAAACCTGCTACCAACCATCAACTTTACGAAGCCGTTGAAACTCCAAACTACCTTGCAGACCTGTGCGCTTCCTACAAATAGTGCACAGTTATCATTTCACCGTTCAAACAATCGAAACCAATTATTTACCCCATTTCCACTGAGAAACTTTGTTTTCTTGCCGAACCTGAGTTAAATTGCTTTGAAAATTAAGTAATTTAGTAAACTAAGCTACCTGGTAGTCCTGAAATATGCTGAAATAGACCAATTGTTTCCAATTTCCCTGAAACCCTTTGCCCCGTCCTTGAATCCACAAGAACCAAGGATGGAAGCCCTAATTGCATTGAATGTCATGCCCATTACAACTCCTCATAGGGATTTAGATCACCTTCCCCTTGTAGAAAAGGACTTTCAGATTAAAGATACCTCTGTCTCAAAATCCCCTTTAAAACTCTTTTGCAAGTACAGAGACCAGTACCTGAACCAAGCCGACTCCATTGGACTTTGGGAATCAGGTTTTCCTAAGTACAAGTTCCCTAGAGTACGATCCTATCCACAGGGTAGTAAGAACTCCTGACCAGTCTATTTTGTTTACTATAATTGCTAAATCCATTAACCAGATGCTTCAATTGCAGCTAAGCCAAAGCCTAACCCCTCTTTCCTTTGGAGACATGCTAAATAGATACCCTACACTCACTTTAATCAGACTAGCCCAGTTATTCTAGATTTTTATCAGAGAAGAATAGTATATCCTAAAGGACCCTCCTCCTTATCTATGGAATATATTCTCCAGCCTTGGTCGAGATATTATAGATATGATATCCAGTATACTAGACTACACCACTAGTGAATTTGTTGATGAGATCATAATATCCATCATGTCAATCTACTCTCTTGGCCAACCACTAGCCATCATATTCGACTATGCAAAGTTTATTGCTGACAAAATGCATGATCAAATCAAGAGGTTGGAAAATGAAAGTGTTTAAGTATTCCTCAGTTCTGTATCATTTATTCTTGTACTACCAAGCTGATAGGTTTCCAATTTCCCTCCAAAAGCTAAATACCAGAGGAAATCCCAGATCAGTGATCTTCTGGACTTCTTTGATTCATCAGTTTGATTCTCAATACTCCTATACAGATTTCATAGACGTCTTTGTTTATCCTGTGACAACCATGCTGCTAGGAATCCCTGCACCCAGAATCAGTGCAGATATCAGAAGGGTCCTACAGTTGTCAAAACAATACAATGTGGGGGATTGGTACTTGTACCAAAAACCACACTGAAGTCAGAATTTATGGATGTGAATTACCACCTTACAAATTGCCAAAATACCTCTCCATGAGATTGTTTTCTCTAGAGTAGTCCAAGAAAATGATCAATTCAGATGAGGTGCACTTTGTAAAAGCCAAGAAGAAAGCCCAACTTAGAATAAAAGATCAATTGGGCCCATTCATTTGTAACAGTAGAGAAGCATGAAAGGAGGCAAATGAAATCTTCCAAAGATTGAAACTGAAACAAAGTTTCGTGTGGACCTATGATCCCTACAACTTCATTTGTAATAGGAGACAAAAGAATAAAATATCTCCTTACATCCACCACAGAATCCCTGAAATTGAACAATATGCTAATCAAACTGAATGGGTGGAAGGCACTTTGATAGATCGAGATAGTACAGAGGTTGTTGTTGATAATGTATTAATGGACTTAGATAGAAGACTTGATGATGATTCCTTTGTATAGGTTCCAGGAGAGTCTCAGTCTCATAGACAAGCACAAGGCCATAGTGGGCAGACGGAAGAAGCAGGTCCATCAGTAGAGGCAGGACCATCAAAGCAACCAGAGCTTTCAGAACAGCCAGAAGAATCTGAACAACCTGTAATTTCAAAGGAGCTTGCTCAACCTGAATAAATCATGAGCAATCCTCTTGTTTTGTAGACTCGTCTTAATGACGAAAGGAACCTTAAAAGAGACAGAGAGGAAGCCACTCCTTCCAATAGGCCTATTGACTAAACCTATGCTAAGAGGCAGAGGTTAAATCCATATGCAGAGCAAGAATACACTGAGGAAATAGTAGGGATTTAAGGGACAGAGAGGACAGAAAGCAGGCAAAACACTCCTTCAAGAGGGACACAAGAACCTTCCACCTCTCAAACTCAAATGTTAGAAAGGCAATAGAGTGTGGAAGTATACTCCTTTAGGGCTCCCACAGGACAGAGCCAAGACATCGAAGAAAAATAAAAGGAAATCAATGCAAGTAATGAAAGGTTGAAGGTGCAAAGATATGCACATTATCTAAGGATGGCTCCAACAAACCAAACAAGGCTAATGTTAGCCTTTGATATAAAAGAAGGGAAAATGCAAATGAGCTTTTTGAAGCCAACCACTCAATAACCAAAGTCAATGGTAGATTACCTTAAGACAGATTTTGAGGTCACGGGAAAGGATATCCATCCTATTGACCAAACTGAGTTGCATAAACAAACTAGAGAAATGGTCTATTCCACATTGACCAACAAAGCCATCGCAGCTCACCAACTTCAAAATTCACTGAACAACATCTCAGCCCAATTCCAGTTGGAAAAGGCCTCTTCTTAGGCCAAAGACACTAGAATAAAGTCCTTAGAGGACTTGACCATAGAGCTGGGACATGATCCCAAGGATGTTAAAGCGGCAGAGAAACTGATAAAGAAAAAAACTGATGACATAGCTGCACTGAAGAAGCAGCTCAAGATTCCTCCTCTTCATCATCCTCAAACAACTGAAGTTTTGGAAACACAGAAGGAGGAAGAACATATGGACCTAGTCCTTAAGTTAAATGACCATTTGAATGAAACTGAGAAATAATTGGATAATTTGATACAGCCTAAGCAGATTGAGTTGGCCAACGCTCCTCAAAACTGTAATACCTATAGTTTCCATAGTAGTGCCCTCCACCTTAGCAGCTGCCTTAGCACCAACAATTCCACCAACAACAACATTGCCAGTGACAAGTACTACATCAGGCACAGGTACATCAACCAACATAGAGACACCAACAGAGAAAACTACAGAGTTGATCAAGGCCATGGAAGAAATGAGTATCCAGGCCACTGAGCTTAAGAAGCTCAGAGAACAAGTGTCAAGTTTAGAAACCAATTGTAAACTTGTACAAATACAACATAAAGAAGAAACTCAGAGGAACATAAGGATGGAAGAAAGGATAAAAGCCCTTGAGAAGGATTTAATGCTGCAAGAACCATTGGGAGACATGAGAGAAATCCTGTGGGTCAACATCATTGATTCCATCAATGATGTTTGGCCTTCTATTCAGATTATTTTTGAGCAAACATAATTGGTCAAGATGGCTACAGAGGCAATCCACAAGACAATGGAAGAATTGGGAATAAACCAGAAGAAGCCAATCAGTTGATCACCTTTTTGAACAACAAAAATAGATATCAGCTAGATGAATTGGATATAGATGATAGAACAACAACAATCATAGAAATCAAAAAAGTTCTCACCAAAAGGAACTTAATGCTTAATCTAGAGAAAAGATGTCAAAGCATCCAAATAGACATTGATAGCTTTATGCTAAAGTATGGCATCTTAAGAGAAAAAGGACTCCCCAGTCCTATGGTGATCCATGATACGTTGATGACCCAAGAAGATTACATTGACAAGTTAAACATGCTGGCCAAAAGCCAAGCTAGTACTTTAGAGGTGAAATCTTTACCCACTGGAAGGGTGCTTTATGATGGCCAGGAGAATTTGTTCTACATAGAACATGAAGTCAAGCACTTATTCTCAAGCAAACCAATTTTTTCTAAGTACACAGAAGCTAATGAAATCTACAGGAAAATGATAAGGATGAAGTTACCTAACAGCGAATGGTGGACCAGTTTGACTGATTTACTATAAGTTACTCTAGTAAATCTATAAGGTAAAAGGTAACTGCCAGGTAAAACAAGTAAGACAAGATCAAATAGCACATGTAAAGAGTATCAGTAGGTCAAAGATGAAAGTGATTCCAGCACACAATTACAAAGCAACTACAAGAGCCAAATTCAAGTCATAACAACCAACATAGTCACAATAAAAGGGATAGCTAGAAGACAGTTCTCCATCTGTCTCTATCTTCGTGTTGAAGATATTTTTTGTTTCCTAGAATAATTCTCATATAGTTATGAGATATTTTGTATCACTTTTTGTATCAATACTTCACAAATCGAAGTAATTAGGGTGGATTAAAATACATTTCTGTAGACATAGTATTTTTTAGCCAAGGAGCTATTGTACTCAAGACTGGACTGGTTTTATTGGAAATGAAATAAAGCTGAGGACATTTCACTTGATTCTTCTGCACATTTGGAACAAATAAGTATCATTTCTCATGTTTAAATATTTTATTCTCTTTATGTTATGAAATATTCACATGTGTTTCTTATACAATCTTAAAAGCAAACAAGGAATGGTATCATCAGAATTAGCTTAAGTGCTCTCTGTTTTAACTGTTTGCTTTATTCATGTTTTCTAATAAACTGCCTTGGTCTGGGGATTCTTAATTGCCCCCTTACTTCCATAGTTTATCCCCGTTTGGCCCATAGTACATGATTCTTCATCGCCCTTTGCTACTGACCATCCTTCCTTTCTTCATCCCAATCCCAGTTAAGGATTCTTCATTTCCCTAGCCTTGGTTAAGACTTTCATCCATTTAAACCTGCAAATTTTCTCTTTTTGTTCTAGCCTGCCCTGTGGACTCTTACCTCAGTAATAGATCAAATCCAGTTAAGCTTTCTTGAATGGCTCCATAGCCCAATGGCCTAAATATTTTCTCTACCCATCTGTCTTCTTAATTCCACTAATCAATCAAAACAAAATAACTTTGAACACTAAGAACTAGCCTAAAATATTATTCAAAAGAAAGTTCAATTATAAAGAGAGAGCCCTCTATGGATTTAGGTCATCTAGAACCTGAGTCTAAAAGATTGGTTTGTGCTTACCTCGGACTTTTCCTTCTTTGATAAATTCTAGGAAAAAATCTCAGTGATAACATAGTGGCGACCAAACTGCGGATCGAACCCAGAATCTCTAGTTTCATAGATAGAAGATCAAAAGAAGATCAAAAGACTTTTAGGCAGAAGCTTAGAAGAATTAACCCTGTTCTACTGCCTTCCATTGAAAAGGATATCAAAAGAATGTATGAAGCTAGGATTATTGCACCTATTAGCTTCTCAGACTCGGTTTCCAATATGGTACCCACAAGAAAGAAAATTGGCGAAATTAGGTTGTGTGTTGACCTTAGGAATTTGAATAAAGTTTCACTTAAAGATAACTATCCTCTTCAAAAATGGATCACATATTACAAATGGTATTAGGTTCCTCCAGAATCTCATTGCTAGATGGGTTCTCCGATTATAACCAAATCCTAGTCCACCCTGATGATTAGGCAAATACTACATTCACTACTCCATGGGGCACTTTCATGTATGTGAAAATGAAATTTGGATTGAAAAATGTAGGGGCCACCTTTCAAAGAGCAATGGAAATAGCCTTTTCTAAAGAAATTCATGACTTCCTGGTAATATACCTTGATGACCTCACAGTGTTCTCCAAATCAGATCAACAACACCTAGATCATCTTAGGCAGGTCTTTACTAAATGTAGGAAATATGGAATTTCTCTGAATCCTAAAAAATCTTTGTTTGGGTCCGAAGAAGGAAAATTACTAGGTCACATTATCTCCAAAGATGGTATCAAGATTGACCCAACAAGAATTGAAGCCATTTTGCAGATACCACATCCTAGGAACATCAAAGAACTTGAAGCAGTTTTAGGTAAAATAAACTTTTTGAGGAGATTTATCTCTAATTTAACTGAGTTAATTAGATTACTAAACAATATGTTAAAGAAAGATTCGACTATTAAATGGATTCTAGAGGCTAAAAATTCATTTGAAGATATAAAGACAGCCTTGACACAAACACCAGTCCTCATCAGTCCGATGTTTGATAGGGAATTCATCATATTTTCGTTTGCTTCAGAACACACTATTGCTGCAGTCCTCTTGCAGAAAAATGATCAAGGTTTTAAACAGCCAATAGCCTTCTTCAGTAAAGCCCTGAGAGATGCACCTTTAAAGTATAACATAATGGAAGAGTAGGCTTTTGCTCTAGTTAAAGCAATTAAAGATTTCAGAGTTTATATCTTGTACTCTCATATAGTAGCTTATGTTCCCAATGTTGTAGTCAAGGACATTCTAACACAGGATGGACCTGATGGAAAGAGAGGAAAGTGGATAGCTACAATATTAGAGTATGATTTAGAAATTAAACCTACAAAATTGATCAAAGGCCAAGGTTTGGCTAAGCTCATGGCTGAATCAAACTATCAAGTCCTAGACATAAACTTCATTGCAGAACTGGATAACGAAGAGGAGATGGCGACTCCACAAATCAGCCAAGCCTTTATAGATTCACCATGGTATGTTGACATAATATATGTTCTACAAAACCTTCAAGCTCCTCCAGAGCTATCCAGGACTAAAAGTAGGTTCTTAAAGATGAAATCTTTGAAGTTTTGCATAATTGATAATGCTTTATTTTGGAAAAATCATGAAGGCATCTTTCTAAATTGTTTGTTAAAGGAGGAATCTGATAAAATTTTGCAAGAGTTTCATGCAGGTGACTGTGGGGGACATCTCTATTGGAAGACAATAGCTGATAAGATATTGAGGGTTGGTTTTTACTGGCCCAATCGGTTTGCTGATGTTAAGAAGTTTGTAACCTCATGCCACAAATGTCAGATTTTTGAAGGAAAAAGAAAACTATTGCCATTACCTTTGAAACCTATATCTACTTAAACACCATTTCAACAGTGGGGTCTTGACTTCATTGGTGAAATCCATCCCCCTTCCTCTACCCAACATAGATGGATCTTAACTGCCACAAATTTTTTTACAAAGTGGACAGAAGCCATACCCTCAAGACAAGCCACCGATACTGTCATAATAGGTTTTCTTGAGGCCAACATTTTGTTCAGATTCGGTTGTCCCACTAAAATCATCACAGACAATGCTGCAGCCTTTAAATAAAAAAATGATTGATTTTTGCAACAAGTATCACATAGCCCTTGGCCATTCCACAGCCTACTATCCCTAGGGAAATGGATTTGCAAAGTCTTCCAATAAGAGCTTAATGAATATTATTAAAAAATTGTCAGAAGATAATAAGAAGACCTGGAATAAGATATTAGTGAATGATTTATGGGCAGACAGGCTGACCACAAAGAAATCTATTGGTATCAGTCCCTACTAGCTAGTCTATGGAATGGAGCTATCTTCCCATCTTCTTTGGGAATTCTAGTGATGAAATTACTCCATGAAGCACATGTTGAGCCAAATGATATTCAGAGAAGGATCAAAAAGACTATTCATTTGTAGCAAACTAGGGAGCAAGTGTATATCAGGTCCCAGGTTGTGCAGGAGAAAATCAAGAAAGCATTTGACAAGAGAACCAAGGCAGAAGATTTCTATCTAGAGGATAAAGTCTTGAAATGCGACTCAAAAATGGAAGATATAGGGAAACATGGGAAGTTTGACTTTCTATGGAAAGGTCCTTACATTATTTATGCTTTCAGAGGTAATAATGCTTATTTTCTCAAGGAATTGGATGGTGCAGAAGTGGAAGGAGGACCAGTAAATGGTCGAGTGCTTAAGCACTATATAGATCCAGGTCACTGATTTTACTAAACACTTGTACATATTATATCCTTCATAAAGTTTAGTTTGGATTGGATGGTAAATTTTGGAGTTGAAGCCCGAAGAGAAGGCCCTAAGCTTCAAAAGTTTCACCGTCAATAAATATCAATAAAGTAGCAAAGTAAAAGGGAAGTTGCAGAGTAAAGTAACAACAATTCAGAAGGCCATTGATCTACTAGTTCTTGACATTTCACGAGGAAATGCCATCCCAAGTGGAGCCACTATTATGTTCCTATATCAATAGGTGTCATAATTTTTTAATGGATGAGGTCAAAACTGTAATATGTACATACCTTTGCTTTTCTACAAATGTTTTCCGTATTCAAAAAATCAAAAAGATTTAAAAATGTAAAGAGGGTATGTCCTAAAAGAAAAATCAAAGGACAAAAAAGAAATGAAAAAGGTCAAGAAAGATGAAAAATAAACCCCAAGAAAAAGAAAAAGACCATGAAAGTGTGCAAGTCCAAATGCCACTGCTATTTTACTTTTTTAACAATAATGATTG
Source organism: Pinus tabuliformis (assembly GCA_031772625.1). Classification (NCBI taxonomy): domain Eukaryota; kingdom Viridiplantae; phylum Streptophyta; class Pinopsida; order Pinales; family Pinaceae; genus Pinus; species Pinus tabuliformis. The sequence continues at coordinate 72,003,856 of CM062815.1, read as the reverse complement.
TGTGCAACATGTTTCTTATGCCAAAATCCATGGTAACCAAACAGTATAAACTTGGTTGTTCCATGTTTTGAATTTCATGCTTAAGAGATAGAGAATAAAATTTGACCAAACGGTTTAATCTTGGCAGATAAGTAGATAGGTAGAGAAAATAAAAAAGGAGCTCAATAGTTTAATCTGAGCCCTTGGATGTAATAAGGATAGATTTAGATAGATTTCTATTGTAAAAGAAGAAAAAAAATGTTTTGATAAGGGTTTGCCAGCATAAGTGCACCCTAATAAAGAGTAGAAAAATGGTAGGATCAGTAGATGGGTAAGTAGTTTCATTGCATGGTTGCAGAATTCTGATGAATGATTAGCTAAGATCATATCATTTACTTCCATCATCAACTTGCTAAAGTGTGGATGATAATGAAACATTTGCAAAGTCAAATAATTAATTTCCCCATTCATTTTACCTCTAATTTCACTAATTTCCCATAAGTAAAGTTAAAAGTACCTAAAACCTTAAGTTAAAGGGGCTCATAGCATTTCTCTGACTTTTGGAGGGACTGGACCGTCGGCCTAATAACTTATAAGGTCTAAGTACCAAATTTCACTTCCTCCATAATACATTCATTTTATCTAAAAATCCTTTTTCCTAAGGTGAAATCATCATTTTCCTAGGGAAAGTAGTCAACCCTACACACAAAACCCCTTTTTCCCACAAAAAACATTTAGCCTAAGTTATGATGTGTAGATGTGGATATAAAAATAAATATCAATACATTACACTTAGCGCATTTTCTTTCCCACTTTCGTATCATATTAAATTTAACTTTTATTATATTTATTTAACTCCTGAAAATAAAACCCCCTTTCCCGTATGTTAATATCCCACCCCGATGGTTTGAAATATAAACCTTAGTAGTAAGTTAATTAAACAGATTAATTAGTCGATCCGCTACTAATTAAGAACCATAACCCTCCGCCAAACAAAAAGGATTTAATTAATCAAACAATGATTAATTAATAACTTGTTCCTCCAATCATATCACCCTCGACGTCATTAAGCCACCCTAACCCGCAGTTAAAATCTTGTCGGGCCCTGCCATTAACTTCCTGATCGAATCACACCTTCGATTACCGTATGATCTGACCCCTTCAGATCCAATGGCTAATGCTCATATCGGGTGGCCTCCGAAGGCCGACCTTTACTCGCTCGATGTGAGCGGTTTCACTGTTCACCCTGCCGCTATGTGGCACCCGATGAATGGCATTAGGCAGCCTCCTCCCAAAACCACATTTCTTGAAAAGCGGTGTGATGAATCCTACTTACCGCCTCCACTACATGACAAAACATCACATCGTCCAGTTGGCGCCAACTGTCGCTTTCCCATTATACCCGCCAATATCATTGACTTTACACATAAAGCCATGAAACTCATTGTTTTTTGTTTTTTATCGTGAAAAGGACGTTTTAGCTTCCATGCAAAGCACAAAGCACATTCAACTGAAAACTTGCTACCCACAGTCAACCTTCCGAAGTTGTCGAAACTCCAGACTACTTTGTAGACCTGTGCGCTTCCTGCAAACAGTGCATAGTTAACATTTCACCGTTCAAACAGCCGAAACCAAGTATTTACCCCAATTCCACTGAGAAACCCTATTTTCTTGCCGAACCTGAGCTAAATTGCTTTGAAAATTAAGTAATTTAGTAAACTAAGATGCCTAGTAGTCTTGAAATACACTGAAATAGACCAATTGTTTCCAATTTCCCTGAAACCCTTTGCCCCGTCCTTGAATGGACAAGAACCAAGGATGGAAGCCCTAATTGCACTGAATGTCATGCCCATTACAACTCCTCACAGGGATTTAGATCACCTTCCCCTTGCAGACAAGGACTTCCAGATTAAAGATACCTCTGTCTCAAAATCCCCTTTAAAACTCTTTTGCAAGTATAGAGACCAGTACCTGAACCAAGCCAACTCCATTGGACTTTGGGAATCAGGTTTGCCTAAGTACCAGTTCCCCAGAGTGCATGTATTCCCAGAAATTGTACATTACTGCCACATGAACTATGATCCTATCCAAAGGGCAGTAAGAACTCCTGACCAGTCTGTTCTGTTTACTATCACTGCTGAATCCATTAACCAGATGCTTCAATTGCAGCCAAGCCAAAGCCTAACCCCTCTTTCCATTGGAGACATGCTGAATAGATACCCTACACTCACTTCAATCAGACTAGCCCAGTTATTCCAGATTTTTATCAGAGAAGAACAGTATATCCCAAAGGACCCTCCTCCTTATCTATGGACTATATTCTCCAGCCTTGGTCGAGATATTATAGATATGATATCCAGTATACTAGGCTACACCACTAGTGAATTTGTTGATGAGATCATAATATCCATCATGTCAATCTACTCTCTTGGCCAACCACCAACCATCATATTCGACTATGCAAAGTTTATCACTAATAGAATGCATGATCAATTCATGAGGTTGGAAAATGAAAGAGTGTTGAAGTATCCTGAGTTCTGCATCATTTATTCTTGTACTACCAAGCTGATAAGTTTCCAATTGCCCTCCAAATGCTAGATACCAGAGGAAACCCTAGATCGGTGATCTTCTGGACTTCTTTTATTCATCAGTTTGATTCTCAATACTCCTATACAGACTTCATAGACCTATTTGTTTATCCTGTGACAACCATGCTGCTAGCAAGCCCTCCACCCAGAATCAGTACAGATATCAGAAGGGTCCTACAGTTGTAAAATAGTACAAAGTGGGGGATTGGTACTTGTACCAAAACCACACTGAAATCATAATTTATGGATGTGAATTGCCACCTTCAAAATTTCCAAAGTACCTCCACATGAGATTGTTTGCTCTGGAGTACTACAGGAAAATGATCAATTCAGATGAGGTGCACTTTGTAAAAGCCAAGAAGAAAGCCCAACTTAGAATAAAAGATCAATTGGGCCCATTCATTTGTAACAGTAGAGAAGCAGGAAAGGAGGCAGATGAAATCCTCCAAAGATTGAAACCGAAACAAAGTTTCGTGTGGACCTATGATCCATACAACTTTATTTGTAATAGGAGACAAAAGAATAAACTATCTCCTTACATCCACCATAGAATCCTTGAAATTGAACAATATGCTAATAAAACTGAATGGGTGGAAGGCACTTTGACAAATCGAGATAGTATAGGGGTTGTTGTTGATAATGTACTAATGGACTTAGATAGAAGACTTGATGCGGATTACTTTGTACAGGCTCTAGGAGAGTCTCAGTCTCAGATACAAGCACAAGGCCATAGTGGGCAGACAGAAGAAGTAGGTCCATCAGCAGAGGCAGGACCATCAAAGCAACCAGAGCTTTTAGAATAGCTAGAAGAATCTGAATAGCCCGAAATTTCAAAGGAGCTTGCTCAACCTGAACAAATCATAAGCAATCCTCCTGTTTTGCAGACTCCTCTTAACGAGGAAAGGAAACTTAAAAGAGACAGAGAGGAAGCCACTCCTTCCAATAGGCCTATTGACCAAACCTGTGCTAAGAGGCAAAGGTTAAATCCATATGCAGAGCAAGAATACACCAAGGAAACAATAGGGATTTCAGGGGCAAAGAGGACAAAAAGCAGGCACAACACTCCTTCAGGAGAGACACAAGAACCTTCCACCTCTCAAACTCAAATGTTAGAAAGGCAACAGAGTGTGGAAGTGTCCTCCTTTAGGGCTCCGACAAAATAGAGCCAAGACATCAAAGAAAAATACAAGGCAATCAAGGCAAGGAATGAAAGGTTGAAGGTGCAATGCTATGAAAATTATCTAAGGATGGCTCCAACAAATCAAAGAAGGCTAATGTTAGCCTTTGATATAAAAGAAGTGAAAATGCAGATGAGCTTTTTGAAGCCAACCACTCAACAGCCAAAGTCAATGGCAGATTATCTTAAGACAGATTTTGAGGTCATGGCAAAGGATATCCATCCTATTGACCAAATTGAGTTGCATAAACAAACTAGAGAAATGGTCTATTCCACATTGACCAGCAAGGCCATAGCAGCTCACCAACTTTAGAATTCACTGAACAACGTCTCAGCCCAATTCCAGTTGGAAAAGGCCTCTTCTCAGGCCAAAGACACTAGAATAAAGTCCTTAGAGGACTTGGTCATAGAGCTGGGACATGATCCGAAGGATGTTAAAGTAGTAGAGGAATTGATAAAGAAGAAAAATGATGACATAGCTGCACTGAAGAAGCCGCTCAAGTTTCCTCCTCTTTATCATCCTCAAATAGTTGAAGTTTTGGAAACACAGAAGGAGGAAGAACTTATGGACCTAGTCCTTAAGTTAAATGACCAATTGATGGAAACTGAGAAAGAATTAGATAATTTGATACAATCCAAGCAAAGTGAGTTGGCCACCGCTCCTCAGACTGTAATACCTACAGTTTCCATAGCAGTGCCCTCCACCTTAGCAGCTGCCTTAGCACCAACAATTCCACCAGCAACAACATTGCCAGTGACAGGTACTACATCAGGCACAGGTACATCAACTAGCACAGAGACACCAATAGAGAAAACTCCAGAGTTGATCAAGGCTATGGAAGAAACGAGCATCCCAGCCACTGAGCTTAAGAAGCTCACAGAACAAGTGTCAAGTTTAGAAATCAATTGTAAACTTGTACAAATACAACATAAAGAAGAAACATAGAGGAACCTAAGGATGGCAGAAAGGATAAAAGCCCTTGAGAAGGATTTAACACTGCAAGAACCATTGGGAGACATGAGAGAAATCCTGTGGGCCAACATCATTGATTCCATCAATGATGTTTGGCCTTCTATTTAGATTATTTTTGAGCAAACAGAATTGGTGAAGATGGCTATAGAGGCAATCCACAAGACAGTGGAAGAATTGGGAAATAAACCAGAAGAAGCCAATCAGTTGATCACATTTTTGAACATCAAAAACAGATATCAGCTAGATGAATTGGATATAGATGACAGAACAACAACAAACATAGAAATCAAAAAATTTCCCACCAAAAGGAACTTAATGCATAATCTGGAGAAAATATGTCAAAGCATCCAAACAGAAATTGAATGCTTTATGCTAAAGTATGGAATCTTGAGAGAAAAAGGACTCCCTAGTCATATGGTGATCCATGATAAGTTGATGACCTAGGAAGATTATGTTGACAAGTTAAACAAGCTGGCAAAAATTCAAGCTAGTACTTTAGGGGTGAAATCTTTACCCACTGGAAGGGTGCTTTATGATGGCCTAGAGAATCTGTTCTACATAGAACATGAAGTCAAGCACTTATTCACAAGCAAACCAAATTTTTCTAAGTACATAGAAGCCGATGAAATCTACAGGAAAATGATAAGGATGAAGTTACCTGATAGTGAATGGTGGACCAGTTTGACTGATTTACTATAAGTTACTATAGTAAATCTATAAGATAAGAGGTAACTACTAGGTAAAACAAGTAGGACAGGATCAAACAACACAAGTAAAGAGTGTCAATAGGTCAAAGATGAAAGTGATTCCAACACACAATTACAAAGCACCTGCAAGAGCCAAATCTGAGTCATAATAGCCAGCACAGTCACAATAAAAGGGACAACGGGAAGACAGTTCTCCATCTATCTCTAACTTCGTGTTGAAGATATTTTTTGTTTCCTAGAATAAGTCTCATATAGTTATGAGATATTTTATATCAATTTTTGTATAAATACTTCACAAATTGAAGTAATTAGGGTGGATTAAAATAAATTTATGTCGAAATATTATTTTTGATCCAAGGAGCTATTATACCCAAGACTGGACTGGTTTTACTGGAAATTAAATAAAGTTGAGGACATTTCACTGGATTCTTGTGCACATTTGGAACAAATAATTATCATCTTCTCATGTTTAAATATTGCATTCTCTTTATGTTATGAAATATTCACATGCATTTCTTATACAATCTTAAAAGCAAACAAGGAATGATATCATCAGAATTAGCTTAAGTTCTCTCTGTTTTAACTGTTTTCTTTATTTACGTTTTCTACTAAACTGCCTTGGTGTAGGGATTCTTAATTGCCCCCTTACTTCCGTAGTTTATCCCACTTTGGCCCATAGTACAGGATTCTTCATTGCCCTTTGCTACTGGCCATCCTTCCTTTCTTCATCTTAATCCCAGTTAAGGATTCTTCATTTCCCTTGGCCCTGGTTAAGACTTTCATCCATTTGAACCTACAGATTTGCTCTTGTTGTGCTAGCCTGCCCTGTGGAATCTTACCTTAGTAATAGATCTAATCCAGTTAATCTTTTCTTGAAGGACTCCATAGCCCAATGGCCTAAATATTTTCTTTTCCCATGTCTTCTTCATTCCACCACTCAATCAAAACAAAACAACCCTGAACACTAAGAACTAGCCTAAAATCTTATTCAAAACAAAGTTAAATTATAAAGAGAGAGCCCTCTTTGGACTTAGGTCGGCTAGAACCTAAGTCTAAAGGATTGATTTGTGGTTACCTCAGACTTTTCCTTCTTTGATAACTTCTAAGGAAAAAACTGAGTCATAACATAGTGGCGACCATACTGGTGATCGAACCTAGATTCTCTGGTTTCGCAGACAGAAGATCAAAAGAAGATCAAAAGCCTTTTAGATAGAAGCTTAGAAGAATTAACCTTGTTCTACTACCTTCCATTAAAAAGGAGATCAAAAGAATGTATGAAGCTAGGATTATTGCACCTATTAGCTTCTCAGACTAGGTTTCCAATTTGGTACCCACAAGAAAGAAAATTGGCGAAATTAGGTTGTGTGTTGACCTTAAGAATTTGAATAAAGTTTCACTTAAAGATAACTATCCTCTTCCGAAAATGGATCACATATTGCAAAGGATAGTGGGTTCCTCCAGAATCTCACTGCTAGATGGGTTCTCCGGTTATAACCAAATCCTAGTCCACCCTGATGATCAGGTAAAGACTGCATTCACTACACCATGGGGCACTTTCATGTATGTGAAAATGCCATTTGGGTTGAAAAATGCAGGGGCCACCTTTGAAAGAGCAATGGACATAGCCTTTTTTAAAGAAATTCATGACTTTCTAGTAATATACCTTGATGACCTCATAGTATTCTCCAAATCAGATCAGCAACACCTGGATCATCTTAGGCAGGTCTTTCCTAAATGTAGGAAATATGAAATTTCTCTGAATCCTAAAAAATATTGGTTTGGGTTGGAAGAAGGAAAATTACTAGGTCACATTATCTCCAAAGATGGTATCAGGATTGACCCAACAAGAATTGAAGCCATTTTACAGATACCACATCCCAGGAACATCAAATAACTTCAAGCATTTTTAGGTAAAATAAACTTTTTGAGGAGATTTATCTCTAATTTAGCTGAGTTAATTAGATTACTAAACAACATGTTAACAAAAGATTCGACTATTAAATGGAATCTAGATGCTGAAAATTCATTTGAAGATATAAAGTTAGCCTTGACACAAACACCAATCCTCATCAGTCCGATGTTTGATAGGGAATTCATCATATTTTCTTTTGCTTCAAAACACACTATTGCTACAATCCTCTTGCAGAAAAATGATCAGGGTTTTGAACAACCAATAGCCTTCTTCAGTAGAGCCCTGAGAGATGCACCTTTAAAGTATAATATAAGGGAAAAGTAGGTTTTTGCTCTGGTTAAAGCAATTAAAGATTTCAGAGTTTATATCTTGTACTCTCATATAGTAGCTTATGTTCCCAATGCTATAGTCAAGGACATTCCAACAAAGGATGGACCTGATGGAAAGAGAGGAAAGTGGATAGCTACAATAATAGAGTATGATTTAGAAATTAAACCTAAAAAATCGATCAAAGGCCAAGGTTTGGCTAAGCTCATGACTGAATCAAACTATTAGGCCCTAGACATAAACTTCATTGCAAAATTGGATAACGAAGAGGAGATGGCGACTCCACAAATCAGCCAAGCCTTTAGAGATTCACCATTGTACGCTAACAAAATATACATTCTACAAAACCTTCAAGCTCCTCTGGAGCTATCAAGGACTAAAAGTAGGTTCTTAAAGATGAAATCTTTGAAGTTTTGCATAATTGATAATGCTTTATTTTCGAAAAATCATGAAGGCATCTTTCTAAATTGTTTGTTAAAGGAGGAATCTGATAAAATTTTGCAAGAGTTTCATGCAGGGGACTGTGGGGGACATCTCTATTGGAAGACAATAGCTGATAAGGTATTGAGGGTTGGTTTTTACTGGCCCAATCTGTTTGCTGATGTTAAGAAGTTTGTAACCTTATGCCACAAATGTCAGATTTTTGAAGGAAAAAGAAAACTATTGCCATTACCTTTGAAACCTATATCTACTTAAACACCATTTCAACAGTGGGGTCTTGACTTCATTGGTGAAATCCATCCCCCTTAATCTGCCCAACATAGATGGATCTTAACTGCCATAGATTATTTTACAAAGTGGATAAAAGCCATACCCTCAAGACAAGCCACCGACACTATCATAAGAGGTTTTCTTGAGGCCAACATTCTGTCCAGATTCGGTTGTCCCACTAAAATAATCACAGAAAATGCTGCAACCCTTAAATAAAAAAGGATGATTGATTTTTGCAACAAGTATCACACAACCCTTGGCCATTCCACAACCTACTATCCCCAGGGAAATGGACGTGCAGAGTCTTCCAATAAGAGCTTGATGAATATTATTAAAAAATTGTTGGAATATAATAAGAATACTTGGAATAAGAAATTAGTGAATGCTTTGTGGGCAGACAGGCTGACCACAAAGAAATCTATTGGTACCAGTCCCTACCAGCTAGTTTATGGAATGGAGGTTTTCTTCCCATCTTCTTTGGGAACTCTAGTGATGAAATTACTCCAAGAAGCACAGGTTGAGCCAAATGATAGTCAGAGAAGGATCAACCAGATTATTCATTTGCACAAAACCAGGGAGCAAGTGTATATCAGGTCCCAGGTTGTGCAGGAGAAAATCAAGAAAGAATTTGACAAGAGAACCAAGGTAGAATATTTATGTCTAGGGGATAAAGTCTTGAAATGGGACTCAAGAAGGGAAGATAAAGGGAAACATCGGAAATTTGACTTCCTATGGAAAGGTCCTTACATTATTTATCCTTTTAGAGGTAATAATGCTTATTTTTTCAAGGAATTGGATGGTGCAGAAGTTGAAGGAGGACTAGTAAATGATCGAATGCTTAAGAACTATATAGATCCCAGTCATTGATTTTACTAAACACTTGTACATATTATATCCTTCATAAATTTTAGTTTGGATTGGATGGTAAATTTTGGAGTTGAAGCCCGAAGAGAAGGCCCTAAGCTTCAAAAGTTTCACTGTCAATAAATATCAATAAAGTAGCAAAGTAAAAGGGAAGTTGCAGAGTAAAGTCACAGCAATTGAGAAGGCCATTGAACTACTAGTTCTTGACATTTCACCAGGAAATGCCATCCCCAAGTGGAGCCACTGTTATGTTCCTATACCAATAGGTGTTGTAATTTTTGAATGGATGAGGTCAAAACTGTAATATGTACATATCTTTGCTTTTCTGCAAATGTTTTCCATATTCAAAAAATCAAAAAAATTAAAAAATGTAAAGAGGGTATGTCCTAAAAGAAAAATGAAAGGACAAAAAAGAAATGAAAAACGTAAAAAAGATGAAAAATGAACCTCAAGAAAAAGAAAAAGACCATGAAAGTGTACAAGTCCAAATGCCACTACTATTTTACTTTTTGAACAATAATGATTTTGTGCAACATGTTGCTTATGCCACAATCCATTGTAACCAAACAGTATAAACTTAGTTGTTACATGTTTTGAATTTCATGCTTAAGAGATAGAGAATAAAATCTGACCAAACTATTTAATCTTGGCAGATAAGTAGATAGGTAGAGAAAATAAAAAGGAGCTTAATAGTTTAACCTAAGCCCTTAGATGTAATAAGGATAGATTTATATAGATTTGTATTGTAAAAGAAAAGAAAAATGTTTTCATAAGGGTTTGCCAGCCTAAGTGCACCCTAATAAAGAGTATAAAAAGTGGTAGGATGAGTAGATGGGTAAGTAGTTGCATGGCTGCAGAATTCTGATGAATGATTAGCTAAGATCATATCATTTACTTCCATCATCAACTTGCTAATGTGTGGAAGATAATGAAACATTTGCAAACTCAAATAATTAATTTCCCCATTCATTTTACCTCTAATTTCACTAGTTTCCCATAAGTAAAGTTAAAAGTACCTAAAACCTTAAGTTAAAGGGGCTCAGAGCATTTCTCTGACTTTTGGAGGGACCAGACCCTCGGCCCAATAACATATAAGATCTAAGTACTAAAACCTCCTTACCAAAATTCACTTCCTCCATAATACATTTATTTCATCTAAAAATCCCTTTTCCTAAGGTGAAATCATCATTTGCCTAGGGAAAGTAATTAACCCTACACACAAAACCCCTTTTTCCCACAAAAAACATTTAGCCTAAGTTATGATGTGTAGATGTGGATATAAAAATAAATATCAATAGATTATACTTAGTTCATTTTCTTTCCCGCTTCTGTATCATATTAACTTTAAATTTTATTATATTTATTTAACTCCTGAAAAGAAAAACCCCTTTCCCGTTGTTGAAGCCTCGAAAATCGTTGCAACAACATGGGGGAGACCACCCAGTCCGAACCTTGGTTAGTAGCTCCTTTTCCGTTTGGAATGGTGGTTCCGACTGGTTCAACTAGGTCCAGTTACCTTCTCTCAATCTCTAATGGTTTTAAAATATGACTTTCATTCACCAATGGAAAAGAGACATCAGATCGTCCTTCTTGCTGATCAGGCAAGAAAGTGATCCTTAAGCTGATTTAGGGCTCAGCCAATCCACTACTAAAGTTTGCCTCTTTGGGAAGAGGACTTAAAAGTATGTAAAATTCACTCTAAATGCAAACTTTCTCTAAGATGCAAGCAAAAGAAACTATCCTAATCCTCTCTCAATTAGGCAGATATAGATCTAACCTAACCAAGAGCAGGTATTTATAATATTGGGATTGAAATGTGTCATTTATAATGAATATCAAGTTAATGAAGTAGTTCACAAAATGGTATTGATCATTTAATCAGTAACTTGAATAATTAAACAACAATATGCGGAAGAAGTTCACAACATATCACTATCTATTCATCCAATATTAAAAGACAGATTTATGAGTAAATAGTTACTCAGAAATCAGAGTTCGGCCCATAAGAGCAGAGATAAATAACAACATAAAATATAAGCAAATTACCCATACCGACAAAATTGCACAAATATGTAAGTAAATTGACACCATTCATGTTATCATAAAATGAAACCGGCATTTAAAACAATAGTATTTGAAATACCAGTTTATTAAATCCATTTCTCTAGCTCCGGTCTCTAATAGTCTTTTACAATGCCTGGGCTTCTGCTTTCAAAAGCAAAGCTACAATAGTGCAAACTCTGTTCATTATACATAACTGAGGATGTAAAAGAAAAACCTCAATAATCTCCAGATCTGAAATTCCACTCCTCCCACCTACAACTCTAAATCCCTATTACAAAAGTGCTTTTAGAATTCCAGAATTGCAGAGGAGAGTAGCCCCTATTCCATTCTGCAATCTGCTATTTATAATTTTTGCAAAGGAATTCTTGAGATGAAAGTTTGTTGAAGAGAAATCTGTTCAATCCCATTTTATTTGCTCCAAATTCCTATCTTTAATCGCTGGAGCATTCTCATTGATTGAGATCTTTTTCTCCATATATCTTTTACTGTTTTCCTGCAAAAATAAGTCAAAATGAATTAAAATGTAACAATAAAATCAAAATACTATTTCTGGCATTAAAACAAATCCAATCAAATTCTATTTAAATAAATGATTGAAAATAAAATATAAGCTCTTTATTGATGCATGGGATGGTTTAATTGGCCAAAGATATCGTTGATGAGTGAATCTGCCATTAAAAAAGGCTTAGACAAATAAAAATGCAGAAAATAACTCAGAAAATTGATTTTGTTTTTAGAAATTCGGAGCTTGATCTTCTGCATTATTTTTGACCCAATTAATGACCAAATTTGTTAATGAAACCTCCTCAGAAATGTTTTCCTTGATTTTATCTTTCCAATGAGCCGTCCTGGGCCTCATTTGGCCAAGTAAAACTTTATCTATGGGCCTCCAAAGTAGATGAGTCAAATCTGGCATAAATCTCAAAATTCTGTCGCTGGGCTAAAAATCAGAGTTTTAATTAAAAATCTAATCCTAAATTAGAATTCTAATTATTTAATAATTAATTCTAATTTAATCGTTAATTATGAACTAAACTAATTAATTAATAAACTATGTATTAATTACTATTAATCTAATTTAACTAACCTATTAAATATTTATAAACTAATTTTTTTCCGAGGAAAAAAGCAAAACTCTTTATTAATGACTATAAAAAGTTTTTGTACATATTGTTCATGAGCCATGCATTGGCTCATAATGGTCCCAATCTGCTCAACCCATAGGGAGCTATTCTGCTGTTATAAAAATCTGTAGGAGTCTTCCTCCCGGGAGGATGCAAAGTCAGTATACAAACATGACATAAAGAAACCTGGGGTCACCTTCTACGAAGGATAAACAACCCCATACTACATCAAAAAGAATGTAAAAGTCTGTTATCCAGTGATAATATAGCAAAAAGGAATATATAGAGTCTGTTATCTGTATGCTATAAACCGGAAAAAGAAAACTGTAAAGTAAAATATATACAAAAGCAAAATCAGATAACAATATCTGAGAGAAAAGCTGTCAAAAATGTAGTTATAAACTGAGATCAAAGAGGCTGTGCATAAGGAGGCTGTTCTGTTCTGTAAGACTGTCCCTGTCTGGTCTCTTCTATTGCCCAGCTGCCCGGATCCTGTTGAAGACCAGCTTTAGAAAGCTGATCTGCCTCTTCGTTCCTGTCCCTGTATATATGGCAAATTGTAAACCTGTTAAAATAAGTCTTCAGATAAGAAATTTCTTCTACAATTGTTTTCAAAATCTGGTTTTGACATGTTGCAGTTCCATTGACCCAGTTAATGACATTTAGTGAATCTCCAAAAATCTGAATGGTGTTGATGTTTCTGTGATGAAGCCAGCATAAAAGGTATCGTAAGGCCGAAAGTTCAGCAAAGTTGTTTGTGCCTGTACCCAACCCAACAGAAGCTTTTAAAGAATGTTCCGAATTGATGTGTATGCACAGTCCTGCACCAGCTCTATTATTTTGGGAAGCCCCATCAAAGTATCCACACGGTATGCCCTCCTGAATATTGATATGTGTTTGTTTTGATTTGGGTTTTTTGTCCTCGGGTGGAGGCAAGGCAGAATAAATGGCTGAGATATTAGTGGCTATAACAGAAGAAAGTGTATCCTTATCTTGAAACAGGCTCTTGTTTCTGGCAAGCCATACTCCCCAACAGAAAATAAGGGGCAGGTTCCTCATATTCCCTTCAGGATAGGATTTCCACCATTTCCTCCAAGCCACATCCAAAGGATCATGCCTCCACTGAGCTTTTACCTTGAGAAGAGCAGTGACCTCCTCCCATATCTTCCTTGAGAAAACACAGGTGGTGAAGAGATGGCTGGTAGTTTCCTCATCAGATTTACATAAGGGGCATCGCCCTGGCCCAATTAAAAACCTTTTCTGTAATGTTTCCCATGTTGGAACCTTCCTTTTTAAGATGCACCAGAGAAAGAGCCTAGACTTGGCAGGGCATTTTAATTTCCATATATCTTTGGCCCACCAATCCGGAACTCCCCAGCCTTTCTTTCCCATTAGAAAAGAATATCCATCTTTTGGGGAATACTCCCCAGAATTGCTTTGTGCCCATAACAAGCAATCAGGTTCCTCCTTAATCCTGACATTAGATCTTTGCAATTCTTTAATGAAACCCGCCCATTCATTCTTCCATCTAAAGTTTAACCCTAATTCTTCATCATCCTTCCATGCCTGTCCCCAGATAGTGGACTGGCCCACTTTTTCCACCTGATTTAGTGATGAAATACCTTTAGAATCAAGGTGTCGAAGAAGCCCTGGGGATAAGGCAAAAGCTTCGTTGCATCCTATCCAAGGGTCTCTGCCAATCCTGATCTGTCTCCCATCTCCCACCTTCCAAGCTAATCCTTGCTCAATCACTGAAAAGGCTTCCACCGTGGCCTTCCAGACTACTGAAGAATTTTTTACCTTCTTGTTTTGACTCCGGATCCACTCTTCCAAAGGCATTGGATCTATGTACTTCCTTTTCACCACCCTTGTCCATAGGTTTTCCATGGTTATTAGTCTCCATCCTGATTTTGCTGCTAGAGAGATGCTAAACTCAGGGAGTCGTTTTATCCCCCATCCTCCCCATTCTTTAGGTCTGGCTACTTTGTCCCAAGCTACCCATGGTAAACCCGAGGAATCCTTTGTTCCTGCCCATAGGAATCTGCAACAGATTCTTCTAATTTTCTCCATTACTCCTTTGGGAATCTAAGTTAGGGCTGCCTAATACACTGGGATGGCTAATAGGACTGATTTAAGAAGGGTCAATCTACCAGCTCTGGACAGCCATCTAAAGCTCCAGTGAGATATTCTGGATTCTATCTTTGCTATGAGCCAGTTCCAATCATCTTTTTTGTAGGCAGCTGGCTTTAACCAAAAGCCCAGATATTTGAAGGGAACTTCCAGGGGTTGACTAGGGAAAGGAAATAGTTCAGCCATTTGATTCCTTCCCCTTCTTTCAAAATCTGCCATACAAGCTTGTGATTTCCCAGAATTAATCTGCATTCCAGTTGCTTTTAGAAATAGATCAAAGATACATTTTAATTCCTTTAATTCACTACCAGTACCATTGGTGAAAATCAAGATATCATCAACGAAAAGAAGGTGAGTGATGTAGAGATTAATTGCTACCTCGATACCTTTTACCTTTTCCTCTCTTCTGGCTTTGTGAATCAATCTACTGAGTCCTTCTGCCACAAGGAGGAACAGGAGAGGGGATAAAGGGCACCCTTGTCTGAGACCCCTCTGGCTGTTAAAGAAGGAGGAGGCTGCTCCGTTGACCAGTACAGCAAAGCTAACATTTGTGATGCACCCCATGATCCAACTGACGAAAGGATAGCTGAAGCCCACATGTGTTAGTAGCATCCTTAGATATAGCCAGCTGATCCTATCATATGCTTTGGAAAGGTCGATTTTAAGAACAGCTCCCTTCTTTTTCTTCATTTTGATACTGTGGATAACCTCCTGGGCTACACCAATGGCTTCATGTATTTGTCTGCCATCCAGGAACCCAAATTGTTCCATTGATATATTTCTTGACAGAATTGGTGCAATTCTGAGAGCTATAACCTTTGAAATAATCTTGTAAATGCAATTACATAAAGAGATAGGTCTAAAGTCTTCAAAACTGTCCGACTCATCCTTTTTGGGAATAAGGGCAATAAAAGTAGAGTTAAAGGGTCTGTAGACAAGTCCTTTCAGTCTGGACTCTTCAACTACTTCAGTTATCTCTGCTCCAATCTGTTCAAAAAAATGGAGAAACAACTCTATAGTCCAGCCATCAGGGCCTGGACTTTTGTCTTTGCCCATAAGCTTCATAGCTGTTTCAACCTCCTCCTTAGTAACCGGAATTGTAAGGTCTTCTGCTTCATCTTCCTCAACGAATCTAGGAAAACTTTGCACAGTTTTGAATACTTCTGCAATAGTAGCCTCCCCCGGATCTGCAAAAATATTTTGAAAATGTCTTTTTCCTAAGCCAGAAAGCTCTGGAAAGGAACTGACTTCTCTCCCTTCTTCATCTTTAAGGTGCCAGATAGTATTTGAAGATTTCCTTCCTTTTGCAAAATTATGGAAAAACCTAGTGTTCTCATCTCCAGATTTTAGCCAAATTGCCCTACTTTTAATCCTCCACTCCTCTTCCCTTTCCAACAGAAGTTTGTTTTGCTGCTTTTCTAATTGAAGGATTCTGTCCTTTGAAACTTGTGAGGAGTATCCATCTGACTCCATACTCTCCAACTGCTTCAGCTCCTCCCTTATACTGATCAACTCCTCATTTTGTTTTATTTTCCTGTCCTTTGCCCAGGAAATTGTAGCTTTCTTCAATCTTTTTAAATTCTCCATGAATAAAAAACATTTATCCTCTCCAGCATTGAGATCAGGGTGGTTCCAAGATTCTTTAAACAGATTGCCATAAGTAGGGTCTTGGAGCCAAGCAGGGTTGAACTTAAAAGGAGCTGGGGGTTTGTGAGGAGGAATAGATATGTCTAAGAAAATTGGGAAATGATCCGAATTCCCTATTTCCTCCACCCACTGTCTGATCAAAGGAGCTTTTGAAGATAATGACTCTGTTAACAGAAAGCGATCTATCCTTTTGGCAATCCGTCCTTCTCCTATCCTGCGATTTCTCCAAGTAGGCTTAATCTTAATTGAGGAGGGAGCGATTAAATTCTTCTCCGTGATGAGGTTATAGAAAAAATCAGTAAGGGGATCTTCTCTCGCAGATGGGCCCCAAGTTTCAGCTCTACCCATAGAAAAATTTAAATCACCTCCCATGATCATCAAGTGTGAATTCATAATAGTTTTTGTCATCAATTCTTCCCAGAAAGATTCCCTGCCCTGACATGGCCCATATATATTTACAAGGGTGATGGGAAAAGAGAAGTCTGGGGATATTATCTCCATACCCAAAACATTTTTCATCCCCCAGTGATTTAAGACTTTTACCCGCCCTTCTCTGTACCCGATTGCAATGCCCCCCGAATGGCCAGAGGCATCCATAGCAATGAAAACCCACCCAGGCAGAAGGGTTTTAAGCAAAGGTTCAATCTCAGAAGCTTTCCCCAGGGTTTCTTGTAGAAAAATAACATCTAATTTATAATTAGTTATCCAATCTTTCAAGGCCAGTTTTTTAGGTTTGCTGGCCAAACCTCTGCAGTTCCAGGATGTCAAGATCATTTAATAACACCCTCTGGGGGGTGTGTTGCTCTAAGAACCCCCGTGATCGAATGTTGTTTTCCATCTGCAACATCCAATTTTGCTTTTAGCTTTGCCTTGGATATGTCTGATTTCCTTCCTCGTTTGTTTTTGGAACTGTTTTGTAAATGGATTGGTCCCAAACCACCTACAGGCCCCTGACCCTCATGGTTCCCTCCCGATGACCTCAGGTTATAAGGGCAAGGTGGTCGGGTTACAGTGAGTGAAAGTGGAGGCCATTTGTCTTCACAATTTATATCCAGGGACGGTAAAGCTTCGGCTATGGTTTCCACACTTGGGCATGTCATTGTATGATCCATATTATCATCATTAATATAATCTTGCTCTTGATTTGATAAAGAAGCAGTATTTACATTAACAGAGTTTTGTTCAGGAGGATTAAGAGAAGGAATAGGAGTCCCGGAAGACATACCCTTTTCCGGTTCGTCGATTAGAACTTGTTTTGTATATTCTTTCTCAACGAACTCTTCCACCGCTTCCGCTTCTGTATTGGTCTCCTCCACAGCTACCTCCGGATTCATGTCATTTACCACAGCATCCTCCTGAGTTTGAACTCCTTCGTCCTCTGGCTCCTTTACAATCTCCTCTGTCTCCATATTCTTTGGTACTTGTGTTTCCGGCATTTCGTGCTCCATCGTCAACTGAACCTCTGCTTGTGCATTATCTCTATTAGCTATAGTCCTTCGGAAATGTCGTCTTCTTCTCATCTGTAGGCAATCTTTTGCCAAGTGCCCATACTCATGGCACCGATGGCATCTGAATGGCAGGTATTCGTAGTCTAATATCTGCTCGTATACATAGTCATCGAATTGAAGGTTGATTTTTTGTGCCAATCCTCCACTCGGGTTGAGCATGACAAGAATGCGTGCTATTGCCTTGTTCTTCGATGTCAAATATGTCATATCCGCTTCTAGATAAGCCCCCAACCTGTTTCCAATAGTTTTGAATACTTCCTCTGTCCATAGAAAAGATGGTAACCCCGGAGCACGCACCCAAACTGGAAACTCGTCCGTTCTCTCCTTTATTGCATCAAATAGAGGGTTCCATTTCTTTAGCAGAACTGGAATGTTCCCTATGTGCCAATTTCGCTGAAGCACCCAATCTGCCGAGTCTCTATCTTCGAATCGAAGCTTAAACCATCCCTTTGCAAGTACTAATGCTTCAAACTGTAAAGGGCTATCTGTTACAAAGCATTTCTCACCCCAATCTTGTAGAAAATCAGAAGTGAATTTCTTACCTCTGGCCCTACCGACCAAGGTACAGTCTGCAATAGCTAGGGCTTCTACCATGGACACCTCCATCCCAAGGATCAAATTACCTGCAATCGCCTGAGATCCAATGGGTCTCTGCGGCTTCCTTTTTGCCCCTTTGTATCTACACTCTTCCTCCAGCGTTCTTATGCCTTCTCGTCCATCATTTCTCGCAGGTGTTAACTGTGCAGTGCCCAAATGGGGTTCTGACTCCGGCTGAGACGGGATCTGGCCCAAGAGCCCCGATTCGCCATTCCCAGAGGGGAAGAAATCCGACTCCAGCCCATCATAACCTACCTGCCCCCCTACTGTAGAAACTCTGGGATCCCTTGCTGAAAAACCTATTTGGTTTTGGGGTTCTCTTGGAAGGGAAGCCCTCGAAAGTGAAGTAATGACTCCTTGAGCCCGAGTATGTACATTGCTTGCCGTGAGCCCTAAGTGGGAGATATTTCCTAAACCCTTCGAGGCTGTAAACTGTGAAATCGGAGTTTTCCCTTTTGGTTCAGTGGCCAGACCACCCACATTCGCTCCTCCCGGCACTATTACTTTCGCGGCTTGTATGGGGGTTCCCTCTGAACCAGAACTGTGTACCCCATGACCCGAATCCTTACCATGGGGCAAAAAATGTTGGGTTTCCACCTGTGATAACGCCTCCAGACTTGGAAGTTCAAAGGGTCCAAAGTAATGTTCAATGTTGTGTTCAGTGACATCCTTCCCCCACATGGAGAGGAGGTCTTCTACATCCGGGTCCAGTGCTAACAACTCGGCGGGGTTAACCATGGTTGGGGCCGTTCCAATGCAACCGACAGTCAAACGAGGTAACCTTCACGGGAGACTTGTTGTTGTAAACGGAAAATACTGGCGGATGAGGGTAACAGTATGGAGATTAAACTTACAAAACAAGTGCATTTACCAAACTCGCGAAACCTCCACCTGCCAGTTGACGAAGCTGAAAGGTATTCCCCGCGACGGCAACTGTGCAGAGCTTCTGACCTGTTCAACTAACCGAGACCTATGCGCGGTTCCGCCCTCTGCCCAGGTATCGAAACCCTAACCAGCTCCATTCCCGCTTCTCCGATTTATAAACTAATTAATATTAATATAAATAATATTTAAATTTAAATTTAATTAAATTAATTAAATATTATATATGAATTAATTTAATTACTATAATATATTAAATATTAAATATTTTAAACTATTAAAAATAAACTAACCTACCACCATTCTACCTCTTCACTTATACGTATGAGTGAAAGTTAAACAAACCAAAAAAACAAATGTATTATAAATTTTAAACAAAAACAAATGCAAAGTTCGTTAAGAGAAATAAGCCATCGCACATCGCAAGAAATACACCATCGCATTCTTTGGAATGCCCACATATAAAATCTGCGATGCAATAAATTTTGCGGTGTAGGAATGTGGAATTAGTGTGAAGTCACGGGAGTTATAAGGAGTTAAAAATAAAAGTCAATGTTTGACTTATAGCATCGGATAAATGGTTGAGTCGGGTTGTGTCAATTAAGGACCCCAATGCGATGGAGCGATTACATTGAGACTTAAACACATGGTATTTTATTAAACTTTGGTTAATGTTTGAAGAGCCATCACATATCGGGGAATGAAGGTCATCGGGTTCTTTAAGATGTGCATGTTATTAGAATTGTGATGGTTGCGATATGCGATGAAATTTTTTGTTTTTTAAGTATATTTTATATATTAAATTTTATTTTAATTAAATTAATCATTTAAATTTAATTAATTCAAAATTTAATATTAAATATCAATTTTTATTTTTGGCTTTATTTTAATGAAATTAGTTATAAAATTATCTAAACTACAGCCACTCCGAAAATAAATAAAAAGAATAAAAGTCGCATTTTTAGCCCAGACTAGATAAATGATGGGACTTCAAAGGAGTACCATTTTCAAACCAGTTGACCAATTGAGGCGAAACAAGCGTCAATGGGAAGTTTATAAAAATTTGATTCTAACAAAACAATGAAAACAAGAATCCAAAGAAAATGAAAAAATTAACAATCGCGTAGGATAATCAAATAAAATAAAAATCCTAAAAGGCGTTTAGCCAAAAATTTATAGAAAGGGTCCCCATCATTTGAAGTGAACACATCAATAATGGGGGATTGTGTTTTTACCACAACAATGACGACACACGGGAGAAGAACTAGTTATCTCTGTTTGATATAAATGAGATTTTCCTAAAATTAAAGTAAAATAATTAAAGAAGAGAGAATTATGCTTGAAATGTTTGACTAGGTCTATTAATCTGAATAAAAGCCAGAATCATCTAGCTGTAATTTTCCTCAAAATTTTTCATAAATTAAAATATTTCAATATTCTATAGCAGTCTTTAATTAGTTGTAGAGATAAAGCAGGGGTCACTTTACAACTTAACTTTCAAAATATACTCATTTGTCACGGGTAGAGCCACTGCTTCCAGCAAACGTCTATAGTTTCGACAAGGTTACCTTTTAATCATCAATGATTCAGAATCCCATCCCTTTAAGAATTATTGACCAAGAGATAAATCCATTTATATATGTTTTTTTTTTAGTTTTTTTTTTTTATTATAAATCTTTAAAAGCCATTGCCCTGATATGGTAGTCAGATAGTTGACAATGCCATTCACTGGTTATAATTGGACTGAACAAGTTGGCTCGTGATGAGACCCGTTGTCTTATAATTGTTTGCAATCATAAGCCATTACCCTGATTTGTTTAGCAGTGTTGGTAATGTCAGCCTATTTTTCCCCCATGATCATGGTAAGCAGGCTCATGATGAGACCTCTTATCTTTTAAGTTTAAATATATCTCTGGATTATATTCTAGAAAAATAAGACTCTTTGGGACGGGGAGAATCATTGACTCCTTAAGAGTTAAGAATGACAATTTCAGAGTTAAAGGTGTTTTGTTGTAAAGTGTCTTTACTTGGTTAAAAATAACTTTTCTTGACTGATAATAGAACTTTGAAAGACCTTAATCAAATATTGAAATTTCAAAATGATTACAATTTTGATGAAAAATAAATTTCTCCAGATTTTATGATACTTTGCAAGCTTCTCTTGATTGGTAATCTCTTCCTTAAGTATGCCTATCTTTATAATAAGAAAATCAAACCTTACTAAGAGATTTAAGAAAAAGCTAATAGGTGACTATTAACAATTTTCTTCCATGTATTCTAATCATTGTTAGGTAACAAGTAGGCCTTCCATATAAGTCATGACAAAGTCACCAAAATCAAAGCTAAAAACCAAAGGAAAAGAATCTTAAGCCAAAATGAAAAATAAATCAACAAACAAAAATGAAGAAATTGAAAAGTGAAAGGAAAATCCAAGTTTTTTAAAATACATACTCTAACAAGAATGGTTATACCATTGTCTCAACAATATGAAGGAAAGGAAAATAATCGTGTAATCAGTCCTTCTTATGTCGAGATTTTAGAAAAATCATACCTTGTAAGGTTGTAAGCGTTTTTAGGCTTTTTGGATAACAGTGATGATCATTTCAACCACAACGAATTTTTTTTTTGTCTGATATCAATCTTCTTGTTTCAAAGCATCAACTTAATGATTTTATAATGAAAGGAATGCTTAAAGAAACAAACTAAAGGTACAAAAACTTCCTGGTGTAGCTGTTTCAATGAGGATTATTGTTGCTTCTTGAAATTAAGCCAGGAGAAGAGTATGGACTTCGAGAATATGATCTGGTTGAGGATTGGAAGCTTTTATGAAGAGCTGCAAAACAGATTTATATGTCAGAAACAAAACTGAAACTAAAAGTAACGAAATGGAAATTAATGAAAGTGGGTAAACGAATCTTACCATTGGATAATTGCTTTTGATCTTACCTGAAAGGCATCAGTTTCTCCAAGATAGATGAATTCTTAATATTAAAAACATGAAGAAGTCAAACTAACCAAAATCCTATGACCCAAAATCATTATTTATTTTATTTACACTAAAGCAAGCAGTAAAATAAATAAAAAAAATGGAATGCTTAGTGCTCAAGGGAATTGAAATTAAAAACAATGCATCAGAAATGAAAATGAGAATTTGCAGTAATGACATTTTCTCAAAATATTATAAGTTGCATATAAACTCCATGATTTTATAACTTATCCAGAATCAAGACCACATCCAGGATAATAAAATTTAAATGTAAAGATAGAGAGGTCTTGAATTTCTTTTTTAATTATGGAATTATATCTTTAAAACTGTAATATATGAGAAATCAAAATGATTTGAATGTGCTGCAAATTGGTCATTAACTGCTCTCTTACCATAATGGTTACCCAAGCTTGCTTTAGATTAACACATCGCCGTATTGGATGATTCACATCATATGTTTCTTTACCATGCTTCAAGTTTAATTTGTAAGACTTCACCTTTGTTGCTATGCCATATATTGATTAAATGTTAATGGCTTAGAGACATGCATTGGAAAGTGTCGCATCGGAGGTTGCAATGGCAAGTTGCCGATAAGAACAGGTGATGAGAACATGTGCAATGAAATGAAACAATCGCATCATTAAAGATATATCGTATTATGGACCGGGGAATATTTAAATTGCGCTTCCCACATCGCACATCGCACATCGCAGAGTCAGAAATGTGATGTGAGCATAAATATAAATGCGATGAAGCGATTGCGATATCGGCGATGCGATGGATGACATCACTAATCGGTGATCGAAAATTTTAAGCACCCGATATAACACAATATGATTCCTGCGATGCCGATATGCGATGAATGACATGGCTAATCGGCAATGGCGATCGGCAATTCTTAAGCGCACGATGTAACAATTCTCAATACGTCGATATGCGATGAAGAGCGGACACGATATTTTTATGAATTTGATTTGAATTTCATATCGGATCCGATATTATGTGGTCATCGCAATATCGGTAAAGTCATTTATTGGAGATCGACGATTCATGATAATGGAAGTATACTTCATTTGCAAACCTCCGATATGCGAAATGCGATATGGATGATGTGATTGACGAAGATGAGCGGGCTGAGAATATTGCAAACATTTTCACTGAAGCATCAGCAATACGAAAATCAAGTTGAATGTTATGATATTGCTTGAAATTTCAATTGGGTTTTCTGATGGTTGAAAACAAAGTTAAAAATGATCAAATTCTAATGAATCACAAAATAAAATTTCCCTGAACCTGTTGCAAATTTGAAATGGGTTTGCTGCTTACTTCAATTTTTTGAAAACAAATGAAAACCTGTAATTAAAATAGAACAAGAATAAAAAATAAACTAAGAAAAATAGAAAGTAATAATAGATGAGAATGAACTTCTAAATGCGTACCTGGAAGGAAACTTTCTGCAGATCTTACCTCACAACTCTTCAAATCTTTTCTTGGATTTATCAAAATTCTGACTTCGTTCAACATCATCTTATTATTTATTCTAAATCGGAGTGTGCAATTAGCCTAAATAAAATCTTTTTATTCATGTTCAAGAAATCTGAAATTTACCAGAATTAAATATGAAAAAAGTCTGCCATTTTGAATTGAAACAGCGATTTATTACCTCTGCTCATTCCGAATTAATCTTGAGAAAAATCTGTATTGTTATAGTGACTGTTCAATAATGCCTTTAGTAAATAAATATGATGCGTTTTACAACATCAGATAATAAACTAAAGGACCGAATGGGATAAAACCACTAATTGTGGAAGAATATCAACACAGATTTAGATGTGTGCCAAGTGCATATTCTGTCAATACATTAATCGAAATGGGCAGAGATGTATTCATGGGTAGAGGTATTGCTGCAAGAGATTTTGATTTAAAAAATGGGAAGGAAGAATTAGAAATTTTCTGATGAGAGGAAAATATTTTCTTGAACATGTATATGATATGAGAAGGGCTACTTGCTTCCTTTATTTTTAATCTGCAGAACTATTAAAAATAAATTAACTACATAAAACAAACAAACTAAATTAATTCTACTCCTATTCTAACCATATACATGACAATGACTAGGTATAGTCATATTTCTAGTGTAACCATTATCTCATTTTTATTCCTGCATATATGTACAGTTTAAATGCTAGTAATAAAAATAGAAATATGTTATGCTCTTAACCTGCAAAGTAATACCCAAACATAGAATTTGCGAAGAAAAGATACCGAGAACACAGAATATGCGAAGAAATATACCCAGAGCACAGAATAGCAATGATTTTATTATTCAGAGAGAAATGTTCACATGCCTCTTCGAGGGGGCAACCTCCAATAGAGCAGAGCTCGATTACAAAACAAGACACGATACTCCTCGCAGGGAGTCTCTATCCTTTATATATGACTCATACGTGCAATACCACGGGCCAATATCGTGGGTTTTATTAATACCATCTATCTAATACTACCGCCCATTTACCATCTATCTAATACTACCGCCCATTTGCAACTAACTGTGGTCCCGTCATTAATTGCGGGTTAACCACTTACAAATATTAATATGGGCTTTATTGACTCTTGACTATGACGTGATCCCATGACATAAATAAGGGGGTTAGGGTGGGACCCTAACATGCCCTCCCCCTTAAGACTAGCCTTGTCCTCAAGGCTGAAGCTGCGGAAACTGCTGAAGAATAGTGGCTGGTTCCCAAGTTGCATCTTCCGGAGAGGTGTCTTTCCATTTGACGAGGACCTCCTTAATCATGCGGCCGTGTAGGTGCTTGTCTCGTGTGTCTAGAACCTGTTCAGGTTGAAGCCAGATTGACCCTTCTTCGTCCAATTCAGGTAGACTGGTTTGAACTCGGCAATTGTTCCCAATCACTTTCTTGAGGCACGATACATGGAAAACTAGGTGAATTTTTGCTGTAGGTGGCAAAGCCAACTTGTAAGCCACTTCTTCAATGCGCTGAAGTACTTGGTATGGTCCGTAGAATTTTGGAGAGAGCTTTTGACAACCCTTGTCTTTGAGTGATGTTTGCTTATATGGTTGCAGCCTCAAAAAGACCTGATCCCGTTCTTGAAATTGGCGCTCTGAGCGATGTTAGTCAGCCTGTTGCTTCATACGGTTTTGAGCTTGATGAAGATTCTCGCGCAGATGGGCAAGCATGGTTGCGCGGTGTTGTAGGAGTTGATCCACGACTTGTACTTTGGAGCACCCCGTGAGATAAGAAGTAGGGGAAGGCGGAAGTTGTCCATAGACTGCTTCATAGGGAGTCATTTTGGTGGTGGCATGATAGTTGGTGTTATACCACCACTCTGCCAGAGGTAACCACTGTACCCAAAGGTGTTGCTTTTCTGAAGTGAAACACCTAAGGTAGGTTTCTAGACATTTGTTGATGGCTTCTGTTTGACCATCTGTTTGCGGATGATATGAAGTACTGAGTTTGAGTTGAGTGCCTTGTATTCTGAAGAGCTCTTGCCAAAAATTACTGGTGAAGATTGGGTCGCGGTCGGACACAATAGAAGTGGGCATGCCATGCAATTTGAAGATCTGATCCATGAAAGTTTGAGCAACCACAGTTGGTGTAAATGGTTGGGGTAGGGCGCAGAAATGAGCATACTTCGACAGTCGGTCCACAACCACCATGATGACTGACTTGTTCCCAGACTTTGGAAGACCTGTAATGAAATCCATGGAGACCTCCGTCCAAATTGACGCCGGAATGGGCAATGGTTGTAATGTGCCTGGTGTGTTGACGGTTTCCCCTTTGTGGCGTTGACAGACGTCACATTCTGCTACGAAAGTAAGGATGTCCTGTTTCATGCCGGCCCAAAAAAATGATCTTCTGGTGCGAGCGTACGTCTTCTGAAAGCCCGAATGTCCTGCAATGGGAGATGAGTGCAATTCTGCCAAAATGCGACTTTTGAGGGTGGATGTTGGCGATATTACGACTCTGTCCTTGTAGCGAAGAATATCATTCTGCCATGAGTAGCCCTTGCTGGAATTAGGATCTACCTGCAATTGAGAAATGAGTTGGGAGAGCCCGGGATGTGAAAACCATTCCCTGCGAGCCTCTTCAATCCAGTCGGGAATGGGGAGGGAAATTGCGAGCAGAGTACTTTCCTCCTCAAATTGGCGCGACAATGCATCTGCTACCATGTTGTCTTTCCCTTTCTTATAAATGATCTCATAATCATATCCCAACATTTTGGCTAACCATTTATTTTGTTGTGGGGAAGATAGGCGTTGCTCCAAAAAATATTTAAGACTGTGATGATCTGTGCGGATTTGGAAACGTCGCCCCAACAAGTAAGGTCGCCAGGTCTCGACTGCATGTAAGATGGCCATCATTTCCTTCTCGTAGGTAGATTGGCCTAGATTCCTCCCACTTAGTTGTTGGCTGGTGAAGGCCAATGGTCGCCCTTCCTGCATTAAGACTGCTCCAATACCTATTCCCGAAGCATCACATTCAATGACAAATGATTTGGTGAAGTCCGGTAGTGCTAAGACAGGAGTGGAACACATGGCGGTTTTGAGAGCAGTAAATGCCTGTTGTGCTTGCTCGTTCGAGAAGAAGGAATTTTTCTTTAGGAGTTGCGTTAGGGGCTTCGCTATGCGGCCATAGTTGCGGACAAATTTACGATAATAGCCTGTGAGACCCAAAAATCCTCTCAAGCTTTTCAAGGTCTTAGGTTGAGGCCATTCTTGCATTGCCTGGATCTTTTTGGGGTCCACCTTGACACCTTCACGCCCCACAATGTGGCCCAAATACTCAACTTCTTCCATGCCAAACGAACATTTAGACATCTTGACAAATAATTTATGCATGCGGAGCAGTTGCAAGAGTAGATCTACATGCTGAAGATGTGCCGCCCAAGTGCCACTATAGATGAGGATGTCATCGAAGAAGACAAGGACAAATTTTCTGAGATATGGTTTGAGGAGGTGATTCATAAGGCTCTGAAAAGTAGAGGGGGCATTACAGAGACCAAATGGCATGACCAGGAACTCATAATGGCCTTCATGAGTTCTGAAAGTTGTCTTGGGAATGTCGACTTCCTTCATGCGAATTTGGTGGTAGCCTGAGCGAAGATCCAACTTAGTGAAGAATTGAGCCCCATTGAGTTCGTCCAGCAAATCGTCAACCACTGGGATGGGAAATTTATCTTTGACTGTTAACTTATTGAGGGCCCTGAAGTCGGGACACATCCGCCACTCCCCATCTTTCTTGAGGACCATGACCACTGGGGATGAATAAGGACTAATGCTGGGACGAATGACACCTGCTTCCAACAATTCCTTGATGATTTTTTCTATTTCATTCTTTTGGGTGAACGGATATCTGTATGGCCGCACATTTGGGGGTTGGGCCCCTGGAACCAATGTGATGCTATGATCATGTTCCCCTCGCGAGGGTGGAAGCTCATGAGGCTTGTCAAAGACCGTGCGATGTTTATTTAAAATCTGTTGCATCTCAGGATGAATTGGCGGAGACATGGTGTCTACTACCTGGATGGCATTGAATTGAGCTACCACTCCATGATGGCCCTTTTTTAACAATTTTTCCATCCTATGCGAGCTGATGATAGAGGGGGCTCCCGCCTGTAGTCCACTGAGGGTATGTGTGGAGTTGTTCTGCTTAAAACTCATATATAACTCCTGGAAATCCATTGTGATTGGCCCAAGAGTGCGGAGCCATTCCGCGCCTAGGACAATGTCGCAACCCCCCATGTGTATTGCAAACATGTGGGTTTTCAATTGATAATCCCCCATTTGAATTTTGACATTTTCACAGCGACCTTCACATTGCATTGTGCCCCCATCTGCAATCTGGACTTGGAAGTTAGAAACTGCCCGGACGAAACAATGTGCTGCTTCAGCGATCTTTTGATGGATGAAATTATGGGTACTTCCACTATCAATCAAGACTACTACTGGGCGATGTTTAAGAAAACCCCTGATTTTGAGAGTTTGAGGGGAAGAAATTCCTGCCAATGCATTTAGCGAAATAATTGGTTCATCAGATACAATTTACTTTTGGTTATCTTCTTCGATCTCCTCTGGTTCCTCAAGTGGTGGATCTTCCTCGGTGGAGCTGTAGTCAGTGGCATCTATTTGAAAAAACTTGTGCTCTTTGCATTTATGACCCGGGGAATATTTTTCATCACAGTAGTAACATAGTCCTTGCTTCCTTCTTTCGGCCATTTCCGCAGGTGACACCTTTTGAATCTTAAGTGTCTGAGTCGTATTGGGAGCTTGTGAGGGACAACCTTTAGCGGGGAAGTTGGGGCGGCTGGATTGGGCTGTTAATGCACGTTCCACCTTACGGGCTACCTGGCAAGCCTCTGTCCATGTGGGAGGGTGGTGGAGTAGAACCTGAGCTTTGATGGCTTCTTTAAGACCACTGATAAAGCATTCCATGTAGAACTCATCTGTGAGACCCCTAGTGCGGAAGGCTAAGGCTTCAAAAGCAGTAATATATTCCTCCACTGTACCCGTCTGTCGGAGCTTAGTGAGACGCCCCAAAAAAGAGTCTTCCTGTTCAAAGCAACTGCGAAGAGTTTTGGCAAATTGGGCCCAATTCTGAAAATGTCCATTGCAACGCTGATGCCATTCCTTCCATTGCCATCATTCATTGTCCAAGTACATGGTGCCCACCATAAGCTTAGTCCCCTCATCTATGATATGATTCAATTGTAAATACTGCTCCATTTGTGCTAGCCATGCGGACGTGTGAGAACCGTCAAATTTATGCATATCCAACTTGGGAGGTCGCTGACTAGGTGGTGGATGGGTGTGCCAGACGTGCTGAGAGTGGCTAGACTCACCCTCATGGTATTCATGGCCATTATACGCCTCCTCGTGGGCTGGCTCCTTGCCCTTTGGGAGTGCATCATGTATCTGGTTACTTATTCCTTTAAGCTCAAGTTCGATATTCTTCACCGTAGTTTGGAGGGAGTGCACATGGTCTTCAATTTTGTCGATCCTTTCATTGGCCATCGCTTGAGCGCGAGTTTCTACCATACACCAACCTGAGGAAAAAAATTGGGACCGCCTAAAAAATTTTTACTAAGAAATTGAATGGTACCACCTTGCTCAGCTCGTCGTCCTGATTCTGATGGGCTAGGTCACCAATAAGCGCCCCGGAAGATCTCAGACTCGTTTTTTTTTTTTTTGGAAAACTCCTAACAGAGTTTTACTCCTTCCTGATCAATACTGCAGTCGCCAAATCCTCAGAATGTCAATGCCGCCAAAAGTCCTGCGAAAATTATATCCAGGGAGAGGAACCCTTCACATCTACTTCGATCTGGTGGATCTGAGAGATCTGAATGGTGGAACAACTGCTGCTGCTGATCTGATGGAGCTGCGGGACTGATGTCGGCTGCTGCTGCACTTGCTGATCTGGAATAGGTGATGTGTGATCCCCCGATAGAAAGGGAACTATGGTCTTGAGGAGTGTCAGGTGCTACAGATCGCAATATACATAAGGGTCTGACAGTAGTACTCGGCCCAATGTTTCAGGGCTCTAACTAAGGAGGATCGACCGTACCCTTAGCTGTACAACTCGACTACCCTATCGTACGGGCGAGTAATCTCTCTGAGTGCTGTTCTCGGTGTACTGTAGCCACAAGACGGCCGAAGGTTTATCTATGGCGAGGTTTCAAGGGAGCTAGGGGGCTTCCTATATACCCAGAGGGTACGTGGAAGACAGTCCGTGCGCGGTTCTGTCTAATGCGCTACTACGCGAAGGGGTACCCACAGGGGTTACAAGGGAGTCCAACAAACGGAACCACCTCTTGTATTTCCTGCGTGCATGCCTCCCCAAATCCGCAGGTTTATGCACTTAACGACAGATCCCGTGGTTTAAAGACGTCGGAACACGTCTCTAGCCAAAAAAATTTTTGCTAAAATTTGGAGATCCCACCGAGCCCTAGAAAGTGCTTTGATACCACTTGTTATGCTCTTAACCTGCAAAGTAATACCCAAACATAGAATTTGCGAAGAAACGATACTGAGAACACAGAATATGTAAAGAAATATACCCAGAGCACAGAATAGCAATGATTTTATTATTTAGAGAGAAATGTTAACAGGCCTCTTCGAGGGGGTAACCTCCAATAGAGCAGAGCTCGATTACAAAACAAGACACGATACTCCTCGCAGGGAGTCTCTATCCTTTATATATGACTCATACATGCAATACCACGGGCCAATATCGTGGGTTTTATTAATACCATCTATCTAATACTACCGCCCATTTACCATCTATCTAATACTACTACCCATTTGCAACTAACTGTGGTCCCGTCATTAATTGCGGGTTAACCACTTACAAATATTAATATGGGCTTTATTGACTCTTGACTATGACGTGATCCCATGACATAAATAAGGGGGTTAGGGTGGGACCCTAACAAAATCTTATTGAACTAAGAAAGTTAAATCTGAAATCAGAATGTGCAACTATTGTTAGAAGATTATTTGAAATCTCCTTCTCATGAAATTTTCTTTCTAATTGAGTACCAATTGGATCATAGAAATCTGGATGAATTTCTATTAAGGATTGGGAAATGTTCAAAGGAAGAGATAACAGGCCAGATTGAGGATATGAATTTTTAGATTCAAAGGCCCGGAAGAAACTATTAGTGTTACGTGTAAATGTTAAGCTATTAACAATCTTCCATGAAGGAAAAGTTTCCAAATATTTTTCAAATGAATTAATGAAAAATGGATAGAAATCTTTCAAATAAAATGGAAAATTATTAATTAAATTGGATTGCTGACAAACTTCTAAAACTACATTCCCTTGTTGATATTGCCTTTGAGAAGATAGAAGCTTTTGATAAAAAATTAGCATTGATTGAAATTGATATTGAAATTGAAATAGCTTTTGATGCTCTTGATTACAATATAAAACTTCAATGTTCCAACAGGGCAATACATCAATTGAATGTTTGATAGTAAATTTTTCAATATGCCAGCGTAATGTATCAAAAATCTGAAAATTAAAGTCTGAAAATAAATCTGATTTTATACAACATAACCGAGGAAACAAAAATAAAATGAAATCACTACTTGTACAACTAATGTTACAGTACAATTGGGATCGTTTTGAAATAATTTTTCTTTCACAAGGATTGGCCAGAATTATGGAATTTGAGAAATTTCGAATTCCAACTTTTGAACGAAAAAGAGAATTATGATTATGAACAGGAATGAAGGCTTGATCATTGCAAATTTCAGATTCCAGATCATTCCTTTGTGTGCTCATGCTCTTTTGAAGAAGATTGCTTTGCTGCTCTGATTTCGGTATTTTCTCATCATGGAAAGATTCAGAAATTTGTACAACTGTTTGCATTTGCTGATTTCCAATTTTATTTTCTGAATTTACCTCAAAGTAGCTTTCAGATTTCAAGGTGGCTCTTTCTCCAAAATTGTTGCTATTGTCTTCTTGTATTTGATCAGAAATATTTTCCAAGCTTTGTGAAACTTCTTCGTCACAATTTATTTCCACATCCGAATTGGATTTATCATTTATATTGGAAGGGGATGGAACAAAGCTTGAACTAATTTCATATGGATCGAGAATAGGAGGAATAGAATAATTATGTTCAAACCAACCTAGTGATTCTTCTTTCATAGGTTCATCTTTGACATTAAATTTTAAACAATTCAAATGAAATCGAATGTTAAAATCTCTAATAGACTCATTTTCATTTCGCAGATGTTCAATTTCATCACATACCTGATCATAATCATAGTGGTCAAATTTACAAACAAAAATTGTAACAAATTGATCCCAGCTGTGAATTGAGGCAACCGGAAGAGTTCTACACCAGTTCCTGGCTTTTGCCACAAATGTGAGAGTAAAAATTCTGCATAAGATGCCTTCATCAATTCCTTGAAAATCATAATTTGAAACATTTTGAATAAATTGAAGGACATGATTAAAAGCAGAAGAATTTCTCTCACCATTAAATTTTACCTGAGACAAGAGTCTTACCACTTCGGGTGGAGTATTGGAAGATGCACGTCCATGGATACAACTCCAAATTGGAAGTTTAAGAGGAGCCATCGTGATTAAATAGAATGTTAAAATTGAAAAGACTCCAACAGACAACAAGTTTCAGGCCCTCCTTCTAGCGCCATTATGTTGAAGCCTCGAAAATCGCTGCAACAACATGGGGGAGACCACCCGGTCCAGACCTTGGTTAGCAGCTCCTTTTCCGTTTGGAATGGTGGTTCCGACTGGTTCAACTAGGTCCAGTTACCTTCTTTCAATCTCCAATGGTTTTAAAATATGACTTTCATTCACCAATGGAAAAGAGACATCAGATTGTCCTTCTTGTTGATCAGGCAAGAAAGTGATCCTTAAGCTGATTTAGGGCTCAGCCAATCCACTACTAAAGTTTGCCTCTTTGGGAAGAGGACTTAAAAGTATGTAAAATTTACTCTAAATGCAAACTTGTTCTAAGATGCAAGCAAAAGAAACTATCCTAATCCTATCTCAATTAGGCAGATATAGATCTAACCTAACCAAGAGCAGGTATTTATAATATTGGGATTGAAATGTGTCATTTATAATGAATATCAAGTTAATGAAGTAGTTCAATTAACTGACATTATGGATACCAAACACATCCTATTAAGACCTTTTTAACTAAAATAATCAATCAACAACACTCAGGAAGTAGTTTACAAAATGGTATTGATCATTTAATCAGTAACTTGAATAATTAAACAATAATATGCAGAAGAAGTTCACAACATATCACTATCTATTCATCCAATATTAAAAGACAAATTTATGAGTAAATAGTTACTCAGAAATCAGAGTTCGGCCCATAAGAGCAGAGATAAATAACAACATAAAATAGAAGCAAATTACCCATACCGACAAAAGTGCACAAATATGTAAGTAAATTGACACCATTCATGTTATCATAAAATGAAACCAGCATTTAAAACAATAGTATTTGAAATACCAGTTTATTAAATCCATTTCTCCACCTCCGGTCTCTAATAATCTTTTACAATGCCTGGGCTTCTGCTTTCAAAAGCAAAGCTACAATAGTGCAAACTCTGTTCATTATACATAACTCAAGATGTAAAAGAAAAACCTCAATAATCTCCAGATCTGAAATTCCACTCCTCCCACCTACAACTCTAAATCCCTATTACAAAAGTGTTTTTAGAATTCCAGAATTGCAGAGGAGAGCAGCCCCTATTCCATTCTGCAATCTGCTATTTATAATTTTTGCAAAAGAATTCTTGAGATAAAAGTTTGTTGAAGAGAAATCTGTTCAATCCCATTTTATTTGCTCCAAATTCCCATCTTTAATTTCTGGAGCATTCTCATTGATTGAGATCTTTTTCTCCATATATCTTTTACTGTTTTCTTGAAAAAAGAAGTCAAAATGAATTAAAATGTAATAATAAAATCAAAATACCATTTCTGGCATTAAAACAAATCCAATCAAATTCTATTTAAATAAATGATTGAAAATAAAATATAAACTCTCTATTGATGCCTGGGATGGTTTAATTGGCCAAAGATATCATTGATGAGTGAATCTGCCATTAGAAAAGGCTTCGACAAATAAAAATGCAGAAAATAACTTAGAAAATTGATTTTGTTTTTAGAAATTCGGAGCTTGATTTTCTGCATGATTTTTGACCTAATTAGTGACCAAATTTGTTAATGAAACCTCCTCAGAAATGTTCTCCTTGCTTTTATCTTTCCAATGAGCTGTCCTGGGCCTCATTTGGCCAAGTAAAACTCAATCTATGGGCCTCCAAAGTAGATGAGTCAAATCTAGCATAAATCTCGAAATTCTATTGCTGGACTAAAAATCGGAGTTTTAATTAAAAATCTAATCCTAAATTAGAATTCTAATTATTTAATATTTAATTCTAATTTAATCATTAATTATGAACTAAACTAATTAATTAATAAACTATGTATTAATTACTATTAATCTAATTTAGCTAACTTATTAAATATTTATAAACTAATTAATATTAATATAAATAATATTTAAATTTAAATTTAATTAAATTAATTAAATATTATATATGAATTAATTTAATTAATATAATATATTAAATATTAAATATTTTAAACTATTAAAAATAAACTAACCTACCACCATTCTACCTCTTCACTTATACGTATGAGTGAAAGTTAAACAAACCAAAAAAACAAGTGCAAAGTTCGTTAAGAGAAATAAGCCATCGCACATCGCAAGAAATACACCATCGCATTCTTTGGAATGTCCACATATAAAATCTGCGATGCGATAAATTTTGCGGTGTAGGAATGTGGAATTAGTGTGAAGTCACGGGAGTTATAAGGAGTTAAAAATAAAAGTCAATGTTTGACTTATAGCATCGGATAAATGGTTGAGTCGGGTTGTGTCAATTAAGGACCTCGATGCGATGGAGCGATCGCATTGAGACTTAAACACATGGTATTTTATTAAACTTTGGTTAATGTTTGAAGAGCCATCGCACATCGGGGAATGAAGGTCATCGGGTTCTTTAAGATGTGCATGTTATTAGAATTGCGATGGTTGTGATATGCGATGAAATTTTTTGTTTTTTAAGTATATTTTATATATTAAATTTTATTTTAATTAAATTAATCATTTAAATTTAATTAATTCAAAATTTAAAATTAAATATCAATTTTTATTTTTGGTTTTATTTTAATGAAATTAGTTATGAAATGATCTAAACTACAGCCACTCCGAAAATAAATAAAAAGAATAAAAGTCGCATTTTTAGCCCAGACTAGATAAATGATGGGACTTCAAAGGAGTACCATTTTCAAACCAGTTGACCAAATGAGGCGAAACAAGTGTCAATGGGAATTTCATAAAAATTTGATTCTAACAAAACAATCAAAACAAAAATCCAAAGAAAATGAAAAAATTAACAATCGCGTAGGATAATAAAATAAAATAAAAATCCTAAAAGGCGTTTAGCCAAAAATTTATAGAAAGGGTCCCCATTATTTGAAGTGAACACATCAATAATGGGGGGTTGTGTTTTTACCACAACACCCGTATGTTAATATCCCGCTCCGATGGTTTGAAATATAAACCTTAGTAGTAAGTTAATTAAACAAATTAATTAATCGATCCGCTACTAATTAAGAGCCATAACCCTCCGCCAAACAAAAAGGGGTTAATTAATCAAACAATGATTAATTAATAAATTGTTCCTCCAATCATATCACCCCCGACGTCATTAAGCCGCCCTAACCCGCAGTTAAAATCATGTCGGGCCCCACTCTTAACTCCCTGATCGAATCACACCCCCGATTACCATATGATTTGACCCCTTCAAATCCAATGGCTGACACTCATATCGTGTGGCCTTCGAAAGCCGACCTTTACTGGCTCGATGTGAGCAGTTTCACTATTCACCCCGCTGCTACGTGGCACCTGATGAATGGCATTGGGTGGCCTGCCCCCAAAACTGCTTTTCCCGAAAAGCGGTGCGATGAATCCTCCTTACCGCCTCTGCTACACGAGAAAACATCACATCCTCCGATTGGCGCCAATTGTCGCTTTCCCATTATACCGGCCAATATCATTGACTTTACACATAAAGCCAAAAAACTCATTGTTTTTTGTTTTTTATCATGAAAAGGACATTCTGGCTTCCATGCAAAGCACATAGCACGTTCAACTGCAAACCTACTACCAACCGTCAACTTTCTGAAGCCGTTGAAACTCCAGACTACCTTGCAGACCTATGCGCTTCCTACAAATAGTGCACAGTTACCATTTCACTGTTCAAACAGTCGAAACCAAGTATTTACACCACTTCCACTGAGAAAACCTATTTTCTTGCCGAACCTGAGCTAGATTGCTTTGAAAATTAAGTAATTTAGTAAACTAAGCTGCTTGGTAGTCCTGAAATACACTGAAATAGACCAATTGTTTCCAATTTCCCTGAAACCCTTTGCCTCGTCCTTGAATCGACAAGAACCAAGGATGGAAGCCCCAATTACACTGAATGTCATGCCCATTACAACTCCTCACAGGGTTTTAGATCACCTTCCCCTTGCAGACAAGGACTTTCAGATTAAAGAAACCTCTGTCTCAAAATCCCCTTTAAAACTATTTTGCAAGTACAGAGACCAGTACCTAAACCAAGCCGACTCCATTGGACTTTGGGAATTAGGTTTTCCTAAGTACCAGTTCCCTAGAGTGCATGTATTCCCAGAAATTATACATTATAGCCACATGAACTATGATCCTATTGAAAGGGCAGTAAGAACTCCTGACTAGTCTGTTCTGTTTACTATCACTGCTGAATCCATTAACCATATGATTCAATTGCAGCCAAGTCAAAGCCTAACCCCTCTTTTCATTGGAGACATGCTGAATAGATACCCTACACTCACTTCAATCAAACTAGCTCAGTTATTCTAGATTTTTATCAGAGAAGAACAATATCTCCCAAAGGACCCTCCTCCTTATCTATGGACTATATTCTACAACCTTGGTCGAGATATTATAGATATGATATCCAATATACTAGGCTGCACCACTAGTGAATTTGTTAATGAGATCATAATATCCATCATGTCAATCTACTCTCTTGGCCAACCATCAGCCATCATATTCAACTATGCAAAGTTTATTGCTGACAGAATGCATGATCAGTTCATGAGGTTGGAAAATGAAAGAGTGTTTAAGTATTCCTCAGTTCTGTATCATATATTCTTGTACTACCAAGCTGATAGGTTTCGAATTTCCCTCCAAAAGCTAGATACCAGAGGAAACCCCAGTTCAGTGATCTTCTGGACTTCTTTGATTCATCAGTTTGATTCTCAATACTCCTATACAGACTTCATAGACCTCTTTGTTTATCCTGTGACAACCATGCTGCTAGGAAGCCCTCCACCCAGAATCAGTGCAGATATCAGAAGGGTCCTACAGTTTTCAAAACAATACAAAGTGGGGGATTGGTACTTGTACTAAAACCACACTGAAATCAAAATTTATGGATGTGAATTGCCACCTTACAAATTGTCAAAGTACCTCCCATGAGATTGTTTGCTCTAGAGTACTACAGGCAAATGATCAATTCAAATGAGGTGCACTTTGTAAAAGCCAAGAAGAAAGCCCAACTTAGAATAAAAGATCAATTGGGCACATTCATTTGTAACAGTAAAGAAGTAGGAAAGGAGGCAGTTGAAATCCTCCAAAGGTTGAAACTCAAACAAAGTTTCATGTGGACCTATGATCCCTACAGCTTCATTTGTAATAGGAGACAAAAGAAAAAACTATCTCCTTACATCCACCAAAAAATCCCTGAAATTGAACAATATACTAATCAAATTGAATGGGTGGAAGGCACTTTGATATATCGAGATAGTACAGAGGTTGTTGTTGATAATGTATCAATGGACTTAGATAATGTATGACCCAATAAGATTACGTTGACAAGTTAATCAAGCTGGCCAAAATCCAAGCTAGTAGTTCAAGGGTGAAATCTTTACCCACTGGAAGGGTGCTTTATGATGGCCTGGAGAATCTGTTCTACATAGAACATGAAGTCAAGCACTTATTCACAAGCAAACCAAATTTTGATAAGTACACAGAAGCCGATGAAATCTATAGGAAAATGATAAGGATGAAGTTACCTAACAGTGAATGGTGGACCAGTTTGACTGATTTACTATAGTAAATCTATAAGGTAAAAGGTAACTGCCAGGTAAAACAAGTAAGACAGGATCAAACAACACAGGTAAAGAGTATCAGTAGGTCAAAGATGAAAGTGATTCCAGCACACAATTACAAAGCAACTGCAAGAGCCAAATCCGAGTCATAACAGCTAGCACAGTCACAATAAAAGGGACAGCTAGAAGACAATTCTCCATCTATCTCTATCTTCGTGTTGAAGATATTTTTTGTTTCCTAGAATAATTCTCATATAGTTATGAGATATTTTGTATCAATTTTTGTATAAATAATTCACAAATCGAAGTAATTAGGGTGGATTAAAATACATTTCTGTAGACATATTATTTTTGAGCCAAGGAGCTATTGTACTCAAGACTAGACTGGTTTTACTAGAAATGAAAAAAAGCTAAGGACATTTCACTGGATTCTTGTGCACATTTGGAACAAATAAGTATCATCTTCTCATGTTTATATATTGCGTTCTCTTTATGTTATGAAATATTCACATGTGTTTCTTATACAATCTTAAAAGCAAACAAGGAATGATATCATCAGAATTAGCTTAAGTGCTCTCTGTTTTAACTATTTTCTTTATTTATGTTTTCTACTAAACTGCCTTGGTTTGGGGATTCTTAATTGCCCCCTTACTTCCATTTTTTATCCCCCTTTGGCCCATAGTATAGGATTCTTCATTGCCCTTTGCTACTAGCCATCCTTCCTTTATTCATCTTAATCCCGGTTAAGGATTCTTCATTGCCCTTGGCCCTGGTTAAGAGTTTCATCCATTTGAGCCTGCAGATTTGCTCTTTTTGTGCTAGCCTGCCCTGTGGACTCTTACCTCAGTAATAGATCAAATCTAGTTTATCTTTTCTTGAATGACTCCATAGCCCAATGGCCTAAATATTTTCTATGCCCATCTGTCTTCTTAATTCCACCACTCAATCAAAACAAAACAACCTTGAACACTAAGAACTAGCCTAAACTCTTATTCAAAACAATGTTAAATTATAAAGAGAGAGCCCTCTTTGGACTTAGGTTGGCTAGAACACGAGTCTAAAATATTGGTTTGTGGTTACCTCATACTTTTCCTTCTTTGATAACTTCTAAGGAAAAAATCTGAGTGATAACAGAAAGGTAACTTTAATTCAATATGAGAACAAAGTTCTATCTCACAATTTTTCAAAAATTTAACTATTACTTCCTTCCTTATCCTTTGCAGAGGATACATGTTTATATATAAAATGTGTGCTAAATAGTTTGAGACTTATACACCTACATGTCTTTTAATCAATCCTTATTTAAATTCGAAATGTAACAATAAAAGCGTTATCTCGACAATTTTCTATTTCGAAAGCAAATCAGAGAAACGTGATGCATTCAAACTTCTGGTCTACATGTTTTACCCGTTCCTTTTACCCTGCCACTATGTAGTTCCTTTAGTGAATTAGCTTGATCGAATAGGAGGACATCCATGAGGGTATCGATCCTCAACTACCCATGTGCTTCTTTGCTTCATTGGCGCACTAGAACCCCGCAAACCATGGAGATAGCTACAAATTTGTAAAATAATTGTAGAATCATGTTAATTTTGTAGCCAATGCAATATTTAACATAAAAATAAGGCACATTAACAAATATGAAAAATAAGACACATGAGAGATTTTACCTTATCAAAATCTATGATTTATTGGAGGAAAAAGGGTGTCAAAACAAAATAGTTATGGAACTATACAATCCCCCACACTGAAGATTTTGTATGTCCTCATACAAAACACAAAATTGATATATTTTTTGAGCTAACACATTTGCTTGGACACTTATGCTAGTACATCTAACTTCATCCTTTTCACTTTCTTACCAGTGATTTCCATCCTTGGTTTCCTCATAAGGATATTGTATTTCAAGTTTATAACCTCTCTGTAAAGCCCTGTTTTTCTTTGTCAGTTTCTTGTTCTTCTTAAACCACATACTTAGATGTAGAAGGAGGTTGCCACTCTTAGCTATTTGGATTTCATTATGTGATTTTAAGGCTTGATTTTCATTTTTAATGTACCTGTTTAATGTCTCTAGTTCGAAGATTTCCTGTTTTAATACATTGATTACTAGAGGTTCTCGTGGTTCATTAAACTGGACTTCTTCTTCCCCTTGAATTGGAATTGATGTTCTGGTTGCATCCCTTTTCTCCAGGGATTCAACATAATCATAAATATCTTGCTGCACAGGGTCAATTTCTGGCGTTCTTTGCCTTGGGCTTTGAGGAGATGAGGTGAAAGTTGGTGAAGAAACCCTTGGTGATGAAACTCTTTGAGATGTTCTCAAAAACATTCCTGAATCTTCTTCTACTTCCGAGTCATCTTCTATTTCTTCATTGATATGCTCTATGCTCTTTGAGGGTAATTCCTTTGCTAAGTTGAGTTTAGTATTCCTTCTTAGACCTATGTCAGGGGTATTTTGAGTTTTCTTCCTTTCTGTTTTAGGCTTCTTTGTTTGAGGTGAAATCTCTATCTCTTTACTGTCTTTCTTTCTTCTAACATTTCTTTTATTTATTTTCTCTAAAACTTCTACAAGAGGGATGTCACCCTCTGAAAGTTCTTGCACCTGATGTGGTTCTTGTTCCTATGTCCTATAAATTTTTCTTTTCCTTCCCCTCTTAGGTTTGCTGCTATTTGGTTTCCCATGATTTTCTTCTTAAAAGTGATTCCTTACTAAGAAGCTTTCCCAATTATCACCTATGTTTTGGAGATGAGATTCAACAAGTATTTTGACTACCCCATGGTGATACATTGTATTATCTATGAACTGAATTTCCTTTTGAACATTCCTTGACATCTTTCTAAGAATATTCAGTAAGAAATATGGAAGATTTATTTCATTTTCGTCAAGAAAATTCACTATCAATCAAATATGATAGAAAACATATATCCAAACCTTCCTTTGCAGGTAACAAAATTTTGGATTATTAGAAGCAAATTCCTCCACTTACTTTTTAATGTCATGCTTGGAATGCCCTTCTTGAAAATGGTGATGTCCATGCTCAGTTTCTTCAGGAAAACCTTCCAATCTTCTCTTTCAAATACCTCTATTTTTGAAACATTTTTCTCCAATCTGTGGCAGTCTAGTGGCTTCTGCTATAAATGACTCTGTCATTGTGAATTTGATGTCTCCTATCTCCACTTCGACTCCATAAAAAATCCCTAGAGAAGGACTTGGCTACTTCCTTATGGAAGCCATCAAATTTCTCTATAAATTCTAGCCATTGCACCTTATGCAACAATTCTTTTGTCTGTGAATATCCCTCCAAAAATTTCTTCCGTGTTGGCTCTATTATGACTATCACTCCCATGACCAAGAAGCTTTGTTTCAAAAACTTCTTTTTTTTACAGGGTAGGATGGCTTAGTAGGGTTTTTATAGCGAAAAGGCCGAGAGTGTGAATGATGGAATAATGAGAGCATAGGTAGTGAGGGTATAAGGGAGTGAGGTAGAATCTAACAGTTAAGATCATTCATGCTTATGATTTGGGCAATTGGTTCAATGGATCAGGATGTGAGTTATGATGATCGAGAGTGAATGGCGGTTTACACATGATTTGACATGACATGATCAACTCTTTGCAATAATGATTTTGATTTTTGGTAGTACCATGTCTTATAATTCATATATGTAATGCTTTAATCCCTATTATTAAATTAAAGAAGTGCATACCTTTGAATTTTTTGCTTGCTAACCTTTGGTTGCCTTTTTGTGTTGCCTTTAGTTACTTTGTAGTGGAGGGAGTCAATCATTCCTTCAATTGTATCATTAGAAGTTTCTGTCAAATTGGCTGGATAAAGTTATCCGTGCTGCAGAAAATCAATAATTCTATAGCTATTTATTTTTTTGAAAAGAAATGGAAAAAAGAAGATGGAATTCTAGAAAATGGGATACAAAGAAAATTTAAGATGCCAATAATTCTCGGTTTTCACCTTGAATTTTCTACATAAACATGCCAATAATTGTTGGTTTTCATGTTTACACACACATATTTTATATGAAAAATAAAATTTTAAGGTGGATAAGAAGAAGAATTCTTCTTGACCAACTTCAAATTAGAGTTGGACTGGAAAATCTTTACAAATTACTCCTTTGTCATTGGCTTATGATATATCCCAAGTCGATGTCCATTCACTATGAGAGGAACTTTTTCTTCATCAATAGTCCTAATTCTTACTACTCCATTATAAAAAACATTTCCAAACTCATAAGGCCCAAGCCAATGAGTTTGAAACTTTCCTTGGAAATTTTTGAACTTTGAATCAAAGAGTAATGCCCTGTCTCCTAGCTAGAATTTTATTTCTTTGATGTATTTATCATGCCATCTGGATCTTTGTTACTGGACTAAACTAGTCTTTTGGATAACATCTTGCCTTATTTCATCAAGCTCATTGAGCTGTCCCATTCTTTCTTTTGTGCTTCTGATAAGTTAAGTCCCAACTTGATTGTTGTCTTAAAGGTTTGAATCTGGAACTCAATTGGAAATAGGACTTGCTTCCCATAAACAAGTTCATAGGGAGTATGTCCTGTAGTGTTTCTCGATGTGGTATGGTAGGCCCATAAAGCTTCTGGAATCTTTTCTGTCCAATCCCTTCTGTGCAAGTGAACTATCTTGGTGAGGATTGCTTCAATCACTTTGCTGGTAGACTCTACTTGTCCATTTTCTTGTAGATGGTATATACTATGGAGTAGATTCCCAATGCTTGATTTTATATTCTTCCACTATCTTTTGCACTACTCTGGATGTAAATTGCTTTCCTTGATCTGTCACAATTTCTCTTGGGACACCAAAACAAGTAAAAATATCCTGAAAAAGAAATGAAACTACAACATTTTCAGTAGCAGAAGAAAGCGCTTTAGCTTCTACCCATTTAGTAACGTAATAAGTGCATACAAGAATAAAAATTTTTGTTTTGAAGATGGATTAATTGGTCCAACAAAATCCAAAGCCCATTTTTCAAAAGGTTCAATGAGTACCTGAGGTTGTAGTGGAATTTCATTTGAAGGAACATGTTTCCCCATTCTTTGACAACTATCACATCTCTTAACATATTCCTTGGATTCCTTAAAAAGGGAAGGCCAATAATATCCTAAGAGAATGAATTTGTAAG
Source organism: Pinus tabuliformis (assembly GCA_031772625.1). NCBI lineage: Eukaryota > Viridiplantae > Streptophyta > Pinopsida > Pinales > Pinaceae > Pinus > Pinus tabuliformis. The sequence goes on along the minus strand of CM062815.1, from coordinate 71,960,800 downwards.
CAGGTCTTTTATTAGCAAAATGACTTCCACATGGTTCATCATGGCATGCTTTAAGTATCTCCAGTATTTCATCTTCTCTTACACACATTTAGATGATGAGATCTGGTCCTGTCTTGTATAATTCTTCATTTATCCATGAATAAGATTCACTTGTTTGGATTATTCTTATCTTTTCTCTAGGGAAAAAATAGGAGGGTAGCTTCCCTATAAATAAATAATTGGCAATATCTGCAAACCAAGGTGATTTAGTAGATACTACAAAAATATATTCATCATGAAATTTATCCTCTACAGGTGTATCATTGTTATCATTTTGAATTCTATATAAAAGGTCAGCAATTGTGTTATGTTTTCTAGGTCGGTCCAGAATGCTGATATTAAATTCTTATAACAGTAATATCCATCTTGTTACTCTACCATTGGTAATTGGTTTTTCCATTAAACATCTAATGGCAGAATGGTCCTTATGAATGAAAGTTTCATAGCTAGTGATGTAATGTCTGAATTTATTAATGGCATGAATGACAACTAATAACTCCTTTTCAGTTACAGTATAATTTAGCTCTGCAAGATTTAATTTTTTACTGGTATAATAAATGGCATAAGGAGTGAGATATTTCTTTCCTAGCACAACTCCTAGAGTTGTATCTGAAGCATTAGTTGATATATGAAAAGGAAATTTCCAATTAGGTCCTTTTAAGATAGGTGCTTCAGAGATCTTATTTTTCAAAGTCTCAAAAGTCTTTTGACAATCAAAGTTCCAACTGAATTCATAGTCTTTGATGAGTAATTTTATGAGTGGAGATGCAATATTTGTGAAGTTTTCTATGAACCTTCTATAATATCCAGTAAAATAATGAAAACTCCTAACATCTCTTTGACAACTTGGGATTTATAATTTGGAAATAATTTCTACCTTAGATGAGTCCACCTTAATCCCATTTCCTGAAATATGGTGACCTAAAACAATTCCTTCGTTAAACATCATAAGAAATTTCTCATGACTTAATGAAATATTTGCTTCTTTGCATATTATGAGAATTTTTTCTAAATTTTCAAGTGCTTCTTCAAAAGAATTTCCATAAACTGTAAAATCATCCATATACACTTTCACACAATCATGAATAAGTTCAGATAAAATTCCTAGTACTGCTCTTTGGAATGTTACTGGCGCATTGCATAATCCAAAAGGAAGTACTCGGTAAGCATAAGTCCCCCATGGACAGGTGAATGTGGTTTTTTCTTGATCTTTAGGTCCTACTTGAATTTGATTATACCCACTAAAACCATCCAAGAATGAAAAATATTTTTTTCCTGCTAATGTATCTAAAACTTGATGTATGAACGGAAGTCGAAAATTACCTTTAAAAGTAGCTTTATTCAATTCCCTGTAATCAATGCATACTCTACATTTTCCATTTTTCTTAGGAACGATTATTAGGGGTGAAACCCATTGACTGCCTAATATTGGATAAATGAAATTTACATTTAATAGTTTCTGCAATTCCTCTTTGACAATTTCTTTTAAATTTGGATTCATTCTTCTTTGTGGTTGTCGAACCACTCTAGAATTTTCTTGAATATAAATATGATGCATGAAATTTTTAGGATTAATTCCATTCATATCAGTGTATTCCCATGCATATGCAGAAAAATGTTTTTTCAATATTTCTACCAGTTTCCTTTTTTTAATTCTTCCAGGTTTTCTTTGATATTCAAAATTTTCCCTCGGAGAATTTCTATTGAAAAGTTTCCAAATTTTTCCATAGAATGTAAAGAAATTTGTCTAGATGATAGATATTAAATATTAGATTGTGTTGGCTTTGTGGACCTTGACCCAGGTTCAGCCTTAGTAAGCCAAAAAAATCCCTACACTACTGGCCCTTTCGGCATCAGCCCACGGAGTGCGGACCGAAGTCTCACCTGAAGCAGTATGGGGGGATGCTAGAACCAAGTTTCCGCACCCTGAGATGGTCGTGATGTCCGTTTATACCCTATGCCCCTACTTTCGCGCAGGTTGCTAAGCCTTAGAGCTCTATCAGTCTACCCTTTATTCCTCCCTTCAGTACCTCTGCGAAGGTGTATGACCAACCTTCGCGCAGCCCTCACCCATGATTCAGGTACTTTCGCGTAGCTATGACAATGCATTGTATAGGTTCCAAAATTATCTAAAGTGTTTTACTTATCTTACTAATCAATCATAGTTAGCGTCGCGTAAACTGATATCTTTACTTGCATTCAATTAATAGATATAATCACATACATTTGCACATCAAATAAACATTTTAAATTAAACCCAAAACGCAATATAATTAGATGCATTAACAAAGACTAAATACACAATAATTGCAAAATACTTCTCTTCATTGGTATCTTCCAGTTTAAGACAGGCTCTATCCACCCTGCGCACACAGCTGCAGGGGTCCACACACTCAGCTGCGGATTTCCACCCTAGGCCTCTGCGCACTCAGCTACAGAGCCTCTACCTATGCTAAGCCCCGAAAACACTTAGACTTCTCTACTAAAACTCTAATGCTTAATTCTTCTCCCACTGACTAGAGCTTACTTAGCACTTTTTTATACAATCCCATGGTTTGCGGACCATGGGTAGATCTTTATAGCCTACTTGACACTTTACAAAATAAGGGTGGACAACCCTTTATGACCACAAAATGTGGAGACTTTACAATTTTATTACAAAATTTTCCCAAAACATGGGCTTTTAGCCCCAAAACTGCTCTTGGGGGAACCTATTCCCAACAGGCCCACAAGAAAAACATGGCGACTCACCCTCGAGTCACTCTACGAGCACGGAGATCTTAGTGCGAAGACCTCCCAACTCGACCTGTATGACGGCAACCTCGACGGTGCACTACGCGGCCGCCTGATTCACTTCTTCAACCAATTGCTTTGTCACTGGTCCTGAACTGTCAGCCTGAAGCTTCTGCTGAGTCACTTGCAGACCAGAAAGCTTGTGTTTAATGGAGGCTGTGACCAAATAAGCTTCGTCCAAACAGGGCTTCAAGCACGCCTTCAGAACTGCCTCTTTGTGTTACGCTACATCTACCTGTTCCTTCAATGTTTTGGCCTCCCGCAGCTTCCCCAGTCTCTCGAACAACTGTTCAAACAGCCATGTGCAGTCTACTACTGCACTGTCTAGTGCCGCTATTGCCTCTGTGACAGTGGTTGCATGCTGCTCCTTTACTTCCGGCGGCATTGAAGGTTGGGCCTTCAACTACAAATCTGCAATCTGTAGGTTCAGCTCCAGCTGAACCTTAGCCAATTCTGTACAGTGTCACACACTCCTGTAGTAAGCTTGTAGACCTATTCATCTACCTTTGCTTTCTTAGGAATGGCCAATTTGGGGACCATTCGGAAAGATTCCTTCACGTCCTTCATCATCCACTGATTTGTGTTAGTAAGTTCCACCATGGAAGTGAGGGCGGTGTCTCGTTGCAGGGCCATCGGTACATTATTAATCTTCTGCTCACTGATTACCTGCAAATCATGTTATTCGCGGGCCCTCAGCTTTGTGATCACCCCATCCTGTAGTAGGTGGAGTGCCTCGCGAGGAAACGCTGCCAAGTTCAACCCCACTCCCTTGAGGGCATTGACAACGAGCCTGTCAGCTTCATTTTCTGTGGTCAGTGCTCCATCCGGAAGCACTATTGCTCGGGAGTTCCTCGCATGCAACATCTCGACGCCTTCTAAAGTATCGATGGCGAGGCTGGTGGACACCACACCAGTCTGTGATGCATGGATCTGCAGCTCATGCAGACCCGTCTGGATGGCCCCCAATAGTTGTTGTTGCTGCTACTCAAACTGTTATAGTACCTCCACGGTGACATCCCGCACTGTGTCTCCAATGTCATTCAAATATCCCTCTGTTAGGGTGATTGGGTCCAGCGACGTCTTACTAGCCTTAAATTTCTTCTACAACCCCACTTTTTCTTATTCTCTTGGAAGTTTTATGCAGTACGACACTGTCTGTGGGTTCGCTCCATGCTGCTCTGTTTGCTCATTTTTTTGTTCCTCTGTTACAGGCGAAGGCGACCTCACACCTTTGTCAAATCCACGCTCTGTTCCTCCTGTTTGCTTTTCCACCTGCTTTGTGGCATCATGCTCTGCTTGGGCCTTGTCAATGGCCTCCTTCTTCCTCTTCTAATCCAATTGTGCCATCTTGAGCTTGGCCTCCTCCTTTTTGCATTGCGCGGTGGACTTGCTGGACCCCACCACCAAGTTTGAGGCAGTGCGCGACTCTGCCGGCCAGTGATAAAGAATTGCATCAATCGCATCGTCTATTGCCAAGTAAGGCAAGTCATTCCACTTCTGCTCAGGGTCATTTTATGCACTGATCGTGACGTGCTGAAAGTCTTCCATGAACTCCACATACTCCTGGAGTTTGGAAAACACAGTAGGCAATAATCACGGTTTGTGATTGATATCCATGTGTATATTCATTTCCATCAAGATCAAGAATATCTTGTTATCCTTGATGTGCTGAGCATCCTTGGTTGCCCACAACGAAGCGTACTTCACTGCTTCTGGCAGGTCCGGTGTTACCAAGGGGAATTTACTGTCTTCCGACAACTCCTAGGCTACCAGCACAATGGACAGCAAGAGCCACACATAGTGGAAGGTCTTGCTGAGATCTTGTGCCTCGCGATAGTTTGCAAGGAACTCACCGCAGAGATAGTACACCCAATTAAACTAGACTCCTTCAGCGCATTGGGCTGCTAGAGCAACGACAGGTGCTGACACTTCATCTGTGTGACACTTCCGCATAACTTTTCCTGCCAAGATCTGCGTGGCCACCTTTACTGCAGGGTCACAGATACTTGAGATGGCATAGTCTCGTGGCTTCTTCACGAGCTTGAATTTCTCCTTCATGGCCTCCACGAGGGCCTGCTCACCACCTTTTTTGCAAAAATCATGGCTGGATTTTCCCCTGTATAGGGAAGTTGTGTGATGTTATGGATCAACTTGTCAGTGATGGGTATCAGCTCCTCTAGCCATAGACACCAATCGTGCACCAAGAATAGCAACTGCTTGATGACCAATACTGTAATGGGTGTGCAATTGTAGTGCGACACCCATAACAGGTTGAGCAGACCTGCCTTGTCTACACCCTTAAGCCACTTTCGCGGTTCCAATTCATTCATCCCAGTGGTTGTGTGAAAAACGCACTGCATTAGTTGTTTTGTCGCCAAGTGCGGGAACTTCTTAGTGTCAGCTAAGTCCCAATCTTCCAGTTTCAACAGTGGAACCATCCCCAAGTGTGGTCCTTCAAAGACAATCTCGTCCAGAAACAAAGGTATGTGAAGGGTGACCTTTCTTTTGTCAATGTCCTTCCACACCTTGGTCTTGCCTTTACACGGAGGGATGTATTCGGGAAACTTAGTGATAGTGTCAAAACCCTTGAGTTCAACATCCTCCACTTCCACCCCCAAATCCTCATCATCCATCAAGATGTCCTCAATCTCTTCCTCCTCCAACTCTAGGTTAATGGTTTTTCCATTTTCCTGTGTGGTGGGCTTGTCCTTCTATGGGTTTCTTCTAAGCAATGCGTGCACCAGTATCGCAACCTGCTTGCCCTTCTTATCTTTCACACTCTCCTTGGTCGGGGTAGGCTTCGGTCTAGGCATCTGTGGTGACTTGGGGACTTTAGATAATACCTCTGCAACCTCTAGAGTAGCTCTCTCTGCCTCCATAACAACCTTTGGCACAACCCCCTCAGCTGCCACTGCTTCGGCGTTCATAGCTCTGGATATTGGGATAAAATCATGGATGAAATTGCCGTTGGACTTTGGAAATAGATCAAACACTGGGTAGTCAAGCAATTCTTCGAAGAATGCGTGGATCATTCATGTTTGAGAGCTCAGCAACTCAATGTTCAAAATGCCAAGTGTTTTTTGTTGGGTCTCCACTTGTAATTTATAGGCCATTTTGTTCATGTCCCCCCACATTCTATTCATTATTGCCGGATTGGTGGAAGATTTATAAGGATCTTACCCATAAATTATGTCTTAAATGTCAGTTTCCCACTCCTTTTGGCCATATTATTATCGTCAAATCATGAACAATGAATTTAACAGTCACTTCCTGGCTAACTTTTGTGATTTCTCCCCAGGTAGTGTAGCTCACTCCACACTGTAGCGAACCTTGTGACATCTTCTCATTCTGCACAATCCTCCAATTGCGCAATTTCCCACCCCGAGTAGTGTAGTTTATTGTCCCGCGCCTCCTTTCAGCTACTTGGAGTGCTAAGACTATGCTACCTTCATATAGTCACCTGGCTAGATCACCGGTGTATGGCTTCAATCAGTTGCCATTCACCTTTCCTAGGAAGGAATCTCCATTCAATTTAACCCACTGAACTGCTCCACCAACGGTAATATCCTTAATGACATAGGGCCCTAGCTAGTGCATTCTAAATTTCCCTGGAAATTTATCAAACTTGATGTCATATGACAAAACCAGATCATTTAAGTTAAAGGTGTGCCTTTTAATGTGCCGATCATGCCATGCTTTTTCGCGCTTCTTTGGGACCTGTTGGTGAAATCCAGCCAGAAATATTTCTTCCTCAATATCAGCAAGCTGCACGAACCTCTCTTCCAGGGCTTCACGAGCCGTCATACCTATGAATGCCACTATGCACAGACTGGGCACAATGTATTCCATGGGCATCACTGCTTCAACACCATATACAAGCCTAAAAGGTGTCTGTCCAGTCAACTTTTTGCATGTCGTGCGATAGGCCCATAGTATTGCGAGTATGCGCAGGTCCCAATCACTTCACTGAGTGTTACAAACCTTGGTAATCACATTCTCCAGTACCTTATTGAATGCTTCCACCATCACATTAGCCTGTGGGTGATAAGGCGTGCTTTTCTGGTGATACACCTGAAATTCCTCCATTAGCACACTGATTGTTTCGTTTAGAAAGTGCGTACCACGATCACTCATCAAAACCTTTGGAAACCCAAATTACATCAGTACATACTCAAAGAGAAACTTTGCAGCAGCTGCATCTGTGTAGTCCTTCACGGGATGTGCCTCCACCCATCGAGTCAAATACTTAATCGCAGTGATAATGTACCACGCTTCTGTCTTCTTTCCCTAGGGATGAATGGGTCCCAGAAAATCTATCGCCCATTTCTTGAAAGGTTGTAACATCATCTATGTGTTAAGGGGTAGCTCATCCCTCCACGATGGCCTGCCAGTCCTTTAACACATGTCGCATGCCTTGCAGTAAGATTTTGAATCCTGATGGAGGGTTGGCCACCACAATCCTGCACGTAGAATATTTTGTGCGGTCGCCCTTCCTATGTAATGCCCTCCCACAACGCCCCGATGAGCGTCCGCGAGGAAACTGCTCCTTTAAAACTCTGATACATATTGTCGTAATATTTCATCAGACCCCATTTTGTATAGATGTCCGGCAATTACAGAAAAGTCTATCGCGCGCACCACTAACTCCTTTTTTTGCTAGATGGTGTAGCCTTCCGGGGCAGTTCATGTCATTAGGAAGTGTATGATGTCTTCAAAGTGACCATCCGCGATGTGCACTGCAAAGAGATGCGCGTCAGGAAATCCCTCCACCAAATTAGTGGGATCTTCCCCTGCTTCGATGCGCGACAGATGGTCTGGACTTGCGTTCAGTCATCCAGGCTTCACAATAACTTCAAAATCATACTCCTGGAACAATAACTACCACCTATAGATTCTCCCCCTGAAAATAGGCTTATTGACCAGGTATTTTAATGCAAAATGATCTGTAGACATCTTAAAATGTCCACCCAGCAAGTAGTGTCTAAACTTCTGGAGTGCGTATACCATGTCTAGTCCTTTGTGCTCAGTAGTGGAATAGTTCTTCTCAGCTTTGGATAACCTCCTGCTTGTGAATGCTATAGGATGGTCGAATTCTCCTCCGCCGAACTGTGTTAGTACTGCTCCTAGTTCTATACATGATGCGTCTACATGTACATGAAACTCCTTCTTCCAAACCAGGAAGACTAAAATTAGCACGGTGAGCATTTTTCCCTTTAGCACATCCAAGATTTTCTAACAATCCTCGTTCCAACAGAATGTGACATCCTTTTTCAACAGCTTCTCCATAGGCATGATGATCTGTGCATAGCCCTTGATAAACTTCCTATAGTACCCATTATGTCCCAAGGTTGTGCACAGCTGTTTCACACTCCTCGGCACCTCCAAGTTAAGTATCATTGCGCTCTTCGTGAGATCTACCATTAGTCCCTATCTACAAACCACATGACCCAGCAAAGTCTCGAAAGGAACACAACATAGATGTTTCTTCAAATTGAGTGCAATCTGGTACCTTTGATAAGTATCTATCATTAAGCACAAACTGGACACATGTCGTTTTACCAACCCAAACACAGTCTAGTCATCAAAGTACACCTTGAGAAACTTATGAATGAAGTCTTTGAATGCATCAATGGCTACGCGTGAAAAAATCACAGGTGCATTCTTATATCCGAAAGGCATTATAGTGTACTGCAAACATCCCCATTCAGTCATCTTACTTCTATCTTCAGGCGCGATTTTGATCTGATGGTACCCAAAAAACCCATCAGTGAATGATTACGCTTACTGGCCACCTACATTATCCAATACCTCATCAGTGAACGGAGTTGGGAAAGGATCATGCATGCAAGCGTCATTCAACTTCCTGAGATCTACGCATATCATTATTTCATCCTTCTGCTTCTTTTCCTTTACCACCATTGGGCTCACCAAATCAGATTCTTCTACAGGCTCAATGATTCTTGCCATGAGCATCTTATCTAACTCTAAGCGAACCTTCTCCTTATACTTTAGATTGAGATGGTAAGGTATTTTCTTAACTGGCTTCGCGTTGAGTTTTAACGTGATCTTCATAATGCCCAGGTCCCCTATTATCCCATTTAACTCCATAAACTTGGTAGGGAACAAATCCTCGTATTTGCGGAGCAATTTGGTGACCTTATCTACTGTCATGCCATCCCAGTAATCTCCAATATTCGCGAATTTAGGATCTGCCTCTGTACCAATATATACCTGTTTCATTTTCAGTGGTGCGGTTATATAAGGATTCTCGATCTGTAGTCCCTCAACCTCGCGGTGACCCTCAGTTTAGTGATATTAATCTTTCATGGGTCCTCATCTTCTTCTTCAGCAGCCACATTATAGTATTCCAGCACGTGGCTTAGCTGAGTAGTTCAATCAGGTTGAATCAGATCCAAAGGATCCTATGGTATCCTAAAGATTGATGTTTTAACTTCTTGTAGTGCTTCGTCAATTCAACCAAACCTGTCTTCGAAGTTGAACATCATTATGAACCCTTCATGCAAAATATCCCATTCGCCTGTGCCATGGCGGAGCTCTATCTCCAAGTACCAATTCATCAGGATGACATCCAAGGTGTGACAAAAAAAGTGCACCCATTCAGGTTGGGGCTTCGCTCCATAGGCCTTAGCCCATTTAGCCAAATGTGCGTGCGGATCTTTGTTCCCATCATACTTGTCTATCACTCATACCTTCGACTTCCTAAAGCGTGTTCTCATCATCCTCCTACACTCGTGCCAATCATCAAAACTACCCTTGTGCGTACCCCACCATCTCACTGGACACACTGCCCAGTCTAAAGCCCTGAAGCACTACTTCTCTGATAATTCCCTCTCAAATGCATCCAAAAACACATCCACATCATTTAAGCCATAATGAGTGGGCAGATTTCTTACCTCTAACGACACACAATGCAACTATCGGGTCATCATGTTACAGCTCAGCATGGTTACTTCATGTAGCCAATTCTACCAGCGCTCTAATTCTTCGTTCCAGTCTGAGTTGCAGGAACTCTCACTATCCCATGTAATTCGTCCATCCACTATCGGATTCACCCAATCTTGGTCTCACGCTGTTATTTTATATATGCAGTCCAAATTGTCATCACTTTCGTAATCACGGACTAGTTCAGTATAGCATGATGCTTCAACAGGATCTAGGGGTACTATTACGTGAAGAGATTTCTTTTCAAATATCATCTTTTACTTCTTTAGGTTGATTACCCCGTTCATGTCAGTAACCCAATCAATGCCAAGGAGCGCAGGGTAGGGGTTGTTGTCATCCATAATTTGTATTACTTCAAAGTCAGCGAATGCACTTGCGCCTTCATTATCTATAGTTACTCCTTGTAGCCATCCCATGGGGATGATATTCTACTGATTTTCCATCCTTAACTAAGTTGGAGACAACTGCAGCATGGGTCTTCCCATCCGCTCCCAAGTCTGCTTCGGCAAAACATTCGCATCTGACCCCAGTTCGAGAATAACTTGATCCATTTCGTATTCTCCTATTTGCGTGGTCAATCTCATCTCACGTCCTGTCCTTGTTTTATGCTTACCAATATTTCGTACCACACACAGTTCACCCGGAGTGTTTTCGACACATCTATTTATAAGTTCCTTTAACCCCTTCACAACCTTGCTACCACGCAACAACTTCATGCAGGTCTCTAAAAATGTTGTAAGCATAGAAGGGTCCATTTCCTTAACAGGTTTATCCCGGATCCCTGAGGTAGAGGCCTCAACGAAGCTCTTCTTCGTTTCCATGAATGTTTCGCATGCACACTCCAAATAAAATTCAGCCTCCTTACTAGAGCTTTATGAACCCATGTGTTGTCTTTGGGTTGTTTCCCCTTATTGTCATCCGTTGCAATTCCACTTCAAAGCACTATATTTACATTCGGATCCTCTTTGCGAGGCTTTGCCTTCATCATCTACAGGTTTTGAGTCAGCTATGGTAGTAGCACCCCTTTGTCACGTATCCTCGCTATCAGTGTAGGACAGTCCTCCGTCTCATGATCAAACTGAGTACAATATTTGCATGACGGATGCGTTGGGTTAGTGCATTCACGGGCATAGTGTCCTGGTCCTCCACAATTGTAACAGATCAGTTGTCCCCGACCTCTTCCAGGTCCTCCTCTGCCTTGGTCTCGTCTGCGCCCCTGAAAGCATGTTTGTGCCATCCCAGTGCTCTGGTTAGGAGGCCATGTTTCTGCCTAAACTCTATAGGTAGGTGTTTTGTCCATCATTAATTCATAACTTCAGCAGTTGCGCTCATCATGCCCTACCGACTTGCAGAAGTTGCAGAATAGTTGTTGTGGTGTTTGTACAAAGTTGTGCAGCAAATGACAGTAATCAATCGTATGTTTCCCTACTACCTAACATATAGCGCACCACAACGCAAGCCCCGCACTTGGTCCTGCTTGGGATTCTAGCCTCAAAGGCATTGGTCCTCCTCCTGCAATATAGTTTGCAAAGACCAGGCAGTGGTATTTGTCATGCCCCTAACCTTTACATTTCAGGCACCATATCTCGTCATATACCTCCGGTCAAATTATTTTGTCCTACTTCAAACTTTTCATTTCGAGGCAAAGATTTTGCAAATGCACATGGATCTACTGAACCCCTAGATTTAGATCTTGCATTGGTGTTTCATGCAGTCTTATTGCAATCTCCAAGGCCTCTGCTTGAGTTGTAATCTTCTGTTGTGACAGTGAAACCCTTTGGTGAGGCGAAGCCACGAACCACTCGCAGTGCTGTCCATCTGTTAAGTTCATGTTAGCTTTGTGGACTTTACACTTCAATCTTTGATCCAATTCTCAAGGTGTCTCACCTAGTTTCATCGTGATTTTCTTGAACCCCACAATCGAATGTGCCCCGGATTTAGGCCTACTGAACTCTTTATTTAGCACGGTCTGGATCTCTACCAACCCAGCGTTTGGGTTATCATTAGAGTACTGATGTACCAAGTTAGCACACAATCCTATAAAGCACTAACCAGCGTTGCCTTCTTCATGTGATAGTCTGTGACGCCATGAGCTTCCCATACAACTTTTACGACGAACCAGAATTGGTCCGGGTGCTCATTTCCCAAACCCTTAAACAAAGGAAGCTTCACTGAATTTTCCATGTTGAACTGGGGTGGAGGTGGTGGTGGTGTGGGCAAAGCTATAGGTGGTGATGGTGGTGTAGGTGGAGGTGGTGTGAGTGGAGGTGGTAGTCGCAGGAACCCTCATTTATCAACTGAACTGCACTTCGTAGAGAAGCCTGCGCTACTCCCTCTTCATCAATCAAAGGAAGTGAAATCAGTGGGCTATATTTAGGACCCTTTCTTCCTTCGTTCCTGGAAGTCTTTCCACTTCACGTAGCTCTGAACATTAAGGTAGCTTCATAACCTATTTTTCGCATAATAACATCGTAATCCAAATGTTTAAATAATTCAAGTACTTACCTCGCGGACCTTTGAAAAAGCGTCGCTCTGCCTCGCTGTAACTGACTGAGGTATTGACCACGAATTCTGTCACAAACCCCCTTATTATACGATCAAGCCAATGATTGATAGCACGGGCGATCCTATCCTTAGAAGCTTCCAGTCTCTGTACTAACTCCGGGGTCCAGACAATAGTACCGTCAAGCCTCCACCTTCCTTGGCTATCCGCTAACTTCGCGATCCACCTGTATAAATCAATTGGAAAGGAACAAAAGAAGATCTCATGGATTTCTGTATACAGGTAGCTGTCTAGCCACTGTTACTTTGTCAGCCGTGGATTTCTGTTCTCTTGTGCCGAGAATTTATGGATCTTCCTATACAACCAGTCTTCGACCTCTTTCTTAGTTGGATTCTAGTGATACGACATCACACATCTCTCATGCAGACTCCGGTCCTGACAATGAATCCATTTGTTAGCTTTGTGGGCCCTGATCCAAGTTCAGCATTAGTTAGCCAAACAAATCCCTACACTACTGGCCCTTTCGGCATCAACCCGTGGAGCGCAGACTGAAGTCTCACCCGAAGCATTATGGGGGGATGCTAGAACCAATTTCCGCACCCTGAGATGGTCGTGATGTCGATTTATACCCTCTGCCCCTACTTTCGCGTAGGTCTCTAAGCCTTAGGGATTTATCAATATACCCTTTATTCTGCCCTTTAGTACCTTTGCGAAGGCTATGATTGACCTTCGCGTAGCCCTAACCCGTGGTTCAAGTACTTTCACGTAGCTATGACAATGTATTGTATAGGTTCCCATGTTATCTCAAGTGTGTTACTTATCTTACTAATCAATCGCATTTAGCGTTGCGTAAACTGATATCTTTACTTGCGTTCAATTAACAAATATAATCACATACATTTGTGCATAAAATAAACATTATAAATTAAACCCAAAACTCAATATAATTAGATGCATTAACAGAGACTAAATACATAGTAATTGAAAAATACTTCTCTTTATTGGTATCTTCCAATTTAATACAAACTCTATCTACCCTGCGCACACAACTGTAGGGGTCCGCGCACTCACCTGTGGACTTCCACCCTAGGCCTCTACACACTCAGCTGCAGAGCCTCTACCTATGCTAAGACCCGAAAACAATTAGACTTCTCTACCAAAACTCCAATGCTTAATTCTTGTCCCACTGCCTAGAGCTTACTTACTTAGCTCTTTTTTATACAATCCCATGGTCTGCGGACCATGGGTAGATCTTTACATCCAACTTGACACTTTACAAAATAAGGGTGGACAACCCTTTATGACTCTTGACACATTTGCGCTCCGCGACCACAAAATGCGGAGACTTTACAATTTTATTACAAAATTGTCCCAAAAAATGGGCTTTTAGCCCCAAAACTACTCTTGGGGGAACCTATTCCCAACACATTATTCTTAAAATTCCTGACTATTATCACAATATAAAGAGGGTTCATTATTTTCTATTGAATTTAAAATTTGATCCTCTTCATTTGTTTGTGCAATAGTGAAAACTGGTTGTATATCATTATCATCATCTATCCATTCTTCATTTTCTACTTCTATCATTGTTTTTGCAGGTGGGTACAATGTAAATTTATTTGTCGAGCTTCCATCCAAGATAAACATGTCTCCTAATATACAACTAATAAAAGCATCAGCTATAGCTAACCATGGCCTTCCTCAAATTAATGGATGTCCTCCTAAATTATTCTTGGGTGTTAGAATCATAAAACAGGATATTCCCAAGAATCTAAGGATACATATATATCTTCTAACAGAGCATCAGGTTGAATTACAGACCTATCTACTAATTGTAACAATGTTGGTGTGTATTGAAGATTAGGAAGCTTCAATTTATCCATAGTTTGTTTGCTCATTATATTTATGGCTGCTCCTAGATCAATCAGTGTGTTTGGTATTTCAATTCCATTGTTGTGTGATTTCACAATGGGGCTTCCTGGATCTAAATATTTTTGAATTGTAGTCTTCCCCATCATGATATATGAAATTCTCCCGACTAGTTGAATTCTTTTTATTTCTTTTCTTTTTCTTCGTAATCCTTGAGTACTCAATTCCTTTTTTTTTTTTGCAAAAATATGTATTTCTTTTATTGCTTGTAATAAATGAATTTTTATACAGACATTTTTCAATTCATCTAACATATCATAATTATGAAATGTGATTTTTTTTTTCTACTCCTTTATCTATTTTCAACCTTTCAGGGAAAGGTGGTCTTGAGATAGATACTGAAGGTTGTTCTATAATAGGAGTATTATTAGAATGTGTAGAAACTTTTTCTGTTTCAATATTTTCTTTATGAGGAAGGGAAATCTCTTCTTCAGAGTTATTATTATATTTTAGAGAATTATTTTCTGTTTCCTGAATAACAGTTGATGGTTTCTTCCTTTCCAATACTCTACCAGAACTTAATTCAACATTATTCAGAACTAATGGAGTTATCATATAAGTTTGAGGATTACATCCTTCTAAGTTGTAAATAGGTTGTGAAATTCTATTGTTTGGATTTGGGAGTGCTTGAACGAGTAATTGATTTGGTCTTTGTGGCAATGGAAAATAAAGTTGTGGATTTTCATTTTGAGCTTGAGCTTGAGGTAACTGGTTGGTTTGAGGGAAGTATTGTGGTGGAAAATTTGGATAAGGTGGTGGATATTGTTGATATTGAGAATGTCTTCCATAAGGATATTGCAATCCTTGATTCCAAGATTGTGGTTGAGCCCAAGGCTGCCATGGCATAGGTGGATTCCAATTATTTTGTGAATATTGTGAAAATTGTTGAGGATTAAAACCTTGAATTTGATTTGTTTGAGGATTTTTCCATGGTCTTTTGGCAATAAAGTAAAGAGGGTATACCTGATTTGGCATTCCTTCTTCACTAAACACAACCTTAAGACCTGGTATAGAGGGAAATTCTTTTATATCGTGATTTTCCGCACATATAACACAGGTTTATATGCTTTTTAAATCTAAAAGACATTCTCTTACAACATGTTTCTTTCTACACCTAGGACAAAATATGGATAATACAACATTTTCGGCTTTCTGCTTGTTTTGTATTTTAAGGGTGTCAATTTTCTCATTGAGACTCCCTAAAATATATGTTTTAAAGTTATCAAGAAAACTACCTATTTATGCCCTACTTATTGTCCTAACTATAGATTTATTTACTCTTGATAAAAGAGGGTCCATTGGACTTTTCCCCGTTCTTGCTTTACCTCTTAAAATATGTACACATAAATCACAAATATCTACAAATGGTAACTAAGAAATATCTCTTTTTCCCATTAGATTGAGAATATAAATTCACTCATCTTTAATGGATTTGAGTAAGAGAGCTTTCAAAGTTTCCTCATCCAGATTATTCATTTTTTCCCTTTTGATATTATAAACAAATCTTTCGACAAAATCTTCAAGACTCTCATCTTCTTTTTGTACCATTTTTAAGACAACATCTTTAATTATATGAGGCATACAATAATCCTTGTATTTCTCCAAAAATTCATCTTTCTTTTGTGCCCATGTTCTTATAGAATTCGTTCCTAAACTCATAAACCATTTTAACGTTGAATCCTTTAAGGTGGCAGGGAACAATTTTAGTTTTTGAGCATCATGTAGATAATCGTATGACCTACGTAATACTTCAAATTCAAAGAGAAATGTCTATGGGTATTCACTTCTTATTCCATGAAAACTAGGGAGGATAGAAGACGATATGTTTTTCATTATTAATGTTGTATCCTCATCAAGGATAGGGAATCCAAAAGGTTTTGGATCTCCTCTTCCTCTACCTCTACCACCTCCCCTTCCACCTCCTCTATTTCCCCCTCTTCCTCCTCCTCCAATCCTATTTTGTTCACCATTTACATTGTGTACTTCTCCTTCTCCTTCATCCATGATGGATTCCTCAGAATAAATATCTAGTTCTAAAACATGATTATCTAGCTTTTATTCTAGTTCTTCTAGTTCCTCTATCAATGGTTTGAAGTAAGTTTCTTCTTCTTTTGATGAATTTGGTGAACCTCTAGATTGGATTTCGGATCTCAAGACTTCAGGAAGACTATATTGGCCTGCTATGGATGGAATTCGAGTTTGCATGGGTGGTGTGGCACTATGTGGTCGTGGTGGAGTGAGTGATGATGTGGGAATTAAACTTCTTCCTTAGACTACAAAAATACCTCTAGAGTCTCTTTCCCTATGCATATCATGTTTTTATTTGATTTTTTTTAAGGCTTCTATATACACTTCCCCGGAAACGACGCCAAAATGTTTGGTCAAATTAATATTCTTAAATTGCAAGCATAAATTATCAACCAGAGTTGGTAAACTTATGAAGTGAAAGTGAACTACTAGACGCCTTTCCTTTAGTTTGTAAGATGGTGGTTATATTTGTTTTGGGATTTTCATTGTTATCCAGGTTCCTATTAGATTAGAGTTAGATTTATACAAATTAATAAGTGGATGTTAAGCTATTGCTAGATTGATCTACCATGTCATACCTATATTAAGTATTGTTCTAAATCATCTTATGTTAATCATTCTACCATTATGAATCTATCCTAAACACCTTGCTACTATAAAAGAAAGTATTGAAATTCAAATGATTATAAGAGAAAGAAAATGATCCTTCAAAATATGTCTGCAAAGTATATACAAACTTTGATTCTAAAAAGCATGAAACTAATCTTCTAATGCTGACGACATAATATATACAAGTCCTGATTCTAAAAGCATAAAATACTGACTGTAATCAAGTGAAAAGCATTGAAGAAATAAACCATTAAACGACTATGAAGAAATTTAAGTGCAAATGAAATAATGGAATGATAAACGAAATAAAGAGATTTAACTGAGTTATAACGAAATGATGAAATAACGAAACAAGGAAACTAAACTAGAACGAAGTGTAATAACATAAAGTGATAAAATGAAATAAACTAAACCTCGACTATCTGTAGGGGCCCTCTGCATACAATAGGTGTAAATCACTCTCACATACACATCAAATAACATAAAGGTAACTTTAATTCAATATGAGAACAAAGGTCTATCTCACAATTCTTCAGAAATTTAACTATTACTTCCTTCCTTATCCTTTACAGTGGGTACATGTTTATATATAAAATGTGTGCTCAACAGTTTGAGACTTCTACACTACATGTCTTTTAATCTATCCTTATTTAAATTCGAAACTTAACAGTAAAAGCATTATCTTGATGATTTTCTATTTGGAAAGCAAATCAGAGTAACGTGATGCATTCATACTTTTGATGCTACTTGTTTGACCCGTTCCTTTGATCATGCCATTGTTTAGTTCCTTTAGTGAATTGGCTCGAGCAAATAGGAGGAGATCCATGAGGGGATCAATCCTCAACCTCCCATGTTCTTCTTTTCTTCGTTGGCGCACCAGAACCTCGCAAACCATGGAGATAGCTACAAATTTGTAAAATAGTTGTAGAATCATGTTAATTCTGTAGCCAATGCAATATTTAACATAACAATAACACACATTAACGAATATGAAAAATAAGACACATGAGAGCTTTTACCTTATCAAAATCTATGATTTATTGCTTTTATTGAGTTGATAGCGATGCTGAAAAAGAGGAAAATGGAGGAAAAAGGGTGTCAAATCAAAACAGTTATGGAACTCTACAATCGAAAAGGCCATTTGTTATTAAACATATCTCCTTTGAAACACAAGATAATATTATATATGTGGAGACAAATCCTTATCTACATTAAGCGAAGAGCATGAATTTGTCACTCTACCTTCCTTGGGCCCAAATAAGTATCTTCGTTGAATTATATTACCACTGGTGTTAAATTCATGACCTGCTTTAAGTTCACATTCCCTAATGGTCCATTCAATCAAACATATCAGCCTTGCGAGGATGCATGGGGAAGGTAGGTGCCTTTTAATTTGTTCATTTTCATTTCATCAAAATGTAAGCTCTATTAATCATTTTTTATTTTAATTTGTTACAAGGAACTTCATGGAATCACTGGTTTCACATGTGCCTATGATGGTATTGGCAGGAAATCATGACATAGAAACTCAAGGGGGAAGCATCCAATTTGCATCTTACAATTTCATTTTCATAGTCCCATGTAAGGAATTTGGATCCTACAATATCTCTATTACTCTTTTAACACTGGAGGAATACACTTGTGTTTCTAGCATCATACTGACTATACGAGAACTAGTAAGTTATTTAATGTTATATTCCATTGGCTTTGTGATAATATTACCATTTGTCGATTCTTAACAATAGCTTTTATTGCTTTTAGGTGAGCAATATAAGTAGTTGAAGAGAGATCTGATGAACGGGGATCAAAGTATTACTCCATGGCTAAATGGCATAGCCCTTGATATAATAGTTACAACAACCGTTAACAGGAAGTCGAATGTACGAGTCAAGAGATGGAGGATCTGATTTACCTATATGGAGTGGACATTTCTTTTCATTGACATGTAAGGGGCCATTAACAAATGGCCGTGGTCTAATTATTCCAAATTGTTTCTATGTTTCTTCCTATTGTGTTTGAAATTTAGTATATATTTACTAGAATTATAGGTTGAGTTGTGTAATGTGCACAATGTAGGTGCTGGAATAGTTTTATAGCCTTCTAAGTACATTAATACAATAAAAAAATACATTTTAAATAACCAAAATCACTGGGAAAATTGCAGTGAAGAAAACCCAAAACTTAGAATAGTTTGTCGTCGCTCTTATTCTCTACCAATATGACAATAATCACATAGAAAATATATTAGCTTCTCTTATATGTTCTCTGAAGCTCCTGAACCTTGTGTATCAAACTATAGGTGAATTCATATGAGAAAATTATCCGAGTTTAAAAGTATGGGTTGGATCCATGTAGCCCTGTCTATATCACTATTGGGAATGGAGGAAACTTTTATGCAACCAGCTCATAAAATAGAAGAAAAGATAGATCAACGACTTCAAAATCAGCCTCTTAGAGGGGAAACCTCCTTTACATTACACAAATGAACAATTCTTGGATGATACAAATGACAAGACCTCCTTTCTATATATAGGAGTCTAAGGAGTCCCAATACAATCAAAGCCAACATAAAAATAATATTGTTGGGGCACAACAATAATAGTAGTGGGCTTCTATGGGGCATAATAATAAAACATGGGGACTATATGGGCACAATAATACAATAAGGGGGTTGCACTAATAACAATAAGGGGTTACACTAGTAGTATAGGGACCTAACATGCCCCTATCATTCAAAAAGTGTTGTCCTCAACGCTTGAGTAGTTCTAGATGCTTCTGTATAAAATTATCATCCTCCCATGTGGAATCTTCAATGGGTAAGTTCTTCCACTTGATGAGATACTCTAAAATTTGTCAATTCCATAGCTATCGATTTTTTATTTTTATGACTGCTTCTGGTTCCAATATGATTTTTCATTCCTCATCAAGTTCTGGCAATATTGTTTGAACTGGGCTCTTCTCACCTATAACCTTATTTAAGAATGAAACATGGAAAACTAGGTGCACTCGGGAAGATATAGGAAGCTCCAATTTGTATGCCATAGTACGAATATTTTGTAACACCTTGTACGGACCATAATAATTTGGTGATAATTTAGTATGCTTCTTAGCTTGCTTGAGGGATATTTGTTTGTATGGCTGTAGTCATAGAAATACCCAGTCACCTACATCAAAACTTCTTTCGCTGCGATGTTGATATGCTTGTTGTTTCATTCTATTCTGCACCAAAGTGAGGTTATCCTTTAAGAGTTTGAGAACTTGTTATTGATGCTCAATGTGATCTTCCACTTCTTGAACCTTAGAACTTTCTTTTAAAGATGATGTGATGGATGGTGGATGATATCCATAAAGTGCCATAAATGGGTCATTTTTGCTTAAGTATGGATGGAAGTGTTATACCACCATTGAACCGGAGGCAACCACTTGACCTATTGTGTTTGTTTATCAAATAAAAAGCAACGAAGATATCCTTCCAAACATTTTTTCACTATCTTTGTTCACCCATCAAATTGAGGATGATAAGATGAGCTATGAGCTAACTAAGTACCCAAATATTCCACCTCTTGTACTCCAAAGAAACATTTGGATCTTTTTGCATATAATTGTTTCTCCTCCAATATTTTGAGCACCCTGTCAACATGGTGAACATGATCCTTCCAAGACTTGTTGTAGATTAGTATATCATCAAAAAGACTAATTTTTTTTTTCTAAGGAAGGGTTTGAAAATGGAATTCATCAAACCTTGAAATGTAAAAGGTGTATTGGTAAGGCCAAAATGCATGACCAAAAATTCATAATGACCCTCATGAGTTCTAAATGTTGTTTTTTGAATGTCTTCAGTCTTCATTCTGATTTGATGATATCTTGAACGCAGATCCAACTTGGTGAAGTAAATTGCTCGATGTAATTCATCCAATAATTCATTAATGACATGAAAAGGAAATTTATCTTTAATAGTAAACTTGTTGAGCTCCCTATAATCTGGAAACATGTACCATGATCCATCCTTCTTGTGTACCAATACCATTGGAGTAGAGAAAGAACTTTGAATAGGTCGAATTATACCAACCTCTAGCATTTCTTCAACCATGCGTTCAATTTCACTCTTTTGGGCATATGAATATCTGTAAGGCCTGATATTTGGGGGAACCTGGAATCAAATGAATAGCATGATCATGATTACAAATAGGTGTGATGCCTTTGGGAGTCTCAAATACCTTGGAATGATTGTCCAAAATGTTTTGGAGATCTGGGGAAATAGATGATTTTGATTTGAGAACCTCTAGTGAACATAATTGTGAAATTACGCCTCGTTGTTATTTCTTTAGAAGCTTTGTCATGTTGTTAAAGATGATTATCTTTCCTGGTTTCCCTTCGATACCCCTTTATTCAACTTCCTTTCCTTCTCAAAAAAATTTCAAGAAAAGTTCTTGAAAATTAAAAGCTATCGTACCCAAAGATTGTATCCATTGGACTCCTAGTACAAAATTTGCACCACCCATTGGAATGGAAAGCATTGGACTATTCAAGACATATTCTCCCATGGATAGCTTGATATTATGGCAATTTTCAGAGCAATTTATGGTTCCTCCATTTGCAACCATTACTTGACACTCTGGTGTTGGATATAGGAAGGAATTCAATTCCTTGCCTATCTTACAATGAATAAAATTATGGGTACTACCCGAATCAATCAACATTATTACCTTTTTCTTCTTGATATTCCCTTCTATCTTGAAGTTCGAGGAGTGTTAATTCCTGTCAATGCATTACAAGATATGGTCAGATTCACTTCTTCTTTCTCTGGGATTGGTTTCTGGTGTATATCCTCTTCTTTTGACGTTTCTTGTTCTTTTTCTTGCTCCTCTTCCCCATATATGTAAATTAATTTTTTCTCAACACACTTATGACCTTTAGTGTATTTTCTATCACAATTGTAACAAATCCCTTTTGCTCCTTTTTCTTCCAATTGTTGTGGTGTCAACCTTGTAGGTGGTGAAAGGTTAGGAGAAACAACACTTCCATCTTTATAGTTGTGAGTGGTAAGCTTCCTTGTTTCCTTAGTTTTGCTTTCTATTTTTCTTTCCAACCTAAATGCCTTCTCCAATGAATTAGGTTACCAAAGACGAACCTCATGTTGGATGTTATCCTTTAAAGTCCCTATGAACACATCAATCCTATGCTCCTCTGAAATATCTTTTACCGTTATATTCAATTTTTGGAAGTCCTCAATGTGCTCCATCATTGAAACCTTTTGTTTGAGACTTATCAGTTGGCTAAAAAAGGTGTTGCT
The DNA here is from genome assembly GCA_031772625.1 of Pinus tabuliformis. Lineage (NCBI taxonomy): Eukaryota > Viridiplantae > Streptophyta > Pinopsida > Pinales > Pinaceae > Pinus > Pinus tabuliformis. The sequence goes on along the minus strand of CM062815.1, from coordinate 71,938,643 downwards.
TTTTGTATCCTCATTTTTTGCTATCATTTCTTCCGTAAAATTTCCCAAGTGACAATTTTTTTACGAGAGCAAATCCATCGATACCATACAAACTAATTTGGTTCCAAATATAAAGTTGCAATGCATACCTTTTGTGTGTTTGCACATTATGGAGATCAAAATATTGCTCCATTTGTAGTATCCATGTTAAGGGATCCTTGCCATGAAAATTCCTCATATCGATATTTGGAACATGGTGGGTCTTCAATCCAACGTTAGAGTCTATGAAATCATGATTAACATTTATTTTTTTCTCATCATGAGTTTCCTTTACTACCCTTTCGCCATTAGTAAGCATTTATTGTAGCAACTTTGTCAAATATTTCTTCAAATATTCCATGTTTCCTTTAATTTTTTCTTCTATACCATCAATCTTAACTTCCACAACCTTTGAATTCCTTCAAACTAATTTTTCAACCAAACTTATGCAAAACTTTAAAACAACTACACACCTTTTTTCACTTTGTAGGAGCTCGATATTGAATCTATTGTATCTTTGTAATTTCAGATCTCCAAGGTATGAAATTACGTCTTGATGTAGCCCTTTGAGTCCTCTATCTAACTCCACAAGTCTGATTAAGATTGGATTCTCCAAGGAGGTGTTATGCTAAATCTCTCACGCTTACATGTTTATAGATTGGTTCAGTAAAGTGAACTTGTACGAAGTTCCACGTGTAATTGTTTTGACCTTAGGACCTGAAACCAATCTAAATAAAACTACATGCTATCCTCATTCTGTAACTTTTTACGAAATTGAAATCTAATGCCCAGAGAGAAATTAATGACGATGTTCCCCCGATCATATGTTTGGGATGTAATTCGGGAGGCTGCAAAAATCCTAAATGTCTTGTACCATATCGCCAAACATATAGTGAAACAAGATCTGAAATTAGGGTCTGAGCTTTTAATTTCAAAGTCTGAACCTTTGTAGAAAAAATATTATAGCGACAAATACCACGATGACCTATTTGCAATGGAATTATGTAGTTTGCAAAAACCCTAACTTCCTCAGATCATATCTCCGAAAATATAGCGAGAAAAGATTTGAAATTCAAACCTAAGGTTCAAAATTATTTCAGCTCAAATGGGGTTTTGTTTTAACTTCTGAAACTTCATAGAGAAAAATTTATATAAAAAATTCCACGATGACATGTTTGGAGTAGCGAAACCCTAGAATCCAAAGCTCTGATACCAAAGGTTATGCAACTAGCTCATAAAATAGAAGAAAAGATAGATCAATGACTTCAAAATCAGCCTCTTCGAGGGAGAAACCTCCTTTACATTACACAAATGAATGATTCTTGGATGATACAAATGACAAGGCTTCCTTTCTATATATAGGATTCTAAGGGGTCCCAATACAATCAGAGCCTACATAACAATAATATTGTAGGGGCACAACAATAACAGTAGTGGGCTTCTATGGGGCATAATAATAACAACATGGGGACTATATGGGCACAATAATACAATAAGGGGGTTGCACTAATAACAATAAGGGGTTACAATAGTAGTATAGGGACCTAACAAAAACATTGAGAGGATTTCCATGCATCATATCGATGAGCCTGGATACTGACCCAATATAACAAAAATGCATCTTGAATATGGACAGGTGTGTCCTTTAACATACACGCCGGGTCTAGCTAAGGGAAATCTATGCTGGGACATGCAGCCAAACTGGAGTACTTATAGAGAACCCATCTTTGGTCAAGGAATACTTGAGGTGAGACCTAACATCCATATTAAAATATCCATTCCAACCTTATACTTGGTAAGATAGCCACCAACTTATATTCTACAATTTTCCTTTTTCTTAATAATAGGAGAAACTTATCATGTTCTCCAAATGTCTTTGGATATGTGTTGTGGGTACAAAATTCAACTCACTCCTTATGGACATGGCACCAGAATAAAGATGCATATGGGAGTGTAGGCAACCAAATCTATATTGTTAGAGGCCTCTAAAAGTGTTCTCACATTCACAAGGCTAAAGATTGAAAAAATGAAGATGCCTATGTGAATGTCACACTTATGTGAAGTTATTGTTTAATTTGGTAACACCAAATTTAGAAGGACTTGTAATAAAGCATGCATCAAAGCTATGAAAAATAGGAATAAGGAGGATGATCTAGTTATCCTAGCGGAGAAATCTAGATGCGTTTCTTAGGGAGCATATTGTTCTCCAACAACATATTTGTTCATATTTTATGTTGTGCTGATGAGTTGGAATTTTATTATATGCTTACACATTTTTAATATATACAATTTTACCAAATCTCTTTACACATTTGTAATATAATTTCAAGTGAAAGTGGCACATAAATATTAGGAAAACTAACTCGCATTAGAGGCATAATTATTGATATGAACTAAAGAGAGAATGTTGGAGTTGATGTGGAAGGAGTTGGACCTATCACGTTAATTGAGAGTAAATATGACATCATAGTAGACATCCTTGAGACACTTGTGAAGATGTAATATCCCCCATGTCTAAGGCTCCACTCTCACAATAGATCTAATGAGTAAAAAGTGAAAAGGACTTCTAAATTGATCACTCTCACCTGAATAAGTACAACATCAAGAGGGTTAGTCAGAGGATGATTCGCCTTGACCAGTGGAATTTCATCTACCACTTCGAGTATAATGTGTTATTCCCCTTTTTAACTAAAGAAACCCATACTAGACTTCTCTATATCTAATCCCCCAATACTAAAATTATCCTACTTCTCTTTAATGGTGGGCCTTCCCCTTCTAGAGGAAGGTGTTTAAATATTCAAGACGGATATCTTGATGAACATATTTGTTTAATTAATGAAGCACGAAGAACCTATGAAAAACTAAACTCGAACTATATAACATACCCTTAGAAAAGCTAAGAATAAAATGAAAACCAATGGATGTAAGGGCATTATGGAGATTAAACTGGCACGATGAGGGCCTAGGTTTAGCCAATGAAGGTAACATAAATAATTACACCAACCTCCCTATACAATACTTTACTGGCATAAGTGACATATCGAGTGTCATGGAGCATCACCCCCTACTAGTACTAATCAATTAATGTAATTCCTATCTATTGTAGGTACTTCTTATGTGTAGTCACCTAAGTAGGTTTCCTACTGAATGGGAACTTAGTTACTACTTCACAATCAAAAGATTGTGGAAGAAGTCATGGCTTAGGAGTATACATCTGGGAAAAAACTAAGCTAATATGTCAAAGCTATGGGGAGAGCTAAGATGGATGCATAATACCTAAAGTATATCTAAGTCAAACTAGGGGGAACCAAAGATGGATAAATGAAACCCTTTTGAATACATGTCAAAGTTCAGGGGAGACCATTTTTTATACATGTCAAAAATTTAGGGGGAGACCCTTTTACATTTTTTCCTAGCCAATCAAGATGAGCACACATCAACTTGTCTTAGAAAATAGTGTGTGCCATGTTAGCTTAAGTGCATGCCATATTAGATTAAGCCAATATTTGCTAACATGTGCCATGTTAGCCTAAGCTAAGATTCACAGAAAATAGTTATAAATAATATTGGTGAGCACATTAGAATGCATCATAGTGTGGATCAAGATACTGAAGAAGTTTTAGGAATAAAGAAGTAGGGTATAAGAGGAGTTTATGTGACTACACGATGAAGGGCCAAAGTAAAGAAGAAATCTAAGGAAGAAGAGCAGAGTAGAGGATTGAGGAGAAAATCATATGAAATTTTGAAGCTTGAGATAGGAAGCATGAGGTTTGAGGGAGTGTTATAGACATTTTTGGGCACTGCAACCCCAATCATAAATGTCCATAAACCAAGGGCTCTTAAGTCCCTAAAAGTTTTGTTCCAACCCCTAAAAGAACAAGGTCAGCTGATTACATCATCTCCCAGAAGTTCTCCATGAAAAACTACTCAGAACTGGTCAAAACTCGACCATCTCACCTGCTCCATGGTCAAAGTGCGCTGCATCCCACCTAAATGCACATGGGAGGTGCGATGCATACTGAAAAGCCCTTCTGTGGGGTGCGATGGGTGAGAGTGGACAAATGGCAGGGTCAATCTGTGAGGTGGACGATCATGGAATCTTCCAGAAACTTCTCTTGTGACACTTGCCTCTTTTCATTCGCCCAGGGATGAGTAAGAGATCATCAATCTCCAAGTGGAATCAAGAACTATCAGAGAGAGGACACTAATCAAATGTCAAAAGCTAACTCACCCCCCTTGCAAACATCTATATATGGATCCCTCATCCCAGAGATCCAGAGGCTAGAATTTTGTATCTTGTAAGGAAGTGCTACTGGTTTCTTGGTGTAATATCATAGTGTTGGGTGATCTAAGCTTTTCATGAGGTGAAGAAGGGCTTTCTTGCTGAGAGGATGACGTTGGGTCATAATAATTGGTTGTGATCCTCTTTGCTATTCTTGATTATTAATAAAGCTATTCAAGTTTTCCTCCACATTCTTGTATGATTGATGATATATGCATTTGTGTGGTCAATATATATCTTGTCCTATATTGTTTATGATGGTAGATCTATGTTCTTGGATAGTGTTATGCTGCTTTGATTCTATAGGTGCTCTTTGAAGCTGGGTAGACGAGGAAGCAAGTGGCAAAGATCTATCAGAAGGGAGAGGAATCAAGCAAGGAGCCAAGCGCAAGACAGAGGTTGGTCTCCTTCTTTCCCCTCTTATCTACTTCTCATAAAGGAAAACGAAAGTAGTTTTAGTTTGTTTGTTTCTAAGGTAGCTACCAGCCTTAGTGGGACTAGCAGCTCTGCATAGACACTAGATTTCCCGATAACAAAATGGCGACTCCACTGGGGAGCGAATAGATTGTTTGTTTGTCTATATTTGTTTGATTTATAAACTTACAGACGGAGCCTGAAGTCAAGCCAGCTAGCCTTCGAACTGCATTTTCTATGCAAGTGCAAAGTAGATCAATGCTGCTTCAATCTATCTCTGGGTTTTGTTTATGAATTGAAAATTTGATTTACAAGCTCCCTAATTGCCCTTGTGGTGGCTCTAGTAACCTCCTTATATCTACCCCTGTGATTTATTTACTGATTACCACTTGCTCGGCCTAAATCCCTGAACTGAGCTGCAAACTGTGACCCGGAACCCAGTTGAAGTCTCCTCCCTGGACCATCGCATTGTCTCTTCTTTGAAATCTAGATGCATCACACTTCTCGTGTGTAGTAGGTGCGCTGCATCTCACTTTCCCTGTGTTACAGGTGCGCTGATTAGACAAGACCTCTTCTACTCTTAGATTTTGGTTTCTGTGTTCACTCTTTTCAACTCTATTCAGGAGTTTTGCTGTCTGTAGTCAGTATACCTCTGTTGGAACCCCCTTCCTTACCATTATTCCACATCCATTGCGCAAAGAACCGTAGATGATTTTATGTATTTTGAGCCATTTTCAGTTCTCTTCTATAAAGAAGTAGCGTAATTGAACTATCGTTTCTTTATTTGAAAGTGTCGCAAGTGTCATTTTCAGTCATAAAAGAGAATCCGATTGTTCTTGATAGTCGATTACACTATTACTCTTGAATTTGATTTGAATTAGTAGTTTTTCAAGTGTCAAAAGCAAGTTTTCAATTCCAAATCACAAAGTGTCGTCATTGTCTTCATTTTGTCTTGAAAAGAAGCTTGTTAGTAATGTCGCTTTGAAAAATAATTCAGATTTGCGCTTAGCTTTCTTTTTATCATTCACACATTAAGAAGGCTGAAAACAAATACATGCATGTGCATTTGCATTTAGACTGTTTGTTGGTTTGATTTAGGACAGTGCATATAGTGTGTGATCTCTACTCTATGTTGAAAGAATATCATCTCTCTTTCTTTAGTAGCTAGGATTTTCATTGCAAAAGAAGATTAAACGATTGTTTATCATATTAGATTGCATTTTAGGAAATTGTATATCTACATCACATGGTGAACCTGAAAGGAAAATTTCTTAAGCAAGATCAACTGTAAAATAAATTTAATGAATCTAAAAATGTTTTGGAACCTAACGCACAACATTTAGCAATCTAGGCTAGAGACGTATTCCGGCATCGTAAAGCCTGGTAATTGTTGTTTTCATTGTTGGTTGGGTGATTCCTCCACTTTGAGACAATAAGTGCCAGTACGGACTTGTGGTCCCACGTACTGTCGAGTATATATTGGGAGACCACAATAGGCTTTATCATTTATCCATAGGAAGCCATGTCTGCCGCCCTATCAATCGCAATGCACTGAACACAGCATTCGGGAAGATTGACTGTCGTACCGTAAAAAGTATTCTGCAGTTTTGTGATTAGTTTGGTAATCCCTCTGTCTATATTTCCAGAGTAGTCTCTTTCGTTCCTTTTTAGACTCCTTAAAGGAAAAGGTCCATCTGAGTGCTTGTCACTTCAAGCTCATTAAAAATCGAAGGCGACTAGAGTCATCTTTTGTTTTTTCTCGACTCTTAAAAATTGAAAAAACAAGTTGTGTCAAAGCGTCTAAAACTTATTTTAATCGGGATAAACATCACCTTTCCTATGTTGGTCTTAGGTTGAGAAAAATGGAGTCCACCAACCAAGGATTCCCCCTTGGAGGAAATCCTAGTCCTTTCTCCTCTTGGGGAGATGTTGGTGCACCCCATATGGCCACATTGTCACTTCCAGGATTGACAATCAGCTTGCCCGTATGGCTCTTCTCGACCTCTGTTGTTCAGAACACCGTGATTCCTGAACAATCAAATCAGCAACTAAATGATACCAGAGTTGCCCCCAAACCTGCTACTTCGTCCAATTCTCCCTCTCCTCCTTCCTCTTCGCTTGATGAAGCTGGTAAAACAAAAAATCAAGTAACCAAGAAGAAGAAGGAGAAGAAGAAGAAAGAGAAAAAGAAGGAGCCAAAGACGAAAAAGGGCAACCAGGCATCGTCTAGCAAAAATCCACACACTGCACCGTCCAGGCCTAAATCTCCATGTGTCATTTGCAAAGGAGACCACTATCATCGAGATTGTCCTTGCATCCCTCGGATCTTAAGGGACTGGTCTCCTCATTTGCACAATCCGGTGTCATCAACCTCTAATGATCATGTTGAAAATACACCGTCAACTAGTGAAAGTGAAGCCCCTGGACAAAAAGGAAAATGTAAATTTCCTTGTAAACTGTGTGAAGGTGATCATGCCGTCCACCATTGTCCCTTCTTAAACAAGGCTAAAAGAGTTTTGGACGACCATCTGGTTTCACCGTTACAACTTCCTCTTGGATATAAGAAACTCTTGCCGAGTTCGTCACTAGTTGAAAATCCGGCTGACAGGCCATTATGGTCGGCCGAAGCATCTATCATTGAAGATAAACCATCTGAATCCACACCAGACGAAAGTCAAAAGGTCGAGGCGGCAATTGACCCGGTCTTACCTTCAGAGGATCCATCTTCAGATGATACAGTCACCGGAGAGAACAAGAACGACACCGTCCAAATTCTCTTCGTAAGCATAGACTCCGATGAACATGGGAGCAGTCTACCCGTTCCTTTACCGCAGGAAGGAAGTTCGTCAGAGTCGTATCTGGCCATCTATTCGGTCCCACCTCTAAGCAACCTAGTTGTTTCCTTTGATTGGAATCTACTAGGCAGACCCCGCTTACCGGCTAGTGTACCATTTTGAATCATTGCTCAAATATATAGAATGGTCATGGCTGGTACCATCATAGATGAAGGGGCTTCTGTGAGTATCCTTTCCTCAACTTCTTGGAAAGCACTTGGTTCGCCATCGCTTTTTCCTGAAATGAGAAATCTAATAGGCTTTGACAAAGGAACTAGTCGACCATTAGGGATCCTTCCCAATGTGCCGATAACATTGAGAAGGAAAACTATTCACATGAACATAATCGTAGTCCAAGGACCCCTGGATTATAATCTACTCCTTGGACGCGACTATATTTATTGCATGGGAGCCATTGTCTCCTCACTCTTTAGAGTAATGTGTTTTCCGCATGAAGGAAGAGTGGTCAAGCTCATAGACCAGCTTTCATTCCCTGGTTCACACATAGCAAATAGTCAAATACCATCCCTGAATGGTCTTTTCACGCAAGGAATGTCTCATCAATCCCCAGTCCATCCTCCAGATGAGCGCGAGTGGTTCGGAGGACATTACTGAAACCCTGGGGGCATGCACCCTGTCCTGTTTTGACAGGAAAACCTTGGGTATAGGGTAGGTTTCTGTGAAGGATATATGACTAGTTTATGAGATTAGACTGGAATAAGATTCCTTCGTCAAAGTTATGTGAGTGGATCCAGTTGTGCCACTCACCTTTGTTTATTTCGGTAGACATCACCGAGGAAGTGTTTTGTCTGAAGTATGGATAGAACAGTCTTTGGTAACCCGGAAATTTTTCGCTATACTCAGGGGCATGCAAACCTTTTGGCGTGCAAGCGAAGAGCGACCATTTATTTTTTAAATTTGTAGGTCCTCTAACCCTTTAAACTCGTAGGATTGGTCGTTTCCTAACTTGCATAAAGAAAGGATGCGGGCAAAGCTTTGAAAAAATTCCATTTTAAATGAGACATCCTTATTATATGACTAGATTGAGCAGTTTTAACGCGGAATTCAAGCTCGTTAAAAAATAAACATAAGCAACGAGCAAATGTTCCCCCAGAGTTTAAGCTAATTAAAAAATGAACCAATTTCCTGTAAATAACCATCGTGAATGCATTATCATCAGCCTTTTAAGCCTTGGTCATGTTCTCATCATCACCTCCACTCTGTATTGGCCGATCATTCACCTCCATTTGATTGTTTACCCTTTTTGAGGAGCCGCTGTGAGATGTGATCCTGTTAGCCATCCTTGTGACACTTCCGTGATTGGAAAATTCCAAACCTTACCCGGAATTAGCTGCTACCCAAATTTATCACTCGTTCCTCAAAAAATGAGTCTCCTTTAAGCTCTTTTCAACTGACTCGTAAAATATGAAAAGATTGCCGAGTAATTGGCCTCTCCAACTCGTTAAAGTGACCGGAAGTGCTATCCCTCCTTTAGATTTTAATCTTTTTGGACCTGAGGGATTATTACACAAAAAGATCGAGCACTTGTTTTGTTCGGCTCGTAAAAAGTACCGAAAATTCATCCCTTTTGTATTGTTTTATACTTTTTCAGACTTAAGGGATTATATGACGAAAAAGGATTATTGGAGTTTTCTTTACATCCCTTTTCAGACTCTCTAAAATTGAAAAGGACCGAGTTATCTTTGTCGTTAAACTCGTTAAAACCGAATAGCGACAAACTTGTCCATACAGACAAGAACGAGTTTCACTATCGCTAGGCTCGTTAAAACATAGCGATGGGTTTGCCTGAATGGTAGATTTTAGAACAAGCATATGTTATCCTCCTCAAGCTTGACAAAAATAAAGAGGTACTGGTCAGCAATGACTGGGGAAAAGTTCGGAAGAAAACTTGAAAAAACTTTATTGGTAGCAAGTCGCTCTTGAACATGACACTTTCACTCCGCATCCGAGTCGGGTTGGGTTGTTCCATTCACTGGTCATATCACCATGGGTCCGTCACACCATCCACATTTGGGGTTAACGCTACCAATCCATCATGTCAATGTTGCCGATATGTTCAAGAGAAGTTGCTCAGAGAATTCACCTGTGTCTCATCCACTGCAATACATTTACGCTCCATCCTTTCATGACCGCCACCCTGAACCTTATGTCATCAAATCGTTTTCACCTCCATTAAAATCATTTGATCCGTTCCATGTAATTGATGTGGGATTCACTAAGGCCCTCCTATGATGGATCGCTTCTTGTCGACATCAGCTCGTTATCCAGGAAGTCGATCTAGGAACAACCCTTTCAGTACTTTGAAGCTTGCATGCCTCAATGGCAAGTTTCTCACTTCCGGCGACAGGTTTACATCAATGGCCTTCGACCGAAAGATTTTGCGTGGTGTTCGACGCCAAGTCCCTTATTAACACCACGTGAATTTTACTATAGTACCTTGAGGGTCATCATCATTATCGGTGATTCCTCTTGCACCTGTTAACAGCTTACATCATTGGCTGGTAATCATGCGATGTCTTTCCATGTTCGATTCCAGAACATCTCTCACATGGATCGACTTGTATTTTGAGTGAAGATCGAACGAGATTGAAGACCCCGGATCTAGTTTCATCCATCTAGGCTGCAATATATATTCAGGAAAATAAAGACATCAAATGTACATCATTACTGCATAGATAATCATCCAATCCAAGGGATGATGGCTCTACCAGAATCATCAGTCTGCACTCAGACGCTTGTCTGTCTTATGTACATAAAAATGAATTTATAAAGCTGAGCATGGGAATGCCCGCCTCAGCTAGATCATGAAAATATTATGAAGATAATGTATTGTATTGTATCTTATTATAGGCCGCCTTCCAGCTTGAAAACACTTCGGATCCTCATGATAAAGCATTTCACCCGACATCAAAAGATTAACAACTTCATGCTTTAGGGGGAAAATGTTATAGACATTTTTGGGCATTGCAACCCCAATCATAAATGTCCATAAACCAAGGGCTCATAAGTCCCTAAAAGTGTTGTTCCAACCCCTAAAAGAACAAGGTCAGCTGATTACATCATCTCCCAAAAGTTCTCCATGAAAAACTACTCAGAACTGGTCAAAACTGGACCATCTCACCTGCTCCATGGTCAAAGTGCACTGCATCCCACTTAAATTCACACGAGAGGTGCAATGCATACTAAAAAGCCCTTCTATGGGGTGCGATGGGCGAGAGTGGACAAGTGGCAAGGTCAATATGTGAGGTGGAGGATCATGGAATCTTCCAGAAACTTCTCCTGTGACACTTGCCTCTCTGCATTTGCCCAGGGATGAGTAAGAGATCATCAATCTCCAAGTGGAATCAAGAACTATCAGAGAGAGGACACTAATCAAATCTCAAACGCTGACTCACCCCCCTTGCAAACATCTATATATGGATCCCTCATCCCAGAGATCCAGGAGGCTGGAATTTTGTATCTTGTAAGGAAGTGTTGCTGGTTTCTTGGTGCAATATCATAGTGTTGGGTGATCTAAGCTTTTCATGAGGTGAAGAAGGGCTTTCTTGCTGAGAGGATGACGCTGGGTCAGAACAATTGGTTGTAATCCTCTTTGCTATTATTGATTATTAATAAAGCTATTCAAGTTTTCCTCCACATTCTTGTATGATTGATGATATATGCATTTGTGTGGTCAATATATATCTGGTCCTATATTGTTTATGATGGTAGATCTATGTTCTTGGATAGTGTTATGCTGCTTTGATTCTACAGGTGCTCTTTGAAGCTGGGTAGACGAGGAAGCGAGTGGCAAAGATTTATCAGAAGGGAGAGGAATCAAGCAAGGAGCCAAGCGCAAGATAGAGGTTGGTCTCCTTCTTTCCCCTCTTATCTACTTCTCATAAAGGAAAACGAAAGTGGTTTTAGTTTGTTTGTTTCTAAGGTAGCTACCAGCCTTAGTGGGACTAGTAACTCTGCATAGACACTAGATTTCCCAATAACAGGGAGGATTTGTAATTTGGGGTGAAAATTAGGTGAAATATTAAAAATTATTGAGGAAAGCTAAAAATTCCATTATAATGTGAAAGTTGTAGAAAAAACAAGGTACACTTTGAAACGGGAACTGATACTGTTACCCGTTTCGTAGAGATAGCAAAAAAGTGCCCTGATTTTGAAAAGGGGTGATGCAGAACACACATGTTTTTTTTAGAGCATAGTTTTTGGCACTTTAATTTTTTTATGTACATTGTGTTTTAGAATGGTAGTGTTTTTCATGCTGATTTAAAAAAGTGGTAATTCTGCATCAGACCCTTTTTTTAAAAGACATATTTTTTGACTTTAAATTTTCTAATGTATGAAATGTAAATAATTATTTTGTAAATTTAATAATTTTTGAAGTGATTGTTTTCTTAACATTTTCTTGTTTTTATTTTAATTTTAATTTTTTTGTAGTGAGGTTTTAATCGTTTTGCTTTTTTAAAGTAGAAGGTCGATATTTTGAATTTTCAATATTCTACATATTTATACATCTTTAATTAATTTTTCAATCCACATGAAATAATTGTTTCTAAAAGACAATATTTTTTAACAATGGACATAAAAATAATTGTTTTGATAGTTTTTTGTTTGTTTGTTTGTTTGTTTGTTTGTTTTTTTTTTTTTTTTTTTTTTATGAATTTCATGTCAAAAAATAATAATAATCACTTTTTTTTTTCAAAAAGTAATGATTAACTTAAAAATTAATGCGAAAATCACATATTACAAATATTGAGTGCATAACAGTATCAGTTCCCATAATCAGAATCGAATAACCACTGCCTAACTACCCATGGGGGTGGCTATTCGATTCTCGGAATAGAATACCCACCACCCGACCACCCCTACGGGTGACCGAGCGGTGGCCATCTAATTCTGAGAATCAAATAGCCACCACCTGGCCACCCCTACGGGTGGTTGGGCGGTGGCTATCCAATTTCGAGAATCGAATAGCCACCCTGATGGGAAATCGGGCAATGGCTATTCGATTCCGAGAATTGGATAGCCACCCCCCAAAAAAAGTGTTATTCGAGCATCAACACTTTTTGTTTTAAGGCTGTTTTTTGCACAATTTTTGCACATAAAAATTCGGTTTTACTGGCATTTTTTTAAAATGTTGAAAATTAACCCTAAAAAAAAAAATCCATCGTTCTATTATCAGCACTTTTCATTTTCAGGCTGGTTTTTGCACAATTTTTGCACAAAAAATTCGTTCTCACTGCCATTTTTAAAACATGTTCAAAATTGACCCTAAAAGAAAACCATCGTTCGAGTATACACACTTTTCATTTTTAGCACTGTTTTTCATGTTTTTTCGGGGTTTTTTGGGTAGAGTTCTCGTTTTGGGTTTATAGACTTTCCCATTTCAAACTTTACATTGTTAAAACCAAAAGTCGTGGAGCTCACTATGCAAATTAACGGATAGACAATTTATTGGCAACACCAAACCTTTGGCATATCAAAACCTTTATAAAAGTTGTATTTTCTAGAACACCAATATCTTAGTATAGATAAGCCCCTACTTACACCCCTTGTTGTGGAAGTGTTTGACATTAGCACTTATAGCCACAAGCCCTATGCATATTGGACTTTTGATTAAAGATAATTTTTGTAGTTTTTTGATAGTTTTATATATTAACTCCTACTCATAGCGCTTGTAATGAGGGGGTTTAAGGTGTATATCATGAGGGCTAACTACCCTCATCATATTTCCATATAAGTGTTATTTCAAAAGGAGAAGAATCAAGGATTTGCCAATATTTGAACCTCTTTAGTCACAACCCCTAGTGTTAATACACCATTGTTCACCTGCTATGGATTTGAAGGGATGTGCAAGATTAAATAATTGCTAATGCTTAGTTGTCAAATCATAACAAATAGAAATGAATAAAATTCCTTAGTTGTCCTTTATATGTGAAGATAATTGAGGCCTATGAATTATTCTGTTTCAAACATTGGACTTCATGTCTAGATGTTTCTTGAAGAGGAACAAAATGCTTCCAGAAAACCCCCAACTTGGTTAGTTGTAAATGAGACAAACAATTTATCTGTTTCTTACACCTTAGGAATTTTGATTTTGAAACCACAGGTTGTAGTTTTTAGTCAACGTCTTCTAGATGGCGCACATGTTTGCACCATGCCAAAACTTACCTGGGTGATAAAGCCACATTTTCTCTTGGAAATAGTGTGTGGCTGCCTATACTATTTTCTAAGTTACCAAGTTTCACAAAAGGGTTCAGATACAGATCCATCATGTTTTTGAAAAGACACAATCTGGATCTCTCATGAATAAATCTCTAGGGGCTAAGCTCTTTTGGATATTCTACTTAGATAAGGATAATCTTTAGGGAACATTATTGAGAAGCATGTAGAAAATATGACAATATGACACTAGAGAGATTTTATTGCTAATTGATTCATGTCTGGTCTATTATTTGGAATTTCTTGAAATCTTGTGCTGAGACCATCAAACCATAGAAGTGTGACTCTTTGAAGACTCTAAATTCTTCTCCACTTTGAGTTGGGAAAATTACTCAATTCATACTCATCCCTAGACTCTTCTATCATTAGCTAGCATCTAATACCTCCTTTGGACTCAACTGGAAGGCGTTTCTTTTATTTTCCATTTCCATTTCTACTAGGTCAAATAACATGATAAATGAAGACTACATTTTATTTCAGGCTATGCATCATGTTTATCATGCATTTCTTCTATGGTCTTAGAATCAAGATCTTGAAGATTATTATTTTTTTTTTTTACTTTCCTTCTACCTAATATAATGGAATGTAAATACCAAGTAGGAAATGATAACATCAAAGTTATATAATTTACTGCCTAACGTTTGTTTTTTGCCTAGTAGTATATCATTGTTTTAAAAGAATTAACCCATCTTGACACTAAAAAAAAGGCTTGTATGAATGATGGTTAACATACATTGAATGGTAAATCTAGAAAGGATGGAATTCCTTATCGTACACATGTTTTCTTGTCAAAATACCTTTCCCATTTTGTTCTGTTTTGATTATAGAGATTATTATTTCTACCTTTGTTTCGATATCTTCCAATGTAAGATAAGTTGATTAATCTATCAAAGAAATTTATAACTGGCAGTCTTTAGAATCAATAAACCTACACATGGCTACCCTTGGAAAGAAATCTAGGAAAGTCTTCCATAATCTTGGAAAGAGATCTAGGTTCTTCAAGCTGCTATCTGTGTCTTAATGCTAAGGAGTCAACAGATAATGAAATTTCAACTCTTTGAATATTTTAAAGTCTTCTTGGTCTAAGCTAGGAAAAGTACTCGACTCATACTTAGCCCTAGAGTCTTATATCATTTATTGGCAACTATTACCCTCCTCTGGACTAAATTGAAAGGCATTTGTTTTATTTACCATGTACATTACTAATAGGTCAAATGTCATGATAAATGTAAGCTTCATTTTAGTTTAGGCAATGCATAATGTTTTTGATGTATTTCTCCCGTGCTCTCAGAAACAAGATGGTGTTTAAGATTATTTAAAAAAAAAATCCTTCTTTATGCCTAATATGATGGAATGCAAATGGAAAGTAGGAAATGACAATGTCAAATTCATAGACTTCACTTCTTGAAGTTTTTTTATTTGAAATATCTCTCAGTGTTTTAAAAACATTGACCTATCTTGGTACTAAATAGGAAAAGACTTGTATTAATGATTCTTAACATACATTGAATGGTGAAGCAATAAGGAATGGAATTCCTTACCTTATATTTATGGTTTTGTTGTCAAAATACCTTTCCCATACTAATTTGATTTGATTCTAGAGACTATTCTTTCTATCTTTGGTTAGCTAACACTTTTTTTTGGTTAGTTTCTCATCGTAATTGTTTAACTCAGGGTTTTTTCTCAAAGAATATTTCTAGTTCTGTCAAGATGAAATATGTGCTTTGACACTGAGGAGTCAGAAAATCATTTTCATATCCACCATGATTTTCCCAAGGAGCTTTGGTCTTGGTCCTTATCAATTTTTTATTTTCGCTGGGCAGGATTATTCCAAATGTAGGGCTTACTATCATGGCTAAAAATGTGGAGGACTAATTCGATCTAATATGGAGTATGGTCTTGCCATCATTACTTAGAATATATGGTTAGAAAGGAAAAGAAACATATTCCAATACAAATATCAAACTTAAGAGAGAATAATTAATCAAGTAGAAGCCCTTATAACTGATATTTTGGCATTTAAAAGAATGTCCTTCCACCCCACAAGATTTGTGGGTTTCTTGGAACAGTCTTTTGTGACATATTTCCACAAATTTGTTGAAGGCTTGGAATAAACTATGTTTATTCTAAAATTTTAAGAACATGGTTGAAAACAATATTGTTGCTATTACGCAAGATAGAGATATCCAACAGTTCACCAAAAGGGGATTTTAACTTGATCAAGGCCAAAGGGAAATTACTAATGGTTGGAGAAAACTAATCATAATTGGGGTTGCATTTGACAAATATTTAACTTTAATTCAAACTAAGACTTTAAAACTGGCCTATCATTTTTTCAACATGTTGCAATTTAATCTCCAAAAGAGGCCACTTTGTGATAAACATAACCCCCTTGTAAACCTTTTTTCAGATAACTATTAAGAAAACCACACTTATTCTTAACTTGAAAGGAACCAACTACAATATATTTCCTATATATACCTTTCAACCTAATTAGCTTTCCCAAAGTCTAAAGAATAAGAGAATGGATAGTACCAAAACGATGGATAATGTTATGTCTTTATTATTTACTCAATTACAATGAGAATAACTAATCATAACAGTTTTCCACACCAATGTGACTATATGCCCTGATTGAAACAAAAAGTCTAATCAAGCAACACCAATATCCTTATAAATGGCAACAATGCCATGGAATGTCATTGGAACATCTAGCTTGTTATAAATTTACATTAAATACTTGCATGAAATGGTATGTGACCAAAATCAACTGGCTTTGAAATTCACATTGATATATATATATATATATATATATATATAGATTTTGGTTTCATAGTTATTGTCTACTATAGCATGTTTTAATTTCTCATTAAATTTAAAGTACATCATTCATAATAAATCTTGTATTAATTTTAGTATGTTATAGAAAAGTATCCATTGCAATGGAAACCATGATGAAAATTTTGAAATACATTGGAATTCATGATCTTGGAATTTTGAAATACAATTGCATTAAGCACGAGGCACTTGAGCCTTTGTGCAGTGGCCACAGGTGCAATTGCATTGTTTCTTGGAGTAAGACCTCTGGCATAAAGCCCCTTTCACAAGAACCATGTCTTTGAGTAGAGAGTTGGTGTTCCTTGTATGACAGTTTATAAATGAATAAAAATACATAGAATCAACCCACATGTAAGTTTCTGAACCCTGGTCTTGATTATTTCTTTTCAATCAATTTTGCATATGTAATTTCCTTTCATTCCTCTTCATTCCTCATATGTTCGACGTAGTGATCATTTTCTTGAGTGAGGAAACCAAAATTTAGGTTGTGGATGTTTTGAATCCATTAAGTGAACTTACAATCACATCCAAATGTGGCATATCACTTGCAATTATTAGTGTTTTCAAATGCTTGGAAGTCCCTCAAAAAAAAACAAAAAGAGAAAGTAATTTTGGTTCATCCATGATCACGTTGATGTCCAAAGATTCGCACATCAAATAGAAAACATGGGCCAATGTTATACAAGTTTTACTGGAAGGATTGTGTTTGAGCTCCCCTCAACCTAAAATACCAAGTCAACTTATCATGTTTTGGGGAAAAGTTACACTGGATGGCATACAACTTATTCTATATTGGAATGTCATGTTATTCTATTTGTTCACAAAACAAGCTCCTTTGAGGCACTTGTTAAAGTATACCACATGGTTGATGAGGAAGATTTACAATATGGATTATGGAAGAAAAAGTTGAGGACCCCTTAAATAAGGGTGGGACTTTCCTTAGTCCAACAAGGACATTGGTAGCATGCTCAATATCTTTTGGTTTACAAGATAATTAGCAAAGAAACCCAAAATACATACAATGAAGTTTCATATAGTATTGGTCTATTTAGTTCTTCATGGTGGAAGCATTACTAGAGTTACTAAAGATGAAAATATACTTTCTCTAGGAGTTCATTTTTCCTTAAACCATTTCTAGTAACTAGATGGAATATTTGTTGAATGTCATCTAATTCTTTTGCAACAATTCTAATAGTTAGTAGATCTTCAAGAATTAGCAAGGATTCTTCTAGAAATTGAGAATGGAAAAAAAACCATTTTGGAACTTCTCTTGTAGCAATTGTATATTTTTTCTATCTGGAATGATTTTCTTTGATGCAGGAATCACATGTATAACACTGTAAACAATTCACTAAATATTTTTCAAATATAAACACCAGCTTCATCACCTTGGATTTGGTGGGAAGGCATGGAGTATTAACAAGCTTGCTAATGTGGCCCACAAGTAAGGTGTTTATGAAGTCTATGCAACTAAGTTGAACAAAATGGATGGTTATTCCACATTGGAAATTCAAGAAGATGTTGACAAAATAAGAGAGCAAAAAAAATATTTTTTAGGATTCAGCTTTGACATTTCAAAGTGGTACTAGAGCCAACATTATAGTTTCGGTGTTCTTTGGGCTCAACAAAAATGCAGGCAGATCCTTATGAGGATGTTCCGGATAGTTCTTTGAAAGGAAATTCAAAGCCAAGAATAATATCTTTATAAAATAATATATGAAACAAAATATAAGATATAAACATAAACATGTTTTTTTATCAATTATAATCATAGAAAAGGAGGGGCTTAGTTTTGCAAAGTTGAAAAATTATTATTTCTAAATTTTTAGAGGTAATGTCATTCCCTAATTTTGATAGAGAACTATGTAATATAGATGTTCTCCAAGGGCACACTTTTGGTGGCATTGTCTCAAGCCAGAACACCTTCTGTTAGCTCCATCCCACTATGGCACAAATAGGCCACTACTTGACTCACACATTTGTATGGTCTTAGTGGAGAAGATGGGATGGAAGCTCTTCCATGAATGGAATGAAATTTGAAACTCATGCCTTTGAGGGTGAGCTAGTCTACAGAGTTAGTTGAATCCTTGTGGTTGGTTGAATACTCTATTGACCTCATCAATGAATTATCTTATTGCTCGCAATTCCATGAGATTTGAATGATGCAACATCTTTGAATGTGTGTTTTCATGTGTCTTCAAAAATTTGATTAAATTGAAATGCTATAGAATGAAAGAATTCTTATATTTATTCTCTATTCATGAAAGAAATCAATGCTATGAGAAATGATGTTTAAGAATAGTTACCTTTTGTGTTCCCTAAAACTGTATTTTTAGTTTTAGAGAGAGTAGATTGCAAACATATTTTATGTTACTAACCATGTATTGTTTCATTATGACTATGTTTTTAGTTGTAGCCTTAGCCATGGTAAATAATTATTGTATTTTCAAAGTTGGTAGTGTGGTTTGTGTTGAGAGAAAGTTGGGGCTTTTATAATTTATAGTATATATGACCAGACTGATCTCATATCTTTGAATGTTGTTTAACAAACATGAACTCACATGTTAACTTCCAAAAACAATTTTTTGGCGAAGTAGGATTTTGAGTGCTGATTTTGATGTCGATTGAGTTTTAATTATGTGGATAGATGCGTTGAATGGATTGCAATAAAAAACATAAAACATAGGAATCCCTTGTCTTTGAAGAATTTTAGGTATTAAGTTCAATATGGATTGAGTTGTGATTGTGTGAAGATGCATGTGTTGAGGAATGAATCACAAAATACGAAATGGGAAAAATCATTATGAGGCAGACAACCAACAAAAATATTTCTTATGATTCCATGCTACTACTGTACACAAGTATGCAGGAATAACAATGAACATCCCAGAGCCCCACCATTAATGGACTTCATATGCTCTTTACATTCCTATTGAAATACTATTCTCATGCAACTATAACCAATGCTTGCAAAGTGATTAACAACAAATTGAATATTACTTCTTTCATTTATAATTGGAAGCCTCCCATTCACTTTCACCTTAAACTCATCCTTGACATATCTCTTCTCCTTGGTTATAGAACCAACCTGTGCAACTACTAATGTTATATTCATGCATTGTGGACTATAGGTTGAGCTTCACATAGCCAAACTACAGATGGTATAATGGTGCAGATAATTTGTAAAATGAATGACTTGGAGAAGAGGTTCCACTCCTTTTTCCATATAAATTCTTATATATGTGTTCCCATGATTATAAATTCCTCTCCAATAATCCACCTATTATTCTAATTTTTACTTTTTATTTTCCACTTCCCCTTTTAAGATTTGATGCACTCCCTTACCTTTTCCTTTACAGTCGCACCTTGTGCAATGAAGATTTGGTAACACAAATCTATATAGTTCTCCTACAAGCATAATAAATTGAAAATTATAGAATGATGTTCTAGACCAGACAACTATCTATGGAAGGGAATAACCTAGCACTGATATCTCCCATATGATCCCTTTTGTGTTTTCTTGCTTACTTTTTATATGTCACTAGCTCTGCAAAAGTTTTCTTAGGTGCCTAGGTTATGTGATTTATTTATTAGTAGCTTTAACTTCGGACCATGGGGATATGTATAACTATCCCTTGAATTCTATTTTAAGCTTGGAGATAGCTTTTATCTAGAGTGAGTTGACACTCATTAGAAAACTGCAATTATACTACTTATAATGGGTCTGAATCTTTTGAGTTGCTTTGTTAATTCTAGGTGTTATTTACATTGTTGTGCATGTCTATTTGTGAGTCTCCTCTATAGGTCATATTCTAGTTGATTCTTGTGTTAGTTTGTTAGACTCGGGTCAATTTGGTAAATTTTTTCTTTTTCTTTTTTCTTTCTAAAAAGCCTTTGTAAGCATCAAAATGAAGCCACTTTAATGAAAACTACTCGTTCTGGTCAAGCTTCAAAGAGGAGATCATTCCTCACCCTTACAAGTACTGAAATTTTAGTCATTCTAAACTAAAATTGTTGTTATAAGCATAACTATAGTAGCTTTAATGTAAATAATGTTCAGTTATTGATCAGTCTAGGAAAGTTGGATCTCAGTTATTACATTGTTTCATTCTTCAAACTACATCTGTGTTTTTTTAACTTTCTTAGTTTTTAGAATGAAAATATGAAGTGAAAACCTTTATTTTGTGTAATGTTAAGGCATTTTGCATGAAAAAATTGCTTGTTTGTTTCTATTGTTACCATCTTTAGGACCACTATGTTGAGTGTTAGACTTTAATCCTTAGTTTCTTGATTTAGGATCACTATAATGATTTTTTGTTGTTCACTCATATATTTTGCTTCAAAACCCCTAAGTAATAATGGAAGCACATATAATTAAAATTATTTTTTCAAATCTATTATGATTATTTCAGTTATCTAGGGTCAATGTAAAATTATGAAGCTGGTTGGTCCTAATGTGAATGTTTTTGTTGCGTGACTGTTTGCAGTACTTTTGGAGTTCTATGCACCTTGGTGTGGACATTGCAAGAAACTGGCTCCCACTTTGGAAGAGGTGGCCATTTCCTATGAAAATGAAAGTGATGTGGTGATAGCTAAGATGGTACATTCTCTAATGCTCATATATTCTAGGAAAATGTTGGGATATGATTCACTTTCAGTTTGTTTAATAGTGGGTATCCTTTGCATGGTTGAAATTTCACTAGGATCGTTGTTCAAGAATGATTTTTGCAAAATTATTTAAAAATATTTGCAGGAAATTAAAATATAGTTATGTCACTCTTGATATGGAATTTTTGCAATTGAGAGAGCCAATAAAATAATGAACAATGACTAGACTCTAGATTAAATCCTCTATAAGGGGATTCAAAACCTTTTCAAAGTAAATATTCAAGGACATGATTTAATAAAGCTTGTTGGATGATATAGTGTGCTATGTACTTGAGACTTCCATAGTTCAAATTTACGGGCAGATAAAATATTCAAGATTCATCATCAATTATCACAACAACACATTTGTATGCGAATTTTGTGACTTTACAAGATTCCCAGCTACTCATTTATGGTAATAAATGTGATAAGAAATGATTTTTAGTGTTGTAACAAGGGCCATGTTCCTTTTATTATGGTAAGATAACCCTTGTCATCCTATGTTGTGCTCCTTAGAAATTGGTAACCAATCGATGAGGACCATTCTCCTTTGCAAAAGTAGTGTCTATCACTTTCTCTCTAAGATATTTTTTTGGAAGTGTAATCAGCAATGATATTCACAAAATTACATAAAATTCCTTTGCAGGAAATTGAAATATAGTCACTCTGATGATATGGATATTTTGCATTTTAGTGAGCATGGAATATTTTTGAACAAAATCCTAACTCTAGATTAAATTGTCTCCAAGACAAACCTTAGGGGAATTATTAAAAATCTCATATAGATGATATATGTGTTATGTTCTTGGGACTTTTGTGGGTAAAATTTACTATCAAAATAGAATATCCCAAACTTGTCATTTAATTATCTCTTCTTTACATTTTGCACAACTTTATAGGATGAGGACGAGGACCATTCTCCTTTGCATAAACCAGACTCTCTCTCCCTCTCCCTCTACTACCTACTCAGATGTGTTAGATGAATTGGATCCAACTATGACATGTCTTTTTCTTCATACAAAGTGAGAAGAGAGTCCAGGGCTTCGGGAATACATTGGTGGTTTGAAAAATATCAAATGGAAGTGCTATTTCATTGAATTTATGGTTTATGTCTAGCAAGATACACACTTTCAAAAATGTGCATGGAAAACATAAATCAGAAGCTGGGATACTTTTTTCTTTATAGAAATTTGGTTCTCATCATGGGTGATAGGCACACCCATGAGATTAATGGTTAATAGCTTTGGTATTTCCACTATGGCTTAGATTTCAAGCATAATAATCCACTCATAGATCATGCTTTTTTCCATTTTTCTATATGTAAAGCCTAGTAAGTATCTTTGGGTACGTTACATAAGTCAAATTGCCACAAAAGAATAGATGGAAGTCGAGTTTCTAAAATTTGGACATGTGCAAGATCAGAACTATGCCATTGTTGACTTTAAAATTAGAAGATGCTATGTCAGTTTCCAATATTTAAATGGGATACAACTAGGTAGTGGTCTTATTCATGTTTATTTTTTGAGGTCTCAAATTTTGAAACGAGTACATATTTTCTCAATCCACCCTAAATATCTGTAGGCATAAGAAAAATGGTTGCTATGGTCAAATTATCTTTCTATTGTTATTTTGTGTGATATGTTTGAAGCTTAAGTTTTTTTCTTGTATGAGTGTTTTTTCTTCGTTTGCTTATATACTTTTGTTTGTAATTCATCAGGAGAATGTCATGAGCATTTTCATGCAACTGAGGTAATGGATGTCCATGTCAATGATGAGAGAATAGTTATTGGGATGTCAAATCCAATAAGGAAGTATACATACATAGTCACTCATCCTCCCGAACCTCAAGAAATTATTCATGAGAAGATTCGATGACTGGTTGGTCTTCCCAGTGATAATTGACCACAAGAAGTTGAAATTCCTGCATAAGAGTTTTGAAATTCCCCATTAAGGATTGAAGTTGATGTGTCTTGATTCAAATACCTATGTTATATTGGCAGGATTATATACTATGTTTCCTTTAAATTAGTTTGGGTGATGTCAGAAACATCATCCACATGAAGGGATAGAGAAAGGAGACTGCGCTTAATTAGACTCATTTGAAATACTACCTTTTCAATTTTTTGTTGCAATTTTGTAAGAGGCGATGGAATCCAAAATTGGTCAAACTATGCTTATTTGACTTAATCATGTTTGTGTGTTTAAATATTGGATGAAATCATGTTGGATGGATTGGATTGTGGTTTGTGGGATAATTTCTTTGTGCTGAGAAATATTGACAGATTCATTTGTTGTGGAATATCCTAGATGGATCATTGACCAAGGTGTGGTCAAGGTAATATATTTGGGGTATATTTTTTGGAAACATTATTTGGAGTCTTGCCTGGAGATAAAAAAATCTATTTTGCAAATATCTTCGACACTTTGTGAGAAATTCATGGCAAAGCTTGAATATACCAGAATTACAATATTATATGTAAATGATATGTGTAGCTAGAATTTTCTATTGATGGTGCGTTGAAGGGTTTTGAGATCATGGTTATTCAACATTGGAGTTTATCATTGCTTTGAGTTGCAAAAAAGGTCATAAATATAGTTGTTAAGCATTGGAAGGTGGATATTTCCTAATTAATGTGCATTGGAAGGTAAATCACCCTTGCATACAAACTTGAATGTCCAGGAAGGAAAATTTTCATTTGGAGCTGTGTTGGAGGTATATCGTTCTCACATCGTTTATTTTATGCAAAACTAAGTTCACTTGTAATGTCGAGAGATTCAATACTTTAGAATTTGAATTCTAGTATGAAGTTAAACTGACATCCATGAGGAGTGACTCTTTGGGCAGAGCATTCGATTTCTTAGCAATTATTTTGGCTCTTATGAAATCTGAAACTGAAGTATGAAATGAATATACCCAGCTTGAAGACAAGTTGTGAATGGTGGTAGTTAACCTTTGGTATTAATATCTACAATGAGATGATGAGCCCAACACATTATGAACTTGACATGTGAACTATCAATGCCTATATATGCTATTTCAAGGATTGTCATAACTCCTCACATTATTTTTTAAAGGGTGCTAGCTCAATGGAAGAGCACCTACCTTGTAAGCAGAAGGTTAGTAGTTTGATTCCACTATGCCCTAACATGAACTAATTAATAATATTGTAGTTTACTTTTAGTAAATAGTTTTTATATTTATTTATTTCAGCGGTGAGATATTTTTTGTTGAGATTGCAACAAGATGATGGAGCTTAGTGAAAAGAGTCGCCTTCACTAAGTGGGCCCGCAGGCTATTTTTGGCGCAAGTCTATTTTTAGACTATGTCTATTTTTAGACATATGGATCATGTCTATGGATTGCAGGTTGCTGTTTATGGATGATTGGTCAAGTTGGGAAAAATAGATGGACTTCTATTTTTGATGAAAGTGTGAGTGATCACAGTGTGAGTGATCAAGGTCTATTTTTAGACTGGCTGTCAAAAATAGAAAAGTCAAATATTATTATCTCACAATAATATTTGGACTATAAACTTAATCTTATTCTCTTGGAGCACTTCAGTTTGAGCTACAGAGGTGGCACATGCAGTTGTTAGAAGGAAATACACTTTTCTTATGAGTCAGTTGAGTTGTTGCATGCATGACTTCAGTTAGAACTCAATCAGTTGAGTTTGGTGGAGTTGATTGTGGAGTTGATGGAGTTCTGTTCAATTTAGCTTTGTTAAACTGGTTGTATTTAGTCTAACTGGCAAATAGACTAGAGATGAGTTGGGTGAATTAGTTATTAATTAATTCACAAGTTATTAACTCATAATACAACTAATGAATACATCAGTTAACTCAGTTGCATGTCAGTGCATGATTCAGGTGGATATTGGTGGCCACCTGCTAAGTCCACCTGGACCCCCACCATTGTCTTTCTCAGCATTTTCAGTTTCCTTAATTGTAGCACAACTTACTATTTTTAGCAGTTTTTCGGGTCCTGAACTTCCGGAGCCGTTTTGAGGCCCTAAACGACGTTTTTTGGGGAATCCCAGGGCAACATGGGTCCATGGAATGGAGCAATGTTGCACGTTCCAACAATGATAGTGCTCGGATAGATCTTTCTAATGAGCTATTGTACGCGTCAAACGGAGATCATATGCCAAAGTTACAACCCCGGGAAGTTGATGTACCAATTTACCCCAAACGGGGCCCATAGTTTGGCGTTTCATCTCCTAGGGTTAGGTTTTGGAATGTTAAGGGTTTTCCATTGTTTCTCAACAATAAATAGGCCTTCGAGCCTCATTGTAACATAGTTCAGAGGCATGTAGCCATCACATCTCTTCTTAGAGATAAGCTACCATCGCCCTAGCTGGTTTATTTCCATTTCTGATTGTAAGCATATTTCAGTATTTTCCATTAATGAAATGAAGTATTATTTCCGCTGCATCTTTGTGTATATGGTTATCTTTGTAATTTGTTGCGTTCCTGTTTAAATCCGGATCAGTGCATGTTCAGTTCAACAGGGACAGATGGTAGAGAATCAGATTGCTATCAGTTGTGACTATAGTTGTGCACCAGATCTTGCACAATCAAGGGATTGAGTATGCAAATGAGTTTGCTCACGTATTTTCACACATTATAGCTTGTGCTCACGTCCAACAAAGAGTGAGTGACTATTTTGCAGGTGAAAAACGAGTTTGGTGAACCATTCTCATCAGTTCTTGAGCAGGTATTGAGCAGTGGAGGCAGGCAAGTAGTGGAAGAGATTTGGAGATCAGATCTGAGCTGTATTGTGTGTAACAGAGGTGGAGATACTTGTGAGAAGTATTATGCTGTGTAATGTTACATGACTCAATCATTAATATACAGATAGTTGGGGTTTTTAGCGAGATGCTTTCCCCGGGATACATAATGTGTTAATGTGTGAATGCTCTTGATGTTTTATTGTTATTGATGCTACTATATTGATGATCAACGTAGAGGAGCTTATGTATTGTGTATGTTTTCCGCAATAGTACATGATCAGGATAATCTCCATTGAATATGTGTTAAATTATTCAAAATTTCTACATGGTATCAGAGCGAGCTAGATAATTGTAGAAAAAGTTTCTACATGGTATCGGAGCTGTTGATCATCAGATCTACTATTCAGGAAGTGTTTACATTCTATTTCTTCAGGCAGAGTCTGTAATCGGGCCAGGTAGCCTCTGGATTCATCCTTCCTTTGGAAGATGAGATATCTGGTGAATGCCCATACAGACAATCTCTGTACGAGAAATATTGTGTTCTCACGAATCTTAGATCCGAAGCAGTTGAGTTGGAGATGGTGGAATTCGAATTTGCAGCAGTGATTGTTGAAATGTCTTTCAACGGATTGCGAATGTTATTCCAAAGCAAGAGCGACCTGGCGCTCAAGGATAAACTCAGTAACAATAAAGGTGAGAATGTATCTTCATCAAAGGTATCTGATGAAGAGAATTGTGCTTTGGCTGCCAAAGCAAAGAAAGGGAAGAGCAAGAAAGCTTCTCAGTCTGGTGCGAAAGGCAAGAAGCAGGATATGTCCAAGGTGAAGTGTTTTCACTGTCACCAGCACGGACACTATGCCACTAATTGTCCGCAGAAGAAGAAGAACAAGCAGGCCGCTGGATCTTCAGCAGGAGAGGCTCTAGCCTCACAGTTTGAGCTTGATTTTTCATTGATCGCATGCTTGGTTTCAAGTGTGATGGGATCGGTGTGGTTCTTGGACAGTGGTGCGTCTTTTCACATGACGGGAGATAGATATTTGTTCTCTGATCTGGAGGACAAAGATCTTGGAGTGCACATCGAGATGGGCGATGATGGTAGATACAGTGCGACCGGTATCGGTACCATTTCCTTTGAGAGGGAGTCTGGTAAACCCTTTGTATTGAAGGAAGTCATGCATGTTCCAGGATTGAAGAGGAATCTCATCTCAGTGGCGATGTTAGAAGACAAGGGGTATGATGTTGTTTTCAGTGAGGGAAAGGCCTTCCTGCGCAGAAAGACAACTGGTGAGACCCGGAAGATAGGGGTTCGAGTGAGGAACCTTTATCAGTTGCATGTAGATGGATGCGCAGCAATGCCAGGCAAGGCAGAAGGATTGGTGAGCCGGGATGATGGCGAGTTGTGGCACAGGAGATTGGGTCACCTTCACCATGGAGCCTTGAAGATACTGCAGCAGATCACTACAGGGCTTCCTAAAGGCACACTTGCGTAGTCAGATCAGTGCAAGGGGTTTACTTTGGGGAAGTTTGTGAAAGCCACCTTTCACGAGAAGGATAGTCGCACCACGACGATCCTTGAGAGAATTCACACAGACGTGTGTGGACCTTTCTCAGTTGCTTCGACATCAAAACACAGGTATTATGTGATTTTTGTTGATGATTTCTCTCGTAAGTGCTGGATCTTCTTCATGCAGAAGAAGAGCGAGACATATTCAAAGTTCTGTGAATTCAAAGCACTGGTCGAGAAGGAGTCAGGGAAGAAGGTGAAGGATCTTAGGAGCGATAATGGTGGTGAATACATCTCAGACGATTTCAAGGATTTCTGCAAGACAGAATGGATTCGTAGAGAGCTCATAGCTCCCCATAACCCACAGCAGAACGGGGTAGCTGAGCGGAAGAACAGAACGATTGTGGGTGCTGCACGGGCAATGTTGCATGATCAAGGCCTACCCCTTCACTTGTGGGCGGAAGCATGCAATACAACAGTTTATGTGCAGAACCGTTGTCCTCATAGGATACTTGGCATGAGTACACCTGAGGAGACTTATTCTGGTAAGAAGCCTGATCTTTCTCATTTGAGGATTTTTGGTGCTAACGTTTACATGCATGTGACGAAGGATGCCAGAAAGAAGTTGGAGCCGACCGCAGAGGTTGGGATATTTGTGGGGTACACTGATACGCCCCACAACTATCGTGTGTATTTGCCAGACAGTGGTAAAACTATTGTGCGACGGGATATAAAATTTCAGGAGGAGAAAGCCATGAAGTGTTCGCTTGAGAGGGAGCTACACTTGCATGCAGATGAGGAGCTATTAGTTCCTAAGGATGAGCTTCAAGACGTGGATCAGCCACAGGACGAGGTTCATGGAGTGGAAGAGACCACTCATGCAGCGCCAACCATCAGAGGGCGAAAGCACTTGACAGAAGCTGAGTGACTGGCTCAAGATGTAGAGAAAGTTGTAGGACCACCTACAACCCAACGCAGGCAGAGACAGTCACCTGATCGGTACACTGGATACATGGCTCTTATGAGCAAGTGTGTTGTGACTGAGCCATCCTCTTTCGAGGAAGCTGTGGAGGATCCCGCATGGGTAGACGCCATGGTGGAAGAGTATGATTCTATTGTCAGAAACAGTGCATGGGAGATTGTTCCTAGACCGGAAGGGAAATCAGTGGTGGGTTCGAGATGGATCTACAAAGTTAAGCAGGCAGCTGACGGGAGTGTGGAGAAGTACAAGGCAAGATTTGTTGCCTGAGGCTTTTCACAGATTGAGGGGATCGATTATGAGGAGACCTTTGCACCTGTCACAAGGTATTCTTCCATACGGACGATTCTTGCTCCCTCAGCACAGATGGGATGGCACATTCATCAAATGGATGTGAAGACTGCGTTCCTCAACGGAGTCATTGAGGAGGAGGTGTACATTGAGCAACTCGAAGGCTTTGAAGTCTTTAGCAGCGAGTCGCATGTGTGCAGGCTCAAGAGAGCGTTGTATGGGTTGAAGCAAGCACCACGTGCTTGGTACACATGGATAGACAGCTATTTCACAGGACTTGGATTCTCCAAGAGCGAGGCGGATCAGAACCTATACCAGATTGTGGTGGAGGGTAAGTTGCTTATCATTGTACTGTATGTTGATGATTTGATTCTAACGGGTGATGAACTGTTGATACTGTCATGCAAGAAGGATCTTGCTACAGAGTTTGAGATGAAGGATTTGGGCCTCCTTCACTATTTCCTGGGATTGGAAATATGGCAGTGCAGTGATGGACTGTTTGTTTCTCAGGGCAAGTATGCTCAGGAGATACTGGAGAAGTTCAACATGCATGGCTGCAAGCCTGTTGATACTCCTCTTCCTGGAGGTTGGAGGAAGGAGGATGCCACTTCGGGAGAAGAAGTGGATGCCACTGTTTATCGACAGTTGGTGGGGTCGCTGATGTTTTTGGTCAATACACGACCTGATATATGCTATGCAGTTAACCAGCTTTCACAAGCTATGGTTAAGCCTACCAAGATCTTCTGGAAGGCGGGCAAGCATGTATTGCGCTACTTGAGAGGCACATTGGGATATGGTTTGTGGTACAGAAAGGAGGATGAGGTGAAGCTATGTGGCTTCACGGATGCAGATTGGGCAGGGAGCCCAACAGACAGAAAGAGCACATCAGGAGGGGTCTTCAGAATTGGATCGACAGTAGTTTCTTGGTACAGCAGGAAACAGAGATCCGTGGCACTCAGTTCAGCGGAGGCCGACTATATGGCAGCAAGTTTGGCTGCATGCGAGGCTATATGGATGAGGAAGATCCTAGTTAGTTTGTTCGGTTCTCATTTGGATCCTACTGTGATTTACTGTGATAACCAGAGTTGCATTAAACTCTCGGCTAATCCTGTATTTCATGATAGATCTAAACATATTGACATCAGGTACCATCATATCAGAGATTGTGTGCAGCGGAGGATCATGTTACTTTCGTACATTCCAACGGAGGATCAGGACGCTGATATTCTGACGAAGGCTCTCATCAGGAGCAAATTCGAGTACCACCGAGGCAGGATAGGCATTGTTGATAATCCATATCTTGTCGAGAGGGAGTGTTGAGATTGCAACAAGATGATGGAGCTTAGTGAAAAGAGTCGCCTTCACTAAGTGGGCCCGCAGGCTATTTTTGGCGCAAGTCTATTTTTAGACTGTCTATTTTTAGACATATGGATCATGTCTATGGATTGTAGGTTGTTGTTTATGGATGATTGGTCAAGTTGGGAAAAATAGATGGACTTCTATTTTTGATGAAAGTGTGAGTGATCACAGTGTGAGTGATCAAGGTCTATTTTTAGACTGGCTGTCAAAAATAGAAAAGTCAAATATTATTATCTCACAATAATATTTGGACTATAAACTTAATCTTATTCTCTTGGAGCACTTCAGTTTGAGCTACAGAGGTGGCACATGCAGCTGTCAGAAGGAAATACGCTTTTCTTATGAGTCAGTTGAGTTGTTGCATGCATGACTTCAGTTAGAACTCAATCAGTTGAGTTTGGTGGAGTTGATTGTGGAGTTGATGGAGTTGTGTTTAGTTTAGCTTTATTAAACTGGTTGTATTTAGTCTAACTGGCAAATAGACTAGAGATGAGTTGGGTGAATTAGCTATTAATTAATTCACAAGTTATTAACTCATAATACAACTAATGAATACATCAGTTAACTCAATTGCATGTCAGTGCATCTTCAGTTCAACAGGGACAGGTGGTAGAGAATCATATTGCTATCAGTTGTGACTATAGTTGTGCACCAGATCTTGCACAATCAAGGGATTGAGTATGCCAATGAGTTTGCTCACGTATTTGCACACATTATAGCTTGTGCTCACGTCCAACAAAGAGTGAGTGACTATTTTGCAGGTGAAAAACGAGTTTGGTGAGCCATTCTCATCAGTTCTTGAGCAGGTATTGAGCAGTGGAGGCAGGCAAGCAGTGGAAGAGATTTGGAGATCAGATCTGAGCTGTATTGTGTGTAACAGAGGTGGAGATACTTGTGAGAAGTATTATGCTGTGTAATGTTACATGACTCAATCATTAATATATAGATAGTTGGGGTTTTTAGCGAGATGCTTTCCCCGGGATACATACTGTGTTAATGTGTGAATGCTCTTGATGTTTTATTGTTATTGATGCTGCTATATTGATGATCAACGTAGAGGAGCTTATGTATTGTGTATGTTTTCCGCAATAGTACATGATCAGGATAATCTCCATTGAATATGTGTTAAATTATTCAAAATTTCTACATTTTTCTAGATCCATTGTTATATATTGTCTTTAAAGAGACAAACGACATATTTTCTCTATAAAGACAATATCCTTTTAATCCAACTATTGTCTCTAGAGAGACAAAAAGGAAATTGTCTCCAGAGAGACAAAAATGAAATTGTCTCCTAAGAGAAAATAACACTTGTGTTATATATTGTCTTTATAAAGACAATATTTTAAGAAAATAATTTGAGACACCCGCTTAAAGACAATACACAAGTTTTTTTTTGTCTCTAGTTAAGACAATTTATCCAGAATTTGTCTCAAATATTGTCTTAAAAGCCCCCTTTGGGTTATAGTGATTAGAATAAGCATCACGATCAAGACCTACCAGAATTTTGTAAAAAATTGGGCCTCATGGTAACATATCAATTCCAAACATCTTCAAAGTTAACTAGCTCATAAGCATCCTCATAATCATAATACATTTGCTCACTGCTTAAGAACCCAGTGAATGCAGATTCAGAAATCAGCTCTTCATCTTTTTCATAATAGAGAAAAAATCTCTCATGCATCCATCTTGAACCTGTTATCACTCCAATATTTCTCTTGAGTGTTGGAAAAAGAAATGATTAGAGGTAACCACAAACCAACTTTGGAGATTAGGATCTAGCCTTCCTAATCTTAGAGAGGACTCTCTCTTTTTTATTTAACTTTGTTTAGTTATTTGATTTTAGGCTGGTTATGATTGTGCTTGGGGTTTGATTTAGATTTGGTGGTGGGATCACTTACTTAGATAAAAAGAGGGGTGTCTTTTACCATTGTGCTATTGGGTAAAATGTTAGACAAACAAGACTGGATCAAGTTCTAAAAAATATGTCTACAAGGAAAGATAGCAGAGTTACTTCAGATCTCAAGGCTGGATGGTGAAGTGGTTTTCAATCGGATCCAAAGAGAAATTAAAGGTTCCTTAGGCCAGATTTTGAAGAAAATGAAAGAGGTAAAATGGGATGGGAGAGCAATTAAGTATTCTCAGATTCGGATATCAGAAAAAAACATGTAAATGATTAACTGTGGAAAACAGAGTGTACTTAAACAAATTCTGAGATAAACTTCTAGTTAATTCATTCAACTTTAGATAACATTTAAGTTTGTGAAAAACATAAGAGAATAAAAAATTGACAAAGAAAATACTTCACTGTAATAGCTCTACACATGAATCCTGTAATGCAATCTCTTTATTACTTGCTCCAGTCTGCTGACTTGAAAATTGGTACAATAACCTCAGGTTTATGATCAAAATAGCTTTACAAATGTATAACATCCACACTCAATACTTTGAATCATGAAGTATTTATATAAAATATCCCAAACTGTCCTTGGAACTAACCTAGGAGAAAGAAAAATCTTCGTGCAAGAAGATAGAGACAACTGTTGAACTGATGCTTGATCTCCCTGCTTATTAGGTTGTGTTGGCTTCGATCTTTGATATTTTTCACTTTAATATGTGCTTTTCTGTTTGGTCTTCACGCTGGATGCTCTACTTACTCTGATCTTTCAACTGATACACTTTGACTTTGCCCTTTTACTCTTACTGTACATTTTCACCTTTTGAATTTCTACAGTAATTAATTTAATTTCTCCCATGTTTCGGCATCTTGAAATTGGATATTGATCATTTTCCTAAAAATCTCATCTACCTCTGTATACTTGGCAAAAGTAGGCTTATTGACAAAAAGGTGTTTTACCTCATGCTGGGGGTAAAAAAAATTCTCAAAATTTTGGTACAAGACCTTGCCAGTAGGTATGCCCTTCATGAATGATGTATTCACTTGATCTCTGGCTACTTCTCTAATTTTTCTACTGTAGTCCTCCGGTGTCATCAACTTATCGCTCATTACCAAGGGATTTGGTAAACCTTTTTGCCTCAAAATTTCAAATTTGACCGTGAATCTGTCAATGTCTAGCTGCATCATTTGGCACTTGTCTTCCAGGTTTAACATTAAATTCCTCTTGGTGAGGACCCTTTTCACTTCCAAAATCGTACCTATTCTGTCAGGTATCTCTAATTCCTGCAACTCATACTTGTTCTTGAAGTTGAGGAAGTGAATGATCCTTGTAGCTTCCTCTAGCATGTCTCTAAGCTCTGCTTTTACTCTCT
Organism: Pinus tabuliformis; assembly: GCA_031772625.1. NCBI lineage: Eukaryota > Viridiplantae > Streptophyta > Pinopsida > Pinales > Pinaceae > Pinus > Pinus tabuliformis. Next base: position 71,905,241 of record CM062815.1, on the reverse strand, counting down.
GTATGGCTTTTGTAGCTTGTTTTATCAAATCTATTTTCTCAAAAATAACTTGGATGGATGGCCAAATATCATTGAGAGAGTCAATGATATTGGCCCACAATTATTATTTGGCCTATCCAAGGGGTTCCTTCAATGTAAGTTCCTTCTCTAGGCTTTTTATTCTTTCGTTCATCCTGGTTTCTTTCTGCACTTCTTCCTTGTGCATGATTTGGGCAAGCTTGTAGTCAGTTTCTAGATTGGTCACCTTCTCCTTAAGCTTGTTCATTTCATTGGTCTAAATGGACATGTCTTCCATTTCCTTGACCAATTTGCTTGCCTCATCACTTGTAGACCTTGTTCCTATAGACCTTGTCGTTGATGTAGACGATGTAGATGCTGGCAGTGTTGTGGCCATTGGAGCTATGGGAGCTAAGGATGTTGCCAAAGTGGAAGGTACTGCAGTGGTTACTATTGGAATAACAGTGGCAGGGGCATCCTCAAGACTAGCTTGTTTTTGCTGAATCAAGCTATCCAACTCTTTTTCCATCTCCTTTAATTGATCATTTAGTTGTAGCACTAGGTCCATCATCTCTTCATGATTGGTTTGGCTCTCCAGGACCTCTTTAGTTTGTGGGTGTTCTAAATGAGGCAGCTTTAGTTGTTTCTTGAGAGCTGCTATATCCTCATTCTTCTTTTTGATCAACTTCTCAGCAACCTTAATGTCAGTCGGATCATGGCCCAACGCAATAACCAAGTCCTCTAATAACTTGATCTTGTTGTCTTTTGCTTGTGAAGAGGCCTTCTCCAATTTATATTGGGTTGTGATGTTATCCAGTGAACCTTGCAGCCTATGTGCAGCCATGGACTTTCCTGTAAGGGTGGAGTAAATCATCTCTCCAGCTTGTTTATGAAACTCTATCTGGTCAATGGGATGAACATCCCTAGCCAATACCTCAAAATTAGTCTTCCTATAATCCACTGAGGTCTTTGGTTGCTAAATAGTGGGCTGCATAAATGGGACCCGCATCTTTCCTACTTTGATGTCAAAAGCTGACATCAACCTACTTTGGTTGGCTGGTGTATGTTTGAAGTATTGGGCATATGTCTCAGCCTTTAACTTCTCATTCCTCATCTTTATTTCCTTGTACCATTCTTTGATGTATTTTTCTATGTTCGTTGGCCTAGTGAAAGAGGAAACCTCAACACTTAGTTGTCTCTCAATCATTTTAGTGTTGGAGGTTGATGGTTGTTGAGTCTGTCCTGAAGCATTTATGTCTTTGATTCTTTGCCCCATTGTTTCAGTGTCATTTATTTCCACTTATTCAATGTTCTCTTCCTATTCAGACACAGGATTCAACTTGGGCCTTTTCCTAAGTTCAAAGTATTCATCTGTAGTCTCCATGGTAGAACTAGAACCGTCCTCCCTGTTTCTTTTTGGATTCCTATCCTCATTGGCTGGGGTTTGTAAAATAGGAGGATTACTCATTGGTTCCCCTAGTTCTGGAACCTGCAAGAAAGAACTCTGGTCAATTTTCTTTTCAACATCAATTAGTGTGTTTTCAACATCCACTATTGTGCTATCCATGTCAATCAATGTATTTTGCAACTACTCAGATTGGTTGGAGCCCTGCTCAATATCAGGTCTTGGATGATGGATGAAAGGTCCCAATTTGACCTTGATTCTCAATTTGTTTATGACCCATGGCGGTCATACTGCCACATGAAGATGTTTCTGAATTTCATATGTTGCAATATCTTGTTAGCCTCAGGTCCAACTTCTCTATTATTACATATCAAAGGGCCCAATTGGTTCTTTATTTTAAATTGGGTCTTCTTCCTAGCTGCTAGGAAGTTGACCTCATCTGAATTGATTATTTGCCTAAAATACTCAAGTGCAAATATCCTCATAGGGAGGCATTTTGGGCAGCTTATAAGGGCCTAGTTGGCAGCCATAAACTCTAATTTTAGTGTGGTTTTGGTATAGATACCAGTCTCCCACTTTGCTATTCTTGGCCAACTGTAGCACCCTTTTTATTTCTTGGTTGATTCTGGGTTGAGTGTTACTAGTCAACATGTTCATGACTGGGTAGACAAATGAATCTATGAAATCTTTATAGGTAAATGCTGTGGAGTATTTCTGGATTAAGGGTGTCCAGTAAACAACTTATCTCTCTTTCCCCTTGGTATCCAACTTCTGGATGCTTACAGGGAATTTATCTGCTTGGTAATAAAAAAACATGTGAAATAACACTAAAGAGTACTTGAAAACTCTTTCAGTTGGCAGTCTGGTAAATTGTTCATGCATCCTGTCTGCAATGAATTGAGCATAGTTGTATATGACAGCAGGAGGCTTGCCTGGGGTAAAAATTCACATAAAAGCTAGGATAACCTCATACACATGCTCATCTATGGTATATCCTAGGGTGCAAGAAAGCATGGTGATTATATGTCTGTGTGTCTTTGAAAAAATGGTGGCAGCATAAGGTGGACTATCAGTGGGAGTATGACAGTCTTCTATGATGAAGGTCTAGAAGATTTGTCTAATCTTAACCAGGTCTAGTGTGATATATAGGTCCAATAGGTCTCCAATGGATAGTGGGGTCCCATTGGGGCTAGGTTGGACTTGAAATATTTGGTTAAAAGACTCTGGAGTGATTGTGAACAACAACTACTGATTGGGGGCAACAATAGCCCTTTAGCTAGGGATATAGCAGGCATGACAAAAGTGTATGATATCAGGGAATGGGTGCACTTATGGGAATAAATACTTGGGTAAATTTGATTCCCACATATGGATGCCATCGGTATGGTTCAGGAATCTATCCTTACTCCAGTAGTGGAGATTCAGAAGTTAGGTTGGTGAGGCAGTATCTTTTATCTGGAAATCCCTGTCTTCTAGTGCTAAATGGTCGATGTACAGGTGAGTGGTTGACACGGGTCTTATGTCCAGAGAGGTTTGGGAAGCCATGACTGAGTTTATGGACATGGATTAGGCTTGTGGTTGCTGCAGATGTAAGGTTTTGGGAGATTTGGTACAGCGAAAGGTAATTTCAGTTTGCAACAAGAAGGGCTTTGGGTATTAAATTGAAATACTCTTCAATTTAGGGAAATTTCAATTAATTTGAATTAATTAAGCTTTTAATTGACTGCACGTTTTCAAATTGAGAGGGTCGTTTTGGTTTTTCTCAAGAATACTTGGAATTTGGTGGTATGGCTTGCAAACTGGTTTGAATGGTGACTACAGAGGGTACGGTTGTTGCAGTTGTGAACTAAATGCTCAAATTGGGTGTCCAGAGCTCCTCCGGGTGGTAGACAGTGGTCAATTTTGGTCGTAGAGGCTCAGGGTATCACAAAAAAGCTTGAGCATTATTCACAGTGCAAACGAGTGAAAAGAGTTGAAATGGGGCTTCTCCGACCTTTTAATCGACAACGGTTACATTTTGGCGTAGAATTTACAAATGAATGGTGGATGGTTTTGGTCTTGGTGGGGAGGCGGTTTCATGGGCCATCGCACCACTTTTGGAGGATAGGCGATATTTCCTTGCGAGCACGCAATCTAGCGTGGGGCTGCCATGTAGCAGAATAGTGCCTGAGAAAAACCGCAAATCTCGCATGCTCTCGGGCTGGTAAGAGTCAGACACTGATCGTGCGCAATATGGATGCACATCATTGGATATGGAGGTGGGATATCAGATAGCAGTCACGTAGTCAAGCTGCACCGAGGGGATTGGGACTGGGATTTGTGGGGCCCGGGGGGTTAATTACAAATAATTGTAATTAATTAATGAGTAAAGTAGGGATTAAATATAGGGTCGGGTTCAATAAAGTGGGACTAGTGTTTATTGTGGTGGGGTTTCTTAACCCTACCAAGGGTTGGTGGGTTAAAAGGTTTTTGTCAGGGAAATATGAATCGGGGAATTAATTTAAATAATGTGGGGGGGGGATAAAAACTTAGGATAAGGGGTTTTTTTATGAGTTTTGAAGGGAAATAGGGAAATTAATAAGGGGGATGATAATAATATGTGGGAATGTGTTTCATACTAGGGAAATGTGCGAAACCAAGGGGTGAGGGTCAAAATGAGGGGAAAAAGGGTATTTAATAAGAAATGAGGGGATAATGGGGAAACTAGTAAGCAAGTATGTGGGGGTGAAATAAAATGAGGGGAAGTTATTACAAACAATCTTGTGAACATCTTTTCACTCTCATAAATGCTCTTGCACATGAAACATAGGATTAAGCATGATATATGTGCTTTTGATCTAACAACTTTGTACATTTGCATCCTTTCTTCTACCTACCCTTTATTTATCCTAACATTTTTTCTTCACTTTCTTGGATGCATTTGAGCTAGCAGACCTTTTATTTCCTTTTCTTTTGACAAGAAAACTATATAATTCTAACCTTATAACTTCCAATGGCTCAAATTAAGCTAATGAGCACATTTTTATTCTCTACCTAACTACTGATCTGCCAAGGTTAAAATGTTTGGCTAGATCTTTACTCTCTATCTATCAACGTAAATTTAAAACATGAATGAGTCAAGTTTAAGCCATTTGACCATCATGGATTGTGGCATTTCTAACAAGCTGCACACAAACTTATTTTGCATAGTAAAATAAAAAGTAGTGGCACTTGAATTTGCACAATTTCATGATCTGTTTCATTTTGGGGTTCATATTTTTCACTTCTTTTATCCTTTTATTTTTCTTTTTTTCATTTGATTATTCTTTTAGGACATACCTTCTTTACATTTTTAATTTTTAATATGGAAAACATTTTGCAGAAAGAAAAAGTATGTGCAATATTACAAGACTAACCATAGCCAATTCAAAATTATGAATCCTATTATTATAGGACCCTAGCAGAACCAATACTTTCATAGCAGATTCCTAATGATCATTTTGGGCAAGAACCTCATGAAATTATTTGTTCAATTGTTGGGTTCAATTGCAACCTCATGAGACAAATAGTGAGACCATAATTTAGAATTTGAAAATCATTTGGAGATTGGTTTAGTATTTGGAAGGATTGTCAATGTTGTGCGACTAGGCATAATTTGGAGGCATTGTAAGCATTCTGCAAGAACTTTGTGTTGCAGTAACAGAGATTTCATTGTCAATTAATGGATGGCGCTCTTCCAATTTAAAAATTTGGTGTTGGTACAGTTGAGAGTGGGTGAAGGATATTAAAAACCACCCAAAAACTCTATTAAAATTGAAGGAGGTCAGATTTGGATCAAATGTTTTTTCTCCTGAAGAATAAACTTAGGGATTTTCCCATCTAACAAAATTCCTCTCCTGGATCTAGTGGCTATGGGGCACATTTATGCAAGAGCCTGGAGTACAGCTCAAACTGCCCATACAGGTGGCACGTGTCATATTTTAATACACATCAATGAGAATTAGAAACAATGATAGTTGTCATTACACACTTACAGATGTATTGAATGTTGGTTGTTGGGTCACACACTACTGACATGGCACGTCTCCCCACTCCATTGGAGGAGATTATGGACATAAAAAATATCATTGACATAACCATCGCGGAAGAAACATAACACCTAAACAATAGAACAAAAAATGCCCAGTGCCTTGCCACACAAGGAATTCAAAACTCCACCCCAGACAACCATTCTGGTGTTTCCATCCACACAAAAGTGAATAAGGCAAATAGGAATGGCGAGAAATCAGTGGGACCACAAAAACCTCTCAAAACCAACAAGCTAATCAACCCTGCATAAAATATTCAGAACATAGTGTTGGGCATCGATGGTTATTGAGATGAAGTCGAAAGACTAAAACAAAAATCCCTGGTGGGCAGGTGGGTCTTCAACTGCATGACAGGGGAACAAATGGCAGTCTAGGTCGAGAAAAGATCATCTTCCATTCTGAAATACAGACCTTGGATCATCATGCTATATAATGGGTGGTTTGCATTCTACTTCACACATCTGGAAGATGCAGATCTCATATACAAATATCCATGGGTCATGGGGAGAGGGTTCCTATATTTATAGAGATAGAAATATGGGTTTGATCCTGCCAAAGACAAACAATGTAGGAACATCATATGGGTCAAAATTCTTGGGCTACCTCTTGAACTCTGGACCAAAGAGGCAATTTCCACAATAGAAAACAAAATTGGCAACTTGTTCTACCTAGATGAAGGTTGCCTTGGTGGTCTTGACAAGAAAAATGCATGGTTTGTAATCGAAAGAAACTTGTTAGGGGGGCTTCCAATGGAAGTTGACTTATTTTGGGGCCCCTTCTTTTGGAGGTGGAACATTGACTACTGGGGAGTCCCTTTCCACTATCTATGCTGTCATAAATCTGGTCACCTTTTGGCATGTTTTCCATATCGCAATAGATGGAAAAAAAGGGTCGGTCGTGGGAGGACCAAAGGGAGAAACACACTCAACTACACTTTGAGATTGGAAATCTTCCTCGTCATTCATACCCCAATATAATTTCCGCACCTCACAATTCCCCCATGTTTTCAACCCACAATTTGCCATCTCCTAACAATGCTTCAAAGACAACAATCAAACCCCCACTCCCCAACTTGCCATTGATCCCTCTTCCAGCCCTAACAAACATTTATCCTCATCATTGCAACCCTCCAATAAAATCATCAACCAAGTATGCTTCCCCAATATTTGGTAATTTAATTGAGCTTAAATTACTACATAAATTATCGACCAGGGCTTGTAAATTGTGTATGTGCACCAGTGTTGCTAGGATTATTTATTATGTGAGTAAATTTTCAAATTGAATTAGGATGTTTTCGTGCACATTTTTTGTCTAAGAAATTGTCACTCTTAAAAGAAAGGAAAATAACACACTGAAAAAAATAAAGCTAAATTGAAGTGCATAAGTAAATAGTAAAATGAAATCCAAATTCTCTTTACGATTGCAGAAAAGAAATCTAATCTAAAATTACAGAAATAAATATCATACCAACGAAGCTAGATCTACTTCTCACTTAGACAAATGAAACTAAATCTTAAGTGCAGAAACAAAATATCATGCTAGCAAATCTAAATCACACTGATAAAGACTTCAAAGAATTTATACTTCTAATTGATCAAAATTTACATGTGCATAATAGATCCCTTTTGGTTATTTTCTTCATCTTTCACACAACGAAATGATTAGATCTATAAAAGAATTCTTCAGCGAAATTTTTTACAAACTTTGTTCTCACTATCACAAGAATTCACTAAAAATAAAAATTGAAAGATTAGTTATGATAATCTAATGCTATAGAATTGAAATACAAAATTGAAATATTAACTAGAAATGAAATGAAACCTTGCAAATCGCAGGGAGGCCTCCTGTGAGTTGTAGGTATGTGGCGATCAATAGAGATTAAACACACATTTAAATGCACAACACAGTGGAATAACATGCTCTCTTTTAATAATTGCAAAGAGTATTTAAAAAAAATAGCCAATCTGTATGTCATCGTCGTGCTGAGAGGATGGTTTTATAACCTCCTTCATTAAATTGTTTGGAGATTTATAAGCCTATCCTACTCGGCAGAAACTATAAAAATAACATAAGATAACATGAAATAACAATTCTTCATGATTTTCTATCAGAGAAGAAAATCATGAGGCAAAATATCAGCTTGATCCTTATCATCGATCTACTTGCTCACCTGAATTGTCTTTGGCTCCTTTTCCACTGGGTTAAATTACACGTTGACCTGCTCATATGACATCCTTATCATATTTCTAGATCATGGAGATAGGTGGATGTCATTATGCCAGTTGTCAGCTACCTGTCCTTACATTTCGTTCCTCAACTGGTGTTTCGGAACCTACAGATTCTTCAAGTAAGCTACATAATCGATCATTAGTTGCATAATTGATGCAATTCAATAGCTTATGAAAATATTAAATCAAATAATATTGAAACTATGAATAAAATATGATTAAGTACCTGCTTTTTCCAATAAATTTGCAAGCTGACACCTTATTGAGATTATTATGGTAAAAAAGTAACGAAATGGAGTGAATGGAGTTTAAGGAAGGTGGCAAAAAGGAACAATTTTGGTCTTCAACATTCCCCACACAAAAGATATTGCATGTCCTCAAGCACAAAATTTCAAAATTTTTTGACCCACTCTGTCACTAATCTACGTTTGAAGCTTGAGCAAGAACTTCTAAATTAGTATTCTCTATTTTTTTGGTTTTGGTTCTGGTTGTCAACCTTGGTTTCTTCAATAAAATCCTCGATTGCAAACCCCTTATTTTACTTTTCAGAAGTTTATTTTTAGCCTTTAACTTCTTGTTTTTCTTGTACCAGTGGAAAATATGTAAGAGAATATTATAATTTTGAGTCCTTTGAATGTCATTTTGTACCTTCATTGCTTCATGTTCCTGCTTCAAAAACTTGTTTAACACTTCTAGTTCATAAATTTCCTGTTTAAGAGCATTTTCAATTCTAGATTCTTCTGGAGGACTCAAATGAACTTCTTCACTTATAATTTCTTCTTGATTTGAGGACAAATCAACATTTTCTCCTTAGGCTTTATGTTCAAGATATTCTATATAGTCATATATTTCTTGTTGAACAAGGTCAATTTCTAAGGTCTTTAATCTTTTTGGACTTGCAATTTGTGATTATATTTTCTCTACTTCTTCTTCTAAATCAACAAGACTTGGAGACTGTTTAATGGCCGATTTCATAATTCACGCACTTCTTCTTCATGGTTTTTAGCAGTGAGAGCACACTGTCTTTTGTTAATTTTGACTTGATTCGTTCCTTATTTTGATGGGCCTTCATGTGTACTAACAAATTTCTTCTTTCTAAGACTCTATAAAACTTTTGCGAGGGGTTTCACCATTAGAATCTATCTATGTGTTCTCATGTTGTGGTATTTCTTGTGTAGGTACTTCATTTTGAAGCTTAGGGTTTGAGGGAAGTTTTCAACAGCTTCTTATTATTTTGGAACTAGATTCATCTTGCTTAGATTCTTTAAAATGATTTTGAACTAGAAAATCCTCCCAATTATCCCCTTTACTCCTCAAATGAGCTTCAATTAAAATTTTTACTAACCTGTGATGATACAAAGCATTGTCAATAGACTGTATTTTCCTTTGGATATTAGTGGCCATTTTTCTTAAACTATAGAGTAGGAAATATGGAAAATTGATTTCGTTGCCATCAATAAAATGCATCATCAACTGAGCATGATAGAAGAACATATTCCCAAACCTACCCTCACAGGTTATAAACTTCTGAATGATTAACAATAAATTTCTCCATTTACTTTTTAAAGTTGTTACTGGAATTCCTTTCTTAAAAATGGAGATGTCCATACCTGGGGTTTTAAGGAAGTTTTCCAAATATTTCTCCTTGATTTTCTGGATTTTAAACCAACTTTCCCCATTTCTTGGCAATCATGTAGCTTCTCCCATGAACAACTTTGTCAAGGCCAACCTGATATCTCAAATTTTTGATTCTATCCCTTCATAGGCCTGAGAAAATGACTTTGTGACTTCCTTCTCATGACCATCAAACTTCTCAAAGAACTGTAACCATCGTGCCTGCTGCAATTGATGCTTCACCTGTGGATAGGCTTCAAGAAACTTGGTCACATTCAGCTCAGAATGGACAATAACTCCCATGTTGAGGAAGATTCTGTCCTTATTTTATGTTTTTGATAGGATTATGAAGTGTAAGCAAGGACAGAAATGGAATTTGGGTAGCAGTTGAGATGTTTTTAGTAAAGAAAAATGAAACAAAGCCGAAGGAAGTGGGATATAATGCGAAGGAAATAGGATAATGTACGAGAGAAATGGGATGATATACAAAGGAAGAAGAGTAAATTTGAACAATGGAAAGTTGTAATGACTCATGCAAATCTTATAACACGATATGATTGTAAATTGGATCATAAGAACCAATGTCATGTCATGACAAGGATTATGGTTATGTGAAATGGTGGCAACAATGGTAATTTACAAATAATCATTTATTTATATCATAAATCAATGTTTTTCTTTTATTATTTAACTAATATTTACATACCTTTCATTCTTCTTTACTAATTTTCTCTTTTGGTAGGAAGCTCGGGTTGCTTTGGCTATGATCTCCATTTAAGTTTCTTTGGCCATCATCTTCATTTGACTTGGCTGTAATCTATCAAATTAGCTACAAAATTTCCTGGGAGCTACAAATTATTGACAATTATGTAGATATCTTATTTCTGCAAAAGAGGAATAAACGAAATGGGACAAGAATAGGGAAATTAAAAGAAAATCTAGGTTGCCAAGAATTTTTGGTTTTCAAATTAGATTTTCAGTATAAACGTGCCAACAATGTTGGTTTTCATGTTTATACAATTATTATTACTATTTTTCTTGAAAAAGAAAGTAGAAGGTGAAGCTGGAGAGGAAGAAGAATCTTCCTTGACCAATTTGAAATCAAAATTATCTTGCATATTTCCTATGAAAACTTCCTTTGTTAATGGTTTATGATATATTCATAATCTATGACCATTTACAAGGAAAGTTACTTATTCTTCATCAATGGTTTTAATTCTGACTACTCCATTATCAAACATAGTTTCAATCTCATAAGGACCAAACCAAGGAGTTTGAAATTTTCCTTGAAAATATTTAAATTTAGAATAAAAAGAAATGCCCGGTCAACCATCTTGAACCTCCTATCTTTGATAAAATTATCATGACATCTAGATCTTTTCTGTTGAACTATGTTGGTTCTGTGAATAACATCTTTTTGTATCTCATCAAGTTCATTCGATTTCTCCATTCTTTGCTTTTGGGCTTCTCATAGATCAATACCCAATTTGACTATTGTTTTGAAAGTTTTTATTTTGAACTCAATAGGAAGCAGGACTTGCTTCCCATAAATAAGTTCATAAGGAGTATGTCCCATTGTGTTTCTCCATGTGGTACGTTATGCCCATAAAGCTTCTCAAAGATTTTCTGCCCAATCCCTTATGTGCAGATGTACAATCTTGGAAAGAATTTCTTCAAAGACTTTATTAGTAGCTTCAACTTGTCCATTTGCTTGTGGATGATATGGAGTGGATTTCCGATGTTTGATTTTGTATTCCTCCATTATACTTTTTCATAAACATGGATGTAAATTAAGTACCTTGATTTGTCACAATTTCCCTTGGAACAGCAAAATGAGTGAAAATATCCTAAAAAATAAATGAAACTACAACATTTTAGTAGCAAAAGGAAGTACTTTAGCTTCTACCCATTTTGTGACATAATCTGTACAGAGAAAAATGTACCAACAAAATCCAGAGCCCACTTTTCAAAGGGTTCAATAAGTACCTCAGGTTGTAGAGGTATCTCATCTAAAGGAATAAAATTTCCCATTCTCTGACAATTATCACATCTTTTAACATATTCTTTGGCATATTTAAAAAGAGAAGGCCAATAATATAATAATAGAAGGATTTTATAGGCAATCCTTTTAACAACAAAGTGTCCTCCACATGGTTCATCGTGACAAGCCTTTAATATTTCTGGTACTTCATCTTCTCTGACACATATTCAAATGATTAAATCATGCCATGTTTTATAAAATTCTCCATTTATCCATGAATAAGATGCACTGGTTTGAATAACTTTCCTTTTCTCCCAAGGAGACAAATGTGACGGTAACTTTCTTATGGACAAATAGTTAAACCAAGGAGATTTAATAGATACTGCAAAAAGATATTCATCGGAAAAATTATCTTTTACAAGAACATCCTTATTATCATTTTGGATTCTATATAGAAAATCAACAATGGTATTCTCCTTTCCAAGCCTATCCAAAATAGTAATATTGAATCCTTGTAACAACAATAACCATCTTGTAACTCTGCCATTAGTAATTGATTTATTCATTAAATATCTAATTGCAGAGTGATCTGTGTGAACACAAGTTTCATAAATAGTGATATAATGTCAAAATTTATTAATGCATGTACAACAACTAAAAACTCCTTTTCTGTTATGGTATAATCAACTTTGCAAGAGTCAAATTTTTACTTATGTAATAAATGGCATAAGGAGTCAAATATTTTTGTCCCAATATAGATCCTAAAGTTGTATCTAAAGCATCGGTTGAAATATGAAAAGGAATAATCCAATTTGGTCCTGTTAGGATGGGTGCCTCAGAATCCTTTTCTTTCAATGTTTCGAAAGATTTTTGGCAATCAGAATTCCAAATGAATTCACAATCGTTTGTAAGTAATTTGTAAAGTGGAGAGGCTATCTTTGTGAAGTTTTTTATGAATCTTCTGTAATAACCAGTAAAACCAAGAAAAAATATAACATATCTTTGACAAGAAGGAACTAATAATTTGGAAATAACTTATACTTTAGATGCATCCACTTTAATTCCATATCCTGAAATGTGGTGGCCTAAAACAATTCCCTTAGCGAACATCATAAAATAATTTTCATTGCTTAATCAAAGATTTGTTTCTTTACATTTAATGATAATTTTTTTCTAAATTTTCAAGAAATTCCTTAAAAGAATTACCATAGACAGTGAAATCATCCATGTAAACTTCCACAAAATCATGAATTAGATCAAAAAAAATGCCTAGAACTGCCCTTTGGAATGTTGCAGGTGCATTACATAATCTAAAAGGAAGTACCCAGTAAGAATAGGTTCCTTATGGACAGGTAAAAGTTGTTTTGTCTTGATCTTACGAAGCTACTTGGATTTGGTTATAACCAATAAAACTATCCAAGAATGAAAAATTATTTTTCCCTACGAACGTATCAAAGGCCTGATCTATAAAGGGTAGCAGAAAATGATCTTTCACTGTGGCTTTATTCAATTCTCTATAATCGATGCATACTCTCCATTTTTCTTTGGAACAATCACTAATGGTGAGAGCCACTGACTATCTCATATTGGGTAAACAAAATTCGCATTCAACATTTTTTGTAACTTCTCTTTAACAATTTCCCTTAAATTTTCATTCATCCTCCTTTGGGGTTGTCAAACTGGTCTGACATTTTCTTCAATATAGATATGATGCATACAAGTATTAGGATCAATTCCTTTCATATCAGTCTATTCCCATGTGTTAGAGTCAGTCTCTTCAGCCCTCCGTCAGAGATCAAAATCTCTTTTGTTGCATTTCATTTTAGGTGTCTCATCTAGTCCAGTCAGTTGCATTCCGCTAGGAAGCATAGAGTATCTGACGGAAGGGTTTCTTCACTCATTTCCCTTATGTTTGTACCTGCTGGTTTGGTCAAAATTCATCAAAATTGATTTCAATCCTTTAAAATCATGGATGGTCTCTTGGTCAAACGAGAGTCATTTCAGTCATTAGGTCTAGGGTTTGGTCTTTAGAATGTCAAATAATGCCAGCAGGCCATGAGGATGTCTCCAATAAGTTTTCATTTCAGAGTTTTCATCATCAATAATGCTCGAGAATGATTCTTCTTCAAAACTCTATTTTTAAGAAGAAATCGTCAAATTTGTTTTTGTAATGAATACATAATTGTTTAAAGTTTTCAAACATGAAATGTTTCAGGCACAACCCTGGTCATCCTTTGCTGAGTTCCAATGCCAAACATCCCTGCAAAAAAAATTGGAAAAGTTTCATCATTCAGCCGAAAATCAAAGGAAACAAGCAAAATAGAGTTCTCTTGTAAAAGTGCCAAAGTCTTCAAACAGTGGGTGTGCCCAAATCAAAAAATCAAAATCCCTGTCATAAGAGATATGTTTGTGTTCCAATAATCCAATTACATGCTAAGATACATCAGTGAAACCAAGACAAATCATGGAGGAGTGAAGAATACACGTTGAAGGCCAAAAATGTGTAGTAGTTGCAGCGCGTGGCACATAGGCTGAGTGTCGCGGCGCACATGGCGCGCGCGGCGCATTGGGCAATTTTCCACAGTGTAAAAATACACTGGCGCGGCACACCTGGCATGCACTGCGTGTTGGGCTGTTGAGTAGCACACAAAGCCAAAACTCAAATTTGTGTCATTTGTTTCAAAAAACTCCAATCCTCTTGGTTCTTCTCGCTCCAAGAAGTTTATGAAATTTCCATTAACATGTTTGGTGCTCATTGAAGTGGATTATGAGAGTTTGTGATGTCAAATTGCAAACCTTATTACTTTGTTTAAAGCTGCTCCTTAGGGTTGTGTTTTGGTGTTTTGGTGCCAAAGACTCCTTTTCCCCTTCACCGTGTTGATTCTTTCCCTCACCCTAAACCCATCATCCTTATTAAATCCCTTGTTCCTCTACTTATTTTTAAAGTCCTATTTTCCTATCCCTAAACGATACCATACCCTATTACTCTCTCTTTCCCATATCATTTGAAAAATTCCTAAATCCCCAAACCTCGCATTCCTAAAACACAATCAAGTGATTGTGCTCACATTGCAAACTTCAATTGATTGAACCATATCCTTTCCCTCACTCCATTATACCCATTGTTCCTTATTTCTCACAGTCCCTCATTTCCCTTTGGCATATTTGGCACTTGGAGACAAAGAAATCAAGTCTTCATTTCTCATTTTCAACCAATCAAACATACACTTGACATACACCTTGCAGCACCATGGAGATGGACACCGACATATCATATGAACAAGACACTGATTTCCACCATTGAAACTACATGCACCAGGAGGACACTAAAACGATGCAAAAGGCATGATAGGCTCCAAATCTTGGCCAAAGCTTCTTTGGCTGAGCATGATACTCAATGATAGACCTTCAGTCCAAATTTCAGCAAATTTGGAGAAAATTTTGTCAATTTTGAATTTTTTGGCTTCAAAACAGATTTTCCTGCCCAACGCGTAGCGCCACTTGGCGCGCGCTTATAATTAGGAGATCCCCTAGAGGAAAATTTTGCATTTTTGGATTTTTTATGAAAAATTATGCATGCTCATGGATTACCTAAGGATTTCATCAAGTTCTGGATTGCCTAAAGGGTCAAAAACACCCTAAAAATCACCTTTTTGCCACCTTTTGCACCCACAGGAAGCATTCTTGGGAGATGGAAGTTTTGGAGGGGAAAATGACATCCAAATCCAGAAATTCCACTTGGGTTGGAAAGTAGACAAGTGGGGCTTTCAAACGAGCTATCTCAAGCTCAATTTGGACTTCATGAAGTGCCTCAAAATCAGCTCCAATGTTGTGCTACGCATACAGGTTTTGGGCGCGGCGCATAGAGAATTTTGGTCTATTTTTTACTCTCTAGCTCAGAATTTCAGCTAGGTTTGACCAATTTTACTTTTTGATGTTACTCTTGATCTAACTTGATGTAATTTCATGACCATGATGTAATTTTGGGCACATTTTACTTGTTTTAGTAGATTCATTCACTAGAAAGTGAAAAACAACTGAATGAATCAGTTTCCTAACATATAGAGGCAAGTTGTTTCATTGCCTATTTTTCAGTTCCTTGTTTAGATATGGTTGAAACAGCTCCTAGAATGATGAGTTTGACCCCTAAAGGCATGGGAATGAGTTAAGCTTGCCTATATCATGTAATTTCTCAGTCATTTTCAGGGTTGGACACTTGGGATTGCTTGGCACTCCATTGTACGTCTGATTTCTGCATTTTTGGCAAAGGAAAGACCTGTGTTTGCAGCAATTGTTGGGATCATTGTGGCTCTATGTTTTTATGGTGTTTTTCTTCATGTAATTTTAAGTTCATTGATGTTTTATGTATGCCATTTCCCTTCTCTTTGCTTCTGAAATTAAACAAATGAGTGACAAAGGTAGAATTCATTAGCTTGTTGTGCTCTGCCTTTTAGTTTTGTTTAATTTTCAATGTTTTCTTCAGTTTGAAGAGGATTCTTGATACCCTCTCGCCCTCTTTAGCTTCTTACTAGTCTGAGCCCTCCATATTTATAAATCAAAGCATCAAAACGATTTCCTTTCTTGCCCCAATCGGAACTCTGCAAAACTAGCCTTCATCCCCAGACCCAAATTTGCCTTTCCCTTGATTCCAACAAAACCCCCAAAAAATCAAATCAAATCCTTGCACATCATACCTAGCCTAAAATTAGTTTTGATTTCAGTCATCTCAAGCCCCATCGATTATCTTTTGCTGAGATTGACCCGAAGAGAGCCCTCTCCTGTCCTCGTAGGGCTAGCTACGAGGTTGAGCGTGGTTTGATGTTGGTCCTGGATCCTACCTTTTCAGCCTGAGGTAAATCTAGGATCTAACACCATGCATAAGAAGAGGAATGTTCTTGTAACATCTTTATCAATTCTTTCTTTTGGGATTCTTCCAAATTATCATTAATTTTCAAACTTTTCCCTCGAAAGATTTCTATTAAATAATTGCAAAATTCTTCCATAGAATGTAAATCCATTTGATGAGATGATAAATATTCAACATTGTATCATTCTTGAAAATTTTGGTCTTCTTCACAATATGGGGAAGAATCATTATTATTCATTAAATTTAAAATTTGATCTTCTTCATCTATTTGCAAAGTAGCAAATATTGGTTTTATATCAAAATATTGACTATCATCGTTTATCCAAACTTCTCTTTCTACTTGTATTGTTGTTTTTGCAGGAGGATATGGTGTGAATTTCTTAGTAGAGCTTTCATCAGACATAAACATATCACCAGATCTACGACTTATAAAAGCATCAACTGTGGCTAACCATGGTCTGCCCAGAATCAATGGATGTCCTCCTAAATTATTCTTGGGATTTAAAATCATAAAATCAGCAGGATATTCCCAAGAATCTAAGGAGACAAATATATCTTATAATACACCTTCTGGTTTGATAGCAAATCTATCTGCTAATTGTATTAATGTCGGTGTGTATTGAAGATTATAAAGTTTTAATTGATCCATAGTTTGTTTACCCATGATATTGATAGTTGCTCCTAAATAAATCAATGTGTTTGGAATCTTGACACCATTTATGTGTGTTTTTACAATGGGACTACCTAGATCTAGATATTTTTGAACTGTTGGTTTTCCCATCATAATATCTGCAATTTTTCCAACTAGCTGAAAATTTTTAACTTCTTTTATTTTTCTTCCTATTTTTTTAATTCTTAACTCCCTTATTGTCTTCACAAATATTTGTATTTCCCTTAGAGCTTGTAACAAAGGAATTTTCATGCAAACATTCTTCAATTCATCTCACATATCATATTCAGGCAACACAATTTGTTTTTCTATTCCCTTGTCAATTTTAAGCCTTTCAAGAAAGGGTGGATTTTGGCCAGCAAGAAAAGGTTGTTTTGCAATGGGAGTTGAGTTTATTGACGTATCATGCATAGGGGTGCTCTCTTTCTGAGTAATTTCTTCTTCATTAAGAGATGTTTCTATTTCAAGAGATTCATCCTCTCCAAATTCCTGAATAACAACAGATGGTACCTTCTTTTCCAAAACTCTACTAGATCTAAGTTTGACATTGTTTATATCTAATGGAGTTATCATGCAAGCTTGGAAACTCTAACCTTCTATATTGTAAACAAGTTGTGGACTTTTATTATTCAGATTTGGAAGTGGTTGAGCAGGTAGTTGATTGGGTTTTTGGGGCTATGATGTGGACGGTAATTGAAGTGATTGATTAGAAGTTTGAGTTTGGATTTGAGATTGTTGAAAATCTTTTCATTAACAAGGATAATATGGAGGTTTATATGGAATAAATGGCTGTTGAAATTGATTATATTGAGGATTCCTAGGAGGATACTGCCAACCTTGTGTCCATAATGGATTTTGAGGTGGCCAATTTTTCCAAGGAATTGGAGTATTCCAATTGTTCTGAGGTTGTGCAAATGATTGGTATTGAGGATTAAGACCTTGTACCATATTTGGTTGTTGTGGTGGCCATGGTCTTTTACCAATAAAACAGAGTGACTCAGCTTGGCTTGCTTCAACTTCATTTTAAAAAACTTATTTAAGTCCAGGAATTGAATGGAATTCCTTTGTGATATGAATTTTTGCACAGATAACACATATTTCTACACTATCAAGAGGACATTCTCTTAGAGCATGTTTATTTTTGCATTTAGGACAAAAAATTGATAATGCAACATTTTCAGCTTTTTGCTTGTTTTGAATCTTAAGGGTATCTATTTGTTCACTAATACTCCCTAAGATATTTGTTTTGAATTTTTCAAGAAAATTTCCTATTTATGCTCTACTTATTGTCCCAGTTGCATATTTATTAATCCTAGACATAACAGGCTCTCATGGATTTTTCCCGATTCTAGCCATTCCTCTTAAAATGTGTGTACACAATTCAAAAATTTCTCTAAATGATAACTGAGGGACATCTCCTTTTCCCATTAAATTGAGAATATATATCCACTCATCTCTAATGGCTTTTAGCAAAATAACTTTGTGAGTTTCTTCATCTAGATTATGCATTTTATCCCTTTTAACATTATAAGAAAATCTTTCAAAGAAATCTTCAAGATTTTCATCCTCTTTTTGCATCATTTTAAAGACTTCATCTTTAAGGTTATGAGGCATTCAATAATCATTTTATTTATCTAAGAACACATTTTTTATTTCTTCCCATGTTCTTATGGTATGTGTTCCTAATCTCGTAAACCATTTAAGTGCTCCGTCCTTAAGAGTGGCTGGAAAAAATTTCAATTTTTGAAAATCAAGAAAGTAGTCGTAATATTTACACAAGACTTCAAACTCAAAAATAAATGTTTCAATATCCTCATGTCTTACTCCATGGAAATTAGGGAGGATGGAGGGTGAGATATTCTTCATTGTAATTGTGATATCTTCATCTAAGATGGGAAACCCAAAAGGTTTTGGGTCTCCTCTACCACCTCTTCCTCCACCTCCTCCTCTATTTCCCCCTCTACCTCTCCCACCATTACCTCTTCCACCTCCAATCCTAAATTCACCATTCACATTATGTACTACTCCTTCTCCTACCCTGCCATTGTAGATTCCTCAAAACTAATATAGGGTTATTCATTTGGATTTTCTAGCTCCTCTTCTGGTTCTTCTATCAAATGAATAAAATAAGTTTCTTCTTCTTCTTCACTAGGGACTTCCAATTTTTATCCTAGAATTGGTTCTCTAGTTGAAGATAGAAAGATTACTCCTTATGTTTGGGATGTAGGTTTGTCTTGTAGGTTTTAACCCCGTACAAAAATTACCTGGATATGAATTCTAAAACACAGAAAATAAACAATGTGAGAGCATAACACATAAAACACATATACACAGATATTTTCCCCTGGACCCCAAAACCGGGACTACCAACTTGATTTTTCATTATGTTCCTTTTAATGTTACAATACATATTTATACATGTTGAAGCATCCAATACCATGAACCAAAAACCATTGCGTCAAAAACCATGTGCAAAAACCATGCACAAAACCATAGGTAGGTCCTCCCAACCTAATATAGGGACCCAAAAAAATTTCCCCAGGGTGCTGCCTCAGACCCCGTAGAGGGGGCTAATTGCCCCCGTCAAACCCCACATACAGGGGGGGATGTTGGCCACCCTGTGACTCACGTTGCGTAGTCGGCGCAATGAAGGGGGGACTCTGCCCCCCCTCTAACCCCCTGGTTCACTACGTAGGCTAGTCGTGGAAACAATATAACACAACCCAACATTCTCCCACTTGTTGTTTTCTTTCCACAGGAGGCCACTAGAGAGCTTAGTCATTTATCCAGCCTTGAAATGCCCATTGTTTCTTTACACCAAGAGAACTTCTCAGAGCTCATATATTTTGTTAATGCATCTGTAGTATTATTCAAAGTGTCCACCTTTACCAGCAACTCCTTTTTGTCTTCTATCATATCCCTCACAAAGTGATACTGAACATCAATGTGCTTTGTCTTTAAATGAATATGAGCAGAGTTATTTCCCCATAAAATTGCACTTTATTTGTCACAGTATATCCTTATAACTCCCTGCACTAACCCCATACTTGAACAAAATCTCTGCAACCAAACTGCTTCTTTGCTTGCATTAGTGGCTGCCATGTATTCTGCCTTTGTAGTTGATAGTGCCACTACAGATTATTTCTTACTCATCCAACTGACTGTACCTCCAAATAGGTTAAACAAATACCCACTTGTAGATCTTCTTTGATCTAGATCTTCAGCCCAGTCTGCATCAACAAAGCCATGAATATCCAACACTCTGTCAAATCCTGGTCTTCCTTGGTAGCAAAAACTATAATCACTAGTGCCATGCAAATACCTCAAAACTCGCTTCACTGCTATCTAGTGCTCCTTCTCTGGTTTTGACATAAACCTGCTCAATACTCCCACTGCATGTGCAATTTCTGGTCTAGTACATACCATTGCATACATCAGGCTACTGACTGCAATAGCATATGGAACACGGGACATATCCTCTTCCTCTTCTTGTGTCTTGGGACATTGTTCAACAAATAACTTTACACCTACAGTAATAGGAACCTTCACCGGTTTACTATCTTGAATATTAAACCTCTATAGTATTGTCTCGACATGCTTCCTTTGGTTTAATCAGAGCTTCCTCTTTGCTCAATCTCTTTTAATTTCCATGCCCAAAATATAGTTTGTAGCACCAAGATCTTTCATGTCAAATTCAGAGGACAATTAGGTCTTCAAATCCTAGATAATTTCTTTGTCATTTCCAACCAACAACATATCATCCACATACAAGACCAGATAAATAACATAGTCACCAACTAATTTAAAATACACACAGTGATCTGCTTTGCTTCTGGTGAAGCCAAGTCCCCGTATAAATGTATCAAATTTCTGATACCACATCCTTGGTGACAGTTTTAACCCATAGAGAGACTTTTTTAACTTGCATACTAGTTATTTCTTACCCTTCACTACAAAGCCTTCAGGTTGCTTCATGTAGATCTCCTCTTCCAGATCCCCATGAAGAAATGTTGTCTTCATATCCATCTATTCTACCTCAAAATAAAAAGTAGCAGCAATAGATAAAAGTAATCTAATAGAAGCTACCTTGGCAACAGGAGAAAAAATATCACCAAAATCAATTCCCGACACCTAGGAATAACCTTTTGCTACCAACCGAGCTTTGTATTTCTCCACCTTTCCTTCTACATTTATCTTCTTCTTGAACACCCATTTGTTTCCAATGGGTTTCCTTCCAGCCGCTAACTCCACCAGATCCCAAGCCTCATTTTTGTGCAAAGATGCCATTTCATAAACCATGGCCTCTTTCGAAATTTTGCCATCCTCTAAATATACTACTTCCTTCATAGTTATGGGATCATCATTAGTAACAGATAAAACAAAATTTGAACAGAAAGCAGATGGACTATAACTTCTAGCTACCTTCTTTCTCAAAATGTTCTTCTCACACCCGGAGTGTGTGGCTCTTCATATTCTGATTCCTCCTCTGCTGTAGAGTCTGATTCTTCCTCCTTAAGCTCAAACTCTATCTTCTAAGGTTGCTTTGGTTGGATTTCATATTTAATAACATCTTTCACCTCTCTGAACACCACATCTCGGTTGTACACAACCTTCCTTGTTGCTGGGTTCCAAAGCTTATAACCTTTTAAACCATCCTTATACCCAATAAAGATGCACTTTTCATATTTACTATCCAACTTGGTTCTTTTCTCCTTTGGAACATGTACATATGCATCACATCCAAATACCCTCAGATGTGAAAGAGAGGGTTTCTTACTAGTCCATACCTCTTGTAGAGTCTTATTCTCCAACACTGATGAAGGTGATCTATTGACCATGTAACATGTTGTCTCCACCGCCTCTACCTAGAATTCCTGTTCTAACCTGACACCACTGAGCATGATTCTTTCCCTTTCCATCAACATCTTGTTCATTCTTTTTGCAACTCCATTTTTCCCAGGTGTGTATGGAGTAGTCTTCTGTCGTGCTATACCACACTTCTTACAGAAATCTTCAAATTCCTTGTTGCAAAACTCTCCACTGTTATCTGACCTAAACACCTTTATCTTCTTTTATGTCTGGTTTTCCACCAAAGGTTAAAATTCTTTAAACCTGTCAAAGACTTCAGATTTCTTCATAAGGAAATATATCCATGTATTCCTTAAGAAGTCATCTATAAATTATACATAGTTCACAGACTTACCCAGTGATGGAACCTTCACAAGTCCAAAGACATCATTGTGCATAAGCTCTAATATATGTTTTGCCCTCTTACCACCAGAGGCGAAACTCACTCGATTAGGCTTGCCATATACACAATTTTCACAGAAATAAAAATCCAGAGAGCTATTACTCATACCTTTACCATGAAGTATTTGAAGGCCCTTCTCTCCAATATGTCCAAACCTTTGATGCCATAGCATGGTCTTTTCTCCAGAGACTGCTAGATTTTCTGCTCCACTTTCAGGAACCACATAATTGTTGCACCCATCAATAATAGTGCTACCTTGCAGCTTGTACAGAGTTCCAATCCAAACTCCCCGCATCAATACCAATGCTCCCTGAACCATATTGCAGGTATCGTTCTTGAACATTGTTTTTACACTTGCATCATCCATCTTGCTTACAGAACTCAGATTTCTAGCCAATTCAAGAATTTGTAGAACACCCAGAAGTGTTCTAACCCTTCCACCTTGCAACTTCAACTTTACTTTTTCGCGACCAATGATTCTAGCCTTCCTATCATCCCCTAAGAAGACATCACTCTCTATGGGGAGTGAAGTGAAAGGATGCACTTGAGTCAATCGACCATGCCTCATGATATATATGTGTACTCGAAGAAGCCAAGTACACATCCCCACCTTCATTTGAAGTGGTTATTGCTACCTATTGCAATAACCAGACTATCCAATGAATCTAGTAGAGAACACAACAAAATAATGCACTTATCTTCATCTGAAATTTTAATATCAATAGATAATAACTGACTTACGACAGTATTAAATGCATTTAGATTTTCTGTGACTGATTCTCCATCTTTCATCCTCAGGTTATACAAATTTTTCCATAGGAACAATTTATTCACCAGAGAATTAGATTGGTACAAAGTTCCTAACTTGTCCCACAAAGCCTCCACCGTAGCTTCCCCTGATACCTTCAACAATACTGAATCTGAGACACACAATCGTATTGTGCTCTTAGCCTTTCGATCCAACTTCTTCCATTCTTCATCGGACACTCTCGTTGGTTTATTACCCGGATCTACCACGATCCATTGATCTTTATCCACCAACAGATCCTCCATCTTGAGTTTCCACAACTCAAAACTTTGACCATTAAATTTCTCTATCTCTATCTTTCCACTGCTCGCCATCTTCTTTCACCACCAGAATCAATCCCGCAGATCTCGCACTGAACAAGGTCTACCATAGGCCCGAGTGAAACCCCTCAGCAACAAAGGCATCCCCTTGAAGTAAAAACAACTTTGATACCAAATGTAGGTTTTAACCTCATACAAAAATTACCTGCATATGAATTCTAAAACACAAAAAATAAACAATGCGAGAACATAACACATAAAACACATATACACAGAGATTTCCCCTGGATCCCAAAATCGGGACTACTAGCTTGATTTTTCATTATGTTCCTTTCAATGTTAGAATACATATTTATACATGTCGAAGCATCCAATACCATGGACCAAAAACCGTCGTGTCCAAAACCATGTGTGAAAACCATGCACAAAACCATAAGTAGGTCTGCCCAACCTAATATAGGGTCCCAAAAAATTTTCCCCGCGGCATTGCCTCGGACCCTGTAGAGGGTGGCTAACCACCCCCCTCAAACCCCCCATACAGGGGGGGCTGCCGCCCCCCCGTGACCCCCCCCGCCCCCCAATTGCGCATTAGGCGCAAGGAAGGGGGGGCTCTGTCGCCCCTCTAACCCCCCGGTTAACTACGTAGGCTAGTCTTGGAAAGAATATAACACAACCCAACACGTCTACTATGACTTCAGTAGAGGAAGTTGTTGAATTTTTTGGTTGGATTTCAGATCTCTGTACCTCATGAAGTCTAATTCTACCTACAAATGATGGAATATGAGTTTCGGTGGATGGAGTGGCACTACGAGGTTGTGGTGGGGTGAGTGGTGATATTGGAATGTAGCTCCTACCTCTACCTATAAACCTACCCCTATAATCTCTTTCCCTATGTATAAATATGTTTTTATCATATATTTTTAATGAAAAGATTCCTAGAAATAAATATTATATACACTTCCCCAACAAGAATGCCAAACTGTTTGGTAATTTAATTGAGCTTAAATTAATGCATAAATTATCGACCAAGGCTTGTAAACTAATGAAGTGTATGTGCACCATTTGTGCTAGGATTCTTTATTGTGTGAGTAAATTTTCAAATTGAATTAGGACGTTTTCACGCACATGTTTTGTCTAATAAATTGTCACTCTTGCAAGAAAGGAAAATAACACAGTGACATAAATAAAGCTAAATTAAAGTGTAGAAGTAAATAGAAAAATCAAATACAAATTTTCGAGAAAATAGATCTCAATCATTTTTTAGAAATTTTAGGCCAACCTCTCTTCTTTCAATCTTAATCCTTTAATTTTCGACAAAATAGATCTCATTCTCTTTATGCTAGCAGAAAAGAAAGCTAATGTAAAATAAAATAAAAAAATATCACACCAGCAAAGCTAGATCTACTTCTCACTAACAAAAATGAAAATAAACATTAAGTGAAGAAACAAATATCACACTAGCAAATCTAAATCACATTGATAAAGCCTTAAAAGAATTTATACTTCTAATTGATCAAAATTTACATGTGCATAATAAATCCCTTTTGGTTTATTTCTTCATATTTCACACAATGAAATTATTAGATCTATAAAAGAAATGTTCAACAAACTTTGTTCTCACTGTCACAAACATTCACTAAAAATAAAACCTAAAAGATTAGCTATGATAATCTAATGTTACAGAACTGAAATAATAAAATGAAATATTAACTAGAAATGAAATGAAACCTTATAGCTCCCAGGGGAACCTCCTGTGAGTTTTAGGTATGCAATGATCAAAAAATATTAAAAACGCATTTAAACACACAACACAGTGGAATAACAAGCTCACTTTTAATAATTGCAAAGAGTATTTCAAAAAAAAAACCAGTCTGTGTTTCAAGGTTGTGCCGAGAGACGATATTTATAACCTCCTTCATTAAATTGTTTGGAGATTTCTAAGCCTATTCTACTTGACAGAAACTCTAAAAATAACATAATATATCATGAAATAGTGATTCTTCATGATTTTCTATCGGAGAAGCAAATCAAGAGGAAAAGTATCATCTTCATCCTTATCATCGATCTCCTCGCTTGTCTGATTCATCTTTCACTCCTTTTCCATTGGATTGACTTCCACATGGACCTTCTCATACGATATCCTTACCATATTTTTGGATCAAGGAGATAGGTGATGTCGTTATGTCATTTGTCCGCTACCTGTCCATACATTTCATTCCTCAACTAGTTTTTCAAAACCTACAGATTGTTCAAGTAAGATGCAAAATCGATCATTAGCTGCAGAATTGATGCAATTCAGTAGCTTATGCAAATATTAAATCAAATAATAAGGAAACAATGGAACTATGAATAAATGATGATTAAGTACAACATTTTTCCAATAACCTTGCAAGCTGACACCTTATTTATATTTTTATGGTAAAAAAGTAAGGGAATCAAGTGAATGGAGTTTAAGGAAGGTGTAAATAAGGAACAATTTTGGTCTTCAACACCCAATGTCATCAAGGATAGACTCACATAAGAGCCCTTCAAAAAACTTCAAATTCATTAGATCCCTAGAAGAGGAAGCACCCATCCAATACTACAACTCTCCAATCAAATTTGGCACCCCCTCTAGCCATACTTTTTCTCCATTCTCTAAAGACTATGAGCTGGAAGCTTTAACTTAGGTTTCTCAAAGCGAAATGGAGCCACTATCAATCAAGAAATATTATTTTTATGATCCAAAGCTTGCAAATTGGGGGAAAATGTCACCACCAAGGGAAAAAGAAAGGGACCAAATATAAAAAATTCAAACTCTACCATGGCTCCATCTAACCTTCGGGAACAATTCAAAGACCCACGGGTGGAAAAGGCAACTCCAATAAAGGATTCCATAGTCATCAAGGTTGGAAATCTTGATGTCGATATTTCTGAGCCTCAAGACCTTAGAGAAATGACTCCCATTCAATCATCTCCAGAATGCTTATATTTTCCCTAACTATTCGAGGCCTGAGTTCGGTCCAAAAAAGGACAGTCCTCAAAAGCATTCTGCTCCTTCACAATCTAGATATTATCCTTTTACTGGAGACAATGGTCAGTAAGGAAAAGACCTAGGATTTTCTACTTCAAATTCTCCCTAACTCGCATGTCTGTGCCACTAGTGTCTCTGGCATATATGGAGCCTCTGTTGCTCAGTGGAACCCTGAAATTTTTAGATTCAAGGGCTACAAATCTACAATAGGTATTATTCTCTTTGGTTTTAGATTTGGGATCACTTGCAAACTCTGTATTATCAATGTCTATGCACCTTTCTAAAACATGAATGAGCATTGGACATAAATTCAAAACAATGACATTCTGGACTTGGAATCCATGATCTTAGCAGGATATTTTAACCTCAAGACGGAGGATTTAGAGGTTTGGGGAGTCAAGAGCAGGCCAGAAAAACTTACAACACATTTCAAGGATTTCTTCTCCCAGAATTCCTTCTCACACATTAAGCCAGACACAAGTGGACCAACATGGAGAAATGGCAGATGGGGTT
This sequence comes from Pinus tabuliformis, assembly GCA_031772625.1. NCBI lineage: Eukaryota > Viridiplantae > Streptophyta > Pinopsida > Pinales > Pinaceae > Pinus > Pinus tabuliformis. The sequence continues at coordinate 71,878,567 of CM062815.1, read as the reverse complement.
CACAAGGCATATCAAAAAGACTTGATCGCTTCATGGGGAAGAATGGTCTTGCTAATCACCTCTCTGATCTGAAATCATGGATTCTTCCCTCACAAATTTCAAATCATTTCCCAATCTTCCTGGTTTGGTCTGATTTAACAAAAGGGAAGCCCGCTCCCTTCAAGTTCAATCATTTTTGGCTGAAAGAACTGGAATTTACTACCTTGGTCAGGGATTTCTGGATTAAACACAATCAGAGTGTAGGCAACTCGGCCATGGACAACCTTTGCAACAAGCTGAAAAATCTTAAACAGGTGGTTTGATGTTGGGCCTGACAACAAAAATTCACCAATATCAGAAAAATTATTCTGATAGATGCACAAATCAAACATCTGGAAGATCCCCAATCCTCTGATTATTTCTCTGAGACTTCCAAACTGAAATTAGCAAACTTGGACAAAGAAAAAAGACAGATCCTCTTGCGCCAAGAAGAGGAATGGCAACAGAAGAGCCGACAAATGTGGGTTGATGAAGGGGACAAAAATACCAAGTTTTTTCACAAGCAGACTTCTAGGAATCGACAGAAAAACACAATCTTGGAAATAAAAATAGCTTAGGGGAAACTTTATACAAAAAAAATGAAATCCAAAGAGAAGCTTTCAGATATTTCCAATCCTCCTTGCAAGCCAAAGATACTTCTCCCTCTCTGAACTATATTGAATTCGTTTCTCTTTTTCCACATTTGATAGATCCAGAGATATTCTCTCTTTTGGAACGCCTTGTAAGAAAAGATGAAATCCTTCAAACTGTTAAAGAGATGGCTAGGGGGAATATCACTGGTCTAGAGGGATGGACCATATAACTATTCATACACTTTCAAGAGATATTTTTCGATGAAATCACTGACTTAGTGGAGGATTCTGGAAGACTTGGTAGGGTATATGGGGCAGTGAATGCAACTTTTATTGCCCTAATTCCAAATATGGAGTGTTGGAATAATTTTCTAATATTCGATCAATTTATCTCTGCAACACAGTATATTCCCCTCTACTCTTCGTTTTGGTCTTTGATGGGCTAAGCAAAAGCATTCTTGCAGCTAGGACATATGGCAGATTCTCTGGATGTTGCATCTCCATAAACATTACAATTTCTCATTTAATGTTTGTAGACGACTTCTTGGGCATAGGAAAATCAAACATCAATGAATGGATGGTGTTACATGATGTCCTCAATAAAATTTTCTAGGTATCAATATTGTTCATGAATAAAGATAAGTCGGCCTTGCTATCGTTGGACCATGAAGGGGAATGATTGCTAGAAATTTCAGCGATATTTGGAGTCCATTCCATCCCCTTGGAAGGGGGTTTCACATACCTAGGCTTCGCCCTGAAACCGATGGGATACAGGAACAACAACTTGTCCTAGTTGATTGACAAGATAGAAATATGCCTCTTATATTGGTCTCACAAATGGCTCTCTTTGTGTGGAAGTCTCATCCTCATACAATCTGTTATGTAAAGCACATCGGTATATTGGATGCACATATATAAAATCGCTAAGGGAGTCATTCACAAGATCAATAGAATTTTTTTTCGATTCCTTTGGGCTAGATATCGTGGAATTTGAAGGAAATTCATCTTTTCCAAGATGGATTTACTATCTAGACTCGTTGAGATCGGTGGTTGGGGCATAAAAAAATGGGAATTTTTAAATCTGTCTCTTCTCTTGAAGAATCTAGTAGGGTTGTAAATGGTGAAGGTATCTGGGGTAGGATTATCAAATCAAAATACCTCCATAAAAAGGACCTGACATGATGAATACAAGATGGAGCTCCAATGTCGACAATGGTCTTACAAACTTGGAGACATTTTCTCCTTTCAAAACATTGGTTCCTAGCTAATCTATCTCGGAACATTTTCAATGGAGCTATTACTAAAATTGGCCTTGATATCCTATCTGGTATGGATGGTCCTCACTCCCTCTCTTTTCCTATGATTTCCTTTCTTCATGGTGTGAATATTCAGGTCCTCAAAGACATTGCAGTAATTTTGGAAGTAGGTTCCTTCATTCCCCTTTGGCTAGATGCACACTCTCTGAATATCTCGACTCATCTATCTTTAGAATGGTCAGCATATATTCATAATCTACAACTCTCAGGGATCTCACTTTCACAAGTGGAGGACAAACTTACTTGGAAGGGAGGCTTCCTCAATGGGCAAATAAATGTTAAACAAGCCTATCAAATCATCTCCCCTCAACCAGATTCAGTGCTAACCTTTCCATGGCTCCCCAGATCTTGGTGTTGGCAAGTGCCTCTAAAGCTCAAATGTTTCTTATGGTTGGTGGCCCACAATCAAATTTTGACTTGGGACAATTTGTCCAAAAGGGGGTTTCAGGGTCCGGGACGATGTTGCCTTTGCAAGTATTTTGGTGATGATGCCTCACACATTTTCCTTCATTGTCTTTCTCTAGAGTGGTGTGGCTAGAAGTGTTCTACCTCCTTGATTCCCCTGCTATCCCTTTCTGGGATCACATCCCTGGTTGCCTCCAACATTGGTTTTCCCTACACACATCCCTCAGGACCCTTCCCTTTTTCCTCTTGTGGGGTATCTGGAGAGCCTGTAATGCTCTAATCTTTGACTCCTCCCAACCTTCTGTTTGTAGAACCAACTCTTCAATCGTGGCCTTTTTCAAATAATTTTCACCCACACCTCGCCCGCCCTCTCCTTGCCCCTGCCACTCTTCCTTGGATCTTTGGCCTTCTTTTCCCATTGGTTTCTTTGATGGAGCCTATTCCTTTATCTCTTGTGACTGCAGAATGATTATGTTTATGGATCCTAATCACCACTTCAGATTCTCTTAGTTCGGAGGAATGGGCTCAAACACTAGGGTCAAGCTACCAGCCTTATGGGGCTCTCTTTACTATGCTTCCAGTCATGGACTAAATAACATTTCCATCTATGGATACTCTAAAGTCATTATCGTCTAGGCCAACAACTGTTACAATCTTCAGGCTCCAAAACTTCTCTCATGGCAACAACAGATCAAGAATTTATCTCTTTCTTTCCTATAGGTCTCCTTCTAGCAAATTTATTGTGAACACAACAAGGAGACTGATATTTTGTCAAAAAACGACATCTCTGCCTCTCCTGGCTTGATCCACTTTCAGGAACTCTCCTCACAAGCTCTAATTCGATTGGGACATATTACTTTCTAGATCCTCTTCAGATTTTCTGTGTTGGGCTCTTTTGTTTTTTGGGGCTCTCTCAAGCGGATGGCTTCTGATATTCGATATTGATAGTCTCCTTCTCTAGCAGCGGAGCAGGTTTTTGTTCTTTGTGCTTTGGACGCCTAATAGCCTCTTTCTCTAGTAGTGGTGTAAGTTTTTATTTTTTCTTTGCTTTGGGCATCTTTTGATATTGATTGTAGTTTCTCCTAATGTACTCTGGGATCCATTTAGTTTTTTTTGCTGCTTTATACATCTTTTGATATTGAGTATAGTTTCTCCTAATATCCTACTCTCTCTAAATTAAGGTTTCTAAACTGTGCTTTATAACCATCCCTTGTTTTCATTAATAGACAATGGTGTGTTTTTCTTCTTAAAAAAATCTTTCATGCTTTCTAAAATACAATAAAATATTACATCTTCTTTAAGATTTTCATGCTCATCTTTATAGTTCACTTTCCTACATTCTCATTCTCATTGCATGTATCCTACTTTTAGCTAGGGGAATATGTCCCACTGGAAACAACTCCATTGCACATCTAGGTGAGAGAATAGCTAACAAGGTAGCCCTTGCCAGGCCTTATCATGGCTAGACATGTGATGTTATCATCTTCACATTTTTTTGGTAATGATGTGCTTCGATTCAAAGCGTCATTTAATTAGTACAAGGTTGGATATAAATTAAAACATATGACTACGAGATAATAAAGCATATTGACAAGTAAATTAGAAAGAGTAAATTGTTACATCCTATATGATAATCATGCATTCATGACTCTAAATACTGAGCTATTGGGTTAACATAATAAGGTTGGGCTTAATTTATATTTCTCTAACGCTATCTATGGGCCGGAAGCGTATTACTATATGATAAAACGTGAATAGTTGAAATTAATAATTAAAGCATGGTATATAACAACGGAGTCATCTAACGAGGCGGAGGAATTACCCACCCAGCCAAATTGAGCAGAGCCTAGCTGCTCAATCCAGTAAGCTTCTTAACAGAAGCCAACTATTCCCCCATGCCCAAAACCTCAGAACGACTCAAGCTCTTCCTGTGAATGAATTCTGTACATGATGTTCCTCCTCCTTCCCTTCCTTCCCTCTTTTTTTGCCCCCCATGGTTTTATTTTGTTGTTTGGCGGTGGCCGCTCTTCCATCTGCAGCCCACCGCTTTATTTGCTGGTGACACGCTCCCTGTCACGTATTAGCCCCCTTATCTCTTTTAAAGGTTGAGGATGTATATGATTGATGTTTTGGAGTCATATTCTATTTATATTAAAATATTCTTTTAATATAAATATTATATCGTATATATCAAATTATGTTTTAATATATATCACATTTAAACATTATAAACATTATGATTTAATATATCACAATGTTTTGTTATATATATTTTTAATATAACATTATAACTTTATACTTAGAGCCCCTTTTAATTAATTTCTTATATATATTTTAAAAATTTATTTTATTAATTTATTAATATAATTTTTTATCAATAATCTGGAATATATAATTTATATAGTCCTCTTTTAAGATTTACCCATACATTAAGCAATATTGATGAATGAGTAGAACCTTTATTCAAAGAAGTGTCATGGTATTTATCATTTATAGTTAATTTAGTATATAATACTAGTGCGGTGTATGTGACACATGCATATGTAGCTATCATATGTATGTATCGTATGCCCACTATTATTCTTGCATTATTTATATTTATAGATGGGTCATTACATACACTGCCCCTTCAGAAAACTTCGTCCCGAAGTTAGGGTTTTATCTTATCTGATTACTTATGATAGCAATTAGTACATTCTTCTTAGGATTGGAAACCGAGGTTAAATTCTTATTTAATATAAGGAGACTATAAAATTGGTGTTTTGAATATTTTTAGGTTTATGATTTTAATGGTCATGCCTTGCCCTAACTAGGTTCCCAAGCTATTCTAAAATCATCCTATCCTTCATAATCTCTTCTGCTCCCATCGTATCCATCCTTTATTGGAGTATGCCATGGTGTCAATTTTACTAACCTAACCATTCATAAACTCTAAGGGTAACAACATCGGCTATACCGACCTGATTCCCAATAGGCATCCGGTAGTCATCATCACACGTCTATGGGAGCGTGATTCGCATAGTCATCCCATGACTCCAGGGTTTGGAGGATAAACAGTGGCCAACACCTCCACCCCTCCCAGTAGAATTAGGGTTAATACCCTATCATAGAATCTCTTCGAGCCTTAATTGTTCTGAGGTTCTGTCATCACGTGGTCATTTTGGTAAATATTTATTATCTACAATCATACACTTATCCATGCAATTATAAAATGTGCATTAGCATATTCAAAATAACTTATGTATAATTCACATATGTCATCTACAGTATAACATATTTTGCCATATTCTATTCATGTCATTGACTTTCATTTAAAATGTAGTTATTCCTTGATTTCTATTCCATCGATCATATTGACATGTATAAATAAAACATATTTATAATATCTTAATTCCTATGAGAAGTAAAATCATTTAATGGTCTTAAAATTTACTTTGACAACTATAATTTAGTAAGATCAATAACATATTTTGTTTTGGTATCCATGTACCAGCAGAATTTAAACATATATTATGTCACAAAATTTCACATTTATATATAATCATTCAAAATGGTTTTGTCTCTGTTTTGCAGTGAAGTAAATATATATTAAACATAGTTTAAAGTTCTTCAAAATTGACACAGATTAGGGTATTTTTGACATATGTCCTTTGTATCTTCCCAAGTAGCTGATCCAGGACTATACTTGTCCCATTGGACCTTAACTTGGTCTACCAGGCGATTCCTGAGCTGTCAAACCCTACATTCCAGTATACGTAATGGTTCGACCGATACGATTCCCTCGTCTGATACCTGCAATTCCTTCCATTGAAGGTTATGAGATTGATCAGCTATATAATGTCTTAATACAGATACATGAAATACATTATGAATTTTATGCAAGTGAGGTGGCAGGGCAAGACGATAGGCGACAGGTCCAACTCTTTCCATGACTTTAAATGGTCCAATAAATCGGGGTGACAATTTTGTCCATTTTCTGAATCTAATAGTACTTTTATTTGGTTTGATGTGGATGAAAACCTGATCCCCTACTTCATACTTCCTATCAGTTCTGTGAGCATTAGCATAACTCTTTTGTCTATCCTATGCTTCCCTTAATCGTCGTCTAATTTGTCATACCTTCTCTTCCATTTCTTGGATTAATTCTGGTCCTATCATCACTCGATATTCTAACCTATCCCAACTTAACGGTGTTCTGCAAGGTCTGCCATATAATGCTTCAAATGGAGGCATTCCAACCAAACTATGGTAACTGTTATTGTATGCAAATTCGACTAAGGGTAAGTACTTTTCCCAATGTGATTGCTGATCCATAACATACATTCTCAACATATCTTCAAGTACTTGATTTACCCTTTCTGTTTGCCCATCAGTCTCGGGATGGTAATAAATGCTTAAATTTAGTTGAGTTCCTAAGGCTGACTGCATGCAAGTCCAACATCTTGAAGTGAATCGTGAATCTATATCGGATATAATCTTCTTAGGTACTCCATGAAATTTGATAATTTCATTTATGAATACTCGAGCTACGTCAACAACTTCGTAAGTATCTCTTACGAGAATGAAATGTGTGCTTTTTGTTGACTTATCCACTATTACCAGAATGGCATTATGTCTCTAAGAAGTAAGAGGTAGCCTAGTGATAAAATCCATAGAAATAATCTCCCATTTGGTCATAGGAATGTTGTGAGGTTGCAAGAGACCTGCTGGGTGACAATGATCTACTTTTACTTGTTGACATTCTAAACATTTTGCAACAAATTGAGTGATATCACGTTTCATGCCTGACCATAAGAAGAGTTTCTTAGTATCTGAATACATTTTCTTTACTCCAGGATGTGCACAATATATTGCTCTGTGGGCTTCCTTAAGGATAGTGGCTCGAAGATCCTTATTATCAGGAATATACATCCTTCCATGGAACCGTAAGATTCCATCATTTTCTAGTTCATATCCTTCAAACTTAGATTCTTTTGGCTTTTTACCCTCAAGACTAGATCTCATCTTTAAATACCAGCTATCTATTATGAGATATTCCAGTACTCATTGTCTTAAGTCTACTTTGATAGGTATGAGAGAAAATATCCGAGGTCTTTTGCTTAAAGAATCTGCTACTACATTTTATTTTCCCTTAATGTATGATATTCCAAAGTCATATTCACTTAGGAATTCACTCCATTGCCTTTATCTGGCATTTAAGTCTCTTTGGGTGAACAAATATTGTAGACTTTGATGGTTGCTTTTAAGTGTAAATCTTCGTCCCACTAAATAATGTCTTTAGATCTTTAAAGCTAGTACTACGACAGCTAACTCTAAATCATGAGTAGCATAGAGTTCTTCATGGGGTTTTAACTTTCTGGAGGCATATGCTATCACTCCTCTATCCTGCATCAATACTGCACCCAACCCTTGTTTGAATGCATCAGTACATACCGTAAAATCTTTTTCCATATCAGGGACTCTTAAGATTGGTGCACTGTTGAGTAGTCTTTTGAGTTCAGAGAATTCTTTATTACATTCCTTATTCCATTCATACTTAACACCTTTACGCTAAAGGGTTGTAATCGGCTTTGAAATTTTGGAGAATCCCTCCACAAATCTTCAGTAGTAACCGGTTAAACCCATAAATCTTCGTATTTCATGTGCGTTTTTCGGTATTGGCCATTCCATGATTGCTTTTACCTTCTCAGGGTCTACTGAAATCCCTTCACCTGATATGATATGACCTAAGTAATGAATCTTTTCCTGAAAGAATGAACACTTGGATAATTTTCCATACAACTGATGTTTTCTAAGGCAGGACAATACTATCTGTAAATGATCTTCATGCTCTTTCTTATTCTTAGAATAGATGAGAATATCATCTAAAACGGCTTGTACAAATTGATCGAGATATTCGGGGAAAACACTGTTCATAAGATTCATGAATACTGCTGGTGCATTTGTTAATCCAAATGGTACCACAGTAAATTCATAATGTCCAAAACGTATCCAGAATGCAATCTTAGAAATATCATTTTCAGAAATCCTTAGCTGATGATAGCCTGATTGAAGATCAATTTTTGAAAAGACAGCAGCTCCTTTCATTTGATCAAAAAGATAATCGATTCGAGGCATAGGATATTGATTCTTTACTATAGCTTGATTTAAGTCTCTATAATCTATGCATAATCTTAAGTATCCATCGTTCTTCTTGACAAAAATTACATGAGCACCCCAAGGTGATATACTGGGTCGAATATGTCCTATATCTAGTAGTTCCTTCAATTGAATTTGCAATTCTTGAAGTTCTGGAGCTGTCATTCTATAAGGCATTTTAGAGATTGGTTGAGTACCAAGTTTCAATTCAATAGTGAGATCCAGCTCTCTTACAGGCTAAGTTACCAGAAAACGGATATGGATACGGAGTTTGAAACGGATACGACAAATTTTCAAAAAATCTGGATATGATACGGCAGGAAACGGCACATATATATATATATATATATATATATATATATATTAAAAATAAAAAATTCATATTACCATTCATATTTCAGAATCTAGATTATCTGTATCATCTATGATCTATCATGATTCATGATTCATCATCATCAATTCAAGTTTCAACATATGCCATATTGAAGCAACGTTTTCAGTGTTCACTCTCCAAAGAGGCAGAGATTACCTTCTCATATCAAGCCAAGGGTTCCTTTTTTGCTCGCTAAATATATCTTGTTATCTAGGCAGAGTTTACCTCTTATTACTTGCTAGTCGAGTTTGCTGCTTTGTGGGTTGAGTTTTGTCCTTTTGAGGACCCAGTTCCAGTCTATTTCTGAATTTCAAGATGGTACTAAAAAGGGGGTTTAGTCCCCTCTTGTTGTGCCATTCAAGTTTCCCAAGACCTCTATTATTGGTGGCTGAGGATTTGTTTGGAAGAACTGTGGGTAATATTTGATATCAGTCTTGCGTTTTTTGAATCTATCTTGTGCTAGACCAAAATAGTTCCAGTAAAAACTTAAAAGCCAAGGGAGGCAGTCTTGCTTGTGTCTGCCTGTATCATGTCAACTATGTTCCAACTTCCAAGATGAAGATAATGCCAAATGGCAAAACCTCTGATTCTTTGTCCTTTTATGATATAATGGAATGAAGCCATGGAATCCTTTGATTCCAGCATTGTTAATCCAGGTTTGCCTGTGTATTTATTATTAAAACAAAATGAACTATTTCCCTCTTCATGGATGTTTGAGCCATTTCAGAGCATTGCTGCACTGATCTCAAAATTTAAAAATTTGAAATAACCTTTAAGATATCTGGGGTGCTTTCATAGCTCTTCTTCCCATTTCAGTGACCAGTCCATTAAAATCTTCAGAGGGCCATTTCATAAACTACTTTCAGATCATGTTCTTGTACTGTACAATATCCTATCTTAATAACAGATTTTTAAAACTACAAGCGTTTCCAATTTCTGGGTCTAACAGACCAAAGCTCATTCTCGATAATTCATGTGCCTTTTAAGTTTTTACATAGTACTTTCCAATTTTCACGTCTAAAAGACCAAAGCACATCCTTAACAATTCCTGTCCTTTATTGCATAGCAGTTCACGATTTGCTGAAACGTATTGGTTTTTTTAAAACGGGAGGGTTTTTTCAGGAAAACGCCTGAAAAACGGCTAGGAAAAAAACAAAACGTTTCCAAATCACCCAAAACGTTTTTTGGCCGTTTTTTTGCCGTTTCTGGGGTGGATACGTATCCAAAACGTAAAACGGCGTTTTGGCCCTTCAGGCAGCCGTTTCCGGTATCCTAGCTTAAACCTAATAGTTCTTTTGAAAATACATCTGGAAATTCGGCTAACACCAGATATTGTTCTAAGGATGGTCCTTTTTCTTTGATTACTTCTTTAATTACATATGCCTGACAAACTTTCCTTAAACAACGCTTCATTTTCATTGCTGATATGTAGCGTAAAGATACTTTTCTCTTGATTCCTTAAATTTGGATTGCTTCTCCTTCATCATTTATACATAGAATTCTTTTCCCATAATCGTCTACCCAAGCTTGATGAGCTTCTAGCCAATCCATACCTATGATAAGATCATAAGTTCCTAAGGCTGTGACATAAACTTTCAGTTTAGTTGTACAGACCCCTAGGTCAATTTTGCATTGATCCACACTTAAGCCCACATATTGGAGTTCTCCTGAGGCCATTTCCACCTGTTTGAAATCATTTTGTCTGCGAGCTGCCAACCCACATTTGTTTAATGCATATGACGAAATAAAACTATCTGTGGCACCAGTATCAAATAAGATTTTGAGTTTTATACCATTAATAATAATTGAAGATTCCACTACAATGGATTGATGTGTTGCTTGGTCGTTGATGACTACTGCATGAATTCTATGATTACCTTGATTATTTGATATTGGTTCCTTTCTAGTCCTATGTAGTATATTTGACGAAGCTTCTGGACAATCACGTTGAAAATTAATCCTCCACATCCCCAACAATTAAGCTGCATTGATCCTCTTGAATCAGGTCGTGAATTTCTAGATAAAGAGCTTCGTCCTCTCATGTTGATTCCTCTCAAATTTCTTCCTCTACTGGCAGTTCCACGAGATGCCCATGGACTGATGTTTGATGATTTAGCGACTATAGTGTTTACTGCCATGGTATCTCTTGTTCCTATATTTCTTGGGGTAAATCTATTACCATAAGGTGGCCTCGAGCTACCTCCTCTGAAGAAATTTCGGGGAGTCTTTCCTGGAAATCCTGATTGTAAAGGTTCTACTGGCGCTACATCTTTTTTGATCCCTAGATGTTCTTCCACATAACAACCACATTATACCGCCTTAACTACTGATGATGGTTTCCACATGCTTACCAAGGCTCTGATGCGAGGATTTAACCCAAATATAAAGCGTTCAGCTTGACGTTCATCAGAATCTAAGTAGTGAATGTATTTTACAAGCTCCATAAACCTTATCTCGTACCTGTCCACTGTTTTATTACCTTGTACTAAGGTATGGAAGGCTCTAGCTTGCTGTTGTTGAAAGTATGGAGGTAAATACTTTGCGCGGAATCTTTCCTCAAATAGTTCCCAAGGGACTTTACCCAATGTAAGGTGCAGTTGCTTTTCCAGATTTCCCCACCAAATCAAGGCACTTTCCTTTAATTGAAATACAAAAAATTTTGTTTTTTTCCGAAGAAGAATATTATCTTAATCTAAAGCATCTGTTCATTCCTTCTAACCATGCCTCAACGTGTTCACCTACTCGACCTCCTGAAAATTCTGGGAGTTTAATTTTCTGAAGCTCCCTAGAAATATCTTCTTTTGATCTTTTGTGCTCAAAATTCTTTGGTTCCGTTGAACTGGTAGCTAAGGGTTGAATTTCTTCTTTGGTCTTAGCCTTAGTTGATTCTTTTAATGTCTCCAATAAGGCTTCCAATGAGTTCATTATCACGGTCAACTCTGGTGCTGGAGCGATTGGTGTTGATAATGGTCTTGGTGGAGACGATGGTGATAGTGGTGGCGATGGGGATGATGATGGCGACGGTGGCGGCATTAATGACGGTGATGCTGCCTGATCACGTCGTCGTCGCTCATATGTCTTTACCATTGTAATGTTTCCTATGTACATAATAAAATTCTATAAAAATTTGAGGTAGACATTCGAATTTAACATATAGTTTTCTTTTTGCAATTTCACATTCATAAACGGGTATAGTTTTTTTGCTATTTTTATCTGCTAGGCAGATCTTACTGGTATCGAGGTCAAGGAGGGTGGTCTCGCGACATCCTTGTCCTAATGCAGGGTATTCTATCCTAATATGAAATAATGCAGAAGTGTATGGTTATTAATGCCTAGGGTAGATCATCCAAAATTAATTACTAAGTAACATTCACAAAATTAAATATTTAAATATCAAATATCTCCTTATAATGAACAACGTCAACGCATCCATCACGCCTCAAACTATTACCTCTACAGAAGGACACACATAGTTACAATGTTGAATATGTTACTTAGATGTATACTATCAGAATATAAATTATAACTATATGATATTCATTGCAATTTTATAAAAGAATTCTAAACTATTTTCATAAAAGAAATTTAAATTATTTAAAAACTCACATTTAAAAACTACTAATTTAGAAATTATCATTAGTATGCATAAATCTTGATTATAAATAATAAATATGTTGTATTCCTAAACCTTAACTATAAAAACCACATAATAAAGCTAAACAACTTAATTGAATTTCTTAAACTTAAAATAATGATCATAAACACACTAAATAACGTAACTTAATTTTGGAAACTAAACTGACTCACTATTAATTAGAAACTGAATATTCCAACCTAATAAGACCCAAGACACAATAACTAAATTGAATTTCTTTAACCTTGACCGATCCACTATTAATTAGAAACGAAACATTAGAACCCAAAGATATTGATTAGAAAACACTTTCTTCGTGGGGACGTCCACCATACCACCTGGACTTACAAGAATCCATTTATTAAATCCAAAGTGCAAAGTACCATACCACCTGGACTTATAAGAATCCACTTATTAAAGCTTCCCCGAAATAGTATTTGATTTCAGAGGATTTGCGTATCTTTTGCACTGTAAGTTAATTTTTTTTTTTACCTGGTTGTAACTTGTACGCATACGTTTATCTCTCTCACTGAGTGCAGATACTTTGAATTAAAGTCAATTTTTAAATTTTACGATCAAAACTAGCTGTCAAATGTATTTTGAAAATGAAAAATACGTCAAATTCCGAGGTTCCTGATCATCACATCTGTCTTATTAATAGCGTAAAATGTGGTTACGAAGACCTGACACGGAAGTAGTTCATTGAGACATTTTCGATGGTCAGAGATAAGGTATGAAATTAAAATATATAAATAATAATAAAAAAATTTAAACTTTGAAAATTGAATGTTCAGCACTTCCGCGGTCTACTCACGCGATGTTAGAGGCTACGTAGCTTTCAAATTGCATGCAGGGCATTTCATATTAAATTTTATGTAAGGATAAAATAATGCATCGTCGACATTGGGGTTTGTCGGCATGACCTGCCAAGCTCATAATACATTACATCAATGACGTCCATAGTCAGTAGGGACGTGTTGAAATGTGTAACATTATAAGATGCTACGTGCCACATCCTACATGGTGTTACTCCATCTATCTTCCACGTAGCATCGATGCTGCCACCAGACCGGGAAATTCAAACAATTGCTCCTATGCTCCGCGCATTCCACTTACTATAATTGTATTTGGGTTATGGGAGATGAATTTAACTGTGCATTGTTAGAGGAAATATGCTCACTGATGCCACAATAGTCTCTGGCCCTCGATTGTGAATAAAAGTGTCAATATATTCCAAAACCATTGAGCATCCTTATGTCGATCACACGGAAGCTACAACGGTCTTCAGGCAGAGGGCCGAGATGACACTCCCGCTGCTATCGCCGCAGCGTTGCTGACAAGCTAGCGATTGCTCGAGGTAGCCAAGACAATATTACCGTAGTTGTCGTGGATTTACAGAGACGCCGACGCCATCAGAGCAGATGACTTATTCATTCCTTAATATGTATTTCTTAGTATGATATTGTTTTTAAACAGATCGTCTTTATTGGTGTTAGTATTATTATGTATGAAGATCTGGCAAATTTCTGGTTTTCAATACAAATTTGAATGTACAAACTGTTAACAACTGTAGGATTTATTTTCTTGGTATGATGCTGAGCTAGAGTTTCTTGTTTCGACTTGGTTGGATTGTATGCTCTAGAACCCTATTACATCACATGCCTTCAGAACTTTCACCTGGGGTTGGGAAGGAGTATCTAAATGAAAAGAAAAATGAGAGGTTTGCGCTCAGCCCTCCCACAGATGTCCCTTTGCGGGAGAAAGTGCATGAAGATGAGAACTCAGGTTTCCATGTGGAGGGCAGGTACAGTAAGAATAGTAGGGAACTCATGGAACTAAGTCTTGGCTCCAGATATCTTCATACAGACCAAAAATTGCAATAGTGGGACACTAGAGACACAAGTTTGTTTTCCACAGTTAGATATGATATTTTAAGTGGCAAATCAGTGGATCATATTTCTCTGCATTTACCCCATCTACTTTTTGATTCAGAGAACTCATGGGATCAAGTTCAATCCAAGGAACGATCAAGAAACACAGGTGTGGAGTATTCTAGCATGGACCACACAGTTGATGCACAGAGGAGGGCATCTGGAAATGATATTGGGAGATTATCTGAGAATGATTTCGAGGCCAGATTTGACAGGTATGGAAGCTTTAACAGTTATTATAATCATGTTTCAGAAGCCCATAATCATCCGGAAGACCACTTAGGCAGTTCAGTTGAGTGGAAGCCTTTAAAATGAGTACGTTCTAGAAATTTGTCATCTTGCAGGTCATGGGATGTGAAGAATTTATAGAGAGTATTCAAGTCAAAATTCAGGAAAATGCAGGTGGGTTTTAATAATTGAGGTCGGAGGATTAATAGCTATGATACCAAATGTAAAGACCGTAAATAGATGCAAAAATAGTGAGGGATTTATATCATGAACCTGTAAACAATTTCCTGAGATCTTACAAAATCAATTAACAGAACTGTTAAGGTACCTACCTGTGCCGCTGCAATTGAATACGCTGTGCCCCTGCAGTTGAAGATACCTCCGGGTGCGCTGCTATAGTTACCAAAAGACCAAATCCACCCAACCAAACTAAGCAGAACCTGGCTGCTCAATCCAGTAAGCTTCTTAACAGAAGTCGACTGTGCCCCCATGCCCAGAACCTTAGAATGACTCAAGCTATTCCTGTGAATGAATTTCGTACATGATGTTCCTCCTCCTTCCCTCCCTCCCCTCTGTTTTTTCCCCCCGTGGTTTTGTTTTGTTGTTTGGCGGTGGCCGCTCTTCCATTTGCAGCCCACCGGTCTATTTTTTGGTGACACGCTCCTTGTCACGTATTAGCCCCCTTATCTCTTTTAAAGGTCGAGGATATATATGATTTATGTTTTGAAATCATATTCTATTTTTATTAAAATATTCTTTTAATATAAATATTATATCGTATATATCACATTATGTTTTAATATATATCACATTTAAACATTATAAACATTATGATTTAATATATCACAATGTTTTGTTATATATATTTTTAATATAACATTATAACTTTATACTTAGAGCCCCTTTTAATTAATTTCTTATATATATTTTTAAAAATTATTTTATTAATTTATTAATATAATGTTTTATCAATAATCTGGAATATGTAATTTATATAGTCCTCTTTTAAGATTTACCCATACATTAAGCAATATTGATGAATGAGTAGAACCTTTATTCAAAGAAGTGTCATGGTATTTATCATTTATAGTTAATTTAGTATATAATACTAGTGCGGTGTATGCAACACATGCGTATGTAGCTATCATATGTATGTATCATATGCCTTCTATTATTCTTGCATTCTTTATATTTATAGATGGGTCATTATATTTGTAGAAGTAGTGTTTGAATCGTGTTTTTGATGGTGAAAATGGATTCAGCGCCATCAAAAACGTCTGGGACACCTAAAATTTTGAAGTTTAACAACTATAACTTGGGTTTACAAAAATCTTTACCAAATTTTCTCTAAATATGATCGGAATTTCCATAACTTTCTGGGCAACTCCTCCGCCTCGTTAGACTACGCGTAGAACAACACAAGTCATAATTCCACCTTGAGTATTGATTAGTATTATGTTGTGGTGCCACGTAAGCAACTTAGTAGTATACTTCGTAAGACCGAGTATCTAGAAACTAAAACTTCAGCATTAATTCGAGGCAGGGACTTGGTAATTTTTTTTTAATCCCGTAAAACACTTATAATGTGTTGTAGTGGTGATATTGAGTTGTACTTTAATTTTTGGTGGTGTCTATAATTATATGGTTTTATAGGTCTAATTAATATTGAAATATATATTCTAGAAATATTTAGTATGAATTTTTTTTGTGAAGTAGTTTCATATATGTATATATAAGATATGTTTATAATATTTTTTTATTGTTTTTATTATTTATATTATAATAAGGTATATATTTGATATTATTTTAAAATATTTTATTTATATGTGTTGAAAATTTATGTAAATATTATCACGATTATAAAACAAAAAATGTTAAATGTCTTTTCAAATCAATACTAAATTATTATATTTTAAATATTGATGTGATTAGTGGATTAAATTTTATTTTAATAATATAATATTGGTTATAATTTATTTTTATTAATTTTATATATATATAAAACTAGTATATATAGTCTAACAATATTATTTTATATTTTTTAATTTAATTATGTCGTAAGGTATTCTTCTCTGAAATCATTTTCCTCAATTGCCATTGTGTACTTGTTTGAACCATTTGATCAGATGTTAGATGATTGAAAAGTTCCAGACCGTTGGATGTTGTTTAGGTTAGTTTCTTATATTCTTTCTGCACTTTTTTTCCCGTTGCTTCAAATCTTGCAAGTAGGTCGCGTTAAATCTTGCAGAGAAGGCCGCGTTAAATCTTGCTGAGCAGGCTGCGTCTCTGGGCATCCCACTCTAGGAGCTTGATGAGTTTTTATCCCCAGTGGGGACTACGTAGGGAGAATTTTTAATGGATCTTCCGGGCTTCAAATTTCATCCAATGAAAGAGGAACTGGTTGGCTTCTATCTGAAGAAAAAGATCCAAGGCAGCCACCCAATGAGCTTCGATATAATCATACCAACATTAGACTTGTACCGATATGATCCTTGCGAGTTACCAGGTATGTTTATCTTCTCTCAACTACTTCTTAGGTTAGAATTGTTATAAAATATTCACAGAATATTAATTTATATATTCCCTTGCTTTCAAGTTTGGCTTATGATGTTGGGGATAGGTAATGGTTCTTCTTCGTTCCAAGAGACCACAAGAATTCGAGCGCTTTGCCTAACAGATTGACCAATTCAGGTTACTGGAAGGCCACGGGTTCAGACAAGGCAATTCGCAACGAGCAGATTTAATGCAGTAGTCAAAAGAAAATTCTGTGTTTTATGAAGCAAAAGCCCCTTACGGGCAGAGGACAAATTGGATTATGAACGAGTACAGGATGCCAAATCTTAGATCCTCCATAGTCAAGGTCATTAGTTTACTTTGATAATCATTTTATCCAGATCTTCTATAGGCTGTTGGATGAATAATTATGATGGATCTTCCGGGCTTCAGATTTCATCCAATGGAAGAGGAACTGGTTGGCTTCTATCTGAAGAAAAGGATCCAAGGCGGCCACCCAATGATCCACAATTTCTTCGTGAAGGCCATGCGCAGGTACAGTTAATGAATAAAAAATTATTTTGTATTTACTTCGCTATACCTATTTTATTAATTTATTCAACTTGTTTTTTACTCTTGTGATGTCTGGTTTTCTTTTTTCTACCCTCTAAAAATTAAACCATTAGGGTTAGTGTTAGGGTTAGGGTTAGGGTTTTGAGGATGGGGATATTACAACTAGGTCGCTTCAAATTACCAGTGATAAACAGAATAAGCTTCTTCTGCAAGCAGTTGGCACAGGTTATTATTGTATTTTTGGAAGATGTGTCATGATTCAATGCTCCAATGATGATGGAAATTGTGTATGCTTTAGATTAATTGTTCCACTGAATGCGGAATGTAGAAATGAAGAGACATCTAAGGAGCAATTTTTCAATCAACTATAGATTCTATATTAGTGTTGGATCTCTGATGGTATGAGTTTGTTTGGGTTGTTTTGTTATCCTGCTTTCTCTGTTCTTACCTATTTCCTCTTATTTCCTGGTATTTCCCTTGTAACCAGTTTTGAAAGTTATGGTCATAAGTTTTGTATGTTAGAATGTGAAATGTGTATGAATGTTCAATGCCCAGGAATTTTGTAGTGCATACTTAGAATTACCTACCAACTAGATAGCTTAGAGTTTCTACATAGAGAGAAGTGAGATGTCAATGTTTTACAACTTGGGTAGTGAATGAGGATTATGTGTAAACTAAAATACCCACTTTTACTACCCATGCCCTCATTGAACTACCATGATATGAGGTGCAACACTTGTAGCTTCTAACTCTGACAGTTTGTCTTCCCATTTTCTACCAAATCTAAACAACTTTGCTCTGTACATCCCTCATCCTTTTCCAAAGTTATTCTACACACTCTTGGGTAACAGGTCTAATACCAAATCTCTATAAATGTTAGTACAAGGTATAATACAGCCTTATTTCCTTGAATATAATGATTCCTTTAGTATACTTGTTATTATCAATATAGTAAAAAATTCACATACTCACTTTCTATTTTTGGATTTATGTCTTCATTTGTGATTGGAAGTCCTTGTCCCATACATTTTCAAAACAACAAGAGATCTATACAGAATGCCCTATTACATTTCTAGTCTACACACTAATTATAAACAAAATTAGCCAATGGTTTATACCAAATATCTTAAAGTGTGAGTATAACTAAGGGTATAATTGGGCCTTATTTCCTTGAATGTAATGATTTAGACTTTGTAAGGAATTCTTTAGGGTTATTTTATTTTATTTTATCCAAGGACAGATTCTTTAACTTAAAGAAAAGTATTGCAATTGACCTGAATAGGTCCAACATCACAAGAAAAGTGGCCCTCAAAGGGCGAAATGCAGAGCATAAGTTGTTTTCTGTGGCTCATATATCATGACTGGGATATACTATCATCAAAATTATCTAGGATTTAACATGGCCCCAATCCCTTACTCATGTCTTAAGGGAAACTGAAAGTTTGTGGGTGGTCTGACATTTTGTCATCTTCAATTTTTCAACCACAACCCCATTGGCAGAACTTTTCATTTTTTACTCCAAATTTTCAAGCATAAGTTTTATGAAGCTCACCTTCTTCAGTTAATCTTGAACCTTGATAGTGCTAAATATCTAGACCATGGTGATTGTATCTGCACATAAATACAAATTAACCCTAGAAAATCAAAATCTTAACCTTCCATCAAAATTGTTGTAACATAAATACAAATTCTGTAAGTTTGACTTCATTTAAGTAAAAATCAACCATTTTGCTAAATAAAATTTGTCTATATATTAATTTCCAAATCTAATTAGAATACGAATTTATTAGAATTGGAATGATCTTAAATACTTAGGAAATTGGTGGGAGGGGAGCCACTTGGCATGAATCTAATTTAACTTGAAAAAAAACATTACACATCTTATTGTAAAATGGACCATTTTGCTAAATAAAATTTGCTTATATATTAATTTGCAGGGAGCTACATGGCACAAATATATATTTTTTAATTTATTAAAAGTCAGTGCAACCTAACGAATTCTATAACCCACTACAACCAATGATAAGAACTTAGACGAAGCATATGCTGAGTATATTCCTTTGAGAAGCAATCTAGGCACTCAATTAAAAAAATAATAAAAATTCGGCCGATCCTCATCCACCCTAAGTTGAAATAGGAAGTCTTCAATAATTATGATATAACAAGAAACTCACTACAACCATTGATAAGCACTTAGACGAAGCATATGCTGAGCATATTCCCTTGAGAAGCAATCTAGACACTCAATTAAAAGTCAACCAATCCTCATCCACAATAAGTTGAAATACGAAGCCTTCCGCAGTTATGATATAATAAGAAATAGGAAGCCTTAATTATATAGTAAGTTTTTTTTTTATTTTTTCCCGGTTAGGTTAGGTTAGGTACATTTAATCTTAGTTTAACTCCTTAATTGAATATGTCAAAACAAAAGCCAATCTCCACACAAATGAATGATTACTGATGTTAAAATAACTTAAAACTCAAGTTGAGCAGTGACACATGGAATCAAGGGAACTAATAGTGTGATTACTTTAATATGAAAGACAAAATTGTAACCTGTAGTTTTGGAAATCTGATATAAGTGAAATTACCTCAAATGCTCCAACTTTTCCCATTTGTGAAGACTATGAATTTAGTTGTCATTTTTTTTAATAAGGCAACATATTTGGGGAAAACCTCCGAGCATTTCCCCTCATTCCAAATATTGGCACCCAATGTAAACTCTACATCCTTCAGGGCACAAGGCTCTAGCGCTACTACACAATATGGGTAGTTAAGACATTTATTTAAGACAATCCAAACAAAGTCTAACTTGTTCAAAGATGAACGCAATTTCTTTTTTTCTTTCAATTGTTTTAATGTCTTTGCAACAACTCGATACATTGTCATCGAGCTCAGCAATAATACCCTGATTCTCCCAAATTTCACAAGCTTCATAAATAATTTATTCAAACCCTAAATTGATAACTCACATAGTGTCGTTGATGATCTATTTACTTGTGAAATTCTCTCCCACTTGTACGTTTGTCCACATCTAGCAACTGGTTATTTTATTTATGATCTTTTAACAAGTTTTCCATTACAGGTATAGAATTGCCTTCTTCCTCAATTATGCGAACTGGAATCTGTTGCGATTGTGGGTTTATCATTTTTGCAAAAAGAAGAGCTAGGTGCCGAGTGTGATATTTTTTTAAGCTCAAACATTTATTTTTGTGTGAGAGAAATTAAAAAAATGTTTTTGAATCTTTAATAGAATTTCTTGGGAATAAATGCTAGAGAAATCTAATAGACAGGTATTACATCTAAGACATTTTTTTTCAGAACAAGGAAACCCTATTTTGAAAATTGAAATTTATTGATGGCACCAGAAGGATACAATGGTCCAAAGAGAATAAATAATACCATTATTTTATAGTTTGGACATATTACACGACTAAAATAAAGATAAGAAGCAACAAGTAGCTAAATTAACAACATTATATAACAAATAATGAGGGAGTTTATTAATGTTCCCCTTACTACTAAAGTCTTTCTATTAAGCTTTCCTCATAAAATTAGACCAATTTCTAATGAACAAAAACTAGTATCCATTGCATTTTGAATTAAGGTGATATGATATTACTTTGTTATGAAATGTTTGATTTAAAACATTTACTTATAAATATTCCATAATCTTAATAAAGAGAATTTTCATAAATCCGTTGGAGTGAAGTGTTTTGCATTACCTTCACTTTGAACATATCCTGGTTGGAATCTCCCTAAAACATAACATATGATAAAAATGAAGCACCAATAAAAAAACAAAAATCGCTAATGTTTCTTATGACATTGCCTTGCGGCATTTCCTTTGCAACATGTGGTGCAAATGCTAGTATAATACAAATCTAAGTATTGAGGGTCTTCCGCAATGCATTATATTAGATATAATGCACTGCGGAAGACCCTCAATACTTAAATACATAACGGTGAAGGGAGCTCTACTTGAATGATTCATGAGGCACAATACTTGCCAAGGTCTTGCAAATGGGGTAGCATGCTAAGTGAGCTTGATTGTGGGGAAAAGTCCACAGTTAAGCATGCTTGAGCTAGAAGCAATCTGGGATGGGTGACCTCCCAGGAAGTCTTGGTTATTCGGTGCAAGCCCCGAAAGTGATGATTGATGCTATGCGATTCATTTCACTAATTTCAATCCCACTTCTTCACCCCTGTGAGCATCACCCGATCTCATGGAAATATTCATAGATGAATGACTTTCTTAACACAATTAAATCCCAAAAAATGATATCTAATATAATACTAATCATTTATTTAACTCATAATTAAAAAAATAAAAAATAAAAACTATTTAAAAATATATATATATATATATATATTTTATTTTTGTTATTATTAATTCTCCTCACATAAAAAATTATAATTAATATTATGATTTGTTTTTTAAATAAATATATCCAAAAACAATTTTCAACTAATACATTTCAATGTTTTTAAATTATAATTGTTCAGTAAATTTAATGTTTAATGTTTTTATAAAATATTTACTCTTTATCTTATTTAAATTATAATTGTTCAATAAATTTAATATTTTAGATAAAATATTTACTCTTTATCTTACATTTTTTCTGGTTGAATTTAATGTATTTTATAAACCCTCGGTCAATAAACAAAAAGCCACATGACTATTGTTTTTTAAATTGGAAAAAGAGTTTTTCAAAAAAAATTAACTATTTATTTATTGATCTCAGGGGCTATTTTTAACGGAAAACTTGATGTGGTTTGTATGGAAGACATATCCCCTAATAATGGTGTTCTCAACCTTTTCGTTGGTGGTATTTTCTGAAGTAATGCAGTTGTAATTTTCAATGAATGTGAAAGCTTATACATTTTCTTTGGAGGAGCTTTATTTTTGGTTTTTTTGGGGTAGGGTAGCTTATATATTTTCTTTGGAGGAGCTTTATTTTTGGTTTTTTTGGTAATGTAGTGACATGATTATGGGTAAGATTTTAATGTTTGGTTATTTAAATGGTAGGTTTTTAATGTAAATTTAATATTTTGGAAAATATTTGATATATTTAATTTTAATTCAAAATAATAATTTTGGTTATTTGTAATTAGATTTTCAAGAAAAATTTATTAGAAAAGAGAGGCAATTTAATTTTTTATTTTTTATATGAATCTTGATTTTTTGTTATTTAAAATGTGTTTTTGAATGTATAAATAGATTTAATGCTCTCAAAACCCCTATAACACTTAGATTATACAATTCATATAAATCAAAAATTTGTAATTCCTACAAATTCTATTAAATTGACACATATATATCTACCCAAAAACAAATAAAAATATCATGGCATTAAATTATATTTTTTCTAGACTATTTAAGAAATAAGTATTTTGATCCACTTGTGTTTATTTATTCTGGTATGGTATTGGGAACCCAAGCGAAAACCATGATAGAACTGCTACATCAATAAATTCATTGTTTTGAAAAAGTAAGGGTTGCATGGCACGACAGGGTGGTTGCCTCGATGATATCCCCTCCACCCAGCTTCAAATCTTAGGGGGGATACGGGGGGACACCATGGCCCATCATAGCAAGCTAGAAGAGTAGGCGTCTTGTTGGAGTCTGTGTTTACGGCTCTAGTTTCCTGTGGTCTTTGGACATCTCAATCCTAAGCTAAACTATGAGTTTCTAATATATGTGGCTTACAAGTTGTTGCATATATATGAAGAGTTTGCTACTTCCCTATAATAAAAAAAAAAAGACTCAAAAAAAGGAAAAAATAAAGTTCACATTAATAAATTAGCGCATCACTTTGTTGGTTGGTCATATGTGTGAGAGTTGAGGTCTCCACGACTCTTATTTTGATGTGGGAGAAGCATGATGATGAATGTATTTATTCATTACTTCCCGAGATCAGAAAATACATTGATTGACAAATACTTCCCATCAAATAAGTGGTTGCATCTCTTATTGAGCTTTCACATCCTACTGATTACGGTTATGGGATATTTTATATTAAAAGGATATCAATTTAAGAAAAATGCAAATGTATTGAAAACATTTTTATTTATTTATTTATTTTTCTTTTCAGAGAAAAAAAACGCTTCTTCTTTATCTTAACATAAAAAAGATAGTACATATTCTTGAGTTCGATTCTAACTTTGCCTATCATCTCTATCTATATATCTGAGTTCCTATTCTAGCATGTCTACCTTTTGTAACTCCTTATCACCTTATATATCACCTTTTTAGAAGTTGCATCCACTTACAGTTTGCTTTATAGTTTAGTTTACACAAGAAAATCCTTACATTATGAAACATAATACAAAATCAATGTCTTCCCCATGATGTCAAAAATTGTCCCTATGAATAGTTAATGCCGCCAACATTAACCATAACTCCTTTTTCAAAGGCTGAGAAAAGAAAATTACTATATTCCTTTGAAATGCCTCGCTTGGATAATAGGTCCATTGTCCAGTTTTATTCCTTATATATAAGTTGAAAATGAATGTGCTGAAAGGTACTTACCAAATTTCGGATTCGCTTCATCCAATTTGTTAATATGGGGGGATTGAAATTTGTGTGGTCTTTTACCCAATCAATGAAGCCTTTTGCATCTCCATATACCTATATCTTCTCCAAACTAGCCATTTTGCCACAATTAGAACTCCCCATAATGTTATGATCTCTGCTTTGTTATTAATGCCTTGTCCTCCCTCCCACCAGAAGTGGAATAATTTACCTGGCTCAATGAAGATTATTGCTCCACATCCGTATTTCCTCCTATTTCTTGCTCCATCAAAGAATCCCACAAGGAATGCTTGCTAAAGGTCTTTGTAGTTGCATACTCTATAGATGTGTTTCTTCAATATCAGAGCTGTTTCATTGTAGTAAGCAATAGTATTAATAATTTCTTCCCTAACCACCGCACCTTTTTGATCAAAGGTAAGTGTGTTTCTGCTAGGCCGTATTGACCACATGATATAACAAGGAAGGGTATTGTATCTTTTATGAGTTATGAACCATGATTGAAGATAGAAAATCAGATATTGAAACTAGCCCACTGATTTGAGCTCCATTAACTCCAGGTAACCTTCCCACACCACCCTAGCATAGGAGCATGTGAGAAGTACATGATCCATATTTCTAGACCCCTCATGCATAGAGGACTAAAATGTATTAAAAAACATATGTTTGGCCCTCTAATATTTATAGAATTTTGTGTGATATGAGTGAATAATTATTATTTATGTGAGTTGATTAATATGGATGATATGACGTGGTGATAAAATGGCCATTATCTAGTGGCGTTGTTTAGTGACACCACAAATTTGCCCGAACGACAATTTTCTTGCCGGAATCTAGGAAAAAACAATTCAAAAAATAAAAATGTTGGAGTATTTGAATCATTTTTTTTATGGTGGAAATGGATTCAACACCATCAAGAACCCCTAGGGCACCCAAAATCCTAAATTTTGACATCTGTAACCCATATTTTCAAAAATTTATGTGGTATTTTGTCATAATCTTGTCGGAATTTCCATTATTTTCAAGGCTAATTTGTGGGCTTTTTAGACTACACTTTATCTGGTTGTGTTCCTCGACAAACAAACATTTTGAGAGGTTCAAAAACATCGTCTTGATTCAATGTTTAGTATTTAACACAATTTGAAAGATTAACAAACATTATTATGATTTTTACGTTGATTATAATTTAATGTTTATAATGGTGTAGTTTAAATAGGTTATAATTTGGATTTTTTTCATATTTTTATTGCAAATTTTGTTAAAAGAAATTTGAAATTGTAAATATTAATTATTAAGATTTTATTATTAAAATTTAATAAGAATTTTGAAGATATAAATTTATTTATATATTCAAAAATATAATTTTAATGAAGAATAATTAACAAAAATTATATAATTAAATTTTGATAATTTGACTCCATTTATAAGTTGAAGAGCCTTGAAGAGAAGACGAAACATCACATTTGACTTTAAAAGACTCAGGGCATTGCTACGATTGATCATTTCTGTCACCGAAAGTTTAGGGAGGCCATGGAAATTGAGAGAATTTATATTTCATTGAATATAGATGATAGATGGAAATTGATGGAAAATTAGCAGTTGTTGGATCCCTGCTCTGTCTTCCTGGGTGTCCCCCTTCTTTCATTTCTTTGGTCTATTCCCTTCTCTTGATTTTGTTTATTTTGTTTGAGTTCTTTGTTTTTCTATTTAAATAGATTTAAATATATATACATTCATTCTATATTTATTTCTTATTATAATATATATTTTCTAGGATTATATCTAATAAATTATGGATTTCCTTCCATTTTTTGTTAGTGATTCTTTATTTTATTTTTATTCATATGGTTCCACCACTTCTTATTGCTAAGGTATGCATTTCTAAGGTGTGTGTGTGTGTGTGTGTGTGTTATTTTTGTTCCTTTCCTCATTATTCATCAAATTTTAATACCTCTTACATAAATATACATAAAATATTCATACTTATATATGTATATGTTAATACGCATTAATACATATTTATGTATTATTAATTCATAAAATTTAGTTATTAATATTTTTATTTATTTTTAGGAGTGGCATGAGGGGGGGGATTTTAACTAATCTTGATGGAATAACTGAATAAAAATTCTCGTAGGGCATAGGAGGAAAAACTAATAACAAAGTTGAGATGTATGGGCTAGTTCAAGGTTTATACATTCCCAAAGACAGGGGTGTGGAAGACATTATCATCTTAGGAGATTCACTACTAGCGTTCCAGTATCTAATGAGTGCAAATGGTCTGAAAGACAACTCTCTTGCCATGGTGCTTTTGAGAATTAGAATTATAATGGTATTCTTTCACACATGAAGATTTTATCACATACTCATAATCAATAATATGGAAGTTGATATGAAAGAGAATCAAGCTTTCTCTCTTGATGAAATTGAGCTTGTGATCAATGAGCATAAGAGCAGGTGTTCGATACCCTAGTTGAACACACGTCTCTTAGAGTTTGGATCTTCCCTAGGTCCCTTTACTATTGGATTGTGGTTTTATTTAGGCACATTGTAGTTCCCTCGCATGCCCTGTCCCTTGTAATCATTGCAAGCATTTTAATGAATATCTGGTCAGGTTTTATGATGGAAAGGTTTGTTGTCAAAATATGTCAATATGTGTATAATGACACCATGCAAAGGCATATATTCCTACCTTGCACATTGCTTGAAATAACAACATTTACCCACCCAAGCCTTGAACTTACCCTTCAATTAGTATAATGATGGATCTTCTTAAACGATGTATAGTGAAATTTATTGTTCTGAAGTTGGAAATCATGTAGAGTGATAAGGGACGTGGTGTTAAATTAGGAAGATGCCTTACATCAACTTCATTCAAACCTGTATTTATTCCATTGAGTGTGTCCTCTCCTCAATATAGTCTGTGAATTTTGTTTTTCTTTGTCTCCCAGATTCAATAATGGCATTAAGGAAAAAAAATATTTCGGTAGATCTGTGAAGAGCTCCTCTTCAGGCTTCACTTTCTCAATTGGGTGATGTCTCGGTGGGTAAGGCACTCCTTCTCATGGGAATTTTTGTGTTCTGGGCTAGCTAGTTCGGAGGTTGACATGGAAGAGTAGGGGCATTCTTTCTTCATGGGCCTCAGTCTGGCTTAAACCTCAATTCATGAAGGTACATCTAAGTTTCCTGTTTTCAACTTTGTTCTTTGCACACAATTAGGATTGGATACAAATTCTAGAGAAATAGTCTCTTATCTCGGCTCTTTGGTTGTTAATTGGAGTTTTCTAAGATGGTTTGTGAAAATGTTGGTTAACCCAACATATTTTTCATCTTCCTCTCTTGAAAATATTGCTTGTATCTGGTTCTAAGGTGGTGGCACGATATTTTTCCCTCTTATCCTAAGCTCTATTTGGTTTCACTTGTTGGTATGTTCAATTTTCATAGAAATTGGGTTAGTATCTGGGCCTAAGTCTATAATCAAAGTCTTAAAGTGGACCAATTGCATATCTATGTTAAAATCCTAGAAGGAAATAGAAAGAATCTAGGGTCAGTTCCTATTGTCATCAAACTTTGTTGAATTCTTGTTCGGTGCGGTATAATGAATACTAATTCAGACTCAGAGCCCTACTCGGTCGATAGTCCCTGCTCCAATTTTTTTTCTACCCATGAATCTCTTCACAGGGTAGATTATGATATCCAAGTCAAATTATGCTAAATGTGCCACACCTAGGTTGATCTCACATACAAGCTAATGACGCTCTAGTTTTAGTTCTCCCATTTGATTGATGAAGTTGATGCACTGAGGAACATTGTCATGGACCTCAAGCTAAGCAAAGATGCTCTCGCCAGTCCCGACAAGCAACAAGAAGCTACAGGAAAGCGAGACATAGATATCAATAGGCTAGCTACAGTTAATGATTAACTCCTGCTACTATCACGACATGTGGATTTTTGTATTTTTGTAATCCTGTAGCTATGATATAAGTAGGTCCTTTGCTTTTTTTTGGGCCCTTCTATGTTATGGTTCACTACTCTCTCTAGATTTTGGTCAAGTCTGAATTGAAGATGTAACCTCTGTATATTTTGCTGCTAGCGGGCACTTATTTAATAGAATATTACTCATTTTTGTGTTAAATAAAAAACATATTTTTATTTACTTTTGGTTCTTTTTCTTATTATTTTTAATTTTTATTTGAGATTCAATTCGTTATTTTTATGTTCTTTATTATTATATATGATCCTTTTATTGCTACTCAAAATTGATCTCTTTAATATCTCTAACAATTCATATATTCTTAGATGTTTCCTTTGAATAATAAATATTTTTTAATTCAAATTGAGACATTAATAAATTATTTATTTTATATTACATTATTTATTTGCAATTTGAGATGAGACTTTCCATTTTAGTCTTGATGATGAACCACATTGTGTGGTTCGAAATGAGAAAATTATCTATGCGATTTATTTGAAAAAAAAAATTATAAATAAGATATTTATAACAAAAGCTAAATATAACTAAATTAAAGTAAAAAATTTGAATTCAAGTTAGTGTTAAAGTTTAGAATCCGGTCAATTTAGGTTTTATTGATTGGTAGATTGAGGATTTTGTTAATTGTAATGTTGTGTTGTGGCGATGGAGAATCCAATCCTACTCAGCAACAATAGTGATGTCTTATTAGTCCCTCACATAGCAAGAAGTATAAAAATCAATTTCTTGGACATTTTCAATAATTATAGCTGATTTTTAAAACTATATTATATTTTCTATAGCTTACTATATTATTATGAAAAATTAATTAATTATGAGAATATTGCAGTTAAAGAAAACAAATTTTTTTATTTAAAAAATCTAAAATTCTAATTTTTTATTGATTGAAACATATATATATATATATATATATATATATATATATATATATATATATATATATATATATATATATATATATAAAAATAAAATTAAATAATTATGAAAATATTATAGTTAAAGAAACGCAATTTTTATTAAAAAAAAATAAAATTAATGAAATAACTTAAAATGACAGGATATATATAAATCTCCCAAATCTCCTTTCAAAATTAAATGCCATTAATTTCGCTATATTAAAATGGGAGTAAGCTAACAGGTCGGCGAAACACCATTTGGGTTTTGCACCCCCTTCCCACTGGCGAGGCCCTTTCGGTGACCCTCCGTGATGTGGGTCCCATCCTTCCCCAATGTAAACAAAACAACTCCATTGGTGTTACCGTCTATCTCCCTCTTCATCCCCCACCATTGGCGTTACCATCCGTCTCTCTCTTTGTCCTCCACCATTGGCATTACTATTCGTAGAGTTCTATATGTAGGCTCACCAGTTACGACACAACGACTCGCCTAACTCACGCTGAAACATGTTAATGGTGAGCCTCCATTTCCCTCCTTAGTTATATTGAATTCCATTCGCTCCCACATCATTTTCAAACCCTGCAGACTTCGACAGATAAAATTGAGACAGGCATAGTGTTCATTGATCAAAACATACAAAAATCACATGTGAGTGTTTATTTTGTACCCGAGATGCAACCAGCGAAGTTTGGCATTGCTCATATCATAAGTTGAAAATAGGAAATGTCAAAACCCGTGAATATTTCTGCCTATGAAGATTCCAACTCTTTTTTTATTCCAAAACAGAAAAATGCTTTCAGATTAAATAGAAAATAAGAAAGTACAGTAAAACAGGGGATGTATATCCCAGATGCGGGTGTTTAATATGTAGCGCAGCCCACAGGTGGTGCGTCACATGGGCATGTGTCAGCCCGGACGTGCCACGCAGTACCCTGCAGCCTGTTTCATATGGGCGAATGCAGGTGATCCTCCACGGGTGTTATTACCAATCTTGTCTGCCTTTATTGTCCTCCTGCAAATCTGTGCGATGGCGCTTCATATGCCGGGAGCCTCTGTCACATTCTTGCATTCATTCGAAGCTGCCGGGCACTCCGCTGCAGCGTTGGAGCATTCTCTGGTAAGGTGGAGGATTGCGCAGGGACATTCTTGCTCTGTGGCAAATTTAGCAATGCAGAGGGAGTGCCTCAGAATGAGCAGCCGACGAGGAGGCTCTCGGGGTCGGGCTTCAGCTCAGAGGACCACAATTTCTCCTTCTTCCTCTGTCGAGGTAACATCCGACTAGTATTGCTTCCATGGTAGAGAAACGGGACGTGGCAGCGCGCCTGGGAGCGGAGATATACCAGAATGCGGACATGCAGCGCATCCCACAGTCAGGTATAGAATACCTTGCACACTGGCAAACTCCACATTCATCATATCTGTTTCTGTCGAGCATTGTGGCAATCTCAGAGGTCAAGCTGAAGAAACTCAAGGAAACCCTCCACCGACTCAAGGGACTGTGCCCACAATTGATATGCAGGTGCCCACAATTGATCTGCAACGCCCTACTAGGGAAAGTTCCTCCCCAGCTACTCAAGCTACCCTTGCGGGCCCAAGAGAACCGGCTCAGAGGATCCATACCAGCTCGGTGGTCCCTCTCTCTGACTTGGATGACTCCCAGCAATTTAGGGGCAAGGTGGAGGAAGAGCCCTATACCACAGATGATGATTAATTCAACCAATCAGTTCGCTCTCAGCAGCATGGAAAGGAAAGCTACACTCTGTTTTCGTACCTTGTTATCTGTATGTGTTCGGTTTCAGTCTGGATTTCAAAAACTATGTGTCGGCTATAAGGATCCATATGTTTATCAGTCCTTGATCAAGTAATGTCATGTGTCATTATGTTAGTCTGTCACAGCATGTCCATGCTCAACATCCAATTTTTGTACCTGTTCAATTTTGGGTATGTATAAATTTGGGCAAACTGTCAATCTTTCGGCAGGAGTTACAGGGCCATGGCCCTGTTGTAACACTGATGTAATTTTTTGACTTTTTGTACTATAATAGAATAGCCTGATTCAAAAAAAAAAAAAAAACAGGGGATGTATACCCTACTGGATTTCCATCTAGGAATGAAGCAAATCAGTTTCCTATACTTCATTGGCAATGATCTTAAATTTGTGAGTAGAGTAAGAGCAGTCCTATTACAATTTCTGAGTCACAAAAAGATGAAACATAGTGCAAAAACAAGGAAAGCATAATGTTTTTTTTTGTTTTTTGTTTCGTTTTTTCATTTTTTATTTTTATTTTTTTGTTTTGTTTGTTTGTTTGTTTTTATTATTATTATTATTATTATTATTTTCCTGTTTCTTTTGATGGTACTAGTCAAAACCCAATTTGTAAAACCCTTCATCCTCCACATTACTAAACCCCAATTTGTAAAACCATTCATCCTTCACATTACTAAAACCCAATTTGTAAAACCCTTCATCCTCCACACTACTAAAACCCAATTTGTAAAACCCTTCATCCTCCACATTACTAAAACCCAATTTGTAAAACCTTTCATCCTCCACATTACTAAAACCCAATTTGTAAAACCATTCATCCTCCACATTACTAATATAGATTCTTTGTAAAACCCTTCATCCTCCACATTACTAATTTAGATTCTGCAAATAAATCTCAGTATATATATTTGTACTTATACTATTATATAATTTATTAGCAGACTATTATATTATTAAGAGACGATTATATAATTTATGCAAACTATTATATAAAGGAAATGTTGTTTTGGGTTTCTTTCTTTATTTATGAATACAATATTGTATTGTTTGACTGGTTCCCTAGCAGAAATAGGAGAGTACACATTTGGTTGTTGCTTTTCAATGGTTAGGAGAGCACAAAACTTGATTTCCAAAAATCCACTGGTTCATTGTTGCAGCAATAACCTGTTTCACCATTGCGACAACTTGCTAGTTAACCATTGCATAAACTCATTGGTTAACCATTGCGGAAATGCATTGGTTAACCATTGTGTAAACTCATTGGTTAACCGTTACGAAAATTCATTGGTTAATTTTTGTGGAAACTTGTTGTTTGACCATTGTGATAACTCACTAGTTGATCATTGGGATAGATCATTGGTTTACCATTGTGGAAACACACTAGTTCAACTTTGTAGCAAGTCGTTGGTTTACAGTTGTGGCAACTCACTGGGTCATTGTTGCAACACATTCTGGGTTACCATTGCAGCAACTCCTTGGGTCACAAAATGGTAAAGCAAGTCAAATGGGAAACAATCATTTCCCTTCTGGTGCAAGACCCTAAAGAAAATATTATCTTTTCTAGGAAGGATTTAGATTGGTTTGAAGTACATGGAAAACACATGGAGATTGATCACATTGAAAAAATCCCTTCAAATAGAATTGGAGACTTTGTTAGAGGAGAGGAAATGAACCAAGATGCTCCATGTTCTTTCACCCGGGTACAAAATAAACGCCCAAGCTCAAGGCCTACTACTTCCTTGTGATATGAAGTGTAAGATTTTTAGAGATGCATTGTTTAGATGTTGGTATTAATAATGCTTGATCGTTTTTAATGGATTCATATGTATTGAATTTTCAAACAATTTTATTCATCTATGCTTGTTTATATGGCCCCGAGGATAGAAGAGGAAACACTGAAGTGAAACGAATATCCTCATTTGTGAAAAATAGGGGTTGCTAATGCCATTTCATTGTAAAAGTTATGGTTCAAATCCCTGAGATAGCAATAATAACATATAACATGTATGAGCATGTAGATAGCCAAGGATGGCCTTGTCATGGCCAACATGACACTTCGGGTCATGCTAGGTCCTTGCATCAACCAAAGTTATCAAGGGACATGGTTTCCTATGTAGAGAGTTGTTTCTTCTTGGAAGTGTCAATTGACTCGGTTTGCAAAATGCATGTTAAAAAATATGTTGACATGGATGCCACAGCTCGAGATAGGGATTTATTTTTGTGTAGGAAATATGTTTTTAACATCTATAATTTTCTAATGAAAGAAAAGTATCAGTTGCATAATAAGGATGAAATAAGTGTGAAACTTTGGTATAGAAAACACCAATTTGCTTTTTTCTTTTATCAAAAGCCCAATGGTGGAGATATCCCTTTTATAGTTGGAATTCAGATGAAGTGGATGTTGGAGACCATGGTGAAGCTATCGAATAATATCCTAATAGACATGGATTCAACATTCAACACAAATAAATATAGGGTGAGTGTATTAAGAATTATTGATCTAGTACAATAATTTGATTAGTAATGATTGATAATGATTAATGAGCTAAAGTTGACTTCATATGTTTTTTGAATGTGATAGTATCAGTTTTACACATTCATGGTTTTTGAGACAACAAAGTGGGGTGCTATTTGCATGGGTGGTGGCATCACGTAATATACCACAGGACATTTCACTATGGTTGGAGCACCTCATGAATAGGTGTTACCAAGTTGATCATAGTTGGAAAGTTAATGCCTTCATGGTTGATGATGCATTGGCTAAAATCGGTGCTTTAAGGTAACTTCAATATTCTTATTTTATAGTACAACTTGTATTTATTACAAAAAGAAAATTCTTTAAATGAATTGAATGTGGCAGGAGAATCACAAGGTGTAATGTTATCTTGTGTGTTTGGCATGTACGTC
Organism: Pinus tabuliformis; assembly: GCA_031772625.1. Classification (NCBI taxonomy): domain Eukaryota; kingdom Viridiplantae; phylum Streptophyta; class Pinopsida; order Pinales; family Pinaceae; genus Pinus; species Pinus tabuliformis. Next base: position 71,844,770 of record CM062815.1, on the reverse strand, counting down.
AAGCATGGCTAAAAAATGTGAATCGATTGGCTAGTAGTCCATAAATAGAAAAAGAGATGTTTAATTATTTGGGTTTAATTGTGAATTATTATTCCAGTGCTGAAGTGAGCAATGCAATTAATGCTTTCTTCAACAAATTTGCTAATGAGGAGAAGTTCCTAGGTTATTTGCACAAGAATTAGGTTGTTGGTGACAAGATTTGTAAGTTTACAAACTCTTTCTTCCATTTCTCTTTTTGGTTTTCATATGGATGAAATATCTTCATTAAAACAACGTTTCTGCAATTAGGGATGTGGGTAAAAGGTTGTCGGGATTTTCCCCATGCAAATAAGGAGACAAACAATGTTGTGGAGTCATATCATTGTTACCTAAAGACAAAATTTCTATTTGATAGAAGAAATAAATGTGCTCGTAGGATGGATTGGTTGATATATGTTCTTCTAACAAATGTTGAACCCTGTTATCAGTTTAAGGAAATTCTAAAAAATGAAGGATTTTTGAATAATTACAGGAAAGAGAAATAGTTTGAATCATCAATGGAAAAAGAAAAAATAATTCCAGATAGTGATTGCAACCCTCATGAGAAAATGTCTCATGCTTTTTGGGTGAGGAGTCAATCTAAACCTAATAAGAAATATCTTGTCACTTGTCATCACACAAATTTCTTAACTTGTGATTTCCCATGGTCTATTCGTGGCAACATTTGCAAGCATGCCATAAAGGTGGGTTGGTTGTCTTCCCATTCAATGGCTTCAAACCAATTACTAAATCATCAAAGCATAATTGATTCATACAATGACCCTACTGAGATAAATATAGAGGGAATATCAGATCTTGGTGAAGATGCAAACACATTTTCCATGGATAGTCACAATGTTGATGTAAATGTTGAAGGACTTCAGTTGGCCAAAGAGGAGTTATTTGGCTACATAGACCTAGTTCGAAATAGTCCTCCTGCAACTTTGACCAAGATTGAACAGTTGATTTCTTTGGTTAAAAAAATGTTGGATGACGCCAACAATATTCATATTATGGATTATGAATTCATGTGTGGGTTGGGTGCTTTTGAGTCATCTTTGAAGATGAAGAATAATTTCCTAAGCCCAAAAAAGAGAATAAAAAAAGAGAGCAAAATTCAATATTGGAAATTGACTTGAATATCACTGCAGATGAATATGAACTATTTGAGTTTGAACAAATCAACAAGCAAGGTCGCCCTCGCTCCAACAATGCATGGTTTTCCAGGTTTATTGTGATACATTTGTTTTCAATTTTATTTTAATATTTATAATTATTGTTTTGTTGAATATTTTCATGTATGTTTGATAGGTGGCGAGGATATGTTTGATGATTTGGGAAATTTTCTTGAATTTTCATTTAAGGTCAGTGAATAACTCCATGCATTTACACCTAGTCTTTCAATAAATCAATTATTTTATATGTTATGGAAGATAGCTTTCATGGGTTTGTTAAATAACTTGAATTATGCTTGCATACATTAGTGTCTGATCATGAATCTAATATATAAAGTGGAATAAAAAAAATGGAAATGTAAGAAAATTTGTAGCGGAAATGCAACGAAATTATAACAAAACATGTAAACACAATTTTACCAGTTTTTATAACTACTCAATTTTAATGCATTAGGGGAATTTTGAGGTCTAAAATGGGCCTCCTAAGGAAATTATAAAATAATAGTGGAAATAATATAATAAGATTATATTACATCATCAAATTTTAGAGGGAAAAAATTAAAAAAAAAACTATTTTTTCAACTCGTATTTTCAACTTATCTCCCTATGGGTTTACTCAAATTTCGAGTGACAACACTCATTGGATGCAAAATTTTATTCCTCATCCAAGGAGTACCCATGTTGCATACTTTCAAAATTTGAGTATAAACTTAGAGAGAGAAGTTTAAAATACGAGTTGTAAAGTAGTTTTATTATTTTATTATTTTTTAATCCCTTTACCTTTTTACTCCCAAAATTGTGAATCATCCCCCATGGTTGACATCATAATATTGAATCTTATTGGTCCTCATAAATTTTATTTTGGTTGTACATTTTTCTTAAGAGGCCCATTTTAGACCTCAAAATTCCCCTAATGGGTGATATATTATTGTAAAATAATATATGTTACAACATCAAATATTATGTGTTTTCTGACTATGAGCTTCCTCACCAGTGATAATGAGTGTCAAGAACAATGAGCTAGTGTGTAAGTGAGGGTAAGGCAATGTGTCAGCAATGGTGAGCCAGTATGTCAGCAATGATGAGGGTGAGAGTGTCAGGAACAGTGAGGGTGAGAATATCAACAAGAAGACATGTGTCACTCTGAATCTGAGGATGAAGGGGGATTTTCATGAATATTACTGATACAATAATCATCATGTCCTTCTTCACCAGGATGAAGATACCCTCATGTTTCCATAATAACATTCCAACATTCAAACCCTTGTTTTTTTCTCAGGGTATAGGACTTTTTATATATCTTTGTCTCCAGCCAGATCATGGGATAGCAAAATCTAAGACCGATCCAATTATTCCCACATTGTTCCATGGAAATAATATATTGAGAAACCCTTGTTCAGGTTATCTTTAAGTTTATGTATTTAAATGGATCTCTATTTTGGGTTTATTTTCTCGAGGAATCCCACCTTGTTTTACATCCTTCTTGTGCGGAAGTCTCCAATATTTGAATCTGGGGTGTGCAATATGCAACAGTATGCTTCCTATTCCTGGTGATATTCTCTGCTTCTTATGACAAACTGGCCAACTGTTTATGTTCTTTCATCACCTCTTCAAGTATTTCATATTCCCCTCTAACCCACATAATTCTCTCATAATTATTTTAAAAAAATTTAAGAGCTTCCACCCAACTGGCCTGATTTCTCAAATACAACATAATGGCTCTCAATTGGACATCCCTACATAAGGGTTGGGATTCCATTTTTTGTCAAAAGACAACAAAAATTTATGTTGGTACAGTTCATAGAGCAACTCTTTTTCTAGATTTGTACATGCCCTTTATGCTTATTGTTGATGATAACATTCATTTTAAACATCAACAATCCTTCTACCAAGTACACATTGTAATTGGTTGAAGGAGCCTTGAAACTAAGCACACCATCAATTATTTGTCAGAGTTTTTTCTTATCATTCTCCATATTGGACACCTTGCTTTATAGCTCAACCATTGTGTTTTTATGTTTTTCTTCAACTTTGTTTATATATTCTTCCCAAGTCTTACAAAGGTCACAAATTAAGTTTTCATGCAAATGGAAAGGTATTAGTTTTTCCTTGTAAGATGGTATACACAAGGATAATTTTTCCTTCGGTTCCTCATCCTCTATTTGTAAAACAATGTCTTTAGCTAATTTGATATTTAGTTCTTGATCCTCTATTTGAACAACAATGCCTATGGTCAGTGTCATCTTTGGTTCTTGATCCTCTGTTTGGACAATTGTTTCTTTTGCCAATTTCATCTCTGGTTTCTGTTCCTATATTTGTATAGTTGTTTCTTTTATTGGTTTCATCTATGGTTATTTTTCCTCTATTTTGACATTTGTTCCTTTGGCCAATTTCATCTCTAGTATCTGGTACTCCGTTTTCAAAACAATTTCATCAATCTACTTTTGTACAAGGGGTATATTTTATTGGACCCCTAGAGAAGGTATATCTATGACACCAATGGGTAGGGACTCTGCAACTTGGGCCAAGTAATTTAATCTTTCAAAACTTTATTTTTGTCTAAGCTCATCTGTTAGGGTTTTAACTTTGTTTTGTAGTTGTTTTTTTCATCTGGAGAATCATATTCTTCCTTAACAATGAAATATACAAGGGAAGATTTGAAGGGGTACTTACTGTTTCAACATGATTCTTTGTCAATTCTGATGCTGCAGTTTTCAATTCTGGTGGTGCAGTTGTCAATTCTAGTGTAGTTGTCAATTCTGGTGGTGTAGTTGCTTGGCGAGTCGTTGCTTCGTCCTCCTCATCATCCCCATACAAAATTGAATTTGAGGCAAGGCGATATGTTCCGCAACATTCGACTAACTCTTGTATGTACTCATAGTCATAATCACGAGAGGGAACCTTCTCAACTTGTTCTTTTGTGTCAGCAAGGTGGCCTAATACTTATTCCATGAATCCTTACTTCATGCATCCTTTCTTAATTACTCCTTCCATCAATACATCCTGTGGATTCTCTTACTCTTTCTATTACTCTTCTATTGTTTCTTCGATAACAATGGGGAGGATTTTAGGAACTAGAGCAGCACGACATCACTTTGTCCTCTTCTGCTCGGATTTTGGCACCACTGTCAGGCACTTCTTGTATCCTCTCAATATTTTAGTGGAAGGTTTACTCCCAAATATTTCTTCTCCATCATCATTGTCTTGTTTGTCTCCTTTCTATGAGGATTTAGTAGCAGAATCCTTAGAAACCCCCATAGTTTGAACACTTGGTTGCTCGGCTACCATACGGAAAGGTTTTGTGGGAATTTCTTCATCTAGGATGTCATGGAGTGGAGTTGCAGTTTCTAGGGAATCCTCTGGCGTAGTAGCAGCTACCAGGGCATCCTCTGGTGGGGTAGCAGCTTCAGCATGTAATGGCCTTCCAACTAGTTCAGCCCAAGTTCTCCCTTCCCTTCGTATCACACTAACTACCAAAATTTTAATGAGGCAATGTTGGGACAAGATTTCAAATACCTGCTTTGATTTCTACACCGATCGGGCCATATGCTCTAGGGTTTTTACAAGAAATAAAAAGCATGTTAACCAACCTGCCATGATGCTAGTGGTTTAACAACCGGAGGTGCTGGTAATAAATAATGAAATACCTTCCTTCACACGTGAAATATCTTTGGACAAGGAATGAAACATCTTTCCAAGGTTGTGGTAATTCCCTCTTGTCAATTTTTTTGCATATCTTCTACAATTGTTCACCTGCCTCAAGTAATTACCGCACAACATCAAGTTTCAGTTTTTGAGGCACAAACCATTGTTCTCCCGTCTGGGGTAACCCTGTCACTTCCACAATTTCTTCTTCTATTGCGTGCACTACTGTCACTGCTACCTCAAATCTACCTTCCTTGTAATGCATGGAAAATTCACAACCTATGTCGTCTTCATACCCCTACAAACTGCGAATATACTCCACTGAGTCATCTTGTTCAACAAGTGGTCTAACGTGTGGAAATTCATTTAGTAATGCTTCACTGGGTTCTCTGTGAACTATCAGGCCTCCCATCTTTGGTCAGGGTTTAGAGTGGCTATGGTTTTGTTTGGAAAGTGCAACAATTTGAATGTTGGAGAACGTGAAACAATGAAAAAATTGAGGGTAAGCATGTAATAATCAGTCCAATAATGATGTAATAACATGGCATCATCTATTGTAGCTTCCATTTGACATCAACCATTTGTTGCTTCCATGAACATGTTAGATTCCCCTTGTATGAAGTTAGGTGTTTCTGCAACGGTGACCATTGGAATGGGAGGGCGAGTTGTCAGCCATTTAGCACCAACCATTGGTTATCGTCATGATCACGAGAGATTTAAATTGTACGTAGTTAGAGGTTTCCTCAATGGTGACCATTGGAATGGGAGATAGAGTTGTCAGCCATTTGGTATCAATCGTTTCTTGCTGCTATGATCAGGGGATATTCCCCTTGTACGCAGTTAGGAGTTTCCGCAATGGTGCCGCAACCAATGCAATTGATTTGGGGTAGCCCTAATTTGTCATCATAATAATTTAAAGTTTGATTACGTGCAACTTTGTGGGCCCATGCACCATTACACTCACTCCTTAAATTACTTACCTTGAAATTATTGGTTACATTTTATTAGTTATCCTTGAATGCATATTATAATTTTGCATGATTATGAAGTTAACTTCATTGATTTGTAGGTTGTACATATAATTTTCATTGCTTTGCAGGCTTAGCTATTGTTGTTTTCATGTATGTCAAAACGTGCTTCAATTCAGATCACCTAATCTTTTGTCTAAAGTTGTTTATGGAGAAATTCACAGCAATTGAATGGTTTGTTTGGATATTTATGCAATTATGTCCCTTAAATAAGGTTGGATCTATGAATTGGAAAAATGCAAGATATCACAATTTCATTTTGCGTTTAACCATGTATAAAGGGAAAATAATGATTGATCTATAAGCTATCTTGGTTGGCTTCTAACAAGGGTATCTCACATATTTTGTTATGTTAGGGACTTATTTAAAAATTCGAGCTCATTATAATTTTATTAGAGACTTGTATAGTTTTTTCATGTGATACTCGTGGATAATGAATGAATGAATGTTCCTAGAAGTTAAAAATGTGAAGAGGTGTTGAAGGCATTCTAAGGTCTCGTTTTGTAACATATTTTGGAGCCCTCACTATTTGATAATAGAGATATTTATTTTTTTGTTCATTTTTTGGGTTTTGTTTAAAGTGATCTTAACTGATAAAATAACATTTGTAAAAGAAAATATTGATTCTCCCCCACCCTTCTCAGCATTTCCAAAAAATAGACAAAAATGAACTGTAATGAAAATGACACAATTGAACTGAAATGAACTATTACACACAACTAAACTGTAATCAAAATGACATATCTGAATTGTAATCACAATGTAATTCCATTAATATCATTGACTAAAAAATACATTCTTTACATACACGTTGTGTTGAGATATAAAAAAGTACCAAAAAATAAAGTGAGCCCATCTATAAAAAAACAGAGCTCATATAAATACATCAAAAATGTGTAACACCCTCCTCCCACATCTACTCAAGCAGTTGGCTAGCTTAGGTAAACATGCGACAAGAGGCCACTATGATATGATTCGAACTCCTAAGTTATGCTAAGGAAGTGGAACAGACGGAAACACACCATACAAACATTCAACATCAACAATAGGACCCTCAGGAACTAATCCAACCTTTCTTCCAACCAGCCCATGGGTCCCATTGAGCTTTTGGACCACTGACCTCTAGATGTTGTCATGCTATGGACATGCCAGCGGCCCGAGACCTCTGCATGCTCTCACAAGCCTACAAGCTAGTGTCCAGGGACTTTTTTGCTCAGTTATGTGCCAGCGTCCCTGGGATTTAAGCCACATTTTTAGGCCCAAATCCCAGGTCACTACGCAAAATAGAATGACACCTTCATAATAGTAAGATAACATGGAAATAATAGTACTAAAGCAATTACTTTAATAATACCTTAACCCGACCCCTACTATCCATGACAGGAATTTCTTCAAACATATCACGAATATGTAATCCACAGGTGTAAATAACAAATATGAGAATAGGGGTCTCATACTTAGCTGAGAATCGCTAAGTAGCATGATGCCTTAACACATCAATCTCCATTTCATCCATTAGGTCATAGATACATTATCCATTCATTTACAAGTAAAAACATGATGAGAGACATACATATCTACTGTTATAAAAGACATACATAACTACCATAATAGCAACGAAAATGCCAGTGAAATCACAACCATATAAATCACATATAATCCAATATAATACTCATAGAAATACAAGGAGAAATAACCTCATATGATGATGCAAAATCAAAACCCGGGATGGGACTTCCACATTCCACTCGACCATAGAATGGATGAGCCAAATCTCTCTTCATCCATTCACCCCCATGCCATATTCTAAGCATGAATGTGGGATCTCATAGAACACATCAATCCAAAACCATCCAGGGCTTCCAGAGGCCAAACACCTCAACCTATCAAACAATGATTCCACCTCACGGTTGGACATGATAAAACCATCATCATATTGGTCTCTATCCAAGCCTTCTAGGGCTCCAGATCATTTGTCCAACCAAGGCTCCAGGACTAGTAACTTAACCCATATCTTTTGCTAGGATCCAGAGAATTTATCCAACCAAGGCTCCAAGACTAGTAACTCAACCCACTAAGGGCTCCAGAGTGTTTGTCCAACTAAGGCTATGAGACTAGTAACTCAGCCCAAGCTGTTAAAGGTGTAGGTTTTAACCCACGTACAAAAATTAACTGCATACAAATTTTAAAAATTGAAAATAAACAATGGCGAGAGCATAAAACATAAAACAGATATACACAAATATTTTCCACTGGATCCCAAAGTCAAGACTACCAGATTTATTTTTCATTATATTCCTTTCAATGTTACAACACATATATATACATGCCAAAGCATCCATAAACCCCAATACATTAACCTTGGATTAGAACATAATTGTAGTTCCCTTGACCAGATCTACAAAATACCATGGACAGAAAACCATCATGCCCAAAACCATGTTCGAAATCCATACACAAAACCATAGGTAGTTCTGCGTGTGGGGTAGTTGTGGAAAGAATACAACACACACCCAACATTCTCCCACTTGTTGTTTTCTTTCCATAGGGGACCATAGGAGATCTTAGTCATTGGTCCATCCTTACAACACCCATTGCTTATTTACACAAAGAGAGCTTCTTAGTGCTCACAAACTTTTTCAATGCATCTGCAGTATTCTTCAAAGTGTCCACCTTTACCAGCAACGCCTTTTTATCCTCAACTATATCCATCACAAAGTGACACTAAACATCAATGTGCTTGGTCTTTGAATGATAACCAAGGTTATTTTCCAAGAAAATTACACTTTGGCTATCACAGTCTATCCTTATAGCTCGTTGTACTAACCCCATATGTGAACACAATCTCTACAACCAAACTGCTTCCTTGCTTGCATGAGTGGCTGCCATGTATTCTGCCTTTGTAGTTGAAAGTGCCACTACATATTGTCTCTTACTCATCCAACTGACTTCACCTCCAAATAGGTTAAACACATACCCACTTTTAGATCTTCTCTGATCCAGATCTCTAGCCCAGTCTGCATCAACAAAGCCACAGATGTCGAAAAATATATCCAATCCTGGTCCTCCTTGGTAGTGCAAACCATAATCACTAGTGCCACACAAATACCTGAAAATCTGCTTCACTATTGTCTAATGCTCCTTCCCTAGTTTTGACATAAACCTACTCAATACTCCAACGACATGTGCAATGTATGGTCTAGTACAAACCATTGCATACATTAGACTACCGATTGCACTTGCATATGGAACACGGGACATGTCTTGTTCCTCTTCTTATGTCTTGGGACACTATTCAACAGATAACTTTACACCTATAGGAATAGGAACCTTCACTGGTTTACCATCCAACATATTAAACCTTTGCAGTATTGTCTCGACATACTTCCTCTAGTTTAATCAGAGCTTCTTCTTTGCCCGGTCTCGACTAATTTCGTGGTCCAAAATATAGTTTACAGCACCAAGATATTTCATGTCTAATTTAGAGGACAAATGGGTCTTCAAATCCTGGATCATTTCTTTGTCATTTCCAACCAACAACATATCATCCACATATAAGACCATATAAATAACATGGTCACCAATTAATTTAAAATACACATAGTGATCTACTTTGCTTCTAGTGAAGCCAATTCCCTGTATAAATGTATCAAATTTCTGATACCACATCCTTGGTGATTGTTTTAACCCATACATAGATGTTTTTAACTTGCATACTAGTTCTTTCTTACCCTTCACTGCAAAGACTTCAGGTTGCTTCATGTAGATCTCTTCTTCCAGATCCCTGTGAAGAAATGTTGTCTTCACATCCATCTATTCTACCTCAAAATCAAAAGAAGAAGAAACAAATAAAAGTAATCTAATAGAAGATTCCTTGGAACAAGAGAAAAAATATCACCAAAATCAATTCTTAGCACCTGGGATTAACCTTTTTCTACCAATTGAGCCTTGTATTTCTCCACCTTGCCTTCTGCATTCATATTCGTCTTAAACACCCATTTGTTGCCAATGGGTTTCCTTCCAACTGGCAACTCCACCAAATCCCAAGCCTTAATTTTGTGCAAAGATGCCATTTCATCAACCATGGCCTCTTTCTAGAGTTTTCCATCCTCTGAATATACTTCTTCCCTCACAGTTCTGGGATCATCAATAATAGATAAAGAAAAATTTGAACAAAAAGAAGATGGACTATACCTTTCTAGTTGCCTTCTTTCTCGAACTGATATTCTCATAACTAGAGTTTGTCACTCTTCATCTTCTCATTCCTCTTCTGTTGTAGTGTCTGATTCTTCCTCCTTTAGATCAAAGTCTATCTTCTTAGGTTCCTTTGGTAGGACTTCATGTTTAATAACATATTTTACCTCTCTAAACACCACATCTTGGTTGTACACAACCTTCCTTGTTTCTGGGTTCCAAAAATTGTAACCTTTTAAACCATCCTTATACCCAATAAATATGCACCTTTCATATTTACTGTCCAACTTTGTTCTTCTATCCTTTGGAACATGTACATATGCATCACATCCAAATATCCTCAGATGTGAAAGAGAATGTTTCTTACAAGTCCATACCTCTTATGGAGTCTTATCCTCCAATGTTGATGAAGGTGATGTGTTGACCAGCTAACATGCAGTCTCCACCGCCTTTGCCCAGAATTCTTGTCCTAACCCGGCACCACTGAGCATGCTTCTTCTCTTTTCCATCAACGTCATGTTCATTCTTTCTGCAATTCCATTTTTCTGGCATGCTATACCACATTTCTTATAGAACTCTTCAAATTCCTTCTTGGAAAACTCTTCAATGTTATTTGTCCTCAGCACCTTTATCTTCTTCTCTATCTGGTTTTCCACCGAAACCATAAATTCTTTAAACCTGTCAAAGACTTTAGATTTCTTCCCGAGGAAATATATCCATGTATTCCTTGAGAAATCATCTATAAATGATACATAGTACACAAACTTACCCAGTCATGGAACCGACACAGATCCAAACACATCACTATGCACAAGCTCTAATATTTGTTTTTCCCTCTTAGCACCAGAGGGGGAACTCACCCGTTTCTACTTCCCATATACACAATTTTCACATAAATCAAAAACCAAATAGAAATTAGACATACATTCTACCATACCATTATCATGAAGTATTCGAATGCCCTTCTCTCCAATATGTCCAAGCCTTTGATGCCATAGCATGGTCTTTTCTCTAGAGACCACTAGATTTTATGTTCCACTTTCAAGAACCACATAACTGTTGCACCCATCAATAATAGTGCTGCCATAAAGCTTGTAAAGTGCTGCAACTTGAACTCCCCACATCAATACTAGTGCTCCTCGTACCATCTTGCAGGTATCTTTCTCAAAAACTGTTTTTACACCTTCATCATCCATCTTGCTTACGAAAATCAGATTTTTGGCCAACACAGGAATATGTAGAACACCCAGAAGTGTTCTAATCCTTACACCTTGCAACTTCAACTTGACTTTTCCACGATCGACGATTCTATCCTTCCTATCATCCCGTAAGAAGACACCACCACCATCATATTTTGCATACTTGCAGAACTACTCCCTATGGGGAATGAAGTGGAAGGATGCAGCTGAGTCAATCAACCATGCCTCATGATCTACATGTGCTCTTGAAGAAGAAGCCAAGTACACATCCCCACCTTCATCTTAGGTGGTTTTCGCTTCTGCAGAAGTAGCATCCTCAGATCCCTTTCCTTTCTCAAGAGCTTTATATTAATAGCCCCTTTTGAAATTCCCTTCCTTTCTGCATTTCCAGCACTCCTTTATAGGTTTTCCTAGAGATTTAGATCTCCCTCTAGATTTAGAGCTCCCACTCGAGGACTTATTTTTGTTTTTGTTCTGGGACCGTCCTCATACAAACAAGGCATCACCATTCTGGCCCTCCATATTTTTTTGTCTCATCTCCTCCAACGGCAAGGATGAGACTATTTTATCAAAATGTAAGGCAGTTGCATTGCTACCTATTGCAACACCAGACTTTCCCATGAATCTGGTATAGAACATACCAAACTGATGCACTTATCTTCATCTAAAATTTTAATATCAATAGATAATAACTGGCTTACCACATTATTAAAGGTGTTCAGATGCTCTGTTACTAAGTCTTCATATTTCATCCTCGGGTTATACAAATTTTTCTGTAGGAATAGTTTATTCACCAGAGACTTAGATTGGTACAAAGTTCCTAACTTGTCCCACAAATTCTTCACCAAAGCTCCCCCTGATACATACAGCAATACTGAACCTGAGACACACCATCATATTGTGCTCTTTTCCTTCTCATCCAACTTCACCCAGTCTTTAGCTAATATTGTTGTTGGTTTAGTACCCATATCTACCGCGATCCACTGATCTTTATCCACCAAAAGATCCTCCATCTCGAGTTTCCACAAATAAAAAATATGATCATTAAATTTCTCGATCTCTATCTTTCCACTGCTCGCCATCTTCTTTCACCACAAGAATCGATCCCACAGATCTCCCACTATACAGGTTCTACCATAAGCCTGAGAAAAATCCCTCAGCAGTAAAGGCTTCCCCATGAAGTTGAAACAACTTTGATACCAAATGTTGGTTTTAACTCCATACAGAAATTACCTACATACAAATTCTAATAACAAAAAATAAACCCTAATCCATTAACCCTAGATTAGAACATAATTGTATTTCCCTTGATCAGATCTACAAAATACCATGGAAAGAAAACCATCATGCCCAAAACCATGTGCGAAATCCATTAACAAAACCATAGGTAGGTCCATGCGTGGGGTAGTTGTGGAAATAACATAACACACACCCAACAATAGGGCTCCAAAGAATTTGTCCAAGGAAGGCTACAGGACTAGTAACTCAACCCAAGCTACAGAAACATGAGAACCAACCAAAACAAAGAAATGAAAATAAACCCACAATCTCCATGGATATCCAGGAAATGGAAAGGCTAGGCAATACACTGTCAATCCTAGCCATCATCCATGCCAATGACATATCACAGCCAACAAACCACATGAATATGCCATGCATGCCAAAACTAATGAGGAAAACATACATGCAACTCGGTACCTGCAAGAAAATCCCAATGTAGTTACTGACCTCGATGTCCTCTTGCACTTTCCTACTCTTTCTTTGCATTATAGCTCCAAAATGGAAGTATGTCGCACCCTCCAAGATTGCTCCAAGAAAAACTTCATCCAAGATTATGAGAGAGAGAGAGATAATAATGAGATAGCTCCAACACTGAACTGACAAAAGGTTACCAACTAATCCTCAGAAGCCTTTTTATGAATGGCCCCTATTTTCTTCATTTTCCATTATTTTCCTTCAATTTCCTCCCCACATGCAACCTGTCACCTTTCACCTCCCTTTTCTCCTAATTTCCATTATTTTCATAAATAAATGTGCCAGAAATGCCATTTTGCCTTCCCAAAGTCTTAGCCATTGCCTTTGCCAATTTCCTTAGCCATTAATAACCAAATGAACACCCACACTAGGATGTCTTGCCCAACATTCATCTTGGAATAAGTGTCCCATCCATCATGGTTATTATTTTGTCTTTTTTAACTTTTATTACATCGAAGTTTCACCAGGTTTGTTATAGAACCCTCCCCCTTGGGGGAACTTCATCCTCAGTGTTCAACAACACCTATAACCACAAAATTTTTGTAAGAAAAATATATTGTCAATGGAGATTTATAACTTAGCTCGATGCAGTATTTACAATGATCAACTTATTGAGAAGCATCCAACATGAAAACATTTCAACATAACATCATATTGACATGACACCCATCCCATTTATTTGAGCTTTATAACATAGCTCATGGCATTATTTAAATCCATATACATATGTACATATACCAAACATCACCAAAACATGTACCAAAATATATACCAAGACATATGCCAAAACAGCTCTGCCTCAACCGGCAAACAAAGAAGGATACATAGCCTGCATTTGATCTGCCATCTCCCATGTAGCTTCATCGAGCCCAAAGTGCTTCAATTGCACTTTAACTACTCAATTTCACAGTTCCGAAGCATGAGCAAATTTTTGTGCAATATACACTGAGGCTCTAGATGGAATTCTCCATCTGGTTCCACCTACAATACAAACCAGTCAATCACATGATCAACATCTCTAACATACTTCTTAAGAAATGACACACGGAAAAAGACATGGACTTTCACTATTGGACGCAGTGAAAGTCGACAGGCTATTGGCCCAATCCTCTCAATGATACTAAAGGGTCCACAAAACCATGGTGCTAGCTTGCACATGATCCAATCTGTAAGAATAGTTTCTTCGATTTGATGCGTAATTACACCTATTCCCCAACCTAGAACTCCTTGAACAACTTGTTTCGATCTACATAGCTCTTCTTCCTATCCAGTGCTCCCTTTATATTTTCTTAATTACCTGCATCTCATGTTCCATGTCTGCCAACATGTCTGGTCCTATCAACACCCTATTAACTGGATCACTCTAACTGATGGGAGTATTGCAACTCTTCCCATACAATTCCTCAAATAGAATCATCCTAAAAAATTATGATATCCATTATTGTAAGCGAACTCTTCCAGTGGAAGATACTCTTCCCACTTTCGTTGTTGGTGCATCACATACATCCTCAACATGTCCTCCAATATCCTGTTGACACTGTCTCTCTATCCATCTATCTGCATATAATAAGTTGTACTGAAGGCCAACTTTGTGCCCAAACCGGCAAACAACGCCTTCCAAAACTTGGAAGTGAAATTCACGTCCCTATCCAACACAATATTCTTTGGACCACCATGCAATCTAACCACATCTCTGATGAATACCTATGCTACATCACTAGCTAAGAATGTAGACTTCACTGGGATGAAATGTGCAACCTTCACCATGCTTTCCACAATAACCATGATGGAATCATGCTATCTCACTGTCCTCGGCAATCCTATAATGAAGTCCATGGAAATGACTTCCCATTTCCACTCTGGTATCGCAATCGATTGTAGCAGTCCACCTGGATGCTTACACTTTGCCTTCACACACTGACAATAAAAACACCTAGCCACAAACTCTGCTACATGCCTCTTCAGATTCGGCTAATAATAAAATCTCTTCACTGTTGTTAGTGTCTTCTGATAACCCTAGTGACCCGAATATGCTTTCACATGAAATTCCCTCAATATCACCTTATTGAGCTCACTATTATTTAGCACATATATCTTGTCTCGTAATCTAACCAATCCATTTGTTGTAAGAAAATATTCCACATCTTGTGCACCTACACTTGTACTTGTACGTATACTACAACATGTACCTGCACCTGTACTCTGCTGCAACCTGTGCATAATCTCCATATATCTGACATCTTGTTGACCTACCTACAGTAAGCTATCATGTAAGTATGTCCTATAGGAGCTCATAGATGCTAAGTGATTTACCTGTATCCGCCTGCTGAGAGAATTTGCCACTCTGTTCTCTTTACCTTTGATATATTTGATCTCAAAATCGAACTCACTGATCCTAGCCAACCACCGATCTTACCTCCCATTCAGATCCGATTGGTCAAATATATACCGCAAACCATTGTGATCACTCATCAATGTAAACCTCCCGCCTAGAAGACAGTGTCTCCAAATCTTCATCGTTGTCAACTCAAGATCATGTGTGGAGTAGTTCTACTCGTGCTCATTCAGTTTTCGTGACTCATAACATACCACCTATCCATCCTGCATAAGGACTCCACCAAGTTCCTTCTTGCAAGCATTTGTGCATACTATAAACTCTTTCTCTGGATCCACAATCTTTAACATTGATGAATGTGTCAATAACTGCTTAAGCTGCTCAAAACTAGCCTCACACTCCTTTTTCCATTTGAACTTCTTACCTTTCCTCTGCAATGATGTGATAGGGTAATAAATCTGTGAGAATTTGTTGATGAACGTCCTGTAATAACTTTCCAATCCCATGAAAGATCTCACCTCATCTACATTCTTGGGAGCTACCCACTCCATGACGGCCCTTCTCTTTTTTGGATCTACTCTAATGCCCTCCTTGGAGATAACATGCCCCAAGTAGTGTACCTTAGTCTGAAAGAAACTACACTTGTTGAGATTAGCATACAACTGGTGCTCTCTCAACAACCTCAACACTGATGCTAATTTCTTGACATGCTCTTCCTCATTTTTAGAATATACCAATATGTCATCAATGAACACAATAACAAACTTATCCAAATACGGACACAACACACTATTCATCAAGCACATAAATGTAGTTGAAACATTAGTAAAACCAAATGGAACTACAACAAACTCATAATGGCCATATCTTTTCCGGAAATCTGTCTTGTAAATGTCTTCCTCTTCGACGCATACCTGGTCATATTTAGATCTCAGATCAATCTTCGAGAACCCTACTTCTCCATTCATCTAATTGAATAAGTCAACAATCCTCCATAACAGATACATGTTCTTGATGGTCACTATGTTCAACTGCATGTAGTCAATGCACAATTTGAGAGTACCATCTTCTTCTTCACAAATAATATCGGTGTGCCCCAAGGTGATACACTTGGCTTAATGTATCCCTTGTCCAATATTTCCTTCAACTATAGCTTCAACTTTTCCAACTCAGGTGTGCTCATCCTATAAGGTGCTTTTGATGTTGGAGCTTCCCCTTGTACTAACTCAATAGAAAATTCTACTTCCCTATGAGGTGGAAACTCTTTAATGTCATCAGGAAGTACATCCTTCAACTGTTGTAAAATTGGGTACATGCTCAAATAACACACACACCCTTTCCTACGACTATGCTTTGCTTGCATAATTGTCACCATCCTAACTAATGTGGCTTTCTTCTTACCATCTAATACTCTTGGTTCTCCATTCTCATCCACACACTCAATTGCTATTTCATAGCAATCCACCTTGTTTCTATGAAGGTAAAACCAATCCATGCCCAACAACATATTGTATGCTCCCAATGGTAATACATTCAAATGTGCTACGATAGGCATACCATTCAAATCAAATGCACAAGCTCTTACCCAATGATGAACTCGATTCTTTGTACCGGTAGCCAACTGCACTAACCAAGATTTTGCATTAAATTCCTTACTCAAACCACACTTATCCACCAAGTTAGGACCAACATAGCTATAATTAGATCCAGGGTCAATCAAAATAGAAATAAATTGATCACAAATCTTACTATCCATCTCAATGATAAATGTCCGATGGTCTGTCTGTTTGTTATCCAATGCTTCATAAATATGAGGAACGCTCTAACCAACATCCCCAATAGTCTATGCATCCTGTGCACTATATATCTGAGGCCTACCACCATGATATTGTGGACAATCCCTCCTGTGATGATCTCCTCCACAAGTCCAACACTGCACAGACTCCTTATTCTACTCCTCAAATCGATGTCCTTGTCCTCTATCTGATGCATTGAACCTCTTAGGTGGTGCAACATTCTCTTTATTACCTGAATCTTATGGTCTTACTCACTTCTTGTCCCATTTTCCTTTGTTCTTGGCATTACCTTTCCAATCTAGTTTAGTCTCAGACTTGCACTTCGATTGTTCATAGCAATGCTTTAGTTTTCAGATGGCCTCCTCCAATGATCTAGGCTCATCGAACTCAATCCTATATTTGAATTCCATTAGTAACCCACTAGTGAATCTCTAAATATTTGCCTTCTCCTCCTTGAGGTAAGGCACATACCTCAATAGCTCCAAGAACCTGCTAGTGTACTCATCATCTATCATAGATCTCATCTTTAGCTCGTAGAAATATTTTTTTGTGTCATCAAAGTATCTCTCTTACAAATAATTCTTCTTGAATAGTCATTCAAACTCACTCCAAGTCATATCTTCCTCATGTATACCTTTGACATTCTTAACATCTTCCCACCAAATGTCTGCTTTTCCTTTGAGACTGAATGTAGCTACTTTGGCTTTCATGTTCTCCAAATAACCATGCAACCTGAAGAACTTCTTCATACCAAGCAAGCATGCCTCTACATCCTGCGGTTTCTTCATCTCTCCATCAAAAGTAGGTGGATTTTCTTTCTTAAACTCATATGGAAAGTATCCCCTATCACTCTTCTTGTGCGGATGATAATGATATCGATCATCATGCATATTATAACCAGAACTATAATGGTACTTGTGTGTTGAGGTAAATTAATTACCTAACATTTAAATCTCAACCCGGGGATTTCGTAAAACTTGCAAAGTGCGTGTGCATTGTATATGCTAGAAATTAACTTCCAATTTAGATCAATCTAACTACAAAACCAAATAATGACAAACCAAATTCAACTATTCTAATTCAACAATCAATTCAAAAGAAATTATAATACAGTGCGTGGAACTGAAATATTAATGTACCACACTTGCAGGAATTGAAATCTTAATCTACTACACTTGCACGAATTGAAGTCTTAATCTACCACACTTGCAGAAATGAAATTGCATGAAATGAGATCTACTCTAAGGGATCATGTGTGCATTAGCAAATTAGGGTCCTATAAAATGAATAATCAAAACCGCATGACATGAAATGAAAGCAAAAACAATCATTCTTAACCTCTCACACAGGAAAAGATATGAAATAAATAAATCTTAATCTATGAAAGGAATAAATCTTAATCTATGAAAAACAATAAATATCACACATGATATGTGGCCAATCCAAAATCATGAGTGATGGCAAGTTGAGAGGCTCTCAATGCAAGCATTACCAGAAAGAGGTGAACATCACTCATGAGCATGGTGTTAAATCTAAATTCCATTCATGAGTAATCTTAACTTTGACACCTGAGTATCTCCAAGTTTACACATGCCTTTGAAAGGAGAAGGTTCTCCTATTTATACAAGAACATAAGAAGTTACCTCATTAATGGAGGTCAATTATTCTCTCCCTAGATCCCTAGAAAATCTCATAGAGTTACAACTTAGATAGGTAATGATGAGACACATATCCTCTTTGACCTTTATCCAAATCTTCTTCTATATCTTGAAGGGAATTCGAATTTTAGCATTAGAGGCCACATAAGGGTGCCTTCGAAGCTTCCAAATGACCTACACATGTCATGAAACTCAAGCCACTTTTAAGTATTAGCAAGTATATGTCATTTTTCTAAGTTTTAACCATAAATTCACTTAAAATATTAGAAATCATTAGCTTTTGGAAAACACAAATGGAACCCATATAATTATGAAAATGGAGGCTAATGAAAGGTTATATGGTTATGGAGTTGCAACATGTGAGTGAAATGGTGGCGATAAAGGTGAAAGTTGATGATATTTTGAATACATTTTGTAGGCTCTACATGTTATCGGGAAATCTAGTGTCTATGCAGCGCTACTAGTCCCACTAAGGCTGGTAGCTACCTTAGAAACAAACTAACTAAAACCACTTTCGTTTTCCTTTATGAGAAGTAGATAAGAGGGGAAAAAAGGAGACCAACCTCTATCTTGCGCTTGGTTCCTTGCTTGATTCCTCTCCCTTCTGATAGGTCTTTGCCACTCGCTTGCTTGTCTACCCAGCTTCAAAGATCACCTGTGGAATCAAAGAAGCACAACACTATCCAACAACAGAGATCTACAATCATAAACAATATAGGACCAGATATGTATTGACCACACAAATGCATATATCATCAATCATACAAGAATGTGGAGGAAAACTTGAATAGCTTTATTAATAATCAAGAATAACAAAGAGGATTACAACCAATTCTTCTGACCCAGCGTCATCCTCTCAGCAAGAAAGCCCTTCTTCACCTCATGAAAATCTTAGATCACCCAACACTATGATGTTACACCAAGAAACCAGCAGCACTTCCTTACAAGATACAAAATTCCAGCCTCTGGATCTCTGGGAGGAGGGATCCATATATAGATGTTTGCAAGGGGAGTGAGTCAGCTTTTGAGATTTGATAGTGTCCTCTCTCTGATAGTTCTTGATTCCACTTGGAGATTGATGATCTCTTACTCATCCCTGGGCGAATGCAGAGAGGCAAGTGTCACGGGAGAAGTTTCTGGAAGATTCCATGATCCTCCACCTCACAGATTAACCCTGCCATTTGTCCACCCTCGCCCATCGTACCCCATAGAATGGCTTTTCAGTATGCATCGCACCTCCCGTGTGCATTTAGGTGGGATGCAGCGCACTTTGACCATGGAGCATATGAGATGGTCCAGTTTTGACTAATTCTGAGTAGTTTTTCATGGAGAACTTCTGGGAGATGCTGTAATCAGTTTACCTTGTTCTTTTAGGGGTTGGAACAACACTTTTAGGGACTTAGGAGCCCTTGGTTTATGGACATTTATGATTGGGGTTGCAGTGCCCAAAAATGTCTATAACACTACATAGCCCCCAACTGACGTTATTGCATGTCCTCATGCAATCTACTGCATTTCTTAATCATGATTTGCTTTTGAATGAGCTTGGCTTATATCAATTGTCCTTAAACTTTGCATTTGACAATTTCATTTCTTTTTGCAAAGTATTCCTTGTTATAAATTGAATTGCAACATGTTTGGTTGGTTCTTGTGTGACAACCAAATTTTAATTGGTATTGGTTCTTGTGTTTCAATACCTTGTTTATTTTTGTTGCAGAAATATTCATTGAACATATTTAAGAATGCATCTTTAAATCAACCATATAATATGCTTGTTATTTTAGGCGTTTATTTGCAAATCACATAACGTTTGAACCATAATGCAATCATAATTGATTAGGACAAGTATGTTAGGATGAAATGAAGTGAAATGGAATGAAGTGATATGAAGAGTGATCATAAATGGATGTCCCTTCCCCCACAACTAAAGGTGTTTACAATTTTTTTTAATGAGAAAGGAAATATGGTGAAGTAATTTCCAAAAATTATAATTTCAGTATTCAAGGTACTCTATGATTAAAATCTAGAAAAGAACATACCTTTACTTACCTAGTAAGTGGACAAGCTGTGCATATGTAGAGAAGTTGTAGTTGTTGCTAGATCATGGAATAGAATGTAGAATTTCATCTGCTTCTTTTGAATAAATGGTGGGTGAGGTGGTGAAAGTGGATTCTTTATTTCTGTTGCCAAATCTGTTATATCTGCTGCAAAATGATGAAATGATATAGTCTTCACTTATTACAAAACCCAATGGTACAATTCTAGTCATGCAAATGAATGTGTTGTTGTCACGCATGAAGATAAGTCATTGGATTACCAACCATTAATGGATGTCATTGACCAATGTGAGGCAAACTCGCCATTAATATCAATGAGTGCCAATGTACCTAAGTACATCTTGCAAAGTGTGAATATATGAGTTGATGTCGAGCCACTTGCAAGATCTAACGATCAAGGTGCATTGATGTACTCCCATGATTGTTAGCAAGAGAACTTGTCATTAATGCATACAAGCCTCAAGGTACTAATAACGACTCTAGCCTTGAACCTAGATAATATGGTGATGTCGATAGGCCAAGATTTGTTAGAAGGGAGGCCTTAATGAATCCTCCATCATTTAACGCGAGCGTAAAACAATAATTTTGAAGGACTATGGATGAAAATTTTTGCAGTGGATCAAGGTTTATTTGACAAAGAGAAAAATAAAATGGAATGAATCAACTTTGTAGGGGAGCTGAATGGTTTTATTGCTGTGTTAAAGGTTAGTGAAAGTGAGGTAGGAAAATGACTATGAAGGAAAATGAGATGAAGATTTTATTGACTAAATCAATACGAATGCAATAGTAAGATTGGTATATGAAAGGCTTCCAAATGGTGTAATGGATCTGATTTGACATTATTTATCCAAAATCATGTGCTAATGCTTGGATATTTCATCTTTGATGTTGCTCTCATCATGTTCTTTTGAAAGAAATGCGGTCTTTGAGAGACATTGCTTGTTTGTGTCCATTTGTTTATCTTCTCGGAACCTGCAAAAACTTATTACTTTTTCTGCAATGAAATGTAAGATTACCAAAAGAGAGAGGTGATAGATCCCTCTATTTATGAAATTTACACAAAAAACTGATAATTGGTACTAATAAAATAAATTCACGAAAGAAAATCAAATGAATTTTGCTTGTTTCGAAACTAGTGCCTCACGTTACCTATCATGTCTTGTCAGCAATTTCTTCATTCTTTCATTGTTTCAGATTCTTATTAAAGCTTTATCATTGTGTATATCTCATCATTTTCTTTCCGATGATGTTTGAATCATCGAAAACTGATGCCGTATGAGAAAGTTATGCTTGTTTGAAATTTTTGTGAAATAATGAAAATTGTCATGCTTATGTGTGGCATGGGAACATGATGTTGATGTGAAGGATGAAGTAGGAAAATTAGATGGCATGTTGTTCATGAATTTTTATTAGAATGCGTTGTCACAAAATAAATCATTGAATTAAATATAGAGCTACATAATTGTTTTTCAGCTACAAAGTTGTTGTTCAGCAACAGAATTGCGCAGTTTTTGTAGCTAAAATCCTGAACAGACAGTTAAGTGCACATAGCTATGCATTTTGTTATGAACAAATAACCAGTCCAATATTTAAATTAATCAATGCCTCTTCTAGAAAAATTAGCAAATAGAACAATTTTTTATTAAAAAGACAAGGTAATTCTGATTTGCTTATTTTTACCTGTAAACCTTCTTTGGCTTAACAGTGGTAGAGAGATTTCTAGTTTGTTGATGTCGTAGCCTTATCTCTTGTTCTTGTCCGTACTTGTATGCATTGATTGTTATGAAGGCGTAAACCATGATTCCAGTAAAATACAAATAGCTGAAAATAATGTAAAATTACCTGAAAAGGGATCAGTTTTGCCAAGTTCATAATTGCTTCTTATCAGTCTTGAATGCTTCACAAAGATTCTTGATCGACCAACCAATTGGTAGAATGATTGCACAATAGAAGATAATATCTATAAGCAAAAAATCATGCTCCCATGTAAATCAATCTTTTGTAAAAGGTCCAGTCTTAACAATAACTATGCCTGAAATGTTAGAAATTGTTGATAGGCTTCGTGGTAAGAACTGTGTTGGGGTTTTGTAATATTAACCTTTACCTTACTATCTCCTTCTCCAATCTCGATGTTAATGAGACTATCAATACAAGCCTGAGCTTCTCCATGAGTAGCAAAAATGAACAAAACCAAAGTTCCTCTTTAACTTGCTCTTCATCCCAAGATGTAGGAAATCCATCAAGGAATACAGACTTAATCTGTGCCATTTGTTCCTCATCAAGCTGAATGGAAGACTCAACAAATGCAACCTTTGCACTCTTATTCAGTTCTGATCTGTGTCACAGACTCATCTTTATTGCCAACATTGTTGAAGAATTAATCAAGCGTGGACAACACTCCATGGCTCCTGTAGATCAGGGAGATCGGATCTTGGTGGATCTTCCTCCTGAACATCAGGGAAGTTGGATCATGGCCACAACTGTTGTCTGTGCATTTAATTGAAAATCTTTTTTTTTTCACGAAATCTCCCAAATAAGGCTCTAAAGAACCCCAAAAATATTTCAATTGGTTACGAATTATTTTGAAGACATTGCTCATGATAGACATAACTCACCCCGTTCTAAGCAAAACCCATGTTTTATTTTTCTGAGATTTGTTTTCATTTGGTCATGAAACATGTTTTAAAATGACGGTTCAAAATTGCTACGCATTTCCTGTGCTTCAGGTAACAAAAATTAATTGTTTCTAGATTGATTGCTATATTTGGAGATTTGGACTTATTACGTGGCCCATGCTACAATGCGTATGCAGATTTTTTGGCCTTCGATGTTGAGAGGTTTTGACGTGAAATATCTTTCAAATCCTCAGTTGATTTCCAGATTTAGTAAACGAGAGTCATAGCTCCATATATGGGATTGCGATATTTTCAACAATTTGACTCCTTTGAAGAAACAACAATTGTTCACTGAATTTGCCTAACATGATCCATCAATTGAGCCACAATCCAAAAAATTATAACAAGAGCATCATTTATTGTTTTATGCAAAGATTGGGATTGGATTTTAAAACAAATATTTGGTGCAAATACATATTGAATTGCAGGCAGAAGTTGAACTACGTAAAACCAAATGATTATACTGATCTGCAGAGTATGTCAATCAGCCAAGCCTGAGATCTCAACAATATATGTAAATTTTTTGTTTTATTTGCAAGTTAAATTTCGAAGCCCAACTGTGGAAGCTTCGTTGTTCATCTCTCAACCTTCGTTTTTTTCAAAGCCACACATAATTTTTGCATCAATTCGTTGTTGTGTCAGTTTGTTTTATCATATGTGCTTTATTAATTTCTTTATTTTTTTTAATATGAGCTATTTATTTTATTTTTTAAATTTGTTTTGTGATTTGTATTTTAAATTGATTTTTTTATTTGAAATTTGTTTAAATAAACAAATCTCTTCGTAATATATATATATATATATATATATATATATATATATATATATATAGTTGTTTAAATAAACAAATCTAAAAAATAAAAATAAAAACATTATATGTTCTATTTTACTTAAATATATACATATATAAATTTAAAAAGAAACACTTCACTTTTATTTTTTATTTTTTTTTTTGTTTCAAATTATTAAAATGCAAGAAAATAAATACAATCTAAAAATTCTAAATTCTAAATAAAAATGCAATTAAGAACTTAAAAAAATGTAATCAAGCTTAAAAAAATGCAATCAAGCTTGATTTTATTTTTCCTAATTTATCTATTTGAAATAATTTATTTATTTATTTATTTTAAGTATATGAATGTTTCCAATGGAACCATGTTTGTAACAAGATGATAGATATACTCATATGCAGATTTGAAATATATTCTTTGATATGTACCAGTGTATGAGAGACCAATTGTCTTGATTGAGAGAATGGAATACCGGGATCCAATGACTGTCTTGAACCAAGATTCAATATAACCTTTTCTTCATTGTCTTCCTTCTCTCATGCCATGAAAATCCTCATATATGTGATCTCCATTCATAGAATCTGGTGATAGGCATGCATGAAACTTTTCAATCTCAGGTTCCAACAACTGCTCCTTATTGACGGGCATCCATGATTCTTGGACCTTATCTTCTTCTTCTTCTTCTGGTTGTTGTTATTTAATGGCAGCTGGTGAATCATTTTGCAATACCTCAACATTGTAAGTGGATTGAGGTGTTTTAATGTTGGGGATTCGAAATGGTTGTGCAAGTAGTGGAGTGGGAATGAATCTTTGGGGTGTTTGTGTGTGTGTGGTAATGGGAAAGGTTGAATTGAGATTAACTAAGGGTGAAACTGATGTTGTGGTGGAGGTGAATGGTATGGATATCATTGATATTGGTATTGAGGATAATGAGGGAAATATTGAGTATATGGTGGATTTCCTTTGTAAATATCTTCCCAGTCCTTTTTCCAAGATTGGTTTTGAGATTGGGATTGAGATGGCCAAGGTTGCCAAGGCAAAGGTGTTTCCCTATTACTTTGAGATTGTTGTGCGTAACCCTGAAATTGTGCACAAGGATATTGCATCATATTGGGTTGTTGAGGATGCCATGGTCCTCTTGGAGCTACATAACATAGTTTCTCTTTTGCTTGATTCACTCCATTATTCTTTTGGTAAACTACCTTTAACCCTAGAAATAATGGGCAGTGTTTAGTAGTATGTGATCATGCACAAATTTTACAAATTTTAATGTTATCAAGTGGACATTCATGCAAATAATGTTTATTTGTACATTTAGGGTAAAATAAAGCAACATTTTCAACTTTTTTCTTGTTTTTCATTCTTAGCATCTCAATTTATTCATTTAAATTACAAAGAATGTTTAGCAAATTGTTAAGTTCAATTTGACTTACAAATCCTGTTGTCAAATTACTTTCCCTTGCTGTAACTAGGTCTTGAGGAGATCTTCCATACTTTGTTTTTTTCTCTTGATATGTTCTTGCATAGTTCCCAAATATCTTGAAATGATAATTGATAAACATCTCCTTTTCCCACCATTTTAAGAAGATCAATCCATTCATCCTTTATAGCATTTAGTAGGAGAGTTGTTAATATATCTTATCCTAAATTATGAATTTTAGATCTTTTGATATTATAAGTAAATCTCTCCACTACATCTTCTAGATTTTCATCCTCTTTTTTATTCATCTTAAAGACTTCATTTCTAAGGTCATGGTGTTTGTAATGATTTTTATATTTTTCCAAAAATACTCTTTTCATATCATCCCATGTCCTTATTGAATTTGTTCCTGAAGTCATGAACCATCTAAGAGCTTTATCCTTCAATGTTGTTGGAAACGAATTCAATTTTTGAATGTGTAATGAGTAGCCATAAGATCTACAAATAATTTCAAATTCAAAAAGAAAAGTTTTCAGGTCTTCCGATCGCATACCTTTGAAGTTAGGAAGTACAGATGGAGGGATGTTCTTCATTTGAAAATTCAATGACATCAGTTTCTTGAATGGGAAATCCAAAAGGATCTTCCTCATTGTCATCATCTCCGTCCATTTCTTCATCCTCCTTTGTCATCTCTTCTACCTGCAAAAATAAGAATTCATGATGTGGATGTGTGGCTCCTACTACACCACGTGATATAGTGGGGGTGGTAGTTGATTGAAGGTTTATGCACATTCATGTTTTAATCATGCATCTAGAAAAGAACTGAAAAATGAACTCTAGGCTGAAAGCTAGTTTCTATGCACACTTCCCCGGCAATGACGCAAAAATGTTGAGGCAAAATTCATTACCTATCATTTAATTTTCAACCTGGGGGTTTCGTAAAACTTGTGAAGCGTGTGTGCACTGGATATGCTAGAAATTAACTTCCAATTTAGATCAATCTAACTACGAAACCAAATAATGACAAACCAAATTCACCTATTATAATTCAACAATCAATTCAAAAGAAATTATAGTACAGTGTGCGGAATTGAAATATTAATCTACCACACTTGCAGGAATTAAAATCTTAATCTACCACACTTGCAGAAATGAAATTACATGAAATGAGATATACTCTAAGGGATCATGTGTGCATTACCAAATCGGGATCCTATGAAATGAATAATCAAAACCACATGACATGAAATGAAAGAAAAAACAATCATTCTTAATCTCTCACACAGGAAAATATATGAAAGAAATAAATCTTAATCTATGAAAGCAATAAATCTTAATCTATGAAAAACAATAAATCTCACACATTATAAGTGGCCAATCAAAAAGCATGAGGGATGGCACATTGAGAGGCTCCCAATGCAAGCATTACCAGAAAGAGGTGAACATCACTCATGAGCATGGTGTTAAATCTATATTCCATTCATGAGTAATCTTACTTGGACACTTGAGTATCTCCAAATTTACACATGCCTTTGAAAGGAGAAGGCTCTCCTATTTATAGAAGAACAAAAGAAGTTACCTCATTAATGGAGTTCCATTATTCTCTCCCTAGATCCCTCGAAAATATCATAGAGTTACACCTCAAATAGGTAATGATGAGACACATATAGAGTTACAACTCAAATAGGTAATGATGAGACACATATCCTCTTTGACCTTTATCCAAATCTTCTTCCATATCTTGAAGGGAATTCGAATTTCAACATTGGAGGCCACACAAGGGTGCCTTGGAAGCTTCCAAATGACTTACACATGTCATGAAACTCAAGCCACTTTTAACTATTAGCAAGTATATGTCAATTTTCAAAGTTTTAACCATAAATTCACTTAAAATACTAGAAAGCATTATCTTTTGGAAAGCACAAATGGAACCCATATAGTTATGAAAATGGAGGCTAATGAAAGGTTATATGGTTATGGAGTTGCGACATGTGAGCGAAATGGTGGTGACAAAGGTGAAAGTGGATGATATTTTGAATACATTTTGGAGGCTCTACACTATGTCTATCCCTCCCCCTATCTAGAGTGTCCAACAATCTGCCATCTCTGACCATGTCATCACTATCTGACCTGTGATCGCCATGCAACCTACTACCATATGCCCCATTAATTTTTTCCTCCTGCTCATGGCTGAACCGAAGTGGTCCCTATCGTTGCAAATCTGACAAACTCTGAAAAATCACTGCATTTACCTCTGCTAGCTTCTCTTGTGCATGCATGATTATATCATTATCTTCCTTACAACTCCTTATTTATTCCTTTAATATTCTGAGTGCATCTTCCAAATTAGAAGAGTTCCCAACACAATAATGCTCTTCTGATTCATAGGGAGAGTCTTTGTAGTGTACCATATTGCTAGCCATTTCATATTTATTCCTACAAGCTATATCATGTCAACTAAACCAAATCACAATAAACCAACATACCTTAGTAGAGCTCAGAGAGAATACCTTGTCTACAAGATCAAAAAATTAGCATTACACGTGTATAGCATAATCATGAAATCATATAGAAACATAACACATAAGCATATAACCATGCAACCATCATTCTAGCTAGGGTCCAATCATCAATGCATGACCTTATCAACAACTCGTACCACGACATCATGCATGACAAAAATCATTACATCACTACACACTTTACCACATGCAAACATTAACATGCATAAGCAATGCGTAACAAACCACACACATGCATAAACACATGTAACCAAGCATAAACGAACAATACTTGTAACTAAACCTACAAGAAGGATACTTGCAACCAAGCATACAAGAATGTAGCCAAACATACGAGAATGTAACCAAGCATACAAAATGATACATGTAAGCAACATATAACGACATGTAACCAGTTATACACTCATGACAATGCACTCCAAAATAAAAATATCAACTTCCACATGACGCCATCACTACAAGCATGATAAGCATCATGCAAATGAAACAATAACATGGAATTCAAGTGTAAGAGACACACATGCAACTGGCATGCATGCATGACCAACACACAGCCCATCCAGTCCAAGGGGTGAACCATGCTCTGATACCACTCTGTAACACCCTCCTCCCACATCTACCCGAGCAATCATCCAGCCGGGGTAAACATGCGATGAGAGGCCACTATGATATGATTTGACCTCCTAAGTCACATTAAGGAAGTCGAACCGACGGAAACACACCATATAGACATTCAACATCAACATCAAGAACCAATCCAACCTTTCTGCCAACAAGCCCACAGATCCCACTAAGCTTTTGGACTAGTTTACCTTTGGATTCTCTCATGCTATGGGCATGCCAGCATCCAGGGACCTTTGGACGCTCTCATAGGCCTGAAAGCCAACATCCAGGGACTTTTTTGCTCGATTTTGTGCCAGTGTCCCCAGGATTTAAGCCACATTGTCAGCCCCAGAGCCCAGGTCACTGCCTAGAATTGAATGACACCTTCAAAATAGTAAGATAACATGGAAATAACAGTACTAATGAAATTACTTGAATAAGACCTTGACTGGACCCCTACTAGCCATGATAGGAATTTCTTCAAACATATCACGAATATGTAATCTATAGGTGTAAATAACATATTTGAGCATAGGGGTCTCATACTTAGCTAAGAATCACTAAGTAACATTGATGCCTCAACACATCAACTTCTATTTCATCCATTAGGTCATAGATACATTTTTCATTCATTTACAAGTAAAAACATGATGAGAGCCATACATAGCTACTGTCATAAAACATGTACATTACCAACATATTAGCAGCAGAAATGCCAATGAAATCACAACCATATAAACCACATATAATCCAATATAATTCTCATAGAAATACAAGGATAAGTAACCTCATATTTATTATGCAAAATCCAAACCTGGGATGGGGCTTCCATATTCCACCCGATCGTAGAATGGCTGAGCCAAATCTCTCTTCATTCGTTCACCCCCATGCCATATTCCAAGCATGAATGTGGGATATCATAGAACACAGAAATCCAAAACCATCCAGGGATTCCAAAGGCCAACCACCTCAACACATCAACCAATGATTCCACCTCATGGTTAGACATCACAAAACCATCATCATATTGGTCTCTATCCAAGCCTTCCAGAGCTCCAAAGTGTTTTTCCAACCAAGGATCCAAGACTAGTAACTCAACCGACAGCGTTTACCTGGCTCCATAGAATTTGTCGAACCAAGGCTCTAGGACCAGTAACTCAACCCACCAAGGGCTCTAGAGAATTTGTCCAACCAAGGCTATGGGACTAGTAACTCAACCCAAACTAAGGAAACATGAGAATCAAATAAATAAAACAATGAAAATAAACTCACAATCTCCATGGCTATCTAGGAAATGGCAAGGCTAGGCAATCTATTGTCAATCCTGACCATCCTCCATGCCAATGACATATCACAACCAACAAACCACATGCATATGCCATGCATGCCAAAACTAGTGAGGAAACCATACATGCAACTCGGTACTTGCAAACGAATCCTACTGTAGATATTGATCCTGATATCCTCTTGCACTTTCCTGCTCTTACTTTTCCTTCTTTCTCCAAAATCCAAGTATGTCACACCCTCCAAGAGTGGTCCAAGAAAAACTCTAAGTATCCAAGAGTATGAGAGAGAGAGAATAATGAGAGAGATCCAACACTGAACTGACAAAAGGTTACCAACTGATCCTCAGATGCCTTTTTATGAATGACTATTTTCTTCATTTTCCATTATTTTCCTTCAATTTCCTCCTTAGATGCAACCTATGACCTTTCAGCTCCCTTTTCTCCTAATTTCCATTATTTTCATAAATAAATGTGCCAAAAATGTCATTTTTCCTTTCCAAAGCCTTAGCCATTGCCTTTGATAATTTCCTTAGCCATTAATAATCAAATGAACACCCACACTAGGATGTCTTTCCCAACATTCATCTTGGAATAAGTGTGCCATCAACTGTGGTTATTATTTTTCCTTTATTAACTTTTATTACATGGAATTTTCACCAAGGTTGTTACAAAATTGTTGGGAGTGGGATCCCCCAAGGGCAACTTTGGGGCTAAAAGCCCATGTTTGAGTTAAATTTTGTAATAAAATGATAAAGTCTCTGCGTTTTTTGGTCGTGGAGTGCAAAGGTATTATGTTTCATAAAGGGTAATTCGCCCTTAGTTTTGTAAAGTAAAGTTGGTTGTAAGAGTTCTACCCATGGTCCGTGGACCATGGGATTGTATAGAAAGAGCTAAGCTCTAAGTAGATAGAGACATAGAATGATGAATAATGTAAAAGAGTGGTAGCTCTAAAGTAAGAAGTCTAAGTCTTGGATCGTAGCATACGTAGAGGCTCTGCAACTAAGTGCGCAAAGGCATAGGGTAGAAGTCCGCAGCTGAGTGCGCGAACCCCTGCAGCTATGTGTGCAGGGTGGACAGAGTGTGTAAACATTTGGAATATATTAATAAAGAGAGATATTCTACAATTTCTTTGTCTTTGTTATGTTGATGCATTTGGATATTTTATGTATGAATTTCCTTTATTGTGCTTATATGATGTGCGAATTGTCTAGTGAATTTAACATCTTAAATTGCTCTACATAAATTATCAATCCGGGTATCGTAAACTGATGAAGTGTGGTGCACCATATTTGCGTAGTTAACCTTTTTCTTACTTCGTTGTTTTATAGTTTATGTTGTTTTTGGGGTTTTGTTCTTGTTAGTTTTTCTAAAGTGTTTAATGCAAATGGAAATCCTATTCTAAGGTCTTAAGAATACCTTTAAAGGTCAAGTATGGATGTAGATTTCAAGACAAGGTTTATGTCCCTTATGGTAACTTCCAAAACTTAACACTTCAAAAGATCTCAAAACATGGTATTAATACTTGAACAGGAATGTAAATATGCAGCTACTTAATTCAAACAAAAGATGAAATACTGATCATGAAATAACTGTCTCTGTTGCCCATCTAATTACAGAAATAAAATCTAAACTATTGCACTCAAACAAACCAAAAATTGCAAACTAACGAAAGCAAGATCAATTTACTTCACTTATAATCCTATAGCTCGCCAAGAAGATTTTTCGGGTTAAGCCATGGCTCCGGAGATAACATCAATAACATGAAGAATTGATATCTAAATTACCTACTTGCAAATGAAAGTAAAATCAAGTCACTTCACTTATAATCCGATAGCTCGCCAAGTAGATTTTCGGGGTTAAGCCATGGCTCTGGAGATAACGTCAATAACATGAAGAACCTGATATCTAATTTTAAAAATGAAAGTAAAATCAAATCACTTCACTCATAATCTGATAGCTCGCTAAGTAGCTTTTTGGGGTTAAGCCATGGCTCTAGAGATATGTCAAATGAAATGAAGAATTTGATATCTAAACTAACTAACAAAAGCAAATAAATAAGATTGAAATCAAAACATAACTGAAATTGAAAAGCTTAAGAAAAAGTTCAGCAGAGAGGCAAATCTCATGTCACTATTTGATGCAAAAACATGTAAAGAAAAACTAATCTACAATCAATTGGTTGAACACACTTGCATGAATTAAAATTGCATGAATGGAAAATCTAAACTATCAAACTTGAAAGCAATAAAATGACATACATGAATAAAATCAAAGCAAAATTACAAAATAAAATCTACTCTACCTTACATTATAATATGCTCCATGACATCTACTTCACATCTCCTTCCATGTTGAGAACATTAAAGCTTTATTCAAATTATTCAAAATTATAAAGTACAACAAAGCTTTCCAAAGCTTTCAAAAGCCATCAAGGAAGAACTATAAACTCCAAGCTAAGCTAAGACTAACAAGCTAACAAATGAAGGAGAGAGATCTCCTATTTATACAAAAAAATGAGAAGCCATCTCATTAATGAGATTCCATGAATCTCTCCCTCTACCTCTAGAGTCCTAATCAAAATAGGAATTGATAAGACACATGTCTTCTTAGAGTTTCAATACAATTAGGAGATGTGACACATATCCTCATGATCCCATGATTCTTTCCACTCAAATTCGAATTTGGCCTTAGAGTGCCACATAAAGGTCTTCTAGAAGCCTCCTTTTGAACTACACATGTCAACAATCTCAAACCACTTATTAGGTATAAGCATATGCACATTATTTCCTAATTTTTAACCACAAATTCACTTAAAAAGGCCAAGAATTAATAAAGTTTGGAAAAACATAAATGTGGCCCAATGATAATGAAAGTGAGATGAATGTAGTGACATAGTAGTGAAATGGAGGTGAAATGGAGGTGATATAATGGACATAATAGTGAAAGTGTAATGGAAATGAATGACATTTCCAAGACCCAACATGAATGACAGCAATTACATTGAATAATTGAACACATTTACAGAGATCTGGTTACGCGGTGTTAACTATAACTGTTTGATAAGATAAGCGAGTTACTTAGGTTAATTGGGGAATTTTTATGGCACACTGCTCTAGCACCGTGAAGGTACCTGAGTACCAGGTTAGGGCTGCGCGAAGGCTGATCATATACTTTCGCAGAGGTATTGAAGGCCAGAATAGAGGGTTGTCTTGCAAGCCCTAGAAAGAAGCAACCTGTGCGAAGGCAGGGATAAAACGAATCAAACAACATCACAACCATCTCAGGGTGCAGAAACTTGGTTCCAACACCCGCCCATACTGCTTCAGGTGAGACATCGGTCCGTGCTACGCGGGTTGATGCTGAAGGGGCCTGTAGTGTAGGGATTTTTTTGGCTAATTAATGTTGAACCTGGGTCAGGCCCCCTCAAGCCGACAAAAATGATGGACATAATGGTTGTTAATGCTACTGCAATATATCACAAGAAATAAGAACACCATAATAGGACTCCCACCATATTAACCCCAATAATTGTAACTACAAGAACAATCCATTCATTAACATGCCACATATATCGATGTATGTTAATGAAAATTGGTGGAGCACATGATGTCTCCCCTACATATCTTACACAATCGCATCCATTAGATGTTTCTTCAATGAGTATATCGTCAACAACCCTTTGAACATGTGATTGGTAAGCTATGTTAAAGCTTTGAAATTGTGCATCAATGTTTTTTCTTACTTGTGGAGGGGTTTCAAATTTTATTATCTGACTTGGTATATTCTAATCATTTGATTGGTTATCAATTTTGAATTGGTGTAAGTGACAATGTCTCTAGCACCATAATTCGTTGTTGATCGTAGCCCATCAACCAGGGCAAGATAATAAGCTTCATTGTTTATGGTTGTCCAAGGAATTTCTCTACTATTTTAATACACTTAGCTTAGTGCTTCATTGTGAAGCACAAATATAATCTATGCCTAGCTTGGGTTTGGATGGCACCAAACCTGGATGATCAATGTCCACTTTTGAACCATCTGCAAAAGAAGAAAACAATTAAATGAAAAAAAAAATTAATGAAATATTGTTAGAATGTTAAAACAAGGTTGCAACAACTAACTTTTGTAGTGGCGACAATTCACTGTTACAATGGCTGCAACTCATTGTTACAGTGGCTGCAACTCACTCATATAGTGGTTGCAACTCACTATTATAGTGGTGGAAACTCCTTGTTACAGTGGCAACACCTTGTTACAGTTGCGGAAACTCACTGTAACAGGGAGTTGTCACCACTGTAACAGTGAGTGGTCGCCACTCTAACAGTGAGTCTACTTGTTAACCGCACACATTAGAATAGTAGCCACTATAACAATGAATAATAGCACAACACCACTATCACTTTATCAATAAACCAAAGATAATAAAAAATAACCACCTCATTTTTTTCATTCTAAGCTTGATGATATTTATATTGGTAAAGTAGAATATAGTGAAGATGAAGTGTGACCTTCCTTGAGGAAAGCAAAGACCAAAAAGAGTAAAAAAGTAATGTTTATCTTGCATGTTTACCGGGTAGTGTCCTTTACATCTATAACCTTATTATTAATATTTTGTATATTTATTTTTAAAAGAAACATAAAATATAATTGACATAACAAAAAGGGGAATCTTCCCCTCTATAAAACTGACCAAATGAAAACATTTATTCCCAAAGCAAGTCGACATGTTCTTATTTTTACCGTTGTTTGGAATCCTTATATTCCTTAATATCTTCATCATTGAAGATGGGGTAGGGGGTATCTTTAGATACATGAGGAAGTATTGTTTTTTACATTAATTTATGCTTAATATCCTTTGGGGTTTTCACTAAAATATCAATGTTATAAAGTGCTATAAAAACTATTTCAAATTTTTTTATCCATTGGAAAAATTTTATGAATAATTTGTCATTATTGATGATTTATTTCCTCCATAGTATGTGATTAGGTGCTCAGTATTTAGCTCAAAAACAAAACTTCTCATAATCACTCGAAACTTGAACAACCGCGTCTATCTTGGCAAAATGATCCCAACGCAACTTGTTTCACTGAAAATCAAGTTCGTATGAGGAAGATATCATATTCTATCCGCTTTTCCAAACAGTGGAATTTAAAAAAAAAATGTACAGTCACTACACAGTCAGTAGTCCATACTACTGATGCAGTAGGTGACTGTGCAAAGTCAATGGTGGTCAACATTCCAATCAGGTTACGCCAATTGTCACATTGGGGTTGGTTTGCAGGTGTGGTGACATGGCTCATTTTTATTGGTCAAGAATGGACCAATTTGGAGGGGACAAATGGCAAGCCCGAAGGCCGCCACATGTCCCTCCCCAAAGTTCGAGTTATGGTGTGCAGCAAAATTTTATGGTAGGCCAGGGGGTCAAACCCGGGACCTGTGCTATATAACCTCCGTGTCTTACCATTACACCCACACCATGAGTCTTAACATGTAATAGGTTCTGCATATATTTAATGTTTAATGTAATTATGGTTGGGGTTTAGGAGGGCCAACCCTCCCATGTGATCACTACACATAACCGTCAAGTAAATAGACACCATAACCACATGGGTATTGCGCTAACCGTCACCATGTGTCCACCATTGCAGAGACTGCCAGCATTTATGCTAACTATTTGACATAACTGCACGATATTTGGCTAATCCACCATTATCCATTAATTAATCATGCTTAGCATTAATTAAACTCAAGTATAATTCGGTGGCACTTTGTGTAGATGCAGCTTTTTCAATGGTAGCTCCAGTTTAGTGGAGTTAACTGGAGTTCCTCAAGTTTTAGAGGAGGTTTATTAGGGAAAACAATTTTGACCATAACTGGAGCAAAATTCGACCAAATTGAGATCAGGAAAATGTGTTCCTAGCTGATTTGAGCATTCTAAACACATTGAAGTAGGTTTTAGGAGTAGTAGAGCATTGTAAATAGCACTTTTTCCATTATTGAGCTAATACAGAGGCTCAAGCCATGGAAGCTGGACCAAGGAGATGTAGCCTAGGAGGGGTGAACTCCTTCATCAAGACACTTTGTTAAGTGTTCAATTTGATGGTTTGTTGTACTTTTAATTGTTGTTGTTAAACACTTGTTTTTTCATGCTATTTTGCTCATGAATTTCACATAAAACTTGATAAAATTTACCTGTTTACATTCACAAACACCATAAGGAAACCTATGCACATAAAGCAATTGACAAGCATTTGTTTATAAATCTGAAGTTCAAATTAGCACAAAAAAACTAACATTCAACAACAGGTCAGGTTGGTATCAGAGAAAAGGTTATTTGCTTGATTGCTTGAGTTTCGTGCAAGTAGGTTTTAATGGTTGCAAATTTCTGATGCTTACAAGGTTAAATTTGCAGAGAGGATAAGGGAAACTATTGGTTGCAACTCCTGAGGTAATGCCTAGAAGAAGGAGAGCCACAAGACCACAATCTCTACCCAAAGTTCCAATTCCAGCTGCACTTGCAACACCTCATGTTTTACCTTCAATTGAGATTGAGGAGGTACAAGTAGTACCAGAAGCTGAGCTTGAATCCAAAGCCATCATGTCTGGAGAAAAAGAGATTGATGGTATTTCAGAAGAGGAAGCATTTCAAGAAATCTTTTTATGACTTACCTGACATGGTTAGAGTCCTCTACGAAGATAGGAATACTAGAATGGATGGAGAGAGTTCTAAGCCTCCAAATGGAGAGGGAAGCTCAAGAGATAAGAAAGATGAAAAGAAGGATTCAAAGTGTAATGGAGAAAAGCCTCCTCCATCTCCACTATCTTCATCTTCCTCATCATCTTTATCATCCTCAATATCTCAAATAGCATCACCTTCCACTTACACCACAAAATTTGTTCATGCTCATTCAAAAAACCCAAAGGAAAAATCTCCCTTACTCAAATTGGACATTAAGTTTGAACTTCACATGTATAATGGTGAGGTGAATGCAGAAAGGTTAGACAATTGGATTCGATAATTGGAGGTTTATTGTAGAATTCAGAATCTTCAAGAAGATGACATAAAGATCCAATTGGATTCATTGAGGCTAGAAGGAGCAGCATTAGTCTGGTGGGAAGCAAAGACTCAAGAGGAAATGTGAATTCATGGTAAGATCTCCATTTCTTAGGTTGAATTTGTTTCTACAATTAAAAGACAATTTTATCCTTTAGCCTATATGCAAAAATCCATTATGAGTTGACAAATTTCAAAGGCCAAACAGTTCAAGACTATACCCAGGAGTTTAGAAAGAGGGCTTTGTTGTTAGGATTAAACTTGAATTCCCAAGATATACTATTGAAATTTATTAGGGGTTTACATTCCTATTTAAAACATACTATCTTTAGGTTCAATCTAAGTAATCTGGATGAGGTATGTGTACAAGAAACGCACTTTGAAGCAAGAGGAAAGAACATTCATGAAGAGGGTAGTAAGAAGAAGCCATTCAAGGGTAAGGAGAATGAGAAGGGTGGAAAATGGAAGGGAAAGAAGAATGAAAGTGTGAAGAAAGAAGGGGAGAAAACTATATTCCAACATTGTTCCAATTCTGGGCATGATGAAACCCATTGTTGGAAATTACATCCCAAACTAAGGCCTAAGAAACCAAACAATAAGGGAAAACAAAAGACTACCGCTACCACACAACATGATCTTGGATCAAATTCTGGTGATGAGACCAAGATTTCAGCCATTGTCACAAAAGGAAAAGAAGTTGTTGCAAGCACTAGTTCCTCACATAGTCATAACAACACTCCAAATGAAGAATCAAGAATAGAACTGTTCCATGTAAGGGTAATTTCAAATCATACAAAGATTGATGCATTATTTGATACTGGGTCACAATCAAACTTAATTTCAGAAGACTTGGTAAAAAATATTAACCTGAAATTGTACCTCATCATAAGCCATATCCATTGGGTTGGATAGTCAATAATGCAAATTTACAGGTTACAAGGAAATGCTTATTCAAGTTTGTCATTAAAGTGTCAAAAAATGGAAACACTACTTGATGGGGAAGGAGACCATTATCCATACCAACCGTAAACCATTGCAGTACTTACATTCAGAGTCAAGTTTGCATCAATCACAACACTTCAGATGGATGGGTTTTCTACAACAATTTCATTTGGTTATCAAGTACAAAAAGGGACAATAAGATAGCTGATATTCTTTCTAGTCCTATTGTAAATTCATCTATTATACTCAAGCATAATGTTGTTTTACATGAAAGTTACATTGAGCAATATGTATATGATAATGACTTTCAAGAGGTGTATGCAAGATTGAGGCAAGGAAACCAAATTGAAGAGTAAGATTATCATGTACATAACATTTTTTTGTATCACTTGGGCAAGTTATGTATTCCACATGGAGAAAGAAAAGTTTCATAAGGGAGGTGCACACTTCATTGATTTTTGGACACTTTAGTGTAGGCAAGAAAGTAGCGAATCTCCAAAGGTATTGTTATTGGTCACACATGTTTGATAATGTATCTTGTTTCATTAGAGGATTTTATTTGTGTGCAACAAGCCTAGCAATAGGAAACTAGGATTGTACACCCAACTTCCATTACCTTCACATCCATGGGAGAGTATCTCAATGGATTTTGTAGGAGGTCTTCCATTGTCAAGGAAATGTCATGATTACTAGTATGTAGTTGTAGACAAGTTCAACAATATGTGTATTCTAACACCATGTAAAAATAAAATTAAAACTGAACAAACATCTCATCTTTTCTTTCAAAATATTTGGTTTCATTTTGGTCTTCCTACTTCCATTGTAAGTGATCGAGATTCTCGATTTGTTGGGAATTTTTGGTCAAATTTGTGGGACATGATGGACACTAAGTTGAAGAAGAGTACAACCTTTCATCCACAAATAGATGGAAAAACTGAGGTGGTCAATAGGATAGTCATTCATCTTCTTAGAGGATATTGCAGCAAACATCCCAAGTTGTGGGATGAACAGTTGCATTACATACAACATGCATACAACAGGGCAAAGCATTCTTCCACAAACACATTGCCATTTGAGGCATGTTTTGGGTACTTGCCAAGATTTCCATTGGACTTCATATTTGAGAAATATGTTGCCATCGATGGTCATAGTGACATCAATAAGGCAAGGAAGTTCATAGAGAAAATACAGTTGATACATCACACAGTGTAGGAACAAATTGAAAGAAGTCAAAGCAGCTACAAGGCAAGGCTTGAAAAACACCGTGTCAATCATAAATTTCAAGTTGGAGACGAATTTTGGTTATATATTAGCAAAGAGAGACTTCAAGGGGAAGGTAAAAAGCTTAAGCCAATCCATTATGGTCCTTTTAAAATTCTGGAAAAGATTGGTAACAATGCATTTAAGCTAGATTTACATCCTTATATGAAAATATACTCTGTTGATAATGTTGAGAATTTGAGACTATTTGAGCCTCCTTTGATTGATGATCAAGGAGAGCATGTTCATCTACCATCAATAGATGATTTCTCACCAAAATATCTTGATGAACTTTAGCAGGATCTCATACTTTACAGAAGAACCAGAACTTCAAAGAGAGGGAATATCGAATACCTTAGAGTGGGATTCAAGGGGAAAAATCCTTCTAAAGCTAAATGGTCGTAGACCGAGAAGGTGAGGGAGCTGTACCCTCACCTTATGAACAATTGATAGTATTTTTTGGGGTCCAAAAGGCTTCTAGTGGGGAGGAATGATCAGGTGCTTATTATTTAGCTCAAAAATAAAAGTTCTTAGAATCACTTGAAACTTGAACGAACACGTCCTTCTCGGTGAAGTGATCCCAACACAACTCGTTTCACTGAAAACCGAGTTCGTATGAGGAAGATATTGCGTTTTGTCTGCTTTGCCAAATAGTGGAATTTTCAAAAAAAAATGTACCATCACTGCACAATCAGTAGTCCGTACTACTGACGTGGCAGGTGACTGTGAAAATTAAAAAGTGGTCAATGGTCCAATCAATTTATGCCAAGTTTCGCATTGGGGTTGGTTTGCAGGTGTGGTGACGTGGCTCATTTTTATTGGTCGGGAATGGCCTAATGAGGAGGGGACAAATGGCAAGCCCTGACGCCACCACGTGTCCCTCCCCAAAGGTCAGGTTATGGCGCAAGGTAAAATTTTATGGTGGGCCCAGGGGTCGAACCTAGGACCTATGCTATATAACCTTTGTGTCTTACCATTACACCCGGACCATGAGCCTTAACATGCAATGGGTTCCGCATATATTTAATGTTTAATGTAATTGTGGTTGGGGGTTAGGAGGGTCAGCCCACGAGCCAGCTCTCCCATGTGATGACTACACTTAACCGTCAAGAAAATAGTCACCATAACCGCACAACTATTGCACTAACCATCACCATGTGTCCACCATTGTGGAGACCGCCAGCATTTATGCTAACTATTTGACATAATTGTGCAGTATTTGCGCTAATCCACCATTATCTGTGAATTAATCATGCTTATCATTAATTGAACTCGAGTTTAATTTGGTATCACTTTTTGCAGACTCTCCTTTTTCGGCGGTAACTCTAGTTTAGTGGTGTTAACTAGAGTTCCTCCAGTTTTAGAGGAGGTTTACTAGGGAAAACAATTTTGACCATAACTGGAGCAAAATTCGACCAAATTTAGATAAGGAAAAGGTGTTCCTAGATGATTTCAGTGTTCTGAACACATTGAAGTAGGTTTCAGGAGCAGTAGAGAATTATAAAATAAATTTTTCCATTATTGAGATAATACAGAGACCCAAGCCATGGAAGCTGGACCAAGGAGATGTAGCCCAAGAGGAGTGAACTCCTTCATCAAAACATTTTGTTAAGTGTTCAATTTGATGGTTTGTTGTACTTTTAATTACTGTTTTTCAACACTTGTTTTTTCATGGTATTTTCTCATGAATTTCACATAAAACTTGATAAAATTTACCTGTTTACATTCACAAACACCATAAGAAAACCTATGCACATGAACCAACTGACAAGCATTTGTTTATAATTTAGAAGCTGAAATTAGCACAACAAAACTAACATTCAACAACAGATCAAGTTTGTATTAGAGCAAAGGTTATTTACTTCATTTCTTGAGTTTTGTGCAAGTAGGGTTTTAATGGTTGCAAAAATGTGATGCTTACAAGGTTAAAGTTGCAGAGAGCAGAAGAGAAACTATTGGTTGCAACTCCTGAGGTAATGCCTAGAAGAAGGAGAATCAGAAGGCCATAATCTCCACCCAAAGTTTCAATTGCATCTACACTTGAAACACCTCAAGTTTTACCTTCAATTGAGATTGATGAGGTACAAGCGGTACTAGAAGTTGAGCTTGACTCCAAAGCCATCATGTCTAGAGAAAGAGAGACTGAAGGTATCTCAAAAGAGGAAAATTTCAAGAAATCTTTCTATGACTTAACTAACATGGTTAGAGTCCTCTATGAAGAGAGTAATACTAGAATGGCTAGAGAGAGTTCTAATCCTCCACATGGAGAGGGAATCTCAGGGGATAAGAAAGATTAAAAGAAGGATTCAAATGGTAATGGAGGAAATCCTCCTCCATCTCCACCATCTTCATCTTCCTCTTCATCTTCATCATCCTCGACATCTCAAACAACATCATCTTCCACTTCCACCACAAAAATTGTTCATACTCATTCAAAAACACCAAAGGGAAAAACTCCCTCACTCAAATTTGACATTAACTTTGAACTTCCCATGTATAATGGTGAGGTGAATTCAAAATGGTTAGACAATTAGATTCGACAATTGGAGGTTTATTGCATAATTCAGAACCTTCAAGAAGATGACATAAATATCCAGTTGGCTTCATTGAGGCTAGAAGGAGCAGCATTAATTTGGTGGGAAACGAAGACTCAAGAGGAAATGTGAATTCATGATAAGATCTCCATTTGTTGGGTTGAATTTATTTCTGCATTTAAAAGAAAAATTTTATCCTTTAGCCTATATGCAAAAATCCGTTATGAGTTGGCAAAATTTTAGGCAACTCAAAGGCTAAATAGTTCAAGGCTATACCCAGGAGTTTAGAAAGAGGGCTTTGTTGTTAGGAATAAACTTGAATTCCCAAGATATTTTGTTAAAATATATTGGGGGTTTACATTCCTATTTAAAACATACTATCCTTATGTTCAATCCAAGTAATTGTGATGAAGTATGTGTGCAAGCCACGCATCTTGAAGCAAGAGGAAAGAACATTCAGGAAGAGAGTAGTAAGAAGAATCCATTCAAGGGTAAGGAGAAAGAGAAGGGTGGAAAATGGAAGGGAAAGAAGAATGCAAGTGTGAAGAAAGAAGGGGAGAAAACTATATTCCAACATTGTTCCAAAGCTGGACATGATGAAACCCATTGTTGGAAATTACATCCCAAACTAAGGCCTACGAAACCAAACAATAAGGGAAAAC
This sequence comes from Pinus tabuliformis, assembly GCA_031772625.1. NCBI lineage: Eukaryota > Viridiplantae > Streptophyta > Pinopsida > Pinales > Pinaceae > Pinus > Pinus tabuliformis. The sequence continues at coordinate 71,802,160 of CM062815.1, read as the reverse complement.
AAAAGACAACCACTACCACACAACATGATCTTGGATTAGATTCTGGTGATGAGACCATGGTTTCATCCATGGTCACAAAAGGAAAATGATTTTTTGCAGGCACTAGTTCCTCACATAGTCATAACAACACTCCAAATGAAGAATCAAGAATACAATTGTTCCATGTAAGGGTAATTTCAAATCATACAAAGCTTGATGCATTATTTGATAGTGGGTCACAATCAAACTTAATTTTATAAGACTTGGTCAAAAATATAAACTTTGAAAGTGTACCTCATCATAAGCCATATCCATTGGGTTGGATAGTCAATAATGCAAATTTACAGGTTACAAGGAAATGCTTATTCAAGTTTGCCATTACTGAAAAGTTCATTGATGAAGTTGATTTAGATGTAGTTCCACTTGACATATCATGAATCATTTTGGGAAGTCCTTATTTGTATGATAGGAAAGAAATATTTTATCACCGTGAGAATAAATACATGTTACTCAAAGATGGGGTGGAGTACATTGTGAGAACCAATCACAAAACGCTAAACATTTCTTTGGTTAATGTAGGGCAGATGAAGAGACTAGTAAATGCAAGTAAAAATTTTGTGCTTCTTATGATCAATAAAAAGAATGATATTTATTATGAACCTTTTGAAGGTTGTGATGATAAATTAAAATCTGATTTGTTTGATGTGGTAAGCAAGCATGGTGAGATGTTTCAGGAACCAAAGGGGTTACCTCCCAAGAGGGGAATTCAGCATGAGATATAGCTGCAACAGGATGTTCCACTTTCAAACATTTGAATGTATCACATGTCGATTATGGAGAGCATTGAAATCAAGAAGAAAATTCAAGAATTATTGAACAAAGGTATCATATGCTCATCTAGTTCGCCATGTGGTTCACCCATTGTCTTGGTGCCAAAGAAGGATGAGACTTGGTGCATGTGTGTGGATTTCCGTGCACTGGACAAAATAATGGTAAAGAATCATTATCCACTCCCAAGAATTGATATTTTCTTGATCAAATTGAGGTATGAAAATTATTTCACCAAGTTATACTTATGAAGTGGTTATCATCAAGTTACAATAGCTGAAGAGGGCATTTGGAAAACCACATTTAAAACTAAACAATGATTGTTTGAGTGGCTTGTTATGCCTTTCGGTCTTACAAATGATCCGGCTACTTTCATAAGAGTTATGAATGATGTACTGAGACCATTTCTATATGACTTTGTCATTGTTTACTTAGATGATATTCTCATATTCAGCAGATCCAGAGATGAACATGGCATGCATGTGAATAAAGTTCTTGATGTATTGAGAAAAGAACAATTATTTGTAAAGATGTAAAAGTGTGAATTTAGCAAGACTTCTTTAGTGTATTTGGGACACTTTGTTGGAGGAGGTGAGTTGAAGATACACCCCTCTAAGGTTGAGGTCATTTTGAATTGGCCCAAGCCCAATACAGTTACAGAGGTAAGAATCTTTATAGGGGCAGCACAATATTGGAGGAAATTTATTACTAATTTTTCTTCTCTTGCAACACCATTACATGCATTGACTAGTGTCAAGAAAGTATTCCATTAGGGAGATGTATAGCAGAAATAATTTGATGGCTTTAAAGCAAAATATTAGTTCAACACCGGTATTGGCCATTTTGAATCTTAGACAACCATTTGAGATTCAAACGAATGCTAGTGATTACACCATGGGAGAAGTTCTTATGCAACATGGTAAGCCCATTTCATTTCATTCTGAAATTTTTAATGGAGCTGTGACTAAGTATCCCACTTATGACAAAGAAATTTACACATTGGTACAAAGTGTAAAAAAATGGAAACACTACTTGATGGGGAAGGAGACCATTACCCATACCTTCCATCAACCATTGTAGTACTTACAGTTACAGTCAAACTTGCAGCAATCACGACACTTCATATGGATGGGTTTTCTACAATAGTTTCATTTGGTTATCAAGTACAAAATGGGAATCTACAATAAGGTAGTTGATATGCTTTCTAGGCCTAATGTAAGTTCATCTATTATACTCAAGCATAATTATGTTCTACATGAAAGTTACATTGAGCAATATGCATATGATAATAACTTTCAAGAGGTGTATGCAAGCTTGAGGCAAGGAAACCAAATTGAAAAGTTAGATTACCATGTCCATAACATTTTGTTGTATCGCTTGGTCAAGTTATGTATTCCACAGGGAGAAAGAAACAATATCATAAGGGAGATGCACACTTCATTGATTGCTAGACACTTTGGTGTAGGCAAGATAGTAGCGAATCTCCAAAGGTATTTTTATTGGCCATGCATGTTTGATAATGTATCTCGTTTCATTAGAGGATGTTATTTGTGTGCAACAAGTAAGCCTAGCAATAGGAAACTAGGATTGTACACTCCACTTCCCATACCTTCACGTCCATGGGAGAGTATCTCAATGGATTTTGTAGTAGGTCTTTCATTGTCAAGGAAAGGCCATGATTACTTGTATGTAGTTGTAGACATGTTCAGAAAAATGTTTATTCTAACACCATGTAAAAAGAAAATTACAGTTAAAAAAACAACTCATCTTTTCTTTCAAAATATTTGGGTTCATTTTGGTCTTCATACTTCCATTGTAAGTGATCAAGATTCTCGATTTTCTGGGAGTTTTTGGTCAAATTTGTGGGACACGATGGACACTAAGTTGAAGAAGAGTACAACCTTTCATCCACAAATAGATGGAAAAACTGAGGTGGTCAATAGGACAGTAATTCATCTTCTCAGAGGATATTGCAGCAAACATCCCAAGTTGTGGGATGAACAGTTGCATTACATACAACATGCATACAATAGGGCAAAGCATTCTTACATAAACACATCGCCATTTGAGACATGTTTTGGGTACTTTCCAAGATTTCCATTGGACTTCATCTTTGAGAAAGATGTCTCCATAAATGGTCATAGCGACATCGACAAGGTAAGGAAGTTCATAGAGCAAATACAATTGATACATCACACAGTGCAGGAACAACTTGAAAGAAGTCAAAGCATATACAAGGCAAGGTAGGACAAACACCGTGTTGATCATAAATTTCAAGTTGGAGACAAAGTTTGGCTATATATTAGCAAAGATATACTTCAAGGGGAAGGTAAAAATCTTAAACCAATCCATTATGGTCCTTTTAAAATTCTGGAAAAGTTTGGTAACAATGCATTTAAGCTAGATTTGCCTCCTTATATGCAAATATAGTTTGTTGTTAATGTTGAGAATTTGAGATTGTTTGAGCCTCCTTTGATTGATTATCAAAGAGAGCATGTTTAGATGCCATCAATAGATGATTTCTCGCCAAAATATCTTCATGAACTTCAGTAGGATCTCATACTTGACAGAAGAACCAAAACTTCAAATAAAGGGAATGTCAAATACCTTAGAGTGGGACTCAAGGGACAAAAGCCTTTGAATTCCAAATGGTTGCAAATAGAGAAGGTGAGGGAGTTGTATCCTCACTTGCTGAACAATTGATAGTATCTTTTGGGGTTCAAAAGGCTTCTAGCGAGGAGGAATGATCAAGTGCTTCGTATCTAGCTCAAAAGTCAAAGTTCCCAGAATCGCTCGAAACCTGAACTACCACGTCCGTCTTGTTGAAACGATCCCAATGCAACTCATTTCACTGAAAACTGAGTTCGTATGAGGACGATATCATGTTCTCTCCGCTTTGCCAAGCAGTGGAATTTAAAAAAAAAATGTACAATCACTGCACAGTCAGCAGTCCGTTCTACTGACATGGCAGGTGACTGTGCAAAGTCAACGGTGATCAACAGTCAATCAGGTTACGCTAAGTGTCACGTTGGCTTTGGTTTGCAAGTGCAATGACGTCTCTCATTTTTATTGGTCAGGAATGGACCAATGAGGAGGCAACAAATGGAAAGCCCGTAGGTTGCCACGTGTCCCTCCCCAAAGGTCAGGTTATTGTGCATAGTAAAATTTTATGGCAAGCTAGGGGATCGAACCTGGGACCTGCACTATATAAACTCTGTGTCTTACCGTTACACCCGCACCATGAGTCTTAACATGTAATGGGTTTCGCATATATTTAACATTTAATGTAATTGCGGTTTGGGGTTAGGAGGGCCAGCCTTCGGGCCAACCCTCCCATCTGATCACTACACATAACCATCAACAAAAAAGTCACCATAACTGCATGGGTATTGCGCTAACCGTCACCATGTGTCCACCATTGTGAAGATCGACAACATTTATGCTAACTTCTTGACATAACTACGTGGTATTTGCAATAATCCACTATTATCCATTAGCTAATCACGCTTAGCATTAATTAAACTCGATTTTAATTCGGCGGTACTTTTGGTGGACCCTCATTTTTTAGTAGTAACTCCAGTTTAGTGGAGTTAACTGGAGTTCCTCCAGTTTTAGAGGAGGTTTACTAGGGAAAACAATTTTGACCATAACTAGAGAAAAATTTGACCAAATTGAGATCAGGAAAAGGTGTTCCTAGTTGATTTGAGCATTCTGAACACATTGAAGCAAGTTTTAGGTGTATTAGAGTATTTTAAATACCACGTTTTCCATTATTGAGCTAATACAGAGGCCCAAGCCATGGAAGCTGGGCCAAGGAGATGTAGCTCAGGAGTGGTGAACTCCTTCATCAAAACACTGTATTAAATTTTCAATTTGATGGTTTGTTGTACTTTTAATTGTTGTTATTCAATTTATTTTTCATGCTATTTTTGCTCATGAATTTCACATAAAACTTGATAAAATTTACCTATTTACAATCACAAACACCATAAGGAAACCTATGCACGTGAAGCAATTGACAAGCATTTATTTATAAATCTGAAGTTGAAATTAGCACAACAAAACTAACATTCAACAACATATCAGTATGTGCTATGAACATTTTGTTCAACAAAAAAGCTTTGTGAGATTGATAATTTTACTAACCTTTGATTGAGGGAACTCGATGTTCAAAATCGAGTCCCCCAATTCTACTTTAACATGTTGACTAGAGAAATTACTCATTTTATACGTAACTGAGTTTCTAGTATGGGAAATGTCTTCCTTGATAACAATATAGAAATAATAGTAACGTTGGATTGAGGGAACCCAATGTTCAAAATCGAGTCCCCTAGTTCTACTTCAACATGTTGACTGGAGAAATTACTCATTTTATACCTAACAAGGTTTTAAGTATGGGAAATGTCTTCCTTGAGAGCAGTATATAAATAATAGTGTTAATTAGATGTCCCATTCATGGCATCACAATCATACATGATGTAATGAGGGATATTCTAGTGTAGGGGTTTGTTGGGATCATAGTTCATTGCTAGAGTTCAACATTTCAATTTGAGGATATTAGATAAGAGCTACAGGGGGGAGGCGATCATGAGGGATAAACATAATTCTTAGGGTATGGTGTGGAGCCAAGATGATAGCTACGCAGTTAGAGAGAAAAAATTGAATGAGGCCTCCTAGATTGACACATGAATTTCCCTAATTATATTTTTGATTTTCCTACCCAAGTTTGATGTTGAGCCAAACTAGATGACATGACAATTGAAAGGAATACACCAACAATAAAGTTAAAGGAAACTAGATGAAACAAACTTGGAAGAAATACCAAAGAATTCATGAAGCCAACCATTCTTTATTCCTTTAATAATAATTGTTTGCTTGATGAATGAACCATTCAAAAATATGCCAACTTTTTAGGCATGATAGTTAATGTGATGGGATTAATGGTCAAATCATACCATCTAAGAATCAAATGGAAGACATATGCAACAAAATTTCTCATTCTAAACACTATACAAAACCCTGTTTACTGCATGATGTAGTCCACATGGACATGACATATTGTTTAGTTTGGGGCATGTGACACCTCATTTGTTAATGTTATGACTACTACGTTATTATAATTATAAAATTTAATTAAAATCTAATAATAATTGAGTCAAGGTGTGCTGCCCAGTATGGGGGCAATGTTGTAATGGTGTAAGTGTGTGTTTGCAAACATTTACATGGCTCAATTAACATGAATAAAATGAGTGACAAATGAACAGTGTGAAACAAATTATAAACAACGGTGACAAACGAGTTACCGAAATGGTGACCAGTGAGTTGCCGCAATGGAGAACTAGATAAGTGTCATTGTGGAAACTCACTGGTCACCATTGTGACAACTCACTGGTCATTGTTGCGGTAACTCGCTTGTTACTATTGCGACTACTCCTTGGAACAACACTCCAAAACAAAAATAATGCAGATAATTGAAAATAATTTGTAGAAATAGTGTAGATAATTGCAGATAATTTGTAAAAAACAGTAAATTTACCTTTGCAAATGGTAACCCTATCTGCAAAACGGTAACCCTGTCTCGCTCTGCGGATGATAAATGCACTGGATGACTTCTGGGGTGCGGGATCAGCGACCGTTAGCTCTGAAATTCTACACCCATTAGCTTACTCTGATGGAAATTTGGTTTCGTCTGTAAAAATGGAAACAAATCAATGTGTGGTTTCCTCTCCCTCTAAAATTAGTAGGTCCGATGATTTCTTCGAAATAGAGAATGACAGGCGATGGCAGAAGGGTGGAGTTGCAGTTGAGAGTTCCCGAAAATGGAAAATGAATGAAGGTTTTCCTAAATAATGCTCAATGGAATGAGAAGCGGAGTTCCTGAATGGCGCTCGATGGAATGAGACGCAGAATGCCTGAATGGTGCTTAATGGAATGAAAATGAAAATGGGGCTTATGGAGAAAGGACTTAGCAACAAAAGCGGATAACTTCTGTCCTCCCACGCATGACATATTTTTCCAAAATTTGACTATACGCTCCCATAAATTTGGTGTTCCAATTTCAAATTTACGACACCATTCTCCCCTACTCTGTATCCTTTTGGCATGTGGCCATTGATGGGAGTTGTCACTTCGAACAACCTAGAAAACGAGCTAGAAAACAGAAGTGAATGGAATGATGATGGCGATGGTGACCCAAATGACAAGCATGCAAACAGAACTTCGTGGATGGTAGCACCAGTTTCATTTACGTTGGGGATGGATGGGACCCACATTGTGGAGAGTCGCCAGAAGGGCCTCACCAGTGGGGAGGGGGCACGAAACCCAAGGGGTGTTTCGTCAACCCGTTAGCTTACTCCTATTAAAATTCCATTAGTGGTATTGTATTAAAGTAATATTTTTGGTAGGTGGTATGGATGTGTAATCAAAGTTAAAAAAAAAGTGTTAGGAATTTTTTAAAATAGTTTCTAAACAAAATTAAATATATTTTATATTTATAAGTGGCGGTTATAATATTTCATATTTTTTATCAATTTCTTTTTTAATTTAATAGACAAATATTTTTAATTGTTTTTGTATAAAATTTCTAATAATTTGAAAATTACATTCCATTTATAATTAAAAAATATTATTTCTTAATATTAAATATTTTTCTTAAATTATAACTTTAAAATTCATCTTTAACGTAATTTGAAGCTATTAAAAAATGAAAATGTGAATATGTTTAAATATTATAAATATCTTTAAAAAAAGAAAAAACAATATTTAAGTAGTTAGAAGATATTCATATGACTACATTATATACCAATCTAGATCCATCTTAAATCTAGATCTACCAAAAATGGAGAGGGATCCAATCTCTTTTCACTTTAAAAAAGGTTAGCAGATGTTGGAGTGGGTGAGCTATGATCTTAATACCACCAAGTCTTCTCGGAATACCACCACACCAAGCATTCACTCATCGATACGAAGAACAATAACTCGCCATTCGCATACAAACACTTTCGTTTCTACTCTATAAAGTTCCCTTTGCCTTTCCTTCCTTCTTCTACGCACCTCAACTTCATTTATAGCCAATTTGATCCATCTAGGAACTTAGTAGTTAAGATGGATCTAGACTAGGCCACATGGTGTATCTTGGTTGGCAATCACTTTGTTGTGAATTAATATGTAAAGAATGAGATTCAAAGTTCAAATCCGGTGGGTTAGACCAAGAAAGAAAAGATGGATCTAGAATGGTTCTATTATTAATTATAATTATAATTATAATTATTTTGTTTGTCAAGTTGTCTGAGTTCTCCAGCGACCTAGGGGCATCTAATATGTCAAAATCACCAAGGGATCGCACCTGGTCTGGGCCACACCAACCCTTAACATGACTCGATTTTTTCCCACAGAGTTTCGAAACGATGACCTTCACATCATGGAGTGACTTAACAGTACACCCCATCAATGTGTACTCTATGCCCCATGGGCCAATATTATTATAATAATTAGTTTTATATTTTATATTTTATTTTAGTTTTAGTTTTAGTTTTATGTAATTAGACCAAGTTAAAATGTTTTTTTGTTTGTCAAGTTGTTGGTGACCCTCCAGGCTTGACTTTTGATTTGAGGATCCATGACCCAAGGGCATCTAATTCATCAAAGTCACTGGGAGATCGCACCCGCCTTAGGCCACACCAAACCTTAGCTAACTAGATTTTTTAACATAGCTCCTCCCCCTAGCACAGGGCACAACCACCCCCCATGTGAGGTTTGATCTTGGCCCGCCTTGATAACGAGGCTCATCCTCAACCGATTGTTCTAGTGGGACTTTACGACCAAGTTAAAATTTTTTATTGATGATTATCATTCTTAATTTTTTTTATTGATGATTATCATTCTTAATTTTTTTTTTTTTTTTTAATTTTATTTTGATAGAGTCATAATGTTTACAAGAAATTACATCTCTACCATATTGAGCTAATAATGCCTCTCCATGTAATTACTTTTAACCTTTTATTATTTTTTAATTAAAGCCACATGTAAATGTTTATAAATATTTACATACAACATCTGCCCCATAGCTTTTTACTCTTGGATTTAATTTAAAAAATGTTAAAAAATAAAATAAAATAAAAATATTTATAAAATATTTTGATTTTGAAATCATGGGCTTTAGTTCTAATGATGGATCTTGATTTAGACTCAAAACATTGACAACAAAATGACTATTGTGGAACAATTTCTGATACCACAACATCATGATTTATGGTTTTTGGGAATGTGGTACTGATAAGCCATGGTATTGTAATGATGCCTATTTACAAATTAATAATATCAATGGTAAAATGGAGGTGAATATCTATGGTTGATAATCTTGTTATATTGCAAGCATTAAGTTTTTATGTGCTTAATAATTAACTTTAAATATTGTTACTCAATCAATACTTTTCTATTTATATGGTAAAATGGATCTTAATTTTTTGAACTATTATTTATGTTATGCTAATTTTATAGATGTTTTAAGGCTTTGTTATGTTGCGTGATGGTATGTTATGTTATGTAAACATTTTGTCTTGGCAAAATTAGATAACAATAAACGGAAACGTAAAATATAATTATAAAATAAAAATATTTATTAATTAAAACATTTTGACTAGGTCAAATTACATAAAATTAAAATTAAAATAAAATAAAATTAATAATTATAATGATTAATTATTAATAATTAAACCAGCGTAGATCCATCTTAAGTCTGAATCTACCAATCTCCAAGAGGGATCAAATCTCTTGAGGTAAAAACTTCCTTTAGAGTGAAAAGAGATTTGACCCCTCCTGGCGCTTAGTAGATCTGGAGTTAAGATGGGTCTAGGTTGGCAAAAATACTTAGTGGCAATGCATTATATATGATCTTTAATGCAAATGTTTGCACAATTACCAGCATGCTTCTATTCACATCACCAATAATCATCCTAGAACTATCTTAACTTCGGATCTACTAAGGACCGCGAGGGATCAAATCTCTTTTCACTCTAAAAGAAGTTTTCACCTCAAGTGATTTGATCCCTCTAACCGCTTGGTAGATCTAGAGTTAAGATGGATATATGCTAATTTTTATTAATTTTAACTTTTTATTATTAATTGAACCAACATTTAAATGTTTACACTCATTTATGAACATTATGACATCTCCCCCATACTTCGTTGTATATTGGTTTTACCCTTTTATTATTTTTTAACTAAGCCCACATGTAAATGTTTACAAACATTTACACCACTACAACATCTCCAGTTACATTTATGCTTTTAGATTTAACTCAAAAATTGTTATAAAATTAAATTAAAATAAAATATTTATAACAAAAAATACATTTTGAATGAGTTATGTTTTTTGGGCATGTGGTATTGATATGGGAAAGCATGAACATGGGTTACACTTGTGGGTCAAATGTGGCGATGAAATTTCAAGTGTTTCCTCTTTTTTCGAATTGAAGCCCTCAAAATTCATATAAGAACTATGAATTTTGATTCGGAGTAAAAAGACAAATTTTGGAGAATTATGTTATTGTCCTAATGATATTTTTACAGAAATATTTAGTGTCATATAATATGTCAATTTTCCATTAAATGAAATGCTTGTCCTTGCAAATTTTCACACATCTTAAGAGGTATGTGTGTGTTCACGTAGCATAACTTAGTCTAAAATGTGCATTTTTTTAAAAATATATATATGAGCATGATCTACACAAAGAGAGCTATGTTTTTCATATTAAAAATTTATTTTTTGATGCAAAAATATATTTTTTTGTTATTTTTCGAAGTTGGTGAAGTAATATTTCAATTTCATTTTGCAAACACGTGTTCACGTAAGGTTTTTTTCAACTATTTAAATAAGTTGAAAACCAAAAGTACCCTTTAGAAGAGGACTCGTAAACGAAGGTAGTGGTATTTTTTGAAATTTTGTCGAAGTTGGCGAAGTAATATTTCAATTGCATTTTGCAGACACATGTGTTTACGTAAGGTTTTTTTAACTATTTAAATAAATTGAAAAACCAAAAGTACTCTTTTGAAGATGAATCATAAATGAAGATAGTGGTATTTTCTAAAAAATTTCATTGTGTATATTTTATGATATTGATTTTTTATTCAACCTCTTTAAAATAGTTCAAACAAATTTCAAGCATTATGTTTAAAAGAAATTAGATGAAAAATATCATATGAATTCGAAAATGTCAAAGTCATATGCCATTGGATAGAGGATTCCTTCATGAATCCAATGTGATCAACTCTGCCACCTAAGGACAAATTTAGCCCTAAGTCCGCTAGGGTACAAAATGGTGTTGCAGGAAATTTTACAGAAGGGGTGCTGAAATTATGGATTTTAGGACTTAAGAGGCTTGATCAAGCACGTAAAACACTCGATTAAGTGCTTGATTTAAAAATTCAAATAATTTGATCAAGGGTTTAAGAAACCCTCAATCGAGCACTTAATGTGGTTAAATAAAGGCTTGGTCTAGCGATCTAGCCTATAGTTAGATTTAGCTTTAAGGCTAGATCTAGCTTTAAGGCTAGATCTAGCTTTAAGACTCGATTGAGCCACTTTTTTTAATTCCATGCCTAGGTTGTATTGGCGGAAAATTTCAAAAACATGGTTTGATCGAGCTCCTCGCTAACCTCAAGTTACATTGTTTAAGCTCTCAAACAACTCGATTGAGCACTTAAAAAAGGCTCGATCGAGCCATTGTTTTTTCCACCCAAATGCACCCTCTCTCGCCAAAAAGTGTAACCAAGATCCATGCTTTCACCCATAAGCCATGGTATTGGCCCATGGTATTATTTAGAAGTTAATAATATCCATGAGAAAGTGGAGGTGAATATTCATGTTTAAGAATCTTGTAATATCATAAGTTTATTGTAGGTATTAAATTTTTATGTGCTTATTAATTAAATATAAATATGGTTACAGAATCATTATTTTTATTTATATGGTGAAATGAATCTTAATTTATAACTACTATTTATATGTTATGTATTTTAATGTGATATGTGTATTATGCTTTTCTTTTGAGTAGTCTTTAAGTGTGACCTTTGATTTAATTTGTCTAGAATCCAGTAGGGATTCATTGAAATCACAAGTTTGACAGGTCAACTCTTCATAATCGAAGTGTTCTTGAAGTTTTTAAGGGTTTTGAATCCATATATGAAGTCAAAAAACCAATTTAAACAACACAAATCAAGAGTTGGCCACAATTGTTTTCACCATATTCTAGCCAAAAATCCGTCAGAAATTCTAAAAAGTATTCCATTTTATTTTATCTAAAAAATTTCTCGTAATTTTATTAATAAACAAAATGACAATATTAAAAAACTGAATTTAAAAAAAAATGATATCTAACGTCTAACATCTAACGCCTAATATCTAAGATCTAATGGTTATACATCTACCATACACTGGGTTATAGAGCGCTTGTGAGCGTAATAAAAGAAAATAGATGTAATATACCAAATTAAACTATAACATCCTCTAAATAGGACAATTAAAACTAAAAAATTAGGTTATATGAACTTTTCTTGAATGCCTCTGCCACTCCAAAGTGGCCAACGTGGTGTTACCTATGAGTTTTTCATTCACACGTCTCCAACATAGAAACTTCCAAATGTCAACTAGTTTCAACTTCATATGTAATACGTGTCATGTTCAGAAGCACATGCACAATGAACATGCATGACAACCCAATAAAGAACATCAAATCAACATGTGTGATACTCAATTGACGGAAAAGCTTTCCAGACTGCCTGACAAGAAATCCATCTGCAGTAAGTATGGATTAACATTGGATGATCCTTTGGTGAAACGAAGGAAGGCTAAGAAAAGAGCCAGAAGAGAGTTTAAAGAAACTTTCTACAAAAACTGAAGAAATTATCCAAAGACCAAAAAGATATAGTCAAAGCTGAGGCAAGGCCAAGCCTCCAAAATAAAAAGAGGTATTTCAAATACATTCCCAGAACACATTATTACAATCCCTCTGACATGCACCTGCACACTAATAAGCAGGAAAAATGGAACAAAATTACTTGTTGGCTATGTGGGAAAACTGTACACACTTCCTCCCAATGTCCAGAGGGTGAAGAGTCAAAACTAAACAAGGGAAAGAAATCCCAAATCCTTGCCCAAAGAAACAAACAAGTAAAACAGGAAGGAAGAAGACCAATCGTGTGCACGAAATGTGGTTCTCATGCTCACAGCACAGGATGCTGTCCGAATGTCACAACCAGAGATATAGCTCAGCAGCATCAAATAGAAGAATCTTCTTATGATTCTTTCAGTTCTTCATCTGCAGAAGAAATCCATGCTTATATGGAAAAATATTCAGACTCTAGTTCTTCAGAATGTTTATGTTCTGACTCTGAAGAATGTGCTTGTCAAATTCAATATAATTCTAATTCTGAATATTTCAGTGAATCCAGTTATGAAGAAGGGGAAAAGCCTAAACCCCAAAAATAAAAATTCCTTATGGCCGCAACAGAAGAAGAAGAGTTGAATATCCTGTCCTAGATCCGTGCCATGGAGGATGGAGAGATGAAAAACTGCCTGACTGAAGCTTTTATGGATAAGCTCAAAGCAAACGCTTCAAATAATTCAGGTAAAAAATCTTTATTTGTTGATGCTTCTTTTGAACATAATACAAAATCATTTCAAAGGCATCAGTAGAAACCTGATAGAGTAAGATCACTTACTCTAGGAGAATTCAGTGGAGAGATTTATAATCTCAAGACAGAAATTTCTGCAATAAAAACTCAAATTACAGAAATGAGAAAAGAAAAACATGTTGCAAAAGAAGAAGATGATGATCAGCCATGGAGTACTGCCTCATATGGTAGTAACCAAGAAGTTCAAATTGTTTAGGGTATGAAAGATCCAAATTTTGGATTCAGAGATATGAGACTATTAACTATCTCATACCAACAGCACCATGTTCTGATAAATATCTACATAAGAGGGAAAATGTTTGAAATGATTGCTCTTATTGACTCAGGAGTAGATATTAACATTCTAAATATGAAAAATATTCCAGCAAAATATTGGGTGACTGCAGAAAGAGAAGTGGTAGGTTTGGGTAATAAAAAACTCAGATATGAAGTACCCAAAGCATCTGTTTGTTTTGATAGCCACTGTATTTATTTGAAATTTGCAGTAGCTGACATTCCAGTAGACTGCATACTTGGTAATGTCTTTCTTGCAGCAGTAGAACCTCATGGGTCACTCAGACTCAAAGGAGGCAAAGCTGGATATTTTATTTATGTCCCCACTTCCAAAGGGACAAGAAAGAAAATTGAACTTCCATATATCTCCAATCCCAGAATTTCTACAATGGTACACACTGTGCAAGATCTGGATAGAGCCGAAGCCAGACTAATAGATCTAAAAGATCTGAAATCAACTATGAGAGTAGAAGAACAACTTAAATCGCCCCAGGTCAAGACCAGAATTGGAGAATTAAAGAAACAATTGGAAGAAGAATGTTGCTCAGAGGAACGTAATGCCTTTTGGCACAGGAAGTAGGACACAGTCGAACTCCCTTACAAGGAAGGATATGCTAGTAAGTGTTACAGGGAAAAGTGTCTACACATAACTGCTTATCCCAGTAAGGTGTGATAGCTACCTTAGAAACAAACAAAGAAAAGCTACTTTCGTTTTTCCTTTATGAAGTATAGATGAGAGAAGAACAAAGAAGACCAACCTCTGTCTTGCGCTAATCTCCTAGTCCGATTCCTCTCTCTCTTGATAGTCTTTCGCTACTTGTTCCCTTGCACGCCCAACTTCACAAAGTACCTGTAAGATCACAGTAGCATAGCACTATACAAGAACATGGATCTATAATCATAAACAATCTAGGATCAAATGTAAATTGACCATAAAAATGCAGCAAACATGAATGACACAAGAGTATGGAGGAAAACTTGAATAGCTTTTATTGATAAACAAGAAAGAGCCAAGGGGAGTTACAACCAGTTTTTCTGACCCAGCATCATCCTCTCAGCAAGGAAGCCCCTCTTCACCTCATACAAAGCTTAGATCACCCAACAATCTGATGTTGTCTCAAGAAACCAACAACAATTCCTTACAATATGCAAAATTCTAGCCTTTGGATCTCTGGGATGAGGGATCCATATATAGATATCTATAAGGGAGATGAGTCAGCTTGTGATTTTATTAGTGTCTTCCCTCTGATAGTTCTTGCTTCCACTTGGAGATTGATGATCTCTTACTCATCCTTGGTCGAATTCAGAGAGGCAAGTGTGACAGGAGAAGTTTCCATGCCTCTCCACCTCGCGGAATGACACTGCCATTTGTCACTTCTCACCCATCGCACCCCATAGAAGGGATTTTTGAAATGCAACACACCCACATAGTGTATTTAGGTGAGATGCAACACACTTTGCCTATGGAGCAGCTGAAATGATCCTGTTTTGACCAATTCTGAGAAGTTTTTCATGGAGAACTTCTGGGAGAAGCTGTAATTAGTTGACCTTGCTCATTTAGGGGTTAGAACAACACTTTTAGGGACTTAGGAGCCCTTGGTTTATGGACATTTCATGCTTGGGGTTGTAGTGCCCAAAAATGTCTATAACAATTGCCCCCTAAAGCATGAGGTCGTTAATCTTTTGATGTCGGGTGAAATGCTTTATTATGAGGATCCGAAGTTCTTTCAAGATGGGAGGAGACCTGTAATAAGATATAATACAATACATTATCTTTATAATATTTTCATGATCTAGCTGAGGCGGGCATTCCCATGCTCAGCTTTACAAATTCATTTTCATGTACATAGGACAGACAATCATCTGAGTGTAGACTGATGATTCCGATAGAGCCATCATCCCTTTTATTGGATGATTATCTGTGAAGCAATGATGTACATTTGATGTCTTTATTTCCCTGAATATATATCGCAGCTCGGATGGATGAAACTAGATCCGGGGTCTTCAATCTCATTCGATCTTCACTCGAAGTACAAGTCGATCCATCTGAGAGATGTTCTGGAGTCGAACATGGAAAGACATCGCCTGATTACGAGCCAATGATGTAAGTTGTTATTAGGCGCGAGAGGAATCACCGATAATGATAATGACCCTCAAGGTACTGCAGTACAATTCACGTGGTGTGAATAAAAGACTTGGTGTCGAACACCACGCAAAATCTTTCGGTCGAAGGTCATTGATGTAAACCTGTCGCCGGAAGTGAGAAACTTGCCATTGAGGCATGCAAGCTTCAAAGTACTGAATGGGGTGTTCCTAGATCAACTTCTTGGATAATGAGCTGATGTCGACAAGAAGCGATCCGTCATAGGAGGGCCTTAATGAATCCGACATCAATGACACGGAATGGAGCAAAATGATTTTAATGGAGGTGAAAACGATCTGGTGATATAAGGTTTAGGGTGGTGGTCATGAAAGAATGGAGCGTAAATGTATTGTAGCGGGTGAGACGCAGGTGAATTCTCTGAATGACTTCTCTTGAACATATCGGCGACACTGACGTGATGGATTGGTAGCATTAACCCCAAATGTGGATGGTGTGATGGGACCATGGTGATGCGACCGGTGAATGAAACAACTCAACCTGACTTGGATGCGGAGTGAAAGTGTCATGTTCAAGAGCGACTTGCTACCAACAAAGTTTATTCAAGTTTTCTTCCCAATTTTTCCCCAGTCATTGCTGACCAGTACCTCTTTATTTTTGTCAAGCTTGAGGAGGATATCATATGCTTGTTCTATAATTTTCCCTTCGGGCAAACCCATCGCTATGTTTTAACGAGCCTAGCGATAGTGAAACTCGTTCTCGTCTATAGACAAGTTTGTCACTATTAAGTTTTAACGATTTTAACGACAAAGATAACTCGGTCCTTTTCAATTTTAGAGAGTCTGAAAAGGAATGTAAAGGAAAATCCAAAATTCCTTTTTCGTCATCTAATCCCTTAAGTCCGAAAAAGTATAAAACAATACAGAAGGGATGAATTTTCAATACTTTTAACGAGCCGAACAAAACACGCGCTTGATCTTTTTGTGTAATAATCCCTCAGGTCCAAAAAGATTAAAATCTAAAGGAGGGATAGCACTTTCAGTCCCTTTAACAAGCTGGAGAGGCCAATGGCTCAAAAATCTTTTCATATTTTACGAGTCAGTTGAAAAGAGCTTAAAGGAGACTCGTCTTTTGAGGAACGAGTGATAAAATTGGGTAGCAGCTGATTCCAGGTAAAGTTTGGAATGTTCCAATCACGGCAGTGTTACAAGGATGGCTAGTGAGATCACTCTTCGCAGCTGTCCCTCAAAAGGGGTAAACAATCAAATGGGGGTGAATGATCGGCCAATACAGAGTGGAGGTGATGGTGAGAACACGACCAAGGCTTTTAAAGGCTGAAGTACTACATTCACGATGGTTGTTTACCGGGAAATAGTTCATTTTTTAATGACCTTAAACGCGGGGGGAAACATTTGCTCATGGCTTATGTTTATTTTTTTAACGAGCTTGAACTATGCGCTAAAACTGCTCGATTAATCCAGTCGTATAATAAGAATGTCCCATTTAAAAATGACAATTTTTAGAGTTTTGCCCCACATCCTTTCTTTATGCAAGTTAGGAAATGACCAATCTTACGAGTTTAAAGGGTTAGAGGACCTACAAATTTAAAAAATAAATAGTCGCTCTTCGCTTGCATGCCAAAAGGTTTGCATGCCCCCAGGTATAAAATAAAGTTTCAAGGCCACCTTTTTTTCAAACTCACAAAACATTTGTTTTATTAGGAAAGGTAATCCTCATTCAGGTTACCAAAGATTGTTCTATTCACGGCGCAAACAAAACATTTCTTCGGCGATGTCTGCCGAAATAGACAAAGGTGAGTGGAGGAGGCTACTCCAAACACGTAACTTTGACAAGAGAATCTTGTTCCAGAATAACTCCCTCTTCCAATCACGGACAGGAGTACAGACCAGTCATATATCTCTCACGGAAACCTACCCTATACCCGTAGTTTTCCTGCCGAAGCAGACCAGGGTGCATGCCCCCTGGGTTTCAGTCATGTCTCCCGAATCACTCGCGCTCATCAGGTGGAGGGACTGGAGATTGATGGGACATTCCTTGTGTGAAAAGACCATTCAGGGATGGTATATGACTATTTTCTCTGTGTGATCTAGGAAATGAAAGCTGGTCTACGAGCTTGACCACTCTTCCTTCGTGCGGAAAACACATCACTCTAAAGAGTGATGAGACAATGGCTCCCATGCAATAAATATAGTCTCGTCCAAGGAGTAGATTATAATCCAGGGGTCCTTGAACTACCATTACGTTCATGTGAACGGTTTTCCCTCTCAGTGTTATGGGCACATTGGGAAGGATCCCTAACGGTCAACTGGTTCCTTTGTCAAAGCCTGTTAGATTTCTCATCTCAGGCAAAAGCGATGGTGAACCAAGCGCTTTCCAAGCAGTCGAGGAAAGGATACTCACAGAAGCCCCTTCATCTATGATGGTACCAGCCATAACCATTCTATATACTTGAGCAATAATCCGGAAAGGTACACTAGCTGGTAAACGGGGTCTGCCTAGCTGATTCTAGTCGAAGGAGACAACTAGGTTGCTTGGAGGTGGGACTGATTAGACGGCCAGGTATGACTTTGATGAACTTCCTTCCTGCGGTAAAGGAATGGGTAAATTGCCCCCATGTTCATTAGATTCTGTGCTTACGAAAAGAATTTGGACGGTGTCATCCTTATTCTCTTCTGTGATTGTATCATCTGAAGACAAAACCTCTGAAGGCAAGACCGGGTCAACTGCCGCCTCGACATTTTGACTTTCGTCTGGTATGGGTTCAGATGGTTTGTCTTCAATGATAGATGCTTCAGCCGACCATCTGGGTGGGTCAGCCAATTTTTCAAATAGTGACGGACTCGGCAAGATTTTTTCATATCCAGGAGGAAGTCGTAGCGGTGAAACCAGACGATCGTCCAAAACTCTTTTAGCCTCGTCTAAGAAGGGACAACGGTGGACGGCATGATCACCTTCGCACAGTTTACAAGGAAATCTGTATTTTCCTTTTTATCCTGGGGCTTCACTTTCACTATTTGACGGTGTGTTTTCAACATGATCATCAGAGGTTGACGGCACTGGGTTGTGCAAACGAGGAGACCAGTCCCTTAAGATCCAAGGGATGCAAGGACAGTCTCTATGATAGTGGTCTCCTTTGCAAATGACACATGGCGATTTAGGCCTGGTCGGTGCAGTGTGTGGATTTTCGCTAGACGACGCTTAGTTGCCCACTTTCGCTTTTGGCTCCTTCTTCTTCTTCTCTTTCTTCTTCTTTTCTTTCTTCTTCTCAGGTACTTGACTTTTGGCTTTACCAGCCCCATCAAGCGAAGAGGAAGGAGGAGAGGAAGAATTGGAGGAAGTAGAAGGTTGGTGGGTAACTCTAGACTCGTCTAGTTGCTGACTCAATTGTTCAGGAATTGCAGTGTTCTGAATGAGAGAGGTTGAGAAGAGCCATACGGGCAGGCCGATTGTCAATCCTGGAAGCGACAATGTGGCCATATGGGGTGCACCAACATCTCCCCAAGAGGAGAAGGGACTAGGATTTCCTCCAAGGGGAGTTCCTTGGTTGGTGGGTTCCATTTTCTCGACCTAAGATCAACGTAGGAAAGGGTTATTATTATTTCGTTTAAAATAAATTTTATATGCTTTGACACAACTTGTTTTTTCAATTTTTAAGAGTCGAGAAAAAACAAAAGATGACTCTAGTCGCCTTCGATTTTTAATGAGCCTGAAGTGACAAGTGCTTAGATGGACCTTTTCCGTTAAGGAGTCTGAAAAGGAACGAAAGGGACTGCTCTGGAAATCTAGGTAGAGGGATTACCAAACCAATCACAAAACTACAGAATACTTTTTACGGTACGACAGTCAATCTTCCCGAATGTTGTGTTCAGTGCATTGCGATCGATAGGGCGACAGACACGGCTTCCTATGGATAAAGGATTAAGCCTATTGGGGTCTCCCAAAATATACTCGACGATACGTGGGAGCACAAGTCCGTACTGGCACTTATCGTCTCAAAGTGGAGGAATCACCCAACCATCAGTGAGAACAACAGTTACCAGGCTTTACGACGCCGGAATACGTCTCTAGCCTAGACTTCTAGATGTTGTGCGTTAGGTTCCAAAGCGTTGTTAGATTCATTGAATTTATTTTATAGTTGATCTTGTTTATGAAGTTTTCCTTTCAGGTTCACCACGAGATGTAGATGTGTAATTCCTAAAATGCAATCTAAGATGATAAACAGCCTTTTATCTTCTTTGTGCAATGAAAATCCTAGCTACTAAGGAAAGAGAGACAGTATTCTTTCACAAAGAGCAAAGAGCACACTCTAAATGCACTTTCCTAAATCAAACCAATTAGACAGTCTAAATGCAAATGCACATGCATGTATTTGTTTTCGACTTTCTTAGTATGTAAATGATAAAAAGAAAGTTGATGCACAAATCTGAATTACTTTTAAAGCGACAGTTATCAACAAGTTTCTTTTCGAAATCAAAAATGGAGGCAATCACAACACCTTACAATTTGGAAATGAATACTTGTTTTCGACACTAGAAAAATTACAAATTCAGACCAAAAATAATAGTAACAGGATAATCGACTATCTACAACAATCAAACTCTTTCCTATGCCTGAAAATGACACTTGCGACACTTTCAAATCAAAGGACGACAGTACGATTACGTTACTTTTGCAAAGGAGAACTGAAAATGACTCAACAAACACACAAAACATTTACAGTTCTTTTGTACAAAGGAGGCGGAATAACAACAAAGAAAAGGAGTTTCAAACAGAGATATACTGATCAAAGGCAGCAAAATTCATGAATAGAACTGGAAAGAATGAACTACAGAAACCAAAACTGAACAATGCCTAGTCTGATCAGTGCACCTGTAACACAGGGAATTTGAAATGCAACGCACCTACTACACTCGGGAAGTGCGCTGAATTTTAGATTCTCAGAACAGTACCTACGCTGGGCCAGAGACGAGACTTTGCTTGGGTTCCGGGTCACAGTTTGCAGTTTAGTTCATGGGTTTTGGCTGAGCAAATGGTAATCAGTAATGCAATAATCAGGGGTAGATCTAAGGAGGATCTAAGAGCTATCACAAAGGGCAATCAGAGAGTTCGTAAATCAGTTGTTTAATTTATAAACAAATCCCGGAGATTGACTAAAGCGGCATTTATCTACTTTTCATTTGCATAGCAAATGCAGTTCGAAAGCTACCTGGCTCGACTTCAGGCTCCGTCTGTAAGTTTATAAAATAGACAACAAGGAAGATAAACAAACAAACTAATTCGTCCCCAGTGGGGTCGCCATTTTGTTACAAGGAAAAGTGTCTACACAGAACTACTTATCCCACTAAGGTGTGATAGCTACCTTAGAAACAAACAAAGCAAAGCTACTTTCATTTTTCCTTTATGAAGTATAGATGAGAGAAGAACAAAGAAGACCAACCTCTGTCTTGTTCTAATCTCTTAGTCCGATTCCTCTCTCTCTTGATAGTCTTTCGCTACTTGTTCCCTTGCACGCCCAACTTCACAAAGTACCTGTAAGATCACAGTAGCATAGCACTATACAAGAACATGGATCTATAATCATAAACAATCTAGGATCAGATGTAAATTGACCATACAAATGCAACAAACATGAATGACACAAGAGTATGGAGGAAAACTTGAATAGATTTTATTGATAAACAAGAAAGAGCCAAGGGGAGTTACAACCAGTTGTTCTGACCTAGCATCATCCTCTCAGCAAGGAAGCCCCTCTTCACCTCATACAAAGCTTAGATCACCCAACAATCTGATGTTGTCTCAAGAAACCAACAGCAATTCCTTACAATATGCAAAATTCCAGCATTTGGATCTCTGGGATGAGGGATCCATATATAGATATTTGTAAGGGAGATGAGTCAGCTTGTGATTTGATTAGTGTCTTCCCTCTGATAGTTCTTGCTTCCACTTGGAGATTGATGATCTCTTACTCATCCTTGGTCGAATTCAGAGAGGCAAGTGTCACAGGAGAAGTTTCTGGAAGTTTCCATGCCTCTTCACCTCGCGGAATGACACTGCCATTTGTCACTTCTCGCCCATCGCACCTCATAGAAGGGCTTTTTGAAATGCAACGCACCCACATAGTTTATTTAGGTGAGATGCAACGTACTTTGCCTATGGAGCAGCTGAAATGATCCTGTTTTGACCAATTCTGAGCAGTTTTTCATGGAGAACTTCTGGGAGAAGTTGTAATCAGTTGACCTTGTTCCTTTAGGGGTTAGAACAACACTTTTAGGGACTTAGGAGCCCTTGGTTTATGGAAATTTCATGCTTGGGGTTGTAGTGCCCAAAAATGTCTATAATAGTAAGCCTTGTAAGAGTAGAGCTATCCCAATGAGCCAAGAATACAGAAATCTCTGCGAGAAAGAAATTCAGCAGCTCCTCAGCAAAAGATTGATCAAAGAATCTGACAGTCCTTGGAACTGTTATGGGTTCTATGTGAACAAAAGAGCTGAACAAATCAGAGGCATCCCAAGGTTAGTCATCAATTACAAGCCCCTAAATTCAGTCTTAGCTGATGACACCTATCCAATACCACACAAAGGAGATTTAATCAGAAGGATAGCTGGAGCTAAGATCTTCTCAAAGTTTGACCTGAAAGCAGGATTTTGGCAAGTAGCCATTGCTGAAAAAGATAAATTCAAAACTGCCTTCAGTATACCAGCAGGACATTATGAATGGAATGTCATGCCTTTTGGGCTCAAGAACGCACCATCAAAATTTCAAAAGGTAATGGACAGTATTTTCAAGCCATACTTTGACTGGCTAATTGTATATATTGATGATGTATTAATATTTTCCAAGAATATTCAGGAACATTTTAAACATGTAAATATATTTAAGAATTTAGTTAAGCACAATCATTTGGTGCTTAGCAAGAAGAAGATAGAGGTCCTTCAGACCACTATCAAATTTTTGGGTCATACAATCTGCAATGGGCAGATATCTCTACAGAAACATGCTTTAGAGTTTGCAGACAAGTTTCCAGATTTCATATCAGATAAGAACCAACTGAAAAGGTTCTTAGGCTGCCTCAACTATGTCTACAATTTTTACTAGGACTGTGCCAGTGACAGAAGGATACTGAACAAAAGGCTAAAGAATAATCCTCCAGAATGGACAGAAATCCATACAAGAGCAATCCAGAATATCAAAGCAAAGGTAAAATCCTTGCCTATCTTGTATGTTGCTGATGATCTTGCTTACAAAATTGTTGAATCAGATGCAAGTAATATTGGATGGGGTGGAGTCTTGAAGCAAAAGGTTGGAAAGGATGAACAAGTTGTTCAGTTTGCTTCTGGAGTATGGAACCAAGCTGAATTAAATTACTCCACAATAGAGAAAGAGGTCAAGGCAGCATGGAACTACATCAGTAAGTTTGAAGTTTATCTTATTAATAAACCTTTTTTATTAAGGACTGATGAATCTGCTCTATAGAAGGTGTTAACAAAAGACATCAAGAAAGCTGGAGAAGCCAAGTTTTCCAGATGGCAATATTTATTTGCAAACTTTGATTTTCAGGTAGAACATATTAAAGGAAAAGACAATAATCTCCCTAATTTTTTAAGTAGAGAATACATTGAATCAAAATATCATATCATGATGATCATCACCGAGTGGGACCAGCACCAGAAACAAGAAGTCCTAAGGACCATCTCGGATGACCAAGACTGGGAAACATATAAAAGAAACTGGAGACCCACCTGGCAGCTGAGGAATACTAAGGTCCTAGATGCCCACTTACAGCCTCATACTGGCATTCAACACTTTGTACCCGAAAGGAAAGTGTACCCTAAAGGAGGCAAGTGGATTCATGATATGATATATGACAAGGCAAGACGAGATGTTGACATTGCACAATGTGCATTGGAGAAAAATTTCCATGACATTGCCACTATTTGGTACCATGGTGGACCCATCACAGGAATTCATGAAAGATATGTCTGCATATACAGGACAAGAGATCTCTGGAATGAGCCAGGACATATCAGAATGCAACCTGCTGCTAGATGGCCAAGAAATGATCCCAAGATCATTTTTCCAGACACGGTGTACAATTTTGCAGAATACAAGCAACTCTGTTGGGATTTCCTAAATGTCAATGATAAGGTAGGAACCCACTACACCAAATTCAAATTCAGTGCCATTGGCCATTATCAAGGATATCAACAATGTAAGTGGCTCAGAGACTGGTGGACTGATTATGGTGTAAGTAGGACCGCAATGGACCTAGTATGGCATGAAAAATATTGTAAGACCTAGTGTAATATATGTAATCATCAAAATATAGAATGTATGCATCCTTCCTACAATATTGTCAAAGAAATGACAGAAAGAGAATGGACGACCTACAGGTCATCTCCCTATAATAAATCCCTAGAAGAATATATGAGAGAACATATGGAGTGGCTTGTATTAACTAAAGTCCAATACCAGATTGTACTAGGGAAACCGATGATTGTCCGCAGGATTTACACAAAAGCCTGGGACGAAATGTTGTATAAAAGAGGTAGATTCCCTGATTTAACAGTATTTTGATAGTTCTCATGGGCTTTCCAATAAAAGTATCCATATTGTAAACACAAGTACCAGTCACAAGGGCTTAATTGTGACCATATTTCTCGTGGGCTTTGCTGTAGTAAATCCTCCACTATGTAAATAATTCATGCACTATTTTCCCGTGGGCTTTTACGAAAAGCATCCACTTTGTCTTTTCAGGTCTATCTTTTCTCGTGGGCTTTGATAAAAGTATCCATTTTGTTCTGTCAAACCCACTTTCAGTAAGATTTACTTTTCGAACGTGAATCTACTATCAGAATTTCTTTGGCATTACCCGAAAGCAATCATTCCATCCATCGGATTGGAATCCTTGTGCGGACGTTGCCCTAGAACTATCCAAAAGTTATGATTCCATCCACCTTTCACGAATGGCCTATAGTAATGTTTGTCCCCCCTCTCTTCCTATATAATGAGGGTAAGGCTTATTGTTGAGGCATTTGCATTTGGGTTGCATTTTAGTCTTTGTGTGTTTTGAGTCAAGTGCCTCTCCTGCTCTGCATCTGCGGACATTCTGTCTGATCTACTTGCAACACGAGAAGAACTCAAGTCCTTAAGTGATTTGGGAGCTTGTGCATCAGCGTGCTCGACACTGGTGAGAACCTAAAGTGGCCGAATAATTTAGAGAGTCATCCAGTCTTTAAATGTGTCATGTCATATTCTGAGGCAGAGCCTATCTATCGCCAGGTAGCCTTTGGTATTGCTTGTTCCCTGAGAATGGCATAAAGTCTGATAAATACAAAGATAGTCTATCTCTGTAAAGAATCTCTTTGTAAGCAGTTTATCCATTCTGAAATAAAATGAGTACACCATTCTGCTTCTGAATACCTTGTCTATGCTTTAGTATTGTCTGCTGCGATAGTAGTTGTCTCTGTGCTCTCATCCGAAGTTCGCAAGAAGTTCGCCAAAGGAATGAAGGGACGCCAACACTGTTGTTAGGCGAGGAAGCCATTGTTGAGGCCATGAGAGTGTGAAAGTTTTGAGTAGTTTCACCACTGGCTCACCACTGGTTCACAAGGAGTTGGCTACCAGAGCCAAACGAAGAGACGCAACAAGTAGCAAGCTCGTGACAGGAGCCCCTGCTTAAAATTGGTATCAGAGCCAGTAACGTCTGGTTCATAACATCGGTATTCAAATCCTTATACTCATACAGAATGGAATCTTTCCAGAAATCTGTGTCTTTTCGAGAATTAGAAGAAAGAGATTCTAATGCTGAAGAAAACCCTTTACGGGATATGTTTGCTACTAGTTCTAGTACAGTTTTAAATTCTGTTGAACTCTCATATGAAGAACCCCAGCCTTTGCCCCAATGGGAACTACCAGCTATAGCTCCCTCAGAAGTGTATAGTGACCTTTCAACTTTTCATTTGATAGCAGCCACTAGAATTAACATTAAAGAGTCTGTAAGCCAAATACAGGAAAATTTAGATAATATACAGACTATATCTCTGTTGAAACCCAAAGAATTACAGGTAGAGGCAAAGAAACTAAAGACAAATTATTTGCATTTAGGATGTATTCGAGTAGGAATCAATGCCTTAACTCATAAAGGCCTAAATACTTTTGTGCTAGCAACTGTCAGAGATATGACGCACAATAAGTATACAGATTCCTTAATAGGTGGGATTGTTGCTCCTCTTTCTGATGGCCCAGTCTATTTCGACTGTTACCCAAATTTCTCTGTTTATACCTTTGACGAAACCATAGACCAGATTCTGCAACTCCAAATTTAGACTACTGGTTTTGATATGAAAAAGAAGAGAAATAATATCGCCATCCAGACCAAAGGTTGTTTCCGTCACACCAATACCCTTTGGCCAGCCATCCACCATACACCCAGCAGAGACTCAAAGTCAAGCATAGTTGTCCTCACAGATGCCAAAAACTAGAAGATTGAGCATCAGACCATCCGTTGGGAAGAATTGATGTTTCTAGAACACTGGGTTGTAAATAATCCTAAGCCTCTCATTCTGAAGAATATTACCTCCACTGTTATTACAGAAAATATGTCTTCTGCAGTTATATCATTCCCCAGAAGATATACCATTGACAGACGAGGTATAGAGTTAGCCTATAAACAATCTAAGTATTACAGAAATCCTTCTACTGTAGATACAGCTTGTTCTACTTCATCTTCTTGTATACATAATTCTTTGTATGAATTAGCCCAGCTTGTACATTATTGTTCTTTAGAGGTCAAATGCCTAGATTGTCAAGAACACGTAAATCTGCTTACTCTGGTAGAATCTGACATCCATGCAAATCATAATCCAAGAACTGGTATAGCCCCACCTTCCAAATCTGTAAATTCATGCCCAAATCCCAAATTATTAGACATCCCTTTCCCTCATGAACAGGATGCTGATCATGTGCTCATGATGCATGAAATTGTTACTATAGAAGGAGAACATCCAAGGATGATTGTTCAATGAGACCAGCCAAGCCTAGATATGGATTGGGATACCTTGAGCAGGCACATGGCCTGATTCTAGATTGCAGATTTCGCCCCGTTCCTTCTGACTGCAAAAAGCCTGCAGTAATGGAGATACAAAATTTTTCTCTCTTATGGATGGATGCTTGAAATCGGAGATTAGTGCCCAATGGATGAAAGCTATGTTAAATTGGGATCTATACACTAATCCTCAGGCCGATGAGTTTGATCAAAATTATACACCCATAGAGAAGAAGCAGTTTGCTGAAGATTGGAAGCATTATATGGAGATGAATAACACTTGGATATATTTCTATTCATGGAAAGATAATATTGCTCCCTTAAATGTTTTTACTGGTTCTACTAGTACTACAGCAAGCAAACATTTCTGGAATGCATTAGATGGATCCAAGGTTGAAACTCCTACAACCTTTCCTCCTTACAAAGGAATTGTTATAGGGGAAAATCAAAATGCAGCCAAAGCCATCCCACTGGTGTAGAAAGATGACAATGCTTTAGGCATTGATGGCTGCATACAGAAAGCCAATGAACAAATAAATTGGACAAACACTGTAGTAAAAGGCTTAGAAATGAATGTTGGAAAATCAGTAGAAGTCAAGGAACAAATTGATACTGTCCAGGTGTCAATTAATGATGTAAATAGATGTTTGAACAATGTACAATTTGAATATAGTATGATTCTTTCTTATGCTAGAGATTCTTTGAATAAAATAGGAGTCGAAGAAAAGTTAGTTGATCATTTGGATACAAATAAATAGCTTATAACTGGTTTAATAGACAAAGTCAAAAAGTTGAATCTGTCTAAAACTGAGAAACCAGTGCCAAACTCCTTTCTGGTAAAAAGAAGCATAAGAATCCAAGATCCTGTAAAATCTGTAGATAAATTTCCAGCATTATTTCCAAAAGAAGTAGCCACATCTTCAGATTCAGAGGCTACAAATAAAATCACTATTGCATCCTTGTTTAAGGATGAAGAATCAGATACAGGGAAAGAACAGAAACAGCAAGATACCTAGATCTTTCCCATATATGAACCTCTTGAACATAGGTTCACCAAATATCCAGCACCTGACATAGAAGGAAAAGGAAAACTTCCTAAAGCACACACATTTTTTGTAGATTCTCATAGAGAATGGAATATAGATAGCATGAGTGTTGGCCAAATACGCCAAATGATTGACATGATGTATACAGAATATAAACTCATGTGTCTCAAGGGGGAATCTGAAATAGATGCTTGCAGGACTATTATTCAATGTTTTACAGGAACACTCCTCAGGTGGTGGGAGACAGAATCATCTCCAAAGCTCATAGAAACAATGGAAGCAGAAGTTCTTAAAGATGAGAAAGGAGATGTAATACATAATTCTGATGGCTCAGTTATCAGCAACATGATAGGGGCATTAACATCAATGATTCTGGAACATTGGTGTGGAAGTGAAACAGAAATTGTTGGTGATTTGACGAAGTCATATAACACTAAAATTAAATGTCATGGTTTGGTGACTATTGAGAAGGACAGATGCTAATACGAAACATGTTTTCTAGAAACTAAAGATTTTAGTAGTCACTTTTTAATATTAAAAATTAATGCTACGGTTTGATGGCTCATGTGAACAGACACGTGATGTTTTGTCTTGTAACTAGATATGGTCGCAAATAATAATAATTCAAATTTCGAGGCTATGATTTATACTCTTTCAAAAACATGAATAATCCATTTGATTTGATTTGATTTGAAAGTACTCTACAGTACTGCATTAAATAAATGAAATGATTACAAATAAATGATTAAATAAATGAAATGATTACAAATAAATATTATGAAATGCCCATTG
This sequence comes from Pinus tabuliformis, assembly GCA_031772625.1. Lineage (NCBI taxonomy): Eukaryota > Viridiplantae > Streptophyta > Pinopsida > Pinales > Pinaceae > Pinus > Pinus tabuliformis. Next base: position 71,773,383 of record CM062815.1, on the reverse strand, counting down.
TTTTAATGGACTCTCCACCCATTATCAATGATTGATAAAGCATTAATAAAATTCGAAAAGGGTGTTGGAGTTTGTATTTAAATAGATGAATCTTTATGGCTTTTGTGAGAAGTGTTAAATCTGTTGAGTAAAAAGAAAAAATTATTGAAGGACTTGTTGGTGATTGATTATACATTAGTTAATAGTAAATTAATAAAGAGTAATGAAATAAATTAGAGAATAATAAATTATATACCTTAAATAATGAAGGGAAATTAAAGGGAGTAATATGAAGTAAATAAAGGAGGGGTGGTTGTGGGAAGTTTTGTTTTGGGGGAGGTGGGGTGACAAGATGAAGGTAGAATCATGATTTGAAAAGATACATCAATCGATACATAAATAACAAGTAAAGATAAGAGATTAGAAAGAGGAGAGAGATGGATTACAATAAAAGTTAAAATTGAAGAATATGAAGAAAATGTCGGAAAAAAATATAATAAATAAGGAGGGTTAGGGGATGGATATTTTTTAATCTAGGAAACATGGGGTCGATAGTCACGAAAGATTTGGAGGACAATAAATAATCAAAGAGAGGGGAAGACTTGAAGTCTAAGAGGATGAATAGTGGGTTTCCAAGATCGTCTAAGTTTGTATCCATCTTCCATATTAAAAATTATTATGATTCTTTCTAATTTCAAACACTTCTCAAATGAGACAAGTGGAGTAATGAGTTGAACCTATAATTTTGGTCAATTCAAATAAAATGAGGTTTTTCAAATTATGAGATTATTGAAAAATAACTTCTTTGGAAATGCAGTTGTGCAGATTGTCAACTATATGTTCTTTAGGGAAAATTTTGAAAGATCTGCTAATTTTTCCAATGTATGACTTTGATCCAGGTGGATATTGGTGGCCACCCACCTATTCCTTGGACCCTCACCATTGTTTCTTTCAGTTTTTTAGTTTCCTTAATTGTAGCACAGTTTACTATTTTTGGCAGTTTTGCACAGAATATCGGTACGCTGTAAAGATTGAGCAAAATTTTAAATAGAAGAAGTGGGATTTTGGATATGTGAATCCAAAGCAAGGAAAAGGTGCTCCCAAACCACAAAACAAGGGACCTAGCCAAGGTGGGGCTACCCAGGACAACCTGCCGAAGCCGCAAGCAAAGAACAACACCACAAAGACAAAGAAGGACATGGGAAAATGGTGTGAGTTCCATAAGAGCTCCACCCACAATACAAGTGAGTGTCAGGCCAAGTAGTCACTGGTGGCTGAGCTAAAGGCTTCCGAATCAGATGCTCGTTTCAACTCTAAATCAGAACCCAATAAGGGGACTGACAAAGGGAAGCAAATCAATGACGCAGAGCCCAGTGCCACCATGGCCACCACAAAGATCCAAAAAATTGAGCCTGAAGATCCAAAGGAGGGGGAATGCCTCTTCCACTCACAGATGTGGGTGAAGGGTTCTTCGCTGCAGTTCATTACAATAGTGGGAGCCAAAAGAACCTCATTTCAACTTATGTCATGAAGCGGCTGGGCCTAAAGACTACAACATATTCACAACCGTACACCATCGGGTGGCTTCACCAAGGACGAGATCTTCACGTCAGCCAGCTGTATCACCTTCACTATAGAATCAACCCCTTCACGGATGAGGTACCATGTGACGTTTCTCCTCTTGAAGTTTCTGATGTATTGTTAGGACAACCATACTTGTGGAAGCAACATGTTGTATATGAGTCTAGACCTAGCTCTATGATTATTACTTTGGCTAATAAGTTGTACAAGATACTAGAGTTATCTCTGCCTACCGCCATCTCTTTGATCACTGCAAAACAATGTAGTAAGATCATTTCTCAGACCAAGAAATTTGTTTTCCTTATGATTTTCCCCCAAGGAAAGAATAAGGTTATGGCCACGGCTTCCAGGCAGGGCTCCTCTGCACAACAACAACATATGGATAAGGTCGTGGAGGAGTATAGGGACATTTTCGCCTCACCCACAGGGGCACCTCTACACAGTCAGGTTAGGCACCCCATCGATCTTACCTGAGGCATTTCGTTTCCCAATGGAACAATATATCGACGCTCTGTTCTAGACAACGGTGAGATCAAGAGGAAGATTCAAGAACTACTGCAGGAAGGGCACATCAGGCCAAGCTCATCACCTTGTGGGAGCCCGATTATATTGGTACATAAAAAGGACAAGGCCTGGAGGCTCTGTATTGACTATCAGGCGCTGAACAAGATCATTGTCAGGAATAGGTAACCAATCTTGCGAATTGATGACCTTATAGACTAGCTAAAGGGGGCCAAATATTTCAGCAAGATTGACTTGAAGTTAGGTTATCACCAGGTGCCTATCAAACCCTCCAATGTGTGGAATACTGCCTTTAAATCCAAGGAGGGCCTTTTCGAAAGGTTGGTCGTGCCCTTCGGATTGACGAACGCCCCTGCAACCTTCATGATACTGATGGAAAACATCTAGCAGCCCTTCACCAATGCATTCATGGTGGTGTATTTAGATGACATCTTTATATTCAACTAGAGTTGGGAAGAGCACCTCCACCATATTCAACGGGTCCTTCAAACCCTTAGACAACATAAGTTGTGTGCTAACTTGGAGAAATGCACCTTTGGCCTGACCCAGGTTCAATATCTAGGGTACATCATTGATGAGAAGGGTATACATGTGGATCCATCCAAGGTCCAAGTCATTTGGGATTGGCCAACCCCACCCACTCTAATAGAGCTCCACATCTTTTTGGGTCTTGCCAATTTCTATTATAGGTTTTTGTTTGGGTTCTCTCATATCACTTGGCCTTTAAGTCAAGTCACCAAGGGCGAAGTGAAATAAAAGTTATTTTGGTTGAAAACCCAACAACGAGTGTTCTCCGAGTTGAAGAATCACCTCTGTTCTGCACCAGTGCTCACACTACTAGACCTGCAACAACCATTTGAGATTGAGACAGATGCCTCCAACTATGACATTGGTGTAGTTCTTAGTCAACATGGGCATCTAGTGGCTTACCATAGTGAGACACTTTTAGACATAGTCTGAAAGTACCCCATTTATGACAAAGAAATGTATTCCATTGTGCAGGCATGTCGTCAATGGAAGAATTACATTCTGGGGAAGGAAACGGTCATCCAGACAGACCACCGACCTGTAGAGTTCATACATATGCAAGGGAAGTTGCAGAACGATCGCCATCAGAAATGGTCCACCTATCTGCAACAATTCTATTTAAATATTAAGGATAAGAAGGGCAACACCAATAATTTCATTGATTGCCTCAGCCAACCACCAGCCATGGCACTAATCACTGTGCTCGACAACTGTGGCCACGAGGCATCGGGGTGGCTGCATCTTTACAAGAGAGATCCAGAATTTGGAATCATATACCAAAAACTCCTGGAAGGGAAGAAAGTTCCAAATTTTCACCTTTAGGATGCAGTGTTATGCCACTTGGGACACATATTTGTTCCTTCAAGTGACCGTGCCAATATGATTTGGGAGGCGCACTACAGTCGGGTCGCTGGACATTTTAGCGTAGAGAGAACAGTGGTGGTACTGCAAAAGTATTTTTATTGGCCAAAAATTCGTCCGAATGTTGGGAAGTACATTAGATCCTGCACTGCCTGCACCATTGCTAAACCAACCATCAAGAAGCAAGGCATGCATACTCCTCTACCTACTCCTAGTCAGCCTTGGGAATCTGTCTCCATGGATTATATGTTAGGCCTTCCTTCTACTAAGCATGGAAACGATTTTGTTTTCATGGTGATCGACAAATTCTCTAAGATGGCCATCATGGCGCCCTGCAAGAAGAGTATCACAACAAAGGCCACTACTAATCTCTTCTTTTAGTGAGTTTGGGTACACTTTGGGATCCCACAGTCCATTATCTCAGATCGAGATAATATATTCCTGAGTTCATTTTGGTCAAGTCTTTGGTCGATTCTGGATACAAAAGTCACTAAGTCCACGACTTTCCATCCCCAATCTGATGGCCAAACAGAGGTTGTCAACAAGATGATCGTACACATTCTATGCATGTACAACTTGAAGCATCCATGCACATGGGATGAAAGTCTCCCCTATGTCCAACACAGCTACAAAAGAGCTCTCCACAGCTCAACAGGCTAAAACCCCTTTCAGGTAGGGCTAGAATTTCAGCCATTATGCCCCATTGATGCGGCCATACCATTTGCATCCACTCAGGTAGATTCAGCTCACGTGCTTTCCGAAGTTGAAATGGCTAATAGTTTCATTGAGCACATTCAACACATCTACCAACAAGTCCATGATATATTGGAAATATCTAATGCTAAGTACAAGTAGCACCATGATAAGCATTGAGTGTTGCACAAGTTCCAGGTGGGCGACAAAGTTTGACTTCATTTGCAGAAAGAGCACCTTGTTGGACCCCACCGCAAGCTTCACCAACTACGATATGGACCATACACCATCACCAAGGCCGTAGGTGACAATGCCTTTGAACTCAACATCCCACCATTCCTTGGTTTGTACCCAGTGTTCAATGTAGATCTCCTTTGACCATACTTTCCACCATTGTTGGACACATCTGACATTGCAAAACAACTCACAACAACAGAGCTCAACCCAGACTGCATGGAACATTCCACAACTGATTAGATCATGGAAACACAGATTAAGAACACTCAGAAATAGAGGATACATCTATATCAAGTTGTCAAAAAAGATCAACTCCTTCACCAAGGCAAATGGCCCACCAGGGACCAAGTTCAGCAAAAGTTTCCTCATCTCATGGAGGAACTCAACGCAATGGGGACCATTGCTTCCTAAAGGGGGAGGAATGATCCAGGTGGATATTGGTGGTCGCCCACCTATTCCACTTGGTCCCTCACCATTGTTTCTTTCAGTTTTTCATTTTCCTTAATTGTAGCACAATTTACTATTTTTGGCAATTTTTCAGGTCCTGAACTTTTGGAGCTGTTTTGAGGCCCTAAATAACGTTTTTTTTCGAAAAATTCAATTGGTGATTACCAAGGCAATCACATCAACAGCTGTATTCCTCGAAGATATCTTTCCAACGAGATATCATACGCATCAAACAAAAATAATATGACCAAGTTACGACCTCGGAAAGTTGGCTGCCCAACTAACCCCAATGGGGTCCATAAACTCTTGGTGTTACATCTCCTTGGGTTAGTGTTTTGGTTATTTAGGGTTTTCTCTTGTTGTTCAATAATAAAAAGGCCCTTGAGCCTCATTGTAACTCAGTTCAGAGGCATGTGGCTGCCACATCTCTTCTCAAAGATAAGCTACCATTGCCTGAGCTATCTTATTTCCATTTTGTTTGTAACCATAGTTCAATATTTTTCTATTAATGAAATGAAGTGTTTTTCTACTGCATCTATGTGTTTATGATTATATGTGCGAGTTGTTGCGTTCCTATTTAAGTTTAGATCAGAGTATCAAAGCGATCTACTCTTTCTTTGTTTTTCTTTGCATGTCCCCAATGAGGTCAGGGTATAAGGAGTTAGGGCTCAATCTGGTTGAACCATTTCAAGATCAACCTCGCAAAAAGCGACAACCTCCCATCGTGGAAGAAAAGAAATACGAGGGGGCAGGAGATCCTTTCAAAATGTTGGTAGAGGAAGCCCTCGAGCGACAGAGGGACGTGATGATGGATAACTTTTCCTAGATCCTTCGAAGGCTACCCACAGCTGATGCATCTTCATCCAACACACACTCTGGAGGTGACACCCCTTTTAAGGTACAAGTTAACTTCGATATTCCCATATTCAAAGGCATTATGATGCATATGTTGTAGATAAATGGTTAAATCTATTGGAAGGATATTTTTTAGTTCATGACTTTTCAGTTCGGGAAAAGATTACGTTTGCACTTCTCAAAGTCAGTCGACACGTCAAGGACTGGTGGGAAACCTACTGTGAACAAAAGGACGAGAGTGAACCCTCGTTGTTTTCAGATGCACCCACTTGGAATTCTTTCCAAGATGCCATCAAGGAACAGTATTACCCTGTCGGGAGCTATGAAGATAAATACATAAAGTGGACCACGCTATGGCAGGAAAGGGACCAAGATGTGTCAGAGTTCACAAATACTTTCCATACCCTTCGCATGAAGCTGGGTATCAAGTATTCTGAGTGGAATTTGGTGCTCATGTGTCGCAGCTGTCTACACAAGTAGATCCAAGACAAGATGGATTTCCTGGACATTTCCACGCTGAGCGGCATGACGTATCAGTACATTGTAAATATTGGGCATAAGTTTAAACAGAAGAAGGGGGACTTTGGATCTGTGAATCCAAAGAAAGGAAAAGACGCCCCCCCAAACCATAAAAAAGGGACCAAGCAGAGGCATGCTACCTAGTACAACTTGTCGAAGCCGCAAGAAAATAAAAACACCACACAGATGAAGAAGGACACGAGAAAATGGTGTGAGTTCCATAAGAGCTCCACTCACAATACAAGTGAGTGTCGAGCCAAGAAGTCACTGGTGGCTGAGTTGAAGACTTTCGAATCAGATGCAGGTTCCGAATTTGAATTAGAACCCAATAAGGGGACTGACAAATGGAAGCAGATCATTGATGTGGAGCCCAGTACCACCGTGGCCACCATAAAGATCTAGAGGAGGGGGAATGCCTCTTCCACTCACAGATGTGAGTGAAGGGTTCTCCACTCTAGTTCATTGTCGATAGAGGGAGCCAAAAGAACCTCATTTCAATAGAAGTAATGAAGCGGTTGGGCCTAAAGACTACAACACATCCATAGTCGTACACCATTGGGTGGCTTCAACAAGGACGAGATCTTTGCGTCAACCAGCAGTGCCGCTTCCCTACAACATCAAGCCCTTCACGGATGAGGTATTGTGTCACATTGCTCCTCTTGAAGTTTCTGATGTATTGTTAGGACAACCATACTTGTGTAAGCGACATGTTGTATATGAGTATAAACCTCGCTCTGTGATTATTACTTTGGCTAATAAGTTGTATAGGATACTGGAGGTAGCCCCGCCTACTGCCATCTCTTTGATCACTGTAAAGAAATGCAGTAAGACCATTTTCCAAACCAGAAAATTCATTTTCCTTATGATTCGCCCCCAAGGCAAGAAGAAGGTTGTGGCCACGGCTTCCAAGCAGGGCTCCTCTGCACAACAGCAGCAAATGGACAAGGTCATGGAGGAGTACAGGGACATTTTCACCTCACCCACAGGGGTACCTCTACGCTGTTAGTTCAAGCACTCCATTGATCTGACCTCGTGCGTGCTATTGCCCAATGGACCGATCTATCGATGCTCTGTTCTCGAGAACAATGAGATTAAGAGGCAGATTCCTGAACTACTGCAGAAAGGGCACATCAGGCCAAGTTCATCACCTTGTGGGAGCCCGATTGTATTGGTACAAAAGAAGGATGGGACCTGGAGGCTATGTATTGACTATCATGTAGGTTTTAACCCCGTACAGAAATTACTTGCATACGAATTCTAAAACATAGAAAATAAACAATGCGAGAGCATAACACATATACACAGAGATTTTCCCCCAAATCCCAAAACCGGGACTACTAGATTGTTTTTTCATTATGTTCCTTTCAATGTTACAATACATATTTATACATGCCAAAGCATCCAATACCATGGACTGAAAACCATCACGTCCAAAACCATGGACCAAAAACCATCGCATCCAAAACCATGTGTGAAAATCATGCACAAAACCATAGGTAGGTCGGCCCAACCTAATATAGGGTCCAAAACCAGAATTATTTTGGGCATTGCCCCAGACCCCATAGAGTGGGGTTGCCTGCAACCCTCAAACCCCCTACGACTCCCCCCGCTATGCAATCAGCACAATGAAGGGTGGGGCTCCACCCCCCTTCTAACCCCCTAGTTAACTACGTGGGCTAGTCGTGGAAAGAATATAACACAACCCAACATTCTCCCACTTGTTCTTTTATTTCCACAAGGGGGCCACAAGAGAGCTTAGTCATTTATCTAGCCCTGCAACGCCCATTATTTCTCTACACCAAGAGAACTTCTCAGAGCTCACAGATTTGTCAATGCATCTGCAGTATTCTTCAAAGTGTCCACCTTGGCCAGCAACTCCTTTTTGTCTTCTATCATATCCCTCACAAATTGATATTGAACATCAATGTGCTTTGTCTTTGAATGCTATGCAGGGTTCTTTGCCAAAAATATTGCACTTTAGCTGTCACAGTCTGTCCTTATAGCTCCCTGTACTAACCCCATACTTGAACACAATCTCTACAACCAAACTGCTTCCTTGCTTGCATGAGTGGCTGCCATGTATTATGCCTCTATAGTTGATAGTGGCACTACAGATTGTTTCTTACTCATCCAACTGACTAGAACTCCAAATAGGTTAAACACATACCCACTTGTAGATCTTCTCTGATCTAGATCTCCAGCCCAGTCTGCATCAACAAAGCCACGGATATCCAAAACTCTGTCCAATCATGGTATTCCTTAGTAGCACAAACCATAATCACTAGTTCCACGCAAATACCTGAAAACCCACTTCACTGTTGTCCAGTGCTCCTTCCCTGGTTTTGACATAAACCTGCTCAATACTCCCACTGCATGTGCAATGTCTGGTCCAGTACAGACGATTGCATACATCAGGCTACTGACTACACTTGCATATGGAACACGAGACATGTCCTCTTCCTCTTCTTCTATCTTGGGACACTGTTCAACAGATAACTTTGCACCTACAGGAATAGGAACCTTCACCAGTTTACTATCCTGCATATTAAACCTCTACAATATTGTCTCGACATACTTCCTCTGGTTTAACCAGAGTTTCCTCTTTGTCCGATATCTTTTAATTTCCATGCCAAAAATATAGTTTGCAGCACCAAGATCATTCATGTCGAATTTGGAGGACAAATGGGTCTTCAAATCCTGGATAATTTCTTTGTCATTTCCAACCAGCAACATATCATCCACATACAAGACCAGATAAATAACACGGTCACCAATTAATTTAAAATACACACAATGATCTACTTTGCTTCTGGTGAAGCCAAGTCCTCGTATAAATGTGTCAAATTTCTAATACCACATCCTTGGTGACTGTTTTAACCCATACAAAGACTTCTTTAACTTGCATACCAATTCTTTCATACTCTTCATTGCAAATCTTTCAGGTTGCTGCATGTAGATCTCCTCTTCCAGATCCCCGTGAAGAGATGGTGTCTTCACATCCATTTGTTCTACCTCAAATTCAAAAGAAGTAGCAACAGATAAAAGTAATCTAATAGAATTTACCTTGGCAACAAGAGAAAAAATATCACCAAAATCAATTCCCAACACCTTGGAATAACCTTTTGCTACCAACCAAGCTTTGTATTTCTCCACCTTTCCTTCTGCATTTGTCTTCTTCTTGAACACCCATTTGCTACCAATGAGTTTCCTTCCAACCAACAACTCCACCAAATCCCAAGCCTCATTTTTGTGCAAAGATGCCATTTCATCAACCATGGCCTCTTTCCAGAGTTTTCCATCCTCTGAATCTACTGCTTCCTTCACAGTTCTAGGATCATCATCAGTAATAGATAAAGCAAAATTTGAACAGAAGGCAGATGGACTATACCTTTCTGGATGCCTTCTTTCTCGAACTGATCTTCTCACACCAGGAGTTTGTGGCTCTTAATCTTCTGATTCCTCCTCTGCTGTAGAGTCTGATTCTTCCTCCTTTAGCTCAAACTCTATCTTCTCAGGTTCCTTTGGTTGGACTTCATGTTTAATAACATATTTTACCTCTCTGAACACCACATCTCGACTGTACACAACCTTCCTTGTTACTGGGTTCCAAAGCTTATAACCCTTTAAACCATCCTTATACCCAATAAAGATGCACTTTTCAGATTTACTACCCAACTTGGTTCGTTTCTCCTTTGGAACATGTACATCTGCATCACATCCAAATACCCTCAGATGTGAAAGAGAGGGTTTCTTACCAGTCCATACCTCTTGTGGAGTCTTATCCTCCAACGCTGATGAAGGTGATGTGTTGACCGGGTAACACTCTGTCTCCACTATCTCTGCCCAGAATTCCTATCCTAACCTGACACCACAAAGCATGCTTCTTTCCTTTTCCATCAACATCTTGTTCATTCTTTCTACAACTCCATTTTTCTCAGGTGTGTATGGAGTAGTCTTTTGTCATACTATACCACACTTCTTACAGAATTATTCAAATTCCTTACTGCAAAAATCTCCACCGTTATCTATCCTTAACACCTTTATCTTCTTCTCTGTTTGGTTTTTCACTAGAGCCTTAAATTCTTTAAACCTGTCAAAGACTTCAGGTTTCTTCTTCAGGAAATATATCCATGTATTCCTTTAGAACTCATCTATAAAGCATACATAGTACACAGACTTACCCAGTGATGGAACCTTCATAGGTCCAAACACATTGTTGGCATTACAACTCAGGTTTGGCGCTATGGCACAGGTGTTGTCCTTGATGGCAACTCACTCAAGTGGAAAATCATTGTTCAGGCTCTCTAAATAATAGAAAATGAGATACCCGTAGGTGCGCCTAACAAAACCTGTGGGCCCGCAGGTGCCCCGAACAAGAAGTGCGGACATACCTGCAGGTTCTCTGAACAAAAGGTGCGGACATCAAATTCACTCACTTTCATGCAGAGAAGCGCGTGCACATGGGAATTCTTATGATTGATCCATGGTATTTAGTCCGACGGTTTTTGATCCTATGGTTTTGGTCCATGGTATTTCATCTAAAATATTGACCCCCGGTTTCGAGTCCCTTGTATTGGCTTTCTATGGTTTTGATCCATGGTTTGAATAAGGGCCTACCTATAAAAAGGAAAGAAGATCATTTGGCCAGTCACTAGTGAATATTGAATATCTTAAGACCTGAAATTTTGGTGATCGGTTTGTGAAACTAGATCTGAATCAAGGAGAAAACCGTGAATTATAAGGTGGATCTACTGGTAGGTCGAGGTCTCTTTGGCGCATGATCAGATCTGTGAATTTGACAGACTGGGGTACAATTGAGGACTGATAAAGTGTTTATATCTGGAGGTCCGCAGGCAAGATATGGCTCAGGTGTGAAGGTGCGCAGTCCAGTAGACGGCGCAGGTGCGGAGGTGCGCAGTCCAGTAGAGGGCACAGGTGCAGAGGTGCGCAGTCCAATACACAGAGCAGGTGCGGAGCTGCGCAAGCTAGACACGGCAGAGGTGCGGATATTCACAGGTTTCTATTGGTGAAGTTGCAGACTTTTCTTGAAATATTTGTTGGCTGCCTTTTGTCTATTGCTATAGTATTCTGGGTTTAGATTACTGGCACTGCTTTTCTGGTTACTGCATTCTGAGAAGCTATTGGTTGATTCATTAGTTGATTGTAAAAGGAGATTGGTTGATTCACATGTACTTGATGATTATTTGGTGTTCATGGATCCAGTCTGAATATTGATGAAACGTGGTCCTTGGAAGAAAAGAAGTAGGTCAGCACCTACGTACTAGTAGCTCAGCTAGTACAAGAGCTAAGGGGGTTGTAGCTCCCTTCCAGGAGAGTCTGGAAAACGAGAGAGGGTTGTAGCTCTCTGCAGGTTGCAGCTTGTGTAGTGGTAAAGGACTGCACCAGTATAGAATCATTGTAAAAAGAAGTTTCTAATTGAAAGAAGATAAAGACATATTGCAGCAGGTGGTTTTCACCCACATTGGGTTTCCACCTTATATCTGGTGTTCTTTGGTGTGACTATCTATTTTTCTTGTTCTTGTTCATTATTATATGGTACTGACATACAAATTAATGGTCAACATCTGAAGAATAAATTGAATTATAAATCTGGAAGGTATAGTGAAAAGAATTTGATAATACTGATTCATCCCCCCTCTCAATATTATTTCCAACAATTGGTATCAGAGCAAGTCCTTCTGAAGAAGCTTGATCACTTGAAGGAAGATCCATCATCATGAGCAACTACGAGAGAGAAGCATCGATCAGGTAACCAATTTTTGATGGTACCAACTTCGTCTATTGGAAGGTAAGAGTCATAGCATATCTTCAATCTCTTCGTACAGAAGTCTGAGATATCATAGATACAGGGTACACTTTTCCATCCACAACTCCTACAGATTCGGCTGGTAAGAAGCAATATGAAACAAATGCAAAGGTTGTCAATACTCTATCGGGATGTCTATCTCAATCAGAATTTGTCAAAGTTATGCAGTATAAATCCGCAAAAGAAATATGGGACAAGATTTTTCTGGGATATGAAGGAGATGAACAGGTAAAACGAGCAAAACTTCAAACCCTCAGAATTCAGTATGAAAATCTCAGAATGCACAATGATGAAATTGTGGCTAACTATTTCCTTCGTGTAGATGAGATTGTTAATTGTATGAAAAGCTTGGGTGAAGAAATAAAAGAGGCTGTTGTGGTTGAAAAGGTTCTAAGATCTTTGTCCCCTAGGTTTGAATCTAAAGTTTCTGCAATAGAAGAAAAAGAGAATCTACGAAACCTTACCATGTCACAGCTGCACGGAATTCTGACTGCTTATGAAATGAGGAAAGGAGGACCATCAGATAGAAGAGAAGCTCCATTCAAGGCTTCAGGCAAAGGAGATTACTATGAGTCAGGACATCTATCAGAAGAAGACAAAGAATCAAATTTTGTCAAGAACCTTCAACGGGGTGCTGGAAGATTCAGAGGTAAGTTACCTTTCAAATGCTTTGCTTGTGGAAGAGTCAGTCACTGTGTTGCAAAGTGTCCTCATAAAGATAAGCTTGATAAAGGTAAGGAACCTGTCAGATGGAACACGAAACAGAATGTAAATAAGAAAAGCTATTACACTCCTGAAGACAGTGATGGACTTTCAAATAGTGATGAACATGAACAAGGTAACAATTATAGACTTTTAATGGCGTTTGAAGATGATGATTTCATGGATGCTATAGATGAAGAAGGTCTGTATGAAGAGATTTCTAAAGTCAAAATTTTTTTAGAAGAGAAAAATATGATTATTGATACTTTGCAATTCCAACTGGCTGAAAAAGAAAAACTTCATGAAAAATTAGAATGTGAAATTGTTGGTCTTAGAAAAGAGATTGAGAAAACAAAAGCTCTTAATCTTAGATGTGTTATGGATCTGAAACTCTAGATGAGATTATCAATGTGCATCGTTCTCCACTAATCAAGACAGGTCTGGGATATAATGAAGAAGCATCTCAAGCGTAGCAACCATCCACCTCCAAAAGTTATCTTGATGCAGCAAGGAGGAGTGAGCAAAGGTCAAATAGAAATTAGGGGCAATCCACCTTAAGGATGAACAGAAGCTACAAACAGCCACAGGTAAAATCTTCCCAATTTGCCTCAAGAATGGATGTCAGTAGAAACTACAATCGGTTGGTTGGCAGATTCGATAATTGCAGGAGTTTATTCAATGGCCAATGTTTTTCTTGTCATAACTTTGGTCACAAAGCAGCTCAATGTGTTGCCTATAAGACAATCATGACTAGAGAAGCTCAAAAACAAAGAAGTATGACTGGGATCACGAAAAGAACCTACAATAACTTTTCTGCCCTTGAGAATGAAATTGAATGTTCTATTTGTAACAAATTCAGTCATGAAGATTCTGAATGCAGGAGCAGGTTTCGGCAAACAAAGGAACAAGCCTCAAATGCTAAAACATGGAGAATGAAAGAACCACAACCAGAAAGATGTGGTATAGCCTTATATGCGGAAGGGAAAGAAAATCAATGATACATCGACAGTGGATGTTCGAAACATATGACGGGTGATAAAGAAAAAATTCAGTCATATAGTGCCTTAGAGAAGGAGAAGAAGGTCTCATTTGGAAATGACACCCCTGTGCTCATAAAAGGTAAAGGTTCTGTTCAGTTGAAAGAAAAGGTCAAAGTTGGAAATGTTATGTATGTTGATGGGTTAAAGCATAATTTATTTAGTGTCAGTCAGATGTGCGATCAAGGAACGGAGGTAATATTTCGATCAAATGGATGTAGTGTTCGTGATCTTGATACAGGAAAAACAGTGATCAAAGGCATAAGAACTCTCAATAATTTATACATATTCAAAGAAGGACAACATCAATGCTATCTAAGCAAGAACGATGAACACTAGTTATGGCACAGAAGATTGGGGCATCTTAGCTTCTCACAGATAAGGAAAGCATGTATGGTCTTCCAGACATCAGAACTCTAAATAATACAATTTGCAAATCGTGTCAGTTTGGTAAGCAAACCAGAACTAACTTCCCTGAGAAGGAAGGATCAACTAGCAGGCCACTTGAACTTGTCCATACTGATGTATGTGGGCCATCTAGGAAAAGGTCACCTCGAGGAGAAGAATATTTCATATTATTCATTGACGACTTTTCCAAGATGTGTTGGATAGGACTTATGAAGCACAAAGACGAAGCCTTTGAAAAGTTCAAATCATTCAAAGCCTTGGTGGAGAACGAATCAGTTCACAGAATCAAATGCCTCAGGTCTGATAGAGGTGGGGAGTTTACCTCGAATGAATTTTTCGACTTTTATGAAGAACATGGAATAAGAAGGGAATTGTCTACAGCTAGGACTCCTCAGCAAAATGGAGTAGCGGAAAGGATGAATAGAACGGTTCAACAAATGGCTCGTGCTATGCTTGATGAATCTGGAACTCCCGCAACCTTCTGGGGTGAAGCCGCATTTGCTGCAGTTGTTATTCTCAACAAGACAAATATCCGGGTGAACAACGCTCAAACTCCTCATGAGCTCTGGTATGGTGAGACTCCTTCGGTAAAACATTTCAAAATTTTTGGAAGCAAACGCTATATTAAAAATAATGATGAAATCTTGGCAAGTTTGAACCTAGAGCAGATGAAGGAATTCTCCTTGGTTATTCTCCTCACAGCAAAGCATACAAATGTTACAATAAAAGGCTTGGAAGAATTGTCAACAGTGTTGATGTAGTGGTGGATGAAAAAGAAAACACTCCCAGGTAGGTAAGATCTGAAGATTTCGAAGATGATGAGGACTATCCATCAACATCAAATCAGATTCATGATGAAGAAGAAACCCAGGAGGCACCAAAGGAACATATAAGGATAGAAGAAAAGACTCCATCCAGGTATGTTCAAAAGAATCATCCAGAATCTCAAATTTTGGGGCAAAAGTAGGCATGCATACAAACAAGAAGAACAATTGCAGAAGCTTCAAGCTATTTGGCATTACTCTCCTCCACTGAACCACAAAATGTAAGAGAGGCATGCAAAGATGAATGCTGGTTCAAGGCAATGGATGAAGAACTTGAGCAGATCGAAAAGAGCAACACTTGGGAGTTGGTTCCTAGACCAAAAGATAAGAATGTCATAGGGACAAAATGGATCTTCAAAAACAAGTTGAATGAAAATGGGGAAGTAATTAGAAACAAGGTCATACTTGTTTGTAAAGGATATGTGCAACAAGAGGGCATAGACTTTGAAGAAACCTTTGCACCAGTTGCTAGACTTGAGGCTATCACAATGTTCCTTGCTCTCTCTAGCTTTTAGAAGTTCAAAGTATTTCAAATGGATGTGAAATCAGCCTTTCTAAATGGAGACTTAGAAGAAGAAGTGTACATTGAGCAACCAGATGGTTTCATCCTTGGGAATGATCCAAATCTTGTATGCAGACTAAAAAAGGCTCTCTATGGTCTTAAACAGGCTCCAAGGGCTTGGTACTATCACTTGGACAAATACCTTCATCAACATGGTTTTTCAAAAGGATCAGCGGATAGCAATCTTTATATAAAAATTGAAAATGACAAATTGCTAATGCTTGTTGTGTATGTAGATGATATTATCTTTGGCAGCAATGAAGAAGCTATGAGTCAAAACTTTGCCTTGGTGATGCAGAAAGAATTCGAAATTTCATTGCT
This sequence comes from Pinus tabuliformis, assembly GCA_031772625.1. Taxonomy (NCBI): domain Eukaryota; kingdom Viridiplantae; phylum Streptophyta; class Pinopsida; order Pinales; family Pinaceae; genus Pinus; species Pinus tabuliformis. Next base: position 71,757,480 of record CM062815.1, on the reverse strand, counting down.
TGGAGAGCTGACATACTTTCTTGGTCTACAAATCCAACAAAATGAAGGCGGTATCTTTTTATCTCAAACCAAGTACCTCAAGCAGATCTTGAAGAACTACGGCATGGAAGATTCGAAACTAGTATGTATCCCTATGGTTACAGGATGTAGCCTCAGTGCAAATGATGAATCAGCAATAGTGCATCAACCAACCTATAGATCCATGATTGGAAGTCTGCTTTATTTGACAGGTACCCGACCAGACATCATGCATGCAGTGGGAATAGTTGGAATATTTTAGGCAAATCCAAAGGAAACTCATCTTCAGGCAGTTAAGAGAATATTCAAGTACCTTCAAGGAACTCAAAACTATGGATTATGGTATCCTAGAGATACAGATCTCACACTTCATGCTTATACAGATGCAGATTGGGTCGGAAGCGTGGATGATAGAAAAAGCACTAGTGGTTGTGCATTTTTCATGGGTTCTAGATTAGTATCTTGGTTCAGCAAGAAACAGAGTTCAATAGCATTATCTATAGCTGAAGCAGAGTATGTGGCTGCTGCATCTTGTTGCACACAACTTCTTTGGATGATGCAAACTTTGCAGGACTTTCAAATCACTTGTACTCCACCTATCTCCATCCTATGTGATAATACAAGTGCTATCAGCATTTCAAAGAACCTAGTCATGCACTCAAAGACCAAGCATATACCTATCAAATATCATTTTCTTCGGGAACAAGTGCTTGAACAAAAGGTCAAGTTGGAGTATGTTCCCTCTAAGGAAAAATTTGCTGATATACTCACCAAACGCTGCCCAGGGAGACTTTTGAATACCTCAGGCAAAAGCTGGGGGTAGTTGATGCATCATCTTGCTGTTGAATCTTGTTGGTTGTACGCGAGTTTCATATATGCGTACATTCGCTGGTTTATGGATTGGTCAAAGACCAAATGGCACAGGTTCAGGGGGAGCATATATTCTTCTAATAATGCATTGTTGGCATTATTGTAGAAGATCTTGGAGGAGCAAGTACAGAAGGAGAACATGGATGTTGATCTGAATATTGCTGCTAATGTTTTGTCTCTATTTATTTTGTCAAGGTCATGTAACGACCTATGTCTGGGATGAATGATATAATGTACTTGGTTGTCGTATGTAAATTTCAGATGTAACCCCACTTGGTTGGGAGAATGATCCCCACTTGGTTGGGTGATGAATGTATGTATAGAGTCTTTTGGTGATAGGAAGGTCATTTATGGTGTATGGTGGATTATGGTTCTTCTTGAAGAAAATTTCTTTTGCAGATCTGGCCTACAGTTAGGGGGAGCATGATCAGCACAGCAGACCAGAGTTTTCAACATGTTCTCAGGGGGAGCATAACCCTTTGCCCTTGATGACAAAGGGGGAGAATGACTTTGAGGATCTTGGGGTTGCCATCAAGTCCAAAAGGGGAGATTGTTGGCATTATGAATCAGGTTTGGCGCTATGGCACAAGTGTTGTCCTTAATGGCAACTCACTCAAGTGGCAAAGCATTGTTCAGGCTCTCAAAATAATAGAAAATGAGATACCCGCAAGTGCGCCTAATAAAACCTGTAGACCCGCAGGTGCCCCGAACAAGAAGTGCAGACATACCCGCAGGTTCTCCGAACAAAAGGTGCAGAGATAAATTCACTCACTTTCATGTAGAGAAGCGCGCGCATGTGGGAATTTTTATGATTGATCCATGGTATTTAGTCTGACATTTTTTGATCCTATGGTTTTGGTCTGTGGTATTGCATCTAAAATATTGACCCCCGGTTTTGGGTCCCTTGTATTGGCTTTCTATGGTTTTGATCCATGGTTTGAAGAAGGGCCTGCCTATAAAAAGGAAAGAAGATCATTTGGCTAGTCACTAGTGAATATTGAATATCTTAAGACCTGAAATTTCGGTGATCGGTTTGTGAAACTAGATCTGAATCAAGGAGAAAACCGTGAATTATAAGGCGGATCTACTAGTAGGTCGAGGTCTCTTTGGCGCATGATCAGATCTGTGAATTCGACAGACTGGGGTACAATTGAGGACTGATAAAGTGTTTATATCTGGAGGTCCACAAGCGAGATATGGCTCAGGTGCGAAGGTGCACAGTCCAGTAGACGGCGCAGGTGCGGAGGTCCGCAATCCAATAGACGGCGCAGGTACGAAGGTCCGCAGTTCAGTAAACGGCGCAGTTACGGAGGTGCACAGTCTAGTAGACGACGCAGGTGCAGAGGTCCACAGTCCAGTAGAGGGTGCAGGTGCAAAGGTGCGCAGTCCAGTACACAGAGCAGGTGCGGAGATGCGCAGGCTAGACACAGCAGAAGTGCGGATATTCGCAGGTTTCTATTGGTGAAGTTGCAGACTTTTCTTGAAATATTTGTTGGATGCCTTTTGTCTATTGCTACAGTATTCTGGGTTTAGATTACTGGTATTGCTTTCCTGGTTACTGCATTCTGAGAAGCTATTGGTTGATTCATTAGTTGATTGTAAAAGGAGATTGGTTGATTCACATGTACTTGATGATTATTTGATGTTCATGGATCTAGTCTGAAAATTGATGAAACGTGGTCCTTGGAAGAAAAGAAGTAGGTCAGCACCTACGTACTAGTAGCTCAGCTAGTACAAGAGCTAAGGGGGTTGTAGCTCCCTTCCAGGAGACTCTAGAAAATGAGAGAGGTTTGTAGCTCTCTGCAGGTTGCAGCTTGCGTATTGGTAAAGGACTGCACTAGTACAAAATCATTGTAAAAAGAAGTTTCTAATTGAAAGAAGATAGAGACATATTGCAGCAGGTGGTTTTCACCCACATTGGGTTTCCACCTTATATCTGGTGTTCTTTGGTGTGACTATCTATTTTTCTTGTTCTTGTTCATTATTATATGGTACTGACATATAAATTAATGGTCAACATCTGAAGAATAAATTGAATTATAAATCTGGAAGGTATAGTGAAAAGAATTTGATAATACTGATTCACCCCCCCTCTCAGTATTATTTCCAACACACATCACTATGCACAAGCTCTAATATCTATTTTGCCCTCTCACCACCAGAGGGGATACTCACTCGATTCTACTTCCCATATACACAATTTTCAGAGAAATCAAAATCCAAATAGAAATGAGACATACCTTCTACCATACCATTACCACGAAGTATTCGAAGGCCCTTCTCTCCAATATGTCCAAGCCTTTGATGCCACAGCATGGTCTTCTCTCTAGAGACCACTAGATTTTCTGCTCCACTTTCAGGAACCACAAAACTGTTGCACCCATCAACAACAATGCTACCTTGCAACTTGTACAGAGTTCCAATTCGAACTCCCCACATCAATACTAGTGCTCCCTGAACCATCTTGTAGGTATCCTTCTCGAACACTGGTTTTACACTTGCATCATCCAACTTGCTTACAAAAATCAGATTTCTAGCTAATGCAGGAATATGCAGAACATCTGGAAGTGTTCTAACCATTCCACCTTGCAACTTCAACTTTATTTCTCTGTGACCAACGATTCTAGCCTTCCTGTCATCCCCCAAGAAGACATCGCCACCATCATATTTCTCATACTCGCATAACCACTCTCTATGGGGAGTGAAGTGAAAGGATGCACCTGAGTCAATCAACCATGCTTCATGATCTACATGTGTACTTGAAGAAGCCAAGTACACATCTGCACCTTCATCTGAGGTGGTCTTCGCCTCTGCAAAAGGAGCATCATCAGATCCCTTTCCTTTATCAGGAGCTTTAGATTTATGGTCCCTTTTGTAGTGCCCTTCCTTTCCGCATTTCCAACACACCACCTTTATAGGTTTTCCTGGAGTTTTAGATCTCCCTCTAGATTTATATCTCCCACTCGATGACTTATTTTCATTTCTGTTTTGGGATCGTCCTCATACAGACAAGGCATCACCATTCTAACTCTCCATATTTTTCCTTCTCATCTCCTCCGTAAACAAGGATGAAACTATTTCATCAAACTGCAAGGAAGTTGTAATGCTACCTATTGCAATAACCAGACTATCCCATGAATTTGGTATAGAACACAACAAACTGATGCACTTATCTTCATCTAAAATTTTAATATCAATAGATAATAATTGACTTACCACAGTGTTAAATGCGTTCAGATGCTCTGTCACCGAGTCTCCATATTTCATCCTCAGGTTATACAGATTTTTCCGTAGGAATAGTTTATTCACCAGAGACTTAGATTGGTACAAAGTCCCTAACTTGTCCCACAAAGCCTTCGTCGTAGCTGCCCCTAATACATTCAACAATACTGAATCTAAGACACACAATCGTATTGTGCTCTTTACCTTCTGATCCAACTTCTTCCATTCTTCATCAGACACTCCCGTTGGTTTAGTACCCGGATATATCGCGATCCACTGATCTTTATCCACTAATAGATCCTCCATCTTGAGTTTCCACAACTCAAAACCTTGACCATTAAATTTCTCGATCTCTATCTTTCCACTTCTCGCTATCTTCTTTCACCACCATAATCGATCTCATAGATCTCCCACTGAACAAGGTCTACCACAGGCCCGAGTGAAACCCCTCAACAACAAAGGTGTCCCCTTGAAGCCAAAACAACTCTGATACCAAATGTAGGTTTTAACCCCGTACAGAAATTACCTGCATATGAATTCTAAAACATAGAAAATAAACAATGTGAGAGAATAACACATAAAACACATATACACAGAGATTTTCCCCCAGATCCCAAAACCGGGACTACCAGCTTGATTTTTCATTATGTTCCTTTCAATGTTACAATGCATATTTATACATGCCGAAGCATCCAATACCATGGACCAAAAACCATCGCATCCAAAACCATGGACCGAAAACCATCGCATCCAAAACCATGTGCGAAAAACATGCACAAAACCATAGGTAGGTCCGCCCAACCTAATATAGGGTCCAAAACCAAAATTTTCAGGGGCGTTGCCCCAAACCCCATAGAGTGGGGTTACCTACAACCCTCAAACCCCCTGTGACTCCCCCTGCTACACAATCGGTGCAATGAAGCGGGGGGCCTCAGCACCCCTTCTAACCCCCTGGTTAACAACGTGGGCTAGTCATGGAAAGAATATAACACAACCCAACATATCGAGCGTTGAACAAGATGACTGTCTAGAATAGGTACCCAATCCCGTGGATAGATGACCTTCTGGACCAATTTAAGGGGGCCAAATATTTCAGCAATGTTGACTTGAAGTCAGGTTATCACCAGGTGTCTATCGAACCCTCCGATGTGTGGAAGATTGCCTTCAAATCCAAGAAGGGCCTTTTTGAATGGTTTGTCATGCCATTCGGATTGATGAATGCCCCTACAACCTTCATGAGACTGATGGACGACATCTTGCAGCCCTTCACCAATGAATTTGTGGTGTTGTATTTAGATGACATCTTGATCTTCAGCCAGAGTTGGGAAGAGAACCTCCACCATATTCAACAGGTCCTTCAAACCATTCAACAATACAAGATGTGTGCTATGTTGGAGAAATGCACCTTTGGCCTAATCCAGGTTCAATATCTTGGGTACATCATTGATGAGCAGGGTGTACATGTGGACCCATCCAAGATACAAGTCATTCGAGATTGGCCAGCCCCAACCACTCTAACAGAGCTCCACAACTTTTTAGGTCTTGCCAATTTCTATTGTAGGTTCGTGTTGGGGTTCTCTCATATCACGTGGCCTTTAAGTCAAGTCACCAAGGGCAGAGTGAAAGCAAAGTTCTTTTGGTCGAAAACCCAACAACGAGCATTCTCTGAGTTGAAGAATCGCTTATGTTCTACACCAGTGCTCATATTACCAGACCTGCAACAACCATTTGAGGTTGAGATACATGCCTCCAACTATGCTATTGGTGTAGTTCTTAGTCAAAATGCCTCCAAAAGTACCCCGCTTACGACAAAGAAATGTATTACATTGTGCAGTACTGCTGTCAATGGTAGCATTACATTATGGGGAAGGAAACAATCATCCACACAAACCACCGACCTTTACAGTTCATATAAACACAAAGGAATTTGAAAAGCGATCGCCATCAGAAATGGTCCACCTATCCACAATAGTTCTAGTTGAATATTAAGTATAAGAAGGAAAGCACCAATAATGTCGTTGATTGCCTCAGCTAACCACCGGTCATGGCACTAATCATTGTGCTCAACTCCTGTGGCCACGAGGCACCGAGGTGCCACATCTTCACAGGAGCGATCTAGAATTCGACAGCATATACTAGACACTACTCGAAGGGAAAAAAGTTCCAAATTTTCACCTTCAAGATGCACTGTTATGCCACTTGGGACACATATGTGTTCCTTCAAGTGAGCCTACCAAGATGATTTTGGAGGCGCACTATAGTCAGGTCTTTGGACATTTCAACGTAAAGAAAATAGTGGCGCTATTGCAGAAATATATTTATTGGCCGAAACTTCGTCAAGATGTTTGGAAGTACATTAGATCCTCCAATGCCTGTGCCATTGCCAAACCAACCATCAAGAAGCAAGGCCTGTATACTCCTTTATCTACTCCTAGTCAGCCTTCGGAATCTGTCTCCATGGATTATATGTTAGGTGTTCCTTCTACTAAGCATGACAGTGATTGTGTTTACGTGGTCGTTGACATATTCTCTAAGATGGCCATCATGGCAGACTGCAAGAAGAGTATCACAGCAGAGGCCACTGCTAAGCTCTTCTTTGAGCAAGTGTGGGTACACTTTGGGATCCCATAATCCATTATCTAAAATCGGGACAACATATTCCTAAGTGGATTTTGGTCAATTCTCTGGTTGATGTTGGATAAAAAACTCACTAATTCCATGGCTTGACATCCCCAAATTGATGGCCAAACAAAGGTTGTCAACAGGATGATCGTACACATTATGCACATGTAAAACTCGAAGCATACACACACATGGAATGAAAGTCTCCCCTCTGTCCAACATAGCTACAATAGAGCTCTCCATAGCTCAGCAGACCACAACTCCTTTCAAGTAGGTCTTGGATTTGAACCATTATGCCCCATTGATGTGGCCATACCATTTGCAGCCACTCAAGTAGATTCGGCTCACATGCAGTTCGAAGTTGAAAGGGATAATAGCTTCATTGAGTGCATTCAACACATCCACCAATAGGTCCATGATATATTGGACAGATCTAATGCTAAGTACAAGTTGCGGCATGATCATCATCGAGTGCCGCACAAGTTCTAGGTGGGTGACAAAGTTTGGTTTCATTTGCTGAAAGAGTGCCTTACTGGACCCCGCCGCAAGCTTCGCCCACTTTGATATGGGCCATACACCATGACCAAGGCCATCGGTGACAATGCCTTCGAACTCAACATCCCACTATTCCTTGGTCTGCACCCAGTGCTAAATGTAGATCACCTTCAACCATACTTTCCACCATTGTTAGACACATTTGACATTGCAGAACAACTCACACCAACAGAGCTCAACTTGGACTGCATGGAACAAGCCACAATTGATCAGATCATGGACACGCAGATCAAGAACACTCGGCAATAGAGGATACATCTATATCAAGTTGTCAAATTAGGCAAACTCCTTCATCGAGGCAAATGGTTCACCGGGGACCAAGTTCAACATAAGTTCCCTCATCTCATGGACGAACTCAATGCAATAGGGACCATTGCTTCCTAAGGAAGCAGGACTGATCTAGGTGGATATTGATGGCCACCAGCCTATTCCACTTGGACCCTCACCATTGTTTCTTTTAGTTTTTCAATTTTCTTAATTATAGCACAGTTTACTATTTTTGGCAGTTTTTTGGGTCCTAAACTTTCGGAGCCATTATGAGGCCCTAAATGACATTTTTTTTGGAAAATTTCAATTGGAAATTTCCAAGGGAGACACATCAACAGATGTAGTCCTCGGAGAGATTTCCAATGGGGTATCATACGCATCAAATGGAGATAATATGACCAAGTTACGACACCAGGAAGTTGGCTGCCCAACTAACCCCAACGGGGCCCATAAACTCTTGGTGTTACATCTCCTCAGGGTATGGATTTGGTTGTTTATGGTTTTCTCTTATTGTTCAATAATAGAAAGGCCCTTGAGCCTCATTGTAACTCAGTTTAGAGGCATGTAGCCACCACATCTCTTCTCGGAGATAAGCTACCATCACCTAAGCTATCTTATTTCCATTTTGTTTGTAAGCATAGTTCAGTGTTTTTCTATTAATGAAATCAAGTGTTTTTATGTTGCATCTATGTGTTTATGATTATATTTATGAGTTGTTGCGTTCTTATTTAAGTTCAGATCAGACTTTCCATAGGAGCAAGGAATTTGGTAAACAACTTGTCTAAACATTGTTTTAAATTTATATTTTACCATTCTAAATAACTACTTAAGAGTTATATAGGGTTTAAACATAGTTTTGTTATTCGTTTTGGCCAAAATATTTGAAAATGTGGTGCCGTGAATGTAGGGAAGAGAGATAAGAGATAGAGGTGGGGATATTGATAAAGAATTAAAGGAATTAGAGTGGTGAGTAGAGTGAAAGGATTTATTAACTTGAGAGGTTGAGTACCCATTGGCCATTAGGGCCTTTGTATGGTGGGTTTCTTCATTTTCAAGGAAACGAGGGGAAGAGATTCGATAGACCTAGCTAGCGAGAGATTTTAGAAATAAAAGTTTTTAGGATGGTTTTTGGTGAGAATGCACATGTAGGTATCTATTAAAATTTGGTGGGTAAGAGGACCATATGATTTAAGAGAAATGAGGATGCCAAAAAGGGAAGATATTTTTATTTTTATATTTCCATAGTGAATTAGATATGGGTTGAAATGATGTTAAGATGGTTAAAGAAAGATGCCAAGGAGTGATATGAATTTAACCAGGAATGCAACAAATTACAGATATAACCATAAATACAAAGATGCAATAGAAATAACACTTCATTTCATTAATATCAAATACTATGCTTACAAATAGAATGGAAATAAGACTAGCTCGGGCGATGGTAGCTTATCTCTGAGAAGAGATGTGGCAGCTACATGCCTCTGAATTGTGTTACAATGTGGCTCAAAGGCATATTTATTATTGAGAAACAATGGAAAACCTAAACATCCAAAAATTAACCCTAGGAGATGAAGCGCCAAAATTGTGGGCCCCGTTTGGGTAAATTGGTACAGCAACTTCCTAGGGTCGTAACTTTGGTATGCGATCTCCGTTTGGCTATCATAATACCTCGCTTCAAAGATCTCAAAGAGAAGGCCTAAAAGTAATTTGTAGGCTAGTTTGGGGCATTTCCGGTCTCTTCGTTTTCCCTAAAAATGCCGTTTAGGGCCTTAAAATGGCTTCGGAAGTTCAGGACTTGAAAAACTGCCAAAAATAGTACATTGTGCTACAATTAAGGAAAATGAAAAACTGAAAGAGACAGTGTTGAGGGTCCAAGTGGAATAGGCAGGTGGACAGCAATATCCACTTGGATCAAGGAGGGTTGGACATGAGGCCATATACCAAAGGTATCATCAAAAAACTAAAACCAACATTTTACTAATACAAAAGCTATTTAGTGCTAGTTTTAAACATATACAATTAATTTCTAAAAATGTATTCTTAATAGAAAAAGAGAAGATGCAATTTCATACACATGGTTAGCATAGAGATTTTACCTTGGAAACCCAAACTAGGAAAAAAAAAATATTTTTTGAACATATTAAATCTTTATAGTGGTAGAATACAATATGTATATCACGTGACATCCATAAATCCCAATCCCTTAAACATGGATTATAATACAACCATAGTTCCTTAATAAAATTACATTACCATAGACAACAATAACTATCATAAAGTTTTCAAAAGTGAAAATCATGTGACAAAAACTGCCAGAAAATGGACGTAAAAGCAACCCAAATATTTTTTTTGGGATGCTCTACCCCACAACAACTCCCTTGCTACACCTAGTGCATACGAATCACAAGTGGGGTAGTCATGCAAATAATATAACACATACCCAACATTTAACCCTGGACTCTCCAAACGTTTTATAAAAATGTTGGTTACGATTGAGGATAAAAAATATCCATAGTCTATACCTTCCATCTATTCATACAAATTTTCTTTGAAGGAAAAGGAGGAAAGACAAATTTTGATATGGTTGAGAGATTTAAGCTCAACAAGTTTAGTAAAAAGGTGAAGATCTTCTAGAACCAAAATTTTAGTGAATAAGGAGGCAACATCAAAATTGACCATGACGTTGTTTTTATCAAGGTTAATATGCCATGTTTTTCAAATAAAATCATAGGAGTCTTCAATAAAGGAGGAAATATTTCCAACAAATTCCTAAAAATTATCAAGAAGAAATCATGAGAGTGAATAAGTTGGAGATCCTATAACAATTACAAAAGGTATAATAGGGAATCATGTCTTTCTTATGGAATTTAGGTTGACCATACATCCTTTGGGTTTGATGGTTGTGAGGAGTAAGTTTCTTTTGAATGTTGGTGTCCAATGAGGAATATTTGACGTCCTTGGTGATTAAACGAGTTATTGCATTAATGGGGTTCTTAGAGAGTGATTTCTATGAATAAGATGAAAGAAGGTCATGAAGTTTAAATTTGTAACTAGAGGTATTCATGACTTCCATCGCATCACATTTATCTAACTTTAAATACAAACCCCAACACTCTTTTCAATTATTATTAATGTATCATGTGTCCATGATGATGGGTGAAGAATCCACCTGAAACATTAGACATTTCACCATCTATTAGATCATAAGGCCTTATTGGTTCATCAAACCTCTATATATTTTGTAAACAGTGAGTTGAAGGATTCACCTATAGAGGATTGAATAATAGGAGATAGTTAATTGAAGGATCAAAGACAATTGTGTCATTAACTAGTAGAGAATTCAATCATAAAATCAACTGAATGGTTCATATCAACAAAATGGTCATAATATTGACTTGGTAGTCTACTAGCCAATAAAAATGAGTAAGCTAAAACATTCAAATAGCTAAAAAAGAAGAGTGAATTTCATGGAAAAATTGGAAGACATTAGTTTATGGACCAATTCCTCCATAAATCAAGGGAGTTGGTTAGGTTTAGATACTACAAGTAAAAAACACTATGGTTCAAATTCTAATGCATCAATTTGTAATTCATATCGGTCATGCATTATGATGTTCTGATCACAATGTTTTGTCCTTAAGTGATGTAATGGTGTATTTAGACACCACCCAACATCTTGGAACACGAGTACTCTTTTGTTTATTTCTTTTAGATTATGTTGTATGTTCATTATTCGGGTTCACTCCCCAAAATGGTATTATAGGTATTGATTTTGACATTGCCCTATTTTCTTCAAATCATGCTAAGTTAGATCTTGTAGTGATTGAATCTAGGCTAATTGATTTTTTTACTAGAACCTATTAGAACAATTTAGATATGTTATAATTTTGAATATGGTTTCCAATATTGATCCGATTATTTGAATGAATAGAATTATGTTGTTTTGTCAACTAGACATGGTAACTCCTTTGAAGAGAAAAGGGATTTAGAAATATAAAAATACCACTATTCTAGATCTAAACAATGAACAAATGAAGTTTGTCGTCAATAGAAAAAAAAGATGAGGTTTATGGAGTGATTATGACCTAAATTTCTCGGAAAATTAATTTTCATACAAGCGGGATTGACTATCCTCATGAGGTATGGAAGAAGTTAAAGGTTTTATTTGACAAGGTCAATGAGAGCGATGTCATGTAGTTAGAGAAAGAGTTGATCTAATTTTTATTCCCATTCCTTTGAAAGGATTGAGTACTCCTTAGATCATGTCAAGGATTTTTCAATTGGAATTGGGAAAATTTGGGAAGAGCTTTTTTTTTAAAGGATGGGAAACTCATTGAAATGGTCCCAATGAATTTGAGAACAACTTGCCATGTGTTTTGGCCCTCATTTCAGACCAACTGTAGATCAAGCAATGAATATGGTAAGGAATACACATTTGACACTCGTGATTTATTGATCAAGGACCAACAAAGGTTACTTAATGATCGTAAGCTTAGTGGTAAGCACCAAGTGCACTTGCTTAAGGGAAAGGGTGGGTTGAATCAAAAGGAGATTGGGCACCAATCAGAATTCATAAAACATAAAACTAAAGAATAGGGTAATGAGTCAACACAAAATAGGAAGAATCAAAAGTAGAAGTTATGTCACAATTGTGGGAAGGCATGACATACTAAGAAAACATGTTGGAAATAGAGTAGCGACTTAGAGAAGAAGGCTGAGATGCTTGAAGGAAACATGTTAGCTTAAAAATCGATCAATTAGTTGAATGAAAGCTTCACTTTTTCCATCAAAACTAAAGAATTACATACTTACATACAAAAAATGAATGGGTACTAAATTCTAGTTGTAGTCATCATATGATGAAGGATGCTTTCATATTCTTCTCCTTGGATAAAACTATTGAGAAGAATATTTATCTCCCAAATGATATTTCTCTTGACTTTGTTGGTTACAATGATGTACACTATAGGAAACATAGAATCATGAATGTTTATCATGTGTCTAGTTGAGCACTATTGGTTGTGGATTCTAATTATATTCATGATTTAAAAGTCTTATTTTTTAAGTCGTGTTTGGACCTTAGTTTCTGATAGGGGTGTAAAAGGGATTCCCCCCTCCCCCACCCTCCACCCCCCCACTATTGTCACTAGAGGGTCTAGGTGTAGGACCCTCGAAGATATTTATTTGGAAAATTACCATGTAAAATATTCAAATTTCATAGTCAATCTAGATTGTTCATCTTTAGGTCATAGATCTGACATTAGATGTTATGTTAGGGTTTTTCCCCTATAGAAGGAAAACCTCTTTTATTGTGAGGGAATTTTATTGCATATGTGTATTATTGAGATAACATGGTAATTGAGAGTGGAGATTATGAGATAGATAATAGGAGGTTGCAATGGATGTGTTGCAAGTTGTAATCCCTTCATTTTGCTAGATGGATAAAAGGAAGGAATTGTTATTTCTCCATGGATGTAGCCTAAATCATGTGAATCATAATATTGGCGTCTCCTTTGTATTGATTCATTATATATTTTATTTATAGATTCATTTTGATTTTATTGCTCTATGATTTTATTCCTAATTTGATTGGTATCAAATCTGAAGGTTTATTTGGCTAATAAAACTCATAGGAAAGAAGAGTTCGTAGTTCAAATGGGGGAAATGATGGAACAAGGTTTTAGGGTTGAGAAGTTTAATCACCAAAACTGCTATCTATGGAAGATGTACATGAAATATTATCTATATTAAAAAAAATAAATCTATTGTTAGATGGAATAACAAAGAAGACAATGATTATTAAAGATGAAGAATGGGAGATTATTAATAGAAAAGTGTTTAAAACAATATGGTTGTGACTGGTATCATCAATGGATTTCATCATTTTGAAATAAAAGATAATGGAGTATTCGAAAACGACATTGGATAAGGAGTCAGCCACGCTTGATACCCTGTTTTGATGCTTGGTGCGCCATGACACTATTGACCATGAGTTTGAATTTGATTTTTTGGTTAACAAGGATTGTTTTATCTACCCCCAATGGGTGGAAATCCATATAGGAAAGATTAGTTATATTTCCGTGTGCTCTAGCTGATTTATCTCCCATGTGACCTATTGAAACCTTGGATTCGACTGTGAAATGTTAGTGAAGATGTAAAAATTGTCAGATTTCGTAACTCATACAAATTGAATCAAATTTAAAAAGAAAAACGTATAGAATTGAAATCACATGTGGACTTTTACCTTATTGTTTATTTATGTGGATTTGATGTTTCTATATTTCAAAATTGTGGTGTAGTGGTATAAATATAAGTGGAAAATAATTAAAAGAGAAGGTAACAAACTGTCAAAAAGATGCAATTCCTGTGACCCAACATCCAAATCCATAGGGAGGACGGAATGCTAGAATTGTTAGAAGAAAGGTCACAAGAAGAAAGATTTTTGTACTCTAAAATTAAAAAACGAATATGGAAAACAAGAGAATAATTAAAGAGAAAATGTACCAGGTGATGTGTTAGAAGATGCTTTAAGCCTTTCAATCGATTACATTTTTTATTCTTGGGATACAGACTTAGGGGTTTCATTTTATACCACACCCCATAGGAAATATTTTCAAGATTATTTTCAGGGTGATTTTGTACAAGTTTATTTGGATGATGATGAACTATGTAAAATTGTGGAAAAGGATAATGTTTTGATAAAATTGTAGAATGGAAACCAATGGTTGATGAAATAGGTAAGGAACATTCCTGATTGAAGAATAAATCCAATTTCAATAGGGAAGTTGGGAAGTTAAGGTTGTATATACATATTTATAGCAAATGGAAGGTAATTAGAGGTTCTATGATAATATAAAAATGAGAGAAGGTTTGTACATTGAATTTATGTGCTATTAATGTTGCCTTTCCATTGATTTAGCTTCTATAGGAGTTGATACAACATTCTAGCATCATAGGCTTGGGCACATGATTTAGAAGGGGATGTTGATTCTCCAATAAAATAAATTATTGCCAAAATTGAAGAAGGTTGATTTGGATTTGTGTTAACATTGTGTTTGTGGAAAATAGAAGAGTTAAATTTATTAAATATGGGAAGGAATAAAAGAGTGAAAATTTAGAGCTTATGCATATAAATATATGGGGACTATCTCAAGTATTATCTCTTGGTGGCTCTTATTATTATGTTAAGTTTACTGATGATGCACCTAAGAAAAATTGGATTTATTGCAATAGAAATGAATCTAGTTTGTTTGATACATTTAAGAAATTGAAATCTTTGGTTGAGAATGAGACAAGAAATAAATTGAAGTTGAACTCTCTCAGATAAGATAATGGAGACGATTATTGTAGCAGTGAGTTTGTTAGTTATTTTTCATACCATGGGGTTCATAGAGAGAAGACATTTCTAGGAACACCACAAGAAATTGGTGTTCCAAAAAGGATAAACATGACAATCATAGAACATGCAAAGAATATGAGATTGCATGCAAGATTTCCCTTACAATCTTGGGCAGATGTTATTGATACTATTGTTTACCTAATAAATAGAGAAACTTTGAGTTCTTTGGATGGTGGCATTATAGAGGAGGCATGGAAAAGTCTACCAATTTCTAAATACTTTTGGTTGTGAAGCATTTAAAAAGATTACCAACTTAACGAGAATTGTAACCTCAGATTGAGAACTCTAGCCCAGAAAACCCCTATTTTACGCAAGAAAAACATGAAAAAACACACCGAAAATGAAAAGTGTTAATGCTACATCAACATTTTTTTTTGGGGTAAAATTTTAACACTTTTTAAGTAATGGTAGTAAAAACCAATTTTTCTGCACAAAAAACATGAAAAAAACACCCTGAAAATAAAAATTCTTGATGTTGCATCAACACTTTTTTTTCCGAGTTAAAATTCCAACACTATTTAGCATTTCCGTTAAAGATAAAATATCATGACTCAGAAAAATGTTAAATTTCCAACAACAAGCATGACGTTAAAGATGAAATATCACGAATCTAAAATACCTTAAAATTCCAAAAATTTAGCCATGGTGTTAAAGATAAAATACCAGGATTATGAAAAACCCTAAAATTATAACTATTTTCAACCATGGCATTAAAGATAAAATATGACAACTCCAAAAAACCTTAAATTTTGAAATTTTTAACCATGGAATTAAAACCAAATATCGTGACTGCAAAAAAACTTAAGTTTGCAACATATTTCAACCATGGCATTATGAACCAATTATTATGACTAAAAGAAACTTTAAAAACGAACAGCTAAATCAAAGATTCATTACACCAAGAGAAATTTTTATTTTAAAGGCTAAAATTATAGCTATTTTGAAATCTTAACTTAACACAAATTTTCCCATTGCAATGAAAACCTGAAAATCAACCATCAAATTGAAGTATTCTCTTTTTAATGGGGGCATTAAAATTGCAACATTTTTCTATCTATGGTCTATCAAATCATAACAATAAAAAATATCATGAAAATATCACCACACAATATAAAAACTCAACATTAATTTAAAATATTTTATTACTTTTAATCAAATAATACCAAGTTGATTGAAAAAAACAAAAATTATTTCTCAACATTATTGTTGCATTGTGGATATTCAAAACAAATGAATTCTTCACAATTAAAACATATAATACAAAAAACATATAAATGAATCATAACTTTAATTTACCATGAAAACATCATTCACATAAAATGTTTTAGACAATTATTCAAATTCACTCATAGGTTCTGGCACACCAGCCTCATCTCTTCCATTGAAATCACTGCTTGAAGGAAATCCTTCACTCACATCATTTGTGCTTTTGAAATTATCACTTGGAGCAAAATTCATCATCATCATATGTGCTTTTGAAATTCTCACTTGGAGGCAATCCATCATCATCATCTGTGCTTTGAAATTCTCACTTAGAGGAAATCCATCATCGTCATCGGTGCTTTTGAAATCCTTGCTTGGAGGAAATTCATCACCGTCATTGGTGATTTTGAAATCTGCACTTGGAGAAAATTCATCATTGTCATTAGTGCTTTTAAAATTCTTATTTGAAATAAATCCTTCACTATCCTCATCTGTTCCATTGAAATCCTTGTCCAGAGGAAATCCTTCACCATCATGACTTGTTCCTTTGAAATTCCCACTTGGAGGAAATCCATTATCATTGTTTGTGCTTTTAAAATCCTCACTCAGAGGAAATTCATCATCACCATCTATGCTTTTTAAATCCTTTCTCGAAGGAATTTATCATCATCATGAGTTTCTTCGAAATCCTAACTTGGATAAAATTCATTATCCTCATATGTGCCTCTAAAATTCTTTTTTGGATGAAATTCTTCATCCTCCCCTTCGTCAGTGGTGCCTTCATAATCCTTAGGATTAGGAAATTCTTGATTAATATGGTCAATATCATTACTTGTAATTCCATCAAACTCCTTACTAAGTGAAAATTTTGACTCTCTATTCATAGTGAAAGCGTACTTGTTAAATTCATCAATACAAATAAAATTGTTGTGTGAAGAAGATGTTGATGCTATAGAAATAAAATAAAAAATCACTATCACATGAATCCATGACATTTCATAGAAGATATTGAATGATAAAAATGTTTTCTTTCCCAATGACACTTTATAGGTCAAAGAATCAAAATTTCCCTCCAACTTTTCTCCCCAAAAAAATTTCCCGAAAATTCCTCCAAAAAATTCATCTAAAAATTTTTCCTCCAAAATTTCTCTCCAAAAATTATTCGAAAACATTCTACTAAATATTTCCTTAAAAATTTCATTCCTACTTTCTACTCAAATTTTCCACAAATTTTCCTTTAATAGTTTCCTTAAAAAGTGAAATTTAAAACTTTTATGTTAATTATTTAACATTGACTAGCTAATTAAGTTAATTTTTACGATTTGTATTTTATTTTTTATCCCTCGCTTAACAAAAGTTACTTGGAACTCATAATCTTAACTATATATTATTTTTACTTAATTTTAATTTAGTCTTGCATCTAACAAAACTTAAAATAATTCCACAGTCTTCAATATATATTATATTTTATCGTTTCTATTCCCTAACATCACCTCAAATCTTGTGGAGAATTTGTTAAAAACCTTAGAGTGATTTATGGAGGAATTACAGAGTCAACGAGTAGACATTCAACTGGAGACTTTGCATTTAAAAGGTTAGACTTGTTTTTATTTTTACCATTTAAAAAAGGAATTTGCGTAAATATGTTTTTTGCGTTGTTGAAAAATTAAACATTTTTTTTTTACTATTTTTCTTTTTCTTTTTCAAAGAATTAAAAATACATATATCATATTTTAGGGCAAAAACCGATCCAAAAAAAACCATACTTGTAGAATTTTTAGGAAGAAAAAAAAACATATTCTTAAAGACTATGAAATGAAAAAATCATTTTTATTTTTATTTTTTTGTTAAATTCATTTTTTTTAACTTCTTCTTACACTTTTGATTAAAAAAATTTAAACTAAGATTGGTTTTTTTTAATTAAAAGTGATATTTTTAAACTTTAAAACAAATTTTAAAAAACAAAATTAAAAAAATGAGAATAAACATTAAAAAGCAAAATAAAAGTAAAAATTAAAAAATACAACAAATAGAAAAAAATATAATTACAAAAAAAAAAATATATATATATATATATATATAACTTAAAAACAAAACAAATATAAATATAAATAAAAATAAAAAAATAAAAGAATATGTTGCCAAAAGGTCTGTGGAACGACCAGAGCAGTGCCCCCCTTCTTTGGTTGTGTCGTGGTTCTTTGGCACCCGAAACGATGGAGGGTTGATTCCCAAAATTGAACCTCCATCATGTTGAGTGCCAAGGGGCCGTGACACGGCTAGAGCAGGGGCAGAACCCCACCACTCTAGCTGTGTCAGAGCCCTTTGGTGCTCAGCACAGTGGAGGGTAGATTCTTGAAATGGACCCTTCACCATGTCGAGTGCCAAAGGGTCGCAACACGACAAGAGTGGAGGGGGTTTTTGTTAGAAAATTATATATTACGGAGCAATGGAACACATAAAATATTGCAGAAATATAAACACACAAAACAAGAGAGACACAGATATACGTTGTTCACCTAGTTTGGGCTACGTCCACCCCGAACAGCCAGTCCTTCCTTTCTATTATCCAGCAAAATGAAGAGACACAACCTACAGAAAATCCGCTGTAATATCCTCTGTTTTCTCTCATAGTCTCACCTCTCTGTTTCTCGCTCACACAAAATACACATCTATCACACAGCCTCAAATACAATACCCTCATACAAAGAGAGGGGTTGCCTTCTAGGGCAAAAAACCCTAAACTAAACATAAGTTCTACCGTCAGATCATCCGCCTAATGAACGGCCCAGATTGACTAGAAATTACTATACTTTTACAAGGCAAATTTACAACTATTTTTAGCTTCGGGGGCGCTGCCCCCTAAACCCCCCGCCAGGGGGGGCTCCCAAAAGTCATAGTCGCCCCCCCCCCTGGACCCCCCTGCAGCGAATATTTTACGGGCGGCGTTGCCGGCCCCCATTTCGAACTGGGGTCCTATGTGGCGATACCTTTGAATATAGAAGATAATCAGGCTGCACACCCAACAATTTTCCCCCACTCTTGTGATGTTGCAATCCTTTGGGACCTAGCTTGGCTACTGGTTAATGCACCACCAATGAATTGATAATTTTTTTTTTTTGGTAGGTAAGCACCCATGGGGAATTTGAACCAGTGACCTATCGCAAGGAGTGCCTTAACAGTGCACCCATTCATCGTCAATCCAAAACCCCGTGGGCAATGACTTGATAGTTTTCAAAAATGTAATGTTTATGTTTTATGATACTATGGTCCTATCTAAGTATATGTGAACAACAGGTTTCCATCTCATGCCTTGAAAATAAAAATCCATATAAAATGTGTTATGGTCGCATTCCTTTAGTGAGGCATCTTAGGATCTCTAATTCCACCTATTGTGCATTGATTCATAAAGAGAAAAGAAACAAGCTTGATACAAGGAGTTGAAATTGCATATTCTTGGGGTACTCAAGTATCACCAAGGGGTGAGTGCAACGGAATAATTACCTCTCAAGATGCATTAGTGGAAATGCAAAATTGGAAAAGCAAAATTCTATTAATTTGGATAAATGATTAGAGGTACTTACATAATGAATTTGAAGATGGTGTAAAAAGATGAAAGTAGAGAAATGAATCACCTTTTCGAATATATAATTTTTATTTATAGGAATTGTGCATTACTATGTGAATTTTAATTTTTCCTATCATTAGTATGTTATTTTTCATGCAAATATGTTGCATATGTTTCCTTTAGTACAAACTTTGAGTACATAAATATTGGAATCTTGTTACAAAAATATGTAGGGTTGTAGAGAATAGAGTTTTCTTGTGCATAACTATTTTTTCAAAATTTATGATATTAATTTTTATATCATTTTTTTCTTTTAATTATAAAAGTCATTATATCATAGAAATTAAAAGGCCGCCTTTTAGTGCAAACAAAAAGAGCGTTAACATTATCACAAAATCCTTCTTCATTTCTATATTTT
This sequence comes from Pinus tabuliformis, assembly GCA_031772625.1. Classification (NCBI taxonomy): domain Eukaryota; kingdom Viridiplantae; phylum Streptophyta; class Pinopsida; order Pinales; family Pinaceae; genus Pinus; species Pinus tabuliformis. Next base: position 71,737,338 of record CM062815.1, on the reverse strand, counting down.
AGGTCTTAATGTCCTCTTGTACAACATATATATTTTTTTCAAATAGTTAAATTTCTTTAGCATATAGAAAAACAACATAAAAGATAGAGATATATATGTGTTTTCTAAAAAAGTGATGGTTTTTTTGTATTAGCAACTCAAACCACCACGTTTGTGATCTTGAACCTATATCTAAATAAACTAACTCATCCTACATGTAAGCTTCCTTCTAGGAAAAAAAAAAAAAAGTGTCGGTGCATTCCTAGCACTAAAAACATGTGCACATTCCTACTACTAAAATATTTGCATATTCATAGTGGTAGGAACACGTGTATGTTCCTACAAATAGAGACTATTAACAAGGAAATTCCTTCTACAGATAGAAGTGATCCCTCTAGCCCAATGTGTGGATCTAGTAACAATTGTGACAAAACAATCAAACTTCCCTAACCTAATTCAAAATGACAAATGAGAAAGGGATATGGCCTACCTCTCTCCTATGCACTCCACCTTTGGTGATGATCCCAATCCCTTAGCTCCGGGGCTTGCTCTTCACTATTCCTTGCGTCCAAATACCTGCAAGAGAGATCAAATTACAACAACAAGGGCTATCATATCATATGCATTTCAATATAAGTTATGCAATAGATCAAGGAGTATTATACTAAGAAAACCATCATAGACAAGCTTATGGGACGTAAAACAAGCTTTTTATTAATGATTAAATCAAAGAGGGAAGCATACAACTGATGCCTGATTTTGAAGGCCTCCTCTAGGATGGTTCGAAGCCCAAGCCAAACTTAACAAGCTATCCATTCCTCTCTCACCAAAATGGCAGCATCTAAGCACAATTGAGCAGAAGAATGGAAACCAACAATGACCAACCCATTAAGGAAACTGAAGAACGGATTTATAGTGAGGGAGAGGGAGTTAGAGATCCACCAAAGGGGGAAGAAGGTTCTTATCTCAAAGGTAAGATCCCTAAAGGTAGGATCAAGGGCTATAAATGGGAGTACTTGACCATATCTTCATCCAACAACTACTAGCTCGTCGTTCTCGAGGCTTATAGTAAGAGAAGCTTCTGCTCCATTTTTGGAGAAACTACCCGAAGAGGACTAGCACGAATTTTCCTATCAAAATTCGCACTTCCAATGCTAGTCACTAGTTAGACAAAATGTTACTCGCACATATTTTCCTACTAAAAGTAGCATTGGTCATGCAAATTAGGGTTTTTCACAAGTTTTTCCAGAATTTATTCAATACATTAGTTCTCCATCTCTTCGGGGATGTGTTGAGCATATAATTCATGGTGAATGAGTTTACACAACTTTTGTCGCTTTACGAAATTTGTGACGATAGTGGCACTTAAGACGACACTTCGGGTATAGAGTTGGGAATGTGACAAAATACTGTGTAACAAAGACTTTAACACATGCAAAATGGTTGAGGTGGGGTTTGGGGGGGGGGGGGGGAAGAGGGAGAAGGATGAGTTTGCAAGTGAGGGGTAAACGAGGGGGTGGAGAGAGATAGGGTCAAAAGGTGAGAGGGACAGGGAAAGTAGGTGGGGAAGGGAGGGGGAGAGAGATAGTTATGGTAGACACATGGAGCAAGAGAGATACAAAGTTGGAGGGAGTTATTTTGAATGAGGGACTAAGGAGGGGAGGGAGAAAGAGTGTGCATGTGAGAGAGAGAGAAAGAGAGAGAGAGAGAGTGAATGACTCAGAGTTGGGGGGGAGGAGGGAAATAGAGAAAGGGGTAGAGAGGAAAAGTGAGATATAGAAAGATGGAGGAGGGGTGGATGTGAGAGAGAGAGATAGAGAGAGAGAGTTGGAGGGGGATTGTTGTGCAATGTGAAGAAGGGACTGAGTGAGGATGGGAGGAATGGGGAAATAAAGTAGGGGGGGGAGGGGATATAATGAGAGAGAGAGAGTGTGTGTGAGGGGGAAAATAGAGAAGGAGAGGAGAAGTGAGATAGAGAAAATATTAGAGGGATAAGAGAGAATGAGATGGGGGAGAGATGAGGGGGGAAAGGGAGATAGACATAGATATGGAGGGGGGAGGAAGATAGATATATGGATGGAGGGGAAAGAGAGGTAAGAAGAGAAAGATAGAAAGAGAGTGAGTGATGGGGAACAAAGATAGGGAGATAAAAAGGGAGGGAGAGACAAGGAGAGGGGGATGTATATAGAGACAAATATGGAAATGAGAGATGGAGGGGGAGAGAGAGGATAAGAGAGAGAGAGACATATATAGAAGGGGGAAAAGAGGGAGAGATAGAGATAGAGTTGCATGGTATATAAAGGGAGAGAGATGAAGAATAGACACACACACACACACACACACACACCGAGAGAAAGAGAGAGAGAGAGAGAGAGATTTATGAAACCAACTCACAAAAATATAGAAAAGATAGATCAACGCCTTAGAAATCAGCCTCTTCAAGGGGGAAACCTCCTTTACATTACAAAAATGAATAGTTCTTGGATCATACAAATGAGAATACCTCCTTTCTATATATAGGAGTCTAAGGGGTCATAATATAATCAGAGCCGACATAACAATATTAATGTAAGGGCACAACAATAATAATAGTGGGCTTCTATGGGGCACAATAATAACAATATGGGTACTACATGGGCAGAACAATCTAATAAGGGGGTTACACTAGTAGTATAGGGGCCTAACATGCCCCTCTTCTTCAAAAAATGTTGTCCTCAATGCTTGAGTAGTTGGATGCTTCTGTATAAAATTATCATCCTTCCATGTGGAATCTTCAGCGGGTAAGTTCTTCCACTTTATGAGATACTCTGAAATTGATCGATTTCATAGCTGTCAATTTCTCTATTTTGTTGACAACTTCAGGTTCCAATATGATTTTTCCTTCCTTTTCAAGTTCTGGCAATATTGTTTGAACTGGGATCTTCTGCAACTTTTGAATGAGTTTGCACCCTGCTTCGTCATTCTTCCATTCATCCCTTGCTTCGTTTATCAAATTTTGTTGGATAATTATACCAACCTCTAGCATTTCTGCAACCATATGTTCAATTTCACTCCTTTTGGGCATATGGATATATGTAAGGCATGATGTTTGGAGGAACACTTCTTAGAATCAAATGAATAGCATGATCATGATCATGAATAGGTAGAAAGCCTTTGGGAGTCCCAAATAGCTTGGAATGATTGTCCAAGAATTTTTGGAGATATGGAAAAATAGATGATTTCGATGCGGGAACCTCTAGCGAACATAATTGTGAAATTATGCCTTGCTTTTCTTTATTTAGAAGCTTTGTCATTCTATTAGAGCTGATTATCTTTCCCAGTTTCCCTGTGATACCCCTTAATTCAATTTCCTTTCCTTATAAATAAAATTTCATGAAAAATTCTTGAAAATTAAAAACTATTGTACCCAAGGATTGTAGCCATTGGACTCCTAGTACAACATCAACACCACCCACTGGAATGGAAAGCATTGGGCTATTCAATACATATTCTCCCATGGATAGCTTAATATTATGGCACTTTCTAGAGCAATTTATGGTTCCTCCACTTGCAACCGTCACTTGACACTCTAGATTTGTATATAGGAAGCAATTCAATTCCTTGGCTATCTTACAATGAATAAAATTATGGGTACTACCCGAATCAATCAACACTATAACATTTTTCTTCTTGATATGTCCTTCTACCTTTATAGTTTGAGGAGAGATAATTCCGGCCAATGCATTACAAGATATAGTTGGATTCATTTCTTCTTTTTATGGGGTTGGTTCCTAGTGAGTATCATTTTCTTTTGATGTTTCTTGATCCTTTTATTCCTGATATTTCACTGCTTGAACCTTCTTCTTCTTGATATGTCCTTCTATCTTGAGTGTTTGAGGAGTGGTAATTCCTACCAATGCCATACAAGATATGGTCGGATTCATTTGTTCTTTCTCTAGGGTTGGTTCCTAGTGTATATCCTCTTCTTTCGACATTTCTTGATCCTTTTCTTCCTCCTCTTCACAATAAATGGAAAATAATTTCTTCTCAACACAGTTATGACCTTTAATGTATTTTCTATCACAATTGTAACAAAGCCCTTTTGCTATTTTTTTTTCCAATTGTTGTGGTGTCAGCCTTGTAAGTTGTGGAAGTCTAGGAGAAACAACACTTCCATCTTTATAGTTGTGAGGTGTAGACTTCCTTGTTGCCATAATTTTGCTTTCAACTTTTCTTGCCAACCTGTATGCCTTCTCCAATGAATCAGGTTCCCAAAGGCGAACCTCATGTTGAATGTTATCCTTTAAAGTCCCTATGAAGACATCAATCTTCTACTTCTCTGGAATATCATTTACCCTTATTTTCCATTATTGAAAGTCCTCAATGTGCTCTTCCATTAAACCCTTTTGTTTGAGATTTATCAATTGGCTAAAGAAGGTGTTTCTCTTTGTATTCTCATAATGTGCTATCATTTCCTTCGTGAAAATTTACCACGTGACAAGTGATTTACGAGGAAAAAGCCCTTCATACCATAAAAATTGATTTGGCTCTAGATATAAAGATGAAATACGTACCTTTTGTAACATTTGCACCTCATGTAGATCAAAATATTGCTCCATCTGTAGTATCCAATCTACCAAATCCTTGCCATCAAACTTCCTCATATTGCTTTTTCTTGATTTTAGGAGCTCGATATTGAAATGACTATAACTATGTAATTTAGGAACTTTAAGTTCTAAAATATCAGCCTGTGATAGTAGTCTGAGTCCTCTTTCTAACCCTGCAAGTCTAATCGCAATTGGATTCATGAAGAAAGAGTTATTCCCAATCGCCTGCGATGACCTAATTATAGACTAGTTCGGTAGAGTGAACTTGTATTACGTGACACACCTCACTGTTTCAACCTTAGGTTCTAAAAATGATATATAACCAACTACAGTTTGTCTACCTTGTGTCAACTTTTACGACATTTGAATCAGATGCTCAGAGAGAGAGTTATGATCATTTTCCCAAGGTCACATGTTTAGAATGTAATTTGGGAGCTTGCATAAACCCTAAATGGCTTGGACCATATCTCCCAAACTATAGCGAACCAAGATCTGAAATTTGGGTCCGAGCTTCACCAATATTTTTTCGCAAATGGGTTTTAATTTCAGAATATAAACCTTCGTAGAAAACAAATTATAGCAAAAATTCCAACATATAATGAGATAAGATTTGAAATTTGGAACCAAGGTTCGACAAGATTTCGTCTCAAATGGTTTTTTTTTGCTTTTGAAACATCGCAGAAAAAGGTATAGCGAAAATGCCACGATGACCTGTTTGGAGCAGCAAAACCCTAGAATCCAAAGCTCTGATACCAAATGTTATGAAACAAGCTCACAAAAAGATAGAAAAGATAGATCAACACCGTATAAATCAACATCATCTATGGGGAAACCTCCTTTACATTACACAATTGAACAATTCTTGGACCATACAAATGACAATACCTCCTTTCTATATATAGGAGTCTAAGGGGTCACAATATAATTAGGGTCGACATAACAATAATAATGTAAGGGCACAACAATAACAATAGTGGGCTTCTATGGGGCACAATAATAAAAATATTGGTACTACATGGGCACAACAATCTAATAAGGGTGTTTCACTAATAACAATAAGGGGTAACACTAGTAGTATAGGGACCTAATAGAGAGAGAGAGAGAGAGAGAGATGAGGTGTGGTGGGGGGGGAGAGGGAAGAGAGTTGAAATAGGTTTCTTATGAATGAGGGATTAAGAGAGTGAGGGAGGTAAAAGAGCGAAAGAGGGAGAGAGGGGGAGAGTATTTAAGGGGGGGGGGTGGGGTGGGGGTAAAGATAAAATTGAAGTGGTGAGAGAGGGAGTGATAGAAGGGAGAGGGGGGGAGAGAGACAACGGGGGTAGAGGGAGATAGAAAAAAATAACTATAGGGGGACATATAGGGAAGAAGAGAAAGAGGTGGATAGATAGAGAGAGAGTAAGGAAGTTAGGGAGATATAAGAGAGGGAGGGAGGATAGAGATAAGGAGAGAAGGGGAGAGAAATAGAGAGAGTGTGAGGTGAGGGAGGGAGGTAGAGAAGGGGGATGAGAGAGGGAGGGATATATATAGAGAGAGAGATAAGGGGTGTGTGAAAGAGAGAGAGGGGGGTGAGACAAATAAGAAGAGAGGGAGGGATAGAAAGATAGAGCTAGATGGGGGGAGAGAGAGAGAGAGAGAGAGAGAGAGAGAGAGAGTTTGAGTGGGAGGGAGAGGGAGAGAGTAGAGAGAGAAGGAGAGAGAGAGAATGGGTTGAGGGGGAAAGAGAGGGTAGAGACATAGAGTATGTGTGTTTATATGAGACAGGGAGAGGGAAAGAGAGAGATAGGTAGATATGGGGAGAGAGAGTGTGGGTGTGTGTGGGTGTGTGGGCGATGTGGAGAGACAAAGAAAGAGTCAGGGAGGGAGAGAGAGAGGGAGAGAGGGAGACAGATAGAGAGAGATTAATATTGGGGGATATATGGAAGAAGAGATAAATATATAAATATAGATATGGTGATAGAGAAAGAGTTGGGGGAGAGAAAGAGAGAAGGAAGGAGAGAGGGATGAAGGAGAGAGAGGAGGAGGGGAGGGAGATAGTGATGAAGAAGGAGGAAGGAGATAGAGGGAGAGAGATGGAGAGAGTTAGGGGGTAGAGAGAGAATAAGAGAGAGAGAGAGAGAGAGAGAGAGAATATGGAAATACATAGTGTGAATGAGGGGTAGATAAAGAGAGAGAGAGAAGGATACAAGGTTGGAGGAGAGAGAAAATGGGGGAGATGGAGGGAGGTAAAGATAGAGCTAAAGGATAGAGAGAGAGGGGCAGAGAGATGGGAAAGAAGAGAGAGAGAGAGAGAGAGACTGAAAAGGGGAGAGAGAGGGAGAGAGAGAGAGAGAGAGAGAGAGAGAGAGAGAGTATGGAAATACATAGTGTGAATGAAGGGTAGATAAAGAGAGAGAGAGAAGGATACAAGGTTGGAGGAGAGATAAAATGGGGGAGATGGAGGGAGGTAAAGATAGAGCTAAAGGATAGAGAGAGAGGGGCAGAGAGATGTGGAAGAAGAGAGAGAGAGAGAGAGAGAGAGAGAGAGAGAGAGAGAGACTAGAGAAGGAGAGATATAGAGATAGATCTGGAGGTGAGAGAGATAAGGAGAGAGGGGAAGAAGGAGAAGTAATGAGAGATAATGGAAATGAGTAATTTCACAAAAGTGCACACACCTTCTTGAATGCATACATGGTCCTACCAAGGTCGAACAAATGTGAGAAGGTGAGAGAGGAAGGTAGGTAAGGCATCGATGGTTGTGGACATGGGTCTCTCAAATGTGTGTGCATTCACGATAATATGGTATGCGTTCACAAGAACATGTTCACACTTTTTTTTCCAGTCATTTTCTCCAACACACATGCTTCACACTCACCAAACATTCAAATAAAATCTAGTGACAAGCACATAACAGAAATAACGATGTAAACACCTGGTATAAGTTTTTGTGTAATTGGATAGAATTTTTTTTCCACCTGTGCTATTGGGAATCGAGTTTTTATATTTTTATGTAATTATAAGACAAATATTTGAAGAAAATTATTGGTTTGTTGAGGAATTAAAAAAAATCATCTTCTGGTGTAATTGGAAGGAAATGTTTATCTTGTTGTAAAATTGGAAGATATTTTTTGTCCTTTTTCATAGCATTTGGAGATAGTCTTTGCCTTCTTATGTAATTGGAGGATAATTTTTGTAATTGGAAGAAAAGTTGTATATTTATTTGTGATTGGAAAACTATTGTTGTCTTCTTGTAATTACAATCCACTTAAACCTGGGGAACCATTGTAGTCAGAATAGAAAGTTATCAAGGAAAGAAAAATCCATAGGAAAGATCATTGTAGTAAGAGAAAAGTCCAGGCAGTATAGCAAAACACAAACATTTAGAAAAGGAGAATCCAACTTCTAGCACAAAAGATGAACCTCTAATGAATATTCCATCAGAACAAATTGTTGTGGATGATTGGATGATGATGAATTTTCTTGGATTCAATTATAATATGAATTAAATTAGAGAGATGATTGGTGCTCAACCTATCGATGAAGAATTTCCTATAGTGCAACCTCTTATTCAATAATGTGATATTTGAGAAAATACTATGAGCATGTCTAGTCCCCTTCTAAGAATGTAACTCCATAATAAAAAGGTCAATAGTGCCAAAATATAGGTCCATCACCCCTTCCTAGATTGGAAATTGTGATGAAGAACTCCAAAATGCCTTTAGGTGGATGAAGGTGGTTTAATGTTACTTGCAGGTAACCTACCTCACTGAACTGTTCATTACCATTCTATAAAATTATCAAAGAATACTTTGAATTGAAGTATGTTGTAGCGAAATGTTGATTATTTTTGTCTTTGTTAAAATATAGGAGTTTCACTATTGTTAGAATAATTCTAGGCATTAAAATAGTTAAAAGTGTAGAAGCAAGTAATCATATTGTTATAAACCTGATGGATTCTTTTCAAAAAATTCGTAAGACAACTCAATCTCAACGCCATAATACAACTTGTCATGTACTATCACAATCAATTGTTAACAAGATCACAAGAAAACATCATTTGCTAAAACACACATCCCATATCATTAAATGCAATGTCAAAAGCTTTTGAGAGTATTATATTAGATGATATATCCTTGATAGAAGTGCCCAAACACATTAGTGGGCCTTCATTAGCAGGCTACCTAATTCTAATATGAAGGTAGTTAGAGCAGTAAAGGGGATAGTGCAAAATTTATGGCATGAAAACAATAGACCTTCTAACCAAAAAGCTGTAATAAAATTAATGGGTTGTATGGATCATGAACCCCACATTAAACACTTCCTTGACATGACATAGAAAGAATTATACGATAGATTCATGAATGCACATTATGCATTTAACTTGGGCCATCTATCATTCAAGAAATGCAAGTCTTAGTATCTTAAAATAATCACAAGTTCTAACACGTGTTGTTCTAAATACCACATTGAATAATTTTACCATAATGACACATGTCTATATATTGTTTCTATATTGCACAACACCCTTGTGCAATAATGCTCAACTATATTTCCACAAACATCACTTAGAGAATTCATTCATAGCATCCTATGTAAAGTTTCATATAGTTGTACATTTTATCAAAAGACTTGCATGGATGGGACATGCCTCAAGTGTGGTGGAAAGGAATTACTGAGAAAGTGCATCCACATGAGAAATCAATATTGTTTGAGGAAATTTTACCTTGAGGTTTAGCATTTGATCCTTAGTAGAGTAAGGGATAAGAAACTCTAAAATAAAACCCAAATAACATGCAATCAAAGAGATCTAAGTCTAATAGTTAAAAGGCCCATGTGGAACACCAAAGTTTGATGAAGATCCAATTCCCTTCTTTCTCTTTTCTCCTCTCTTTCTCTTGATTCTACAATTCAATAATAGAGACAAATAACATGAAATAAATAGATATATATATATATATTACATGTACATATGATCCAAATTAATTCATAAATAAAATTCATTCATAATCATCACAATTGCAACAAGAAAAATATTATTATTTATTAAATGAATGAACAACAAGATAGGGTTACAACTTGATCCTATAGCATAGGCACCAAGTGAAGCCACCTTCCATATTCCTCCATCCCAAACCATTAAAGATCAACTCCAACAATCTTCATCTCCAACATAAGGGTGATGGCACCAATGGAATGGAGATAATGAAGGAGATGGAAACAAGGTTTTCCACACTAGGAGGATGCTTAAAAGTATGGAAGATGATATTAGATCTCACACAATTTGGCTAGATGAGGATACTTTTAAATGGACTTGAGTTGGGCTTAAATAGAGCATGGATTTATACCACCAAAATTCAGTTGGGTGGTTGCTACATGAGCTATAGAAGGCGGGTTTCCGGTTTAACCCATAAACCCTACTCAAAAACACGAAAATTTTGTATTTTTTCATGCTTTTTAATGGCGTATGTGAGATGTATAAGGGGAAACTTATAGTGTATGTAGGATTTATATCAAGAACAAGCATATATAATCAATATGTTAGAAGAAGGAGTTGTGAATGGAAAGAGAATATAGTTTTTAAAAATCTTTTGAAGGGACATCAAGTTTGTCAAAAGGGAAGGGGATTTCATATAGGCCATATAGAGCATCAAAATATATAAAATGAAAAAATATGCTATAACAAGTATGAATTGGGGAGGAAAGAGGTTAACTTGTAAATTTTAAAATATGCCACTTGCAATGCTAAGGGGAGGAACCAATGAAAAAATATATATTTGGTCACTTCTCAGGGCAATGAGTATATAAATAGTATTTTTTCTTTCAAATTATGGTTTTATTCTAGGATTTTAACAATGTAACAATTCGTATTTGTAAGAATTCACTTATATATGTCTTTTTTGTTGTTCTACCAGGTACGAGTATGTGATTTCATCAAGGAATTCTATGAAAAGACACAAAAATTTGTGCAGCATGTCCATGTTGCTTGATGGTAGGATGAACATTTTTTATTATATAGAGATATGTTTTCCATTAGTATTATATTATTATTGGTGCATTTTACAAAGAAGAATACCATTCAACTACAAAATGAGATTCAAATCCCATATTATCACTCAATGTAGGTCAACATTATGGACCATATTGCATATAGGCATGGTTAAATAGTAGCAAGGATAACAAGGTTATATTGTAAAAGTGTCACTTCTATATAAGTGATGATAGGTGCCATGACTTAACTTATATGCATCATTTCTTTCAGTTGTTCTACAATTACTTGAATGGGAATAATATATAGATGGATCAACATTGGATTTGGTTAGATGGTTGAACTAGCCAATTCAAAATGCACGTGTATTTCAATGGTTGTGTATGTTGAACAAAAAACACAAGTCACCACATATGTGGAACTATTTTGAGACTAAGCATAAAAAAGGAAGAATCAAGACAAACCCTAAACTTATTCCTTCCAAATGATAAAGTACATTCCATCATTAATCCATATGCAACAAATAAAACCACAAAAGAGAGGCTTCAATCATTGAGAACAATCATCCACAAAGAAATACCCTTTACATCATAAATTATTTAAGAAATATATGTCATTTAAGCTCTCGCGAGAGAGACAAAGACCCCAAATATCCAACCTTGAGTGAAAAATGGGGAAGTGCATCTCTTTATAGAGAGTGATGGTAACTTATTTACAATATAATAATAATAATATCTCATGTGCTTCCTTAGATATAGGCCTAAGAAAAGTGAAATAAAACTATCTAATATTATACAACAATAAAATAAAAGTGGTCAAACCACATATACAATGAACAATATAAAACAAATCCCCAAGATACGGGATTTCCTTTGAAACAAGACTCCAAGTTACCATGTTGGCCTCCAAATGATCCTAATCGGGTGTAGATTCTCTACAAAATCTTCCAAATATGTAATTCAATCCCATAAGGCTTTCTCCAAAGTGGACACATGGACTTTCAAGCTGGAGGCATCCTCTAAATTATGCCCATAACCCTTGAAAAGGGGAAAAATTCTTTAAAACAAATCATGATGGTGTATTATAATGCTTTGTAAGCTCAAAAATAAGCCTCGATTTAATGGCCATGCCCATACCTCAAGTCAAGGAACCTTCATGAAACATAGAAGTGACCCTCTACATCATAAAATGGGCCATTAAACCCTAAAGAAGAAACATGATGTCAAACTATGTGGGGTTATCCCTGGGGTCGAGCCTCAATCTCAACTGATTAATCTTCAAGTTATGTATTTAAGCTATGTCCACATCATCCTCATGAAAAAAAGAACCTCCACAAGCTATGGAAATGACCCCTCCAAGTAATATTATATTGCTCTCGAAAATATTATCTGTCTCAAAATACAATCCACACACTATCTTGCTCTCGCTCTACTAAATCCACTCCTCAATCCTCTCTCCATTTTCATTACATTTTTCCTTCCTTTTATAAATAGAATATCACTCTAACTGTGTCTAAAAAATTAATCCATATTTTTAATAAATCTAACAACAAATCTTGTAATTCCTAGCTCTATCTCACACATATGCTAACAACTCATATTTGAGCCTAAAATATGACAATTTCTAACTTATTACAATAATGAAATACAACTCATTTCTTGAGAGATCAAACCCTCTCAGTAAAGCTGCATTGTTTACCTATCAGGTCAATGAATTTCAACTTGTTTAGCCACAACATGTGAACAAACTTTCACATTGCTGGCTAAGTCTGGATGCTCCTGCATCAAACTCCCGAGGAAGAAAAGAATCGTCCTTCAAACTTTCAGGACTTACTCCATACTTCTGCAACTCTGTTGTTGTCAACCAGCTAGCATCCTCCACTGGCTGTCCTTTCCATTTGACTAGATATTGGAAATAAGTCCGTCCTCCGATTCTTTTGGATACTCTTTTCTCCAAAACAACTTCCACTTCTTTCTTAGTTGTCTTTGGCATTTGTTCTTCCTATTTCACAATTTTAACTTCATCTCCTGCAGTTTCCTCCTATGGCTCTGTCTCTACCATGTTTTATGGATACAAGTTTGCAACATTGAAAATGGGTGAGATTCCAATCCCTTTTGGCAACTCAATTTCATATGCATTAGCTGAAAACTTTCTTACAATTTTACATGGTCCTATCTTTTTCATTTTTAATTTATTGTAAGTTTTAGCAAGAAATATTTCTCTTCTCAAATACACCATCACTAAATCTCCCACTTGGAATTATTTCTCTTTTCTTTTCATATTTTCCCTCTATTTGTATTTGCTACTTCTTTCCTGCAATCTGCCTTTGACTTCTTCCTGTAGTCTCTGCATCTATTCTGCAAACTCTTTAGCTTTTTCACTTCTATTCTCCTGCTTTCCCAAATCCCTGAGCTCATACACACCTCTTGGATTCATTCCAAAAACAATACGAAATGGACTCATTCCAGTAACTCGGTTTGGAGTATCATTATAATCAAACTCAGCTTGAGCTAGTGCAAAATCCCATTGCTTAGGATTTTGATACACTAAAATTCTCAATATATTTCCCAAGCTCCTGTTTACTATTTCGGTCTGTCCATCTGTTTGAGGATGGTATGCTGAACTAAAACTGAGGTTAGCTCCTAGTTTCTTCCAAAGAGTTCTCCAGAAATGCCCTACAAACTTTGTATCTCTATCAGATACAATACTTACAGGTGACCCATGTAATCTTACAATCTCTAAAAAGAATAAATTAGTTATGTGTGTTGCATCAACAATTTTCCTACATGCAATGAAATGTTCCATTTTGGAAAATCTATCTACCACAACATAAATGGAATCGTTCTCTCTTTGGGTTTTTGGTAATCCCAGAACAAAATCAATGCTAACTGCATCCGATGGTTGGTCTGGTATTGGCAATGGTTGATACAATCATGTATTCTGACTCCTTCCTTTTGCATGCTGATATATCCTGCATTTCTCAACAAGCTTATTAACATCAGTCTACATTTTTGGCAAATAATAAAAATCATTCACCTGAGTAAAGGTTTTATCTTGTCCAAAGTGACTAGATAATCCTCCACTATGTTTCTCCTTTATTATGTTTTCCCTCATGGAACATTTGGGAATACACAACTTGTTGCTTTTAAACAATAGGCCTCCTTGAATGAGATAGTCCAACCACTGACTTCTGTTATGACTCATTAGATTCTAAACTATTGTGTAGATGTCTTTGAAATCTACATCATCCTTGTACATTTCAATCATTTCCTCAAATCCTACAACACCAACTTTGAATTCTTTCACAATAAAACTTACCTTTCTCAATGCATTTGCTACTTTATTTGCCTTACCACTATTGTGCTTTATTACAAAAGTAAAGCTTTGTAGGAATTCTACTCACTTGGCATGTTTCTGATTCAACTTCGACTCGTTCTTGATGAATTGTAAGGCATGATTGTCTGAATACAATATGAATTCTTTTGGCAGCAAATAATGTCTCCATTTTTTCAAGGCCTGCACAATAGCATAAACCTCTTTATCATAAGAAGAATATTTCTTCTTTGAATCATTCAATTTCTCACTGAAGTATGCTATCGGTCTTTGCTCCTCACTCAGAACTGCGCCAACTGCGACTCCACTAGCATCAATTTCTACTTGAAAGACTTTCTCAAAATCAGGCAAAGCTAAAATTGGTTCCTCTGTGATTTTCTTCTTCAACAAATTACAGTTTATGTCTGTTGCTTCTGTCCACTTTAATGGCTGATTGACATCCTTAACTTTTTCAAAAATTGGTGCACAAATCTCACTAAAGCCTTTGATAAACTTACTGTAAAAAGTTGCAAGACCATGGAAGATTCTTACCTCAAATATATTTCTGGGAGTAGGCCAGTTCCAAATTGCTTGGACCTTCTCTGGATCCATCTTCAAGCCTTCTTTAGAAACTAAAAATCCCAAGTAAACCAGTTCTTCCTTCATGAAACTACATTTCTTCATATTTATCAGTACTCTCTCTTTCTGCAGAGTTCTTAGAACCAACTTAAGATGTTCTAAATGTTCTTCTTTACTTTTACTAAAAAATAGAATATCATCAAGGTAAACAATAACAAACTTGCCTTCATACTCCTTCAAGACTTCATTCATTAATCTCATGAATGTGCTAGGTGCATTAGTAAGTCCAAAAGGCATGACTAACCACTCATACAACCCTCTATTTGTTTTAAATGTAGTCTTCCATTTATCACCTTCTCGAATTCTTATTTGATGATATCCACTCTTCAAAGCTATTTTAGTAAAGTATTTTGATCCATTCAAACAGTCCATTAAATCATCCATGCATGGCAAAGGAAATCTATACCTGATTGTGATCTTGTTGATGGCTCTGGAATCTATGCACATGCGCCATTCTCCTCCTTTATTTGGACCGAGTACTGTTGGTACAACACATGGACTAATACTTTCTCTGATTAGCCCCTTATCCATAAATTCTTGCACCTGTCTCCGAACTTCTGCATTCTCTTGAGGAGTTAATCTGTATGCTGATTTGTTTGTCAAACTTGCTCCTGGTATTAGATCAATATGATGACTAATACTCCTGATCGGTGGCAATGCATTCGGCAACTCATCCACAACAATATCAGCAAAATCATCTAACAAAATTTTAACTTCTTCAGGAAAATCATCCAGGTTTGTGGAAGTAAAAGTTACCTTTGTTCTTCCAACAATAGAAAAATGCAACTCCTCATTCTTCACTACTTGATACAGTAGCTCTTTTCCACTTATCAGCATAATACTACTTCTAGGTGTTCCTTTGTCAGCATCGTCCTTCAATGGTAGCAATGTGTGTTTAGTTCCATCCTTATCCATAGCATAAGTGTTTCTCCTTCCATCATGAATAGCTTTTCAATCAAATTTCCATGTTCTTGCTAGCAATACACGACATACATCCATGGGCAATACATCACATAATATCACATATTTATACATACCAATTTGTATCTCGACCTTGCATTGTTTAGTTACAATAATATGATGTCCCTTCTATAACCGTGATACCTTGTAAGGAGTAGGGTGCATGTTCTTTGCTAGTCCGAGCTTGTCCACTATCTATGTAGAAACAAGATTGTCAGAGTTGCCACTGTTAATTATTACTTTGCAACACTTACCTTTTGATTTACAGGTAGTTTTAAACAAATTCTTCCTCTGTGCTAGTTCTCCAATCTCCGATTCTGCCCTAAGCAAACTCCTTGTCAATAACAATGATTCACCTTCTTCGAGGGGTTCTTCCTTTTCCATAAGTCGAGGTGGTTCTAGCTTTGCCTCAGCCACATTAGCATTCCTCTGAATTGCTAGTTTATTATGAGGAGAGTCCCATGACATATGTCCCCATTCTCCACATGCATAACATCGAACATCTCTTCCTCGCCCTCTTCCTCTGGGCACAAATATTCCTCTGTTAAATTCTCCCCTCTGTGGTGGTCTGCTACTTGAGCTTCCTGCTTCATGCTGATGTTGTTGTCCCTTTGGTCTCGTAGTTCCTCTACCTCTTACTGAGCTTCTTCCTCTATTCCTCTGAGTTTGTTTCCTCAATATCTTCTCTTCTACCTTCAAACCTGCTTGATAGGCTTCTTCAATAGTCTTTAGACTCAACAAGCTAATCTCATCCTGGATGTCATACCTTAAGCCATTGATATATCTAGCTACCTTCTCCATGTCATCTTCTGCATGTCTTGCTCTAATACTCAATCTATAAAACTCTTCTGTGTATTCTTTAACAGACATTCCTTTTTGCCTTAAATTTTGCAATTGCTTAAAAAGATTTAACTGATAGTCTTTAGGCATAAATTTGGCTTTCATTTTACTTACCATTTTATCCCATTGCTTGATCTTGGACTTTCCTTTCCTCACTCTGGATGTTTGTAGTTCATCCCACCAAATAGCTGCATGGCCCTTTAATTTGGTAACTACAAATTTCACCTTCTTTTTGTCATTAGTTTCCTCTTCATAGTCAAAATGTTTGTCCAATGAATTGATCCAATCCATTATATCTTATGTATTGAGACTCTCTTCATACATAGGAATTTCCATCTTTTCTTTTCCTCCTACTTTCGCCAACATCTTGATGACTTGGCAATTTCATTGTCTTCGTCTACTTCCTCCTCAGGAGATTCTTCTGAAGAGCTGTCATCTCCTTCATCAGATGTTATTTTCTGAGCAGTCTCAATTGTCTCCATTCTCGTACGCAGACTCCGGACCTCTTCCAGTAAAATTTCGTTTGCTTCAGGTCTTCCTTGACCAATGCCAACTCCTCTCCTTGGCGGCATTTTCACTGCAAACAACACTTTCTTCTGCTCTGATACCGCATATGACGCAGCGCAGAGGCAGACTCAAGAAAAATCAATAATCACCCCACGGATCCGTTTTTATTTATAACCTAACTGTTCTTCTTTTAAACTAAAATACACTAAAAAACAAGCCAAAACAATGGGATTTTACCTTTTTATATGGCACTCTTATCGTACACCAAAAGTCAACGCATCAACCCTCGGTGATCGTTGATCTGGATCTGTGAGATCCGATGGTCATCGGAGATTTCAGGCGGGACAATAGACCAGGGGTTAACTGCCTGATAAAGCGGTTTTCTTCCCCACCTCCTTTTCTACGTGTCGAAGGTTGAATGGAATCAGGTGCCGACCCTTCCAAACAACTTACCACCTTTGATGTGCCTAAAATACCACTCTTATAGCGAAACTACTCCATGGTCCAACAGTTTCGATATATCGTGATCTAACAACCACAATTTAATCGACCAATCGCAAATCACTATTTCCACTATTTAGACTTCTTCCACTTCAAAGTTGCAATGCGATAGCAATTCGCAGACCCGATAGATTATCACCCCTTCTCTATAAGATTTCGGATCCGGTTGTGTCACAATGTCAGAGTTCGGGGGTTCAACAGGCCAGTTCCTCTCCACTGAAGCGATGCAATTTGTAATGTTTCACCGACTTGATAAAATTAAAAACCTCCGTCCATAATATTTGAAATCCAGATTCCAAATCTGAATGTGTTTTGCATCGATTCTTAGTGTATTTTGGGTTTTCCACTTGCAGAACCAAAATGATATAATAAACTCGTCGATTCTTCTTTTAACTCAGTATTATCTATTGTAAAGCAGAAAAAAAAGCAAGCATCAATCTGATCCGTATACAAAGAAAACAAGCACTAAAGGATCTCCACAGCTATATATGTAATCACGCGCACAACGCCAATTTATTCATAATAAAAGAATTACAGAGTCTCGACCTTGGGCTTGATTACACAAACAAAAACCTCTATCTCAAAATACAATCCACACACTATCTTGCTCTCACTCTACTAAATCCACTCCTCAATCCTCTCTCCGTTTTCATTACATTTTTCCTTCCTTTTATAAATCGAATACCACTCTAACCATGTCTAACAAATCAATCCCTATTTTTAATAAATCTAACAACAAATATTCTAATTCCTAGCTCTATCTCACACCTATGCTAACAACTAATATTTGAGCCTAATATAAGACAATTTCTAACTTATTACAATAATGAGATACAACTCATTTCTTGAGAGATCAAACCCTCTTAGTAAAATTGCCTTTTTGACCTATCAGGTCAATGAATTTCAAATTGTTTAGCCACAACATGTGAACAAACTTTCACATTGTTGGGTAAGTCCAGACGCTCCTGCATCAAACTCCCGGGGAAGAAAAGAATTGTCCTTCAAACTTTCAAGACTTACTCCATACTTCTGCAACTATGCTGTAGCTAGCATCCTCCACTGGCTGTCCTTTCCATTTGACTAGATATTGGAAATAAGTCTATCCTCTAGTTCTTTTGAATACTCTTTTCTCCAAAACAGCTTCCACTTCTTTCTTAGCTGTCTTTGGCATTTGTTCTTCCTAGTTCATAGTTTGAACTTCATCTCTTGCAGTTTCCTCCTGTAGCTTTGTCTCTACCTCTTTTTATGGATACAAATCTGCAACATTGAAAATGGGTGATATTTCAATCCCTTCTGGCAACTCAATTTCATATGCATTAGCTGAAAACTTTCTTACAATTTTACATGGTCCTATCTTTTTCATTTTTAGTTCATTATAAGCTTTAGCAGGAAATCTTTCTTTTCTCAAATACACCATCACTAAATCTCCCACTTGGAATTCTTTCTCTTTTCTTTTCATATCTACCCTCTGTTTGTATTTGTTGCCGCTTTCCTACAATCTGCCTTTGACTTCTTCCTATAGTCTCTGCATCTGTTCTGCAAACCCTTCAGATTTTGCACTTCTGGTCTCCTGCTTTCCTAAATTCCTGAGCTCATACACACCTCTTGGATTCATTCCAAAAACAATCTGAAATGGACTCATTCCAGTACCTCAATTTGGAGTATCATTATAAGAAAACTCAGCTTGAGCTAGTGCTAAATCCCACTGCTTAGGATTTTGATACACTAAACTTCTCAATATATTTCCCAAGCTCCTGTTTACTACTTCGGTCTGTCCATCTGTTTGAGGATGGTATGCTGAACTAAAACTGAGGTTAGCTCCCAGTTTCTTCCAAAGAGTTATCCAGAAATGCCCTACAAACTTTGTATCTCTATCAGACACAATACTTACAGGTAACCCATGTAATCTCACAATCTCTAGAAATAATAAATTAGTTATGTGTGTTGTAGCACTAGTTTTCCTACATACAATGAAATGTGCCATTTTGGAAAATCTATCTACCACAACATAAATGGAATCATTCCCTCTTTGGGTTTTTGGTAATCCCATAACAAAATCAATGCTAACTGCATCCCACGGTCGGTCTGGCATTGGATGGCTGATACAATTCTATATTCTGACTCCCTCCTTTTGCATGCTGACATATCCTGCATTACTCAACAAACTTCTTAACGCCAGTCTAAATTTTTGGCCAATAATAAAAAGCATTCACCCGAGTAAAGGTTTTATCTTGTCCAAAGTGACCAGATAATCCTCCACTATGTTTCTCCTTTATTATGTTTTCCCTCATGGAACATTTGGGAATACACAACTTGTTTCTTTTAAACAATAGGCCTACTTGAATGAGATAGTCCAACCATTGACTTCCGTTATGACTCATTGGATTTTGAACTATTGCATAGATATCTTTGAAATCTGCATCACCCTTGTACATTTCAATCATTTCCTCAAATCCTACAACACTAACTTTGAATTCTTGCACAATAAAACTTACCCTGCTCAATGCATCTGCTACTTTATTTTCCTTACCACTATTGTGCTTTATTACAAAAGTAAAGCTTTGCAGAAATTCTACCCACTTGGCATGTTTCTAATTCAACTTCAGCTAGTTATTGATGAACTGTAAAGCATGATTGTCTGAATACAATATGAATTTTTTTGGCAGCAAATAGTGTCTCCATTTTTTCAAGGCCTACACAATAGCATAAAACTCTTTATCATAAGAAGAATATTTCTTATTTGCATCATTCAATTTATCACTGAAGTATGATATTGGTCTTTGCTCCTGACTCAGAACTGCGCCAACTGCGACTCCACTAGCATCAGTTTCTACTTGAAAGACTTTCTCAAAATTAGGCAAAGCTAAAATTGGTTCCTCTATGATTTTCTTCTTCAGCAAATTAAAGTTTCTATCTGTTGCTTCTGTCCACTTGAATCACTGATTGATATCCTTAATTGTTTCAAGAATTGGTGCACAAATCCGACTAAAGCCTTTGATAAACTTTCTGTAAAAAGTTGCAAAACCATGGAAGCTTCTTACCTCAAATATATTTCAGGGAGTAGGCTAGTTCCAAATTGCTTGGACTTTCTCTGGATCCATCTTCAAGCATTCTTTAGAAACTAAAAATCCCAAGTAAACCAGTTCTTCCTTCATGAAACTACATTTCTTCAGATTTATCAGTACTTTCTATTTCTGCAGAGTTCTTAGAACCAACTTAAGATGTTCTAAATGTTCTTATTTACTTTTACTAAAAACTAGAATATCATCAAGGTAAACAATAACAAACTTGCCTTCATACTCCTTCAAGACTTCATTCATTAATCTCATGAATGTGCTAGGTGCATTAGTAAGTCCAAAAGGCATGACTAACCACTCATACAACCCACTATTTGTTTTAAATGTAGTCTTCCATTCATCACCTTCTTGAATTATTATTTGATGATATCCACTCTTCAAATCTATTTTAGTAAATTATTTTTATCCACTCAAATAGTCCATTAAATCATCCATGCATGGCAAAGGAAATCTGTACCTGATTGTGATCTTGTTTATGGCTCTGGAATCTATGCACATGTGCCATTCTCCTCCTTTCTTTGGACTGAGTACTGTTGGTACAGCACATGGACTAAGACTTTCTCTGATTAGCCCCTTATCCATCAATTCTTGCACCTGTCTCCCAACCTCTGCATTCTCTTGAGGAGTTAATATGTATGCTGCTTTGTTTGGAAAACTTGCTCTTGGTATTAGATCAATATGATGACTAATACTCCTGATCAGTGGCAATGCATTCGTCAACTCATCCACAATAATATCAGCAAAATCATCTAACTGAATTTTAACTTCTTCAGGAAAATCATCCAGGTTTGTGGAAGTCAAAATTACCTTTGGTCTTCCCACAATAGCAAAAAGGAACTCCTCATTATTCACTACTTCCTGTAGCAGCTCTTTTCCACTTATCAGCATAATACTACTTCCAAGTGTTCCTTTGTCAGCATCATCCTTCAATGGTAGCAATGTGTGTTTAGTTCCATCCTTCTCCAGAGTATAAGTGTTTCTCCTTCCATCATGAATAGATTTTCGATCAAATTGCCATGGTCTTCCCAGCAATACATGGCATACATCCATGGTGACATCTTTATACATACCAATTTGTCTCTCCACCTTGCATTGTTCAGTTACAATAATCTGATGTCCCTTCTGTAACCATGATACCTTGTAAGGAGTAGGGTGCATGGTCTTTGCTAGTCCGAGCTTGTCCACCATCTCTATAGAAACAAGATTGTTAGTGCTTCCACTGTCAATTATTACTTTGCAACACTTATCTTTTGATTTATAGGTAGTTCTAAACAAATTCTTCCTCTATGTTGGTTCTCCAATCTCCGATTTTTCCCTAAGCAAAGTCCTTCTCAATAACAGTGATTCACCTTCTTTAGGGGGTTCTTCCTTTTCCATAAGTTGAGGTGACTCTAGCTTTGCCTCAGCCACATTCGCACTCCTCCGACTTTCTGGTTTATTATGAAGATAGTACCACGACATATTCCCCCATTCTCCACTTGTATAACACCGAACATCTCTTCCTTGCCCTCTTCCTCTGGGCAAAAATCTTCCTTTGTTAAATTCTCCCCTCTGTGGCGGTCTACTACTTGAGCTTCCTGCTTCATGCTGATGTTGTTGTCACTTTGGTCTAGTAGTTCCTCTACCTCTTATCGAGCTTCTTCCTCTATTAGTCTGTTTCCTCAATATCTTCTCTTCTACCTTCAAGCCTTCTTGATAGGCTTCTTCAAAAGTCTTTAGACTCAACAAGCTAATCTCATCATGGATGTCATACCTTAAGCTATTGATATATCTATCTACCTTCTCCGTGTCATCTTCTGCATGTCCTGCTCTAATACTCAATCTATAAAACTCTTCTGTGTATTCTTTAACAGACATTCCTTTTTTCCTTAAATTTTTCAATTGCTTAAAAATATTTAACTGATAGTCTTTAGGCATAAATTTGGCTTTCATTTTACTTACCATTTTATCCATTACTGGATCTTGGACTTTCCTTTCCTCACCTTGTATGTCTATAGTTCATCCCACCAAATAGTTGCATGGCCCTTTAATCTGGTAACTGCAAATTTCACCTTATTTTTGTCATTAGTTTCCTCTTCATAGTCAAAATATTTTTCCAATGAATTGATCCAATCAATTAGCTCTTCTGTATTGAGACTCCCTTCATACATAAGAATTTCCATCTTTACTTTTCCTCCTACTTTCGCCAACATCTTTACGAATTTGGCAATTTCATTGTCTTCGTCTACTTCCTCCTTAGGAAATTCTTCTGAAGAGCTCTCATCTCCTTCATCAGGTGGTCTTTTCTGAGCAGTCTCAATTGTCTCCATTCTCGTACGCAGACTCCGGACCTCTTCCAGTAAAATTGCATTTGCTTCAGGTCTTCCTCGACCAATGCCAGCTCCTCTCCTTAGTGGTATTTTCACTGCAAACAACCCTTTCTTCTGCTCTGATACCACAAATGACACAATGCGGAAGCAGACTCAAGAAAACCCAATAATCACCCCACGGATCCCTTTTTATTTATAACCCGACTGTTCTTCTTTTAAACTGAAATACACTAAAAAACAAGCTGAAACAATGGGATTTTACCTTTTCATATGGCGTGCTTATCATACACCGGAAGTCAACGCATTGACCCTCGGTAACCGTTGATCTGGATCTGTGAGATCCGTTGGTCATTGGAGATTTCAGGCGGGACAATAGACCGGGAGTTAACCGCCTGATAAAGCGGTTTTCTTCCCCACCTCCTTTGCTACGTGTTGAAGGTTGAATGGAATCGGGTGTCGACCCTTCCAAACAACTTACCACCTTTGATGTGCCTAAAATACCACTCTTGTAGTGAAACTACTCTATGATCCAATGATTTCGATATGTCATGATCTAATGACCACAATTTAATCGGTCGATCGCAAATATTTATGCCCACTGTTTATACTTCTTCCACTTCAAAACTACAATGCGATAGCGCTTCGCGGACCCGATAGATTATCACCCCTTCTCTATAACATTTCAGATCTGGTTGTGTCACAATGTCAAATTTCGACGGTTCAACAAGCCAGTTCCTCTCCACTGAAGCGATGCGATTTGTAATGTTTCACCAACCCAATAACATTAAAAACCTCTGTCCATAATATTTGAAATCCAAATTCCAAATCCGAATGTGTTTTTCATCGATTCTTAGTGTATTTTGGGTTTTGCGCTTGTGGAACCAAAACGATATAATAAACTCGCCGATTCTTCTCTTAACTCAGTATTATCTATAATAATGCAGAAAAACAGAGTAAGCATTAATCTGATCCGAATACAAAGAAAACAAGCACTAGAGGATCTCCACGACTATATATAATCATGCACACAACGGCAATTTATTCATAACAAAATAATTACAGAGTCTCGACCTTGGGCCTAATTACACAAATAAAGACCTCTGTCTCAAAATACAGTCCACACACTATCTTGCTCTCACTTTACTAAATCCACTCCTCAATCCTCTCTCCTTTTTCATTACATTTTTCCTTCCTTTTATAAATCGAATATCACTCTAACTGTGTCTAACAAATCAATCCCTATTTTTAATAAATCTAACAACAAATCTTCTAATTCCTAGATCTATCTCACACCTATGCTAACAACTCATCTTTGAGCCTAAAATAATAAAATTTCTAACTTATTACAATAATGAAATACAACTCATTTCTTGAGATATCAAACCCTCTCAGTAAAACTGCCTTTTTGACCTATCAGGTCAATGAATTTCAACTTGTTTAGCCACAACATGTGAACAAACTTTCACATTGCTAGCTAAGTCCGAAATCTCCAGCATCATATATCCACAATATACCCCACAACTATCTTAACACTACCATGTATAGGTTGGATCTAAAACCAAGCATAGAGTAGTTCAATTAGAAACCAAACTAATATGGTATTATAGGATCATCTACAACATGTCAGTGGGTTATCCACACATGCATCAATAGGACAAAAATTCCTTCAAAGGTGTGGCTAATGCCTTGGGACACACAAGGTTCCTCAAAAATATTAAAATTCCCAAAGATCAGAAAGAAGTTCAACACCCAAGAAGTGTCATGCCACGTTGTCATCCAAACCCACATTTTAATCAATATCATAGATACAAGTGAATACACCACCTATTAAGGCCACAATTACAAGGTTTGGTGAAGAATTTTACAAGGGTTATACATATGAAATTGAGGGGTAATAGTTTTCATAGTCCAAATAATCTCATTCACAATTCTAGGATAGTGTCATCGAGAAATAGAGTCGAAAGGAAATATATCCAAGAGGATCCTAGAAAAAATTAGCAATGATAAGGAGGAAATGACCAAGGAGGACGATGTGATGGAATCAATGGCTCAAAACCCTGAATTGGTTGGAGACCACCTACTTGGTACAACTAGTGAAACACATCGAAGACATCCCATTGCCACACCTTAGGATCAAAATCCCAATGGAGATGTTATAGTGGTATATCTAGTCGACATTAATATTAATTAATATATATAGTCACCATCATTTTCCTCGATTTCCAAGGCCAAGTGTTACCAAGAAATACTTTTCTAAATTTAAACATTTTAATTTATTTTTATCTGATAAATCACCTTCAAATTGATGGATATTTGACTTCACCATCCTTGATCAATAAAAGAAAAACAAAATTATAAATATTTAAAAACTAAAAAATGGTTTTCTTTATTTATAATATTCTCTTTAAAATTATTTTTTTATAACCATTTTGTAAATTTTTGAGTTAAATTAATTTTGAATTTCAATGGAAAGCTAAGTATTATGTGGAGGGAATAATAATAGAAAATTTGAGACCAATTTCCAATTTTTTTAATTAGTTTGATTGTTATGATCCAAATACTTAGAATAGTATAAGAAACCAATGTGAATGTGGTGCACAACTTTAATATAGATAAGAAAGATAATGTAAACAAGAGCTACCCATGAGAAGTAGACTAGTTGGTGTGTGTGGGTTTTATTCCTCATCTCAAGTTCAAACCTCATGTGGAGGGGAAGAGGGTGATAGCCACCTATGGGAGAAATAAACTATCTGAAGATGCATCCAAGCTCAACCGTGTCTCACACAATAGGTAGAAGTTTTTGTCATAAATCGCGAAAGCAGAATAATAAGTATGTTATGCTACTAGTTTGCCATTAAGGAAACCAAACTAGTAGAAAAAAAAATTACTTGTCCATATTGTTTAAGTAACATGATGAGTCCATAAACTATAATTGAGAAATTCATAACAAAAACAATGATATTCCAAAATCCTATTCCTAGTGATAGGAGTAGTGTTTCCCAACGTGACAAAACTAGGAAAAAAATAGAGAAGTTGATGCATGGAAATGCTTAAAATGGAGGAGATTTGGCATCATAATAACCTGGACATAAGTACCCTTGGATGTCGGAGATTCGAAGTCCATCTTTGTCAACACCTTGGTAGACAATTTTTGGTTGATCTCTTTGATTTTCAATTGCAATCGTCCAATGGAATAGGATGGCCTAGTATTCCTCATTTCTTTCCACCAATAGATTTCCCATAATCATTTTCTCTACCAATATATTTTAATGGTTTTAAAATGTTTTGTGCCTTGAGTTTAGGGGGTGACGGTGTCAATAATACAAGGGCCTATCTCTTCTCAGAATTCAGCATCAGAGAGAAAATCCCATTCTACGTGAGCTTCAACTTTGGTTGACTCAATGATCACTTTGAATATAGGAGGAGTGCAATAATTATAAATGGATATTGAAGATTCAAACTCATGTTGCACATGAGTGAGTGGTCGATAATGAGGACCTCATCATTTTCTATTAGGTTTTCCCTGAACCATGATAACAATACAAAAAAATGTTCTCCATGAAAACACCACGACAAAGACCCTTGATCGATTACCAATAGACACTACAATGGAGAACCATAACAAAGTAAGTTGGAACCTAAAGGAGATAGAGAGAAGTAATGAAGCCAACATTGAATAGGAACCAAATTAGAAATGGTTGAAATAGATGAGATTGCCAAATGAAAATCTCATCATCACACAAAGTCGCCAAATAAAAGACTAAAGTTTTCATAACTCAATATAAAAATCAAATATATGATATGATAAAATTACAAACCCAAGTGCTAACATCATTTCCATAAATGTTACAATGTAAGAATGTTTAATATCTTCATCTAGAATGAAAATGGTGGATGTTCATCCCCTAGGGATCTCGTGTCCCTTTCATCCGAGTCAAAGGAGTGCAAAATAATTAAACTTTGAAATATATATATATAGTTATAGTGTGGGTAGACACCATTGAATTTGAAATTGTTTCAAATTTAATAATACACATAGCGTAATTAATTACTTTTAATATCTTTTGATTCAAATCCAATAACTCAAAGATAAGTTTACTTGATCATTGTTGTTTTATTGTGTAAATAAATATTGAAAATCTCAATTACAATGTAAATCAAAATTGTGTTATTTTAGAAATCAATGTAGTTTCATTTTAATTATAGATTTAATAAGCATTTAGAGATCAAATATTTTGAGATGCAATTTTTTTCAAAATGAAAAATTTGAAAAAAAATGCATCTCAAGAGATTTGATCCCTCTTAACACTTGATAGTTCACACACACACGCACATCGTAGTGTAATTTTCTAGTGTCTAAATTGCATTTTTAAATACATAAATGGATTCAACTCCTAAACTTCTTTTTTGAATGCATAAATGGATTCAATGCCTTGAAAATTCCCTTAGGCACTTAGGTTTTGATTCCAACAAATCTTTGCTAGATTTAAATAACCAAAATATAAAATAGTGAAACTAATTGAAATGTGTTACTACAAGATTTATTTTTTTAATTGTTTTTTCTCACCATAAATAATATATCCATGGTTCACATTGAAATATTTT
Organism: Pinus tabuliformis; assembly: GCA_031772625.1. NCBI lineage: Eukaryota > Viridiplantae > Streptophyta > Pinopsida > Pinales > Pinaceae > Pinus > Pinus tabuliformis. The sequence continues at coordinate 71,710,061 of CM062815.1, read as the reverse complement.
ATTTATAAACTACATTTCTCTACACACACACACACACATATAACATTGAATTTTCTATTATTATTAATATTTTTTAAATGTGAAATATCAATTTTATTTTAATACTGAAATTAATCGTAAAACTTCATCTTATTAAACAATAATTGTTTTTCTACTTTTTATCATTCTTTCCCTTTTTGGATATTGAAATATTTTATTATGATTAACATTAAAATAAAATAAAAAAATCTCCCCCTCTCTATATAAAAATATATGAAGTTGACATTGAAATATATTAATTAAACTAGATATTTAAATAATTTATTTAAGTCATATATTAAGATACTTTTGAAAAATTATAAAAAGTATGCATCTTTTTTACAAAGTGATTTTTTTTTAATTTTTACTTTTAATTAGTTTATCTCTCCAAATTTAATGTAAATTTATGTTACTTAACATGTACATATTTTTATTATATCTCATTTATATTTGATTGTAATATTAACAAAGAACCAAATGAGCATAATGAGATTCTTGACGTTTGATAATCTTTTTAATTAAAATTAACTAACTAGCAATTGCCCCTAAAGATGCAAAGGTACACCAAAGGAATAAAAGATTTGGGGAAATCAGGAAAATTATGAAGGCAAAATGGATCAGTTTTACCACGGTTGGTTTTACGAGTAGGGTCAATACAACTTAGAGGACAACTTTAAAGAGCTAGACAAACAATTGAATCCACATCATTCTCGCCCCACACCAATACTGTGGTTTGGGCGACTATGCTATATTAGCAAGATTCAACATCTGCACTCAATCTTGTGGAGCAAAATTGCAATTTTTTATTGTTTAAATTGCATTTTTCAACTTTCTAAACATCTAAACTATACGTAGTTTTAATTTTAACACATATCTATTAATTTCAATATTTTTTTTTTAAAATTATGCCCTGTAAACTCCAAAACTTAGAACTTTGGGTCAATTATGAAGAGGGTAGGATATAGAGATATGAATTTGAAAATTTGATGGTAATTTTGGATCAATCATGGAGTAGCTTAACAAGCCAAAAAAAATTGACTTTGATCACCACATATGATTCTCAATTTTATGAAGCCCTAGGTCAATTATGCAGTCGGTATGATATATAGACCTTAGACTTTGATCAAGACTTGAGTAGATTGTTTTAGGGATGATAGGTGGAATAATAATAATGAGGTTGGATAAAGCCATGTAAGTAGGTTTTTGGACCTCATAAAAAATTGGGAATTGATTTAAAAAATTAATTTTTATATTATATCTTACCCATTAAGTTATTTTTTATATTAATATTTGTAATGATATGACATTTTAATATTACAATAATATATTATATGTTTTATCAGAGTCACACAAAAGTCCTCAAGTTGAATTAAATGATCAACATGATTCACTTAGAATGAATTGTTTACATTATTTAGTTGATGTCTATATCCTTCACTGTAATTAAGTGATCAGTAGACTTTGTTGATTTCTATATCTACTAATAACATTTTTTCTTCAAAATTGTACAATCAAATTTAAAGAAGCACGATTCAAAAATGTGTATTAAGAAGAAAAAATTGTAATGTGAAACTTATGAGTATTTTTATGGGGACTTCACATCCTAAAAATACCTAAAAATATTTTGGAATTTAATGGAAATTAAGAAAATCAACGGTTTAATTAGATATTCCAGGAATCCGCATATGTCTATTAGAAATCTATAACAATATAAAAAAATTAACAATTATAACTTTACATAAAACGTGAAGTAAATTGCCCATGGGGATTTGGATTGACGGTGAATGGGTGCGCTGTTAAGGCACTCCTTGTGATAGGTCACCGGTTCAAATCCCCCATGGGTACTTAGGTTAGTCTAATAGATAACAAAAAAAAACGTGAAGTAAATTAATACAAAAATAAAAAAAACGTTATCAAATTTTATTTGTTATCAAATTTTTGTTTGAGAGGTAGATGAGAAGAGAAATTCTAGGGTTGGTTTCATGGCTATATCTAGTATGGTAGCTATTGCAAATCTCATATTAATGGTGTTATACGTCCCTGGAGAACTTTATGGTGAAAAGATAGTATTTTACGATACATTTTATGAATCAGAAGCATATATGTATACAAATTTGAAGGGAGACAATTATGTCTCCTTAACTAGAAATACAAGAAATAACTCATTTATGTCCTAACTATGATTACATACATAATCTCGAAGGATTATTCAATATTTCCCACATTAATACGAAGGGATGTCTAACATGCCAAGTAAAGATCTAAAATTTTCAAACTTTTCACGTCCCAATGCTTTTGTAAAGATGTCTACAATTTGTTCTGAAGTTGGACAATGTGTCAGATGAATGGCTTTGGTGTCTACATGATGTCAAATCAAATGATACTTGGTGTTGATATGTTTGGTTCAATCACAAAATTTTGGATTCTTAGCCAATTGAATTGCAAAATAGTTTTCGACAAATAGAGGAGTTAAAGCCTTTTGTTTCTCCTATAAATCTTCAAGTATTTTGTGAAGTCAAATGATTTCTTTTGTAGCTTGAGCTGTTGTGACATATTTGGCTTTGGTAGTAGAATCAACAGGGACAGATTTCTTGTGTGATATCTAAGTGATGGATGTTGATCCAAGATTCATCAAATAACTAGAGGTTGAGACTCCATGCTCCTTATCACCATCAAAATCTGAATCTAAATAACCAGTAAGATGGAAGTCTGAAACTTTGGAATATTTGATGCCATATGTAGTTGTTCCTTTTAAATATTTAAGAATTCTTTTTGCTACTACCCAATTCCCTTCACAAGGTTGATGCATAAATCTGGAAAGTATCCCAACAACAAAATTTATATCAGGATGAGTAGTAGAAAGATAAATCAAACTTCCAACAAGTTTCCTTTAATTTGTTGGATCTTCAAATGGTTTTCCTTCTTCTAAAGTGAGTTTCAAATTTTGTTCCATTAGAGTAGCAACATGATTAAAATCCATCATACCATATTTGTTCAATAACTTTCCAACATTTTTCTTTTAAGAGATAAAAATATGTTGAGGTTTTTGATCAACTTCAATTCCAAGATAATAATGAAGTAAACTTAAATCTTTCATATCAAAAACCTTTTGCAATCCTTCTTAACATATGATATATATTTATCATAGTTCTATGTAATCATAAAATCATCAACATAGACAACTAGATATACAATTGATCTTCCAAATTTCTTAACAAAAAGAGTTGCGTCATCTGGTTCAAAATGCTTAGAATTCAACTTAATAAGATGTTCATTTAGTTTCTCATACCATGCACATGATGCTTGTTTCAACGCATATAAAGACTTCATTAATTTGCATACCTTTCATTCTTTCCCTTTGACAGAAAATCCTTTTGGTTGAAACATGTAAACATCTTCCTTTAAATCTCGATTTAAGAAAGAAGTTTTAACATCCATATGATGAAGTTTCCATCCTTTTTGTGCTGAAATAGCAAAAAACTTTCTAATAATGCCCCATTTAGCTGTAGGAGAAAATGTTTTTCTATAGTCAACACCTTCTTTTTGTGCATATCCCTTTGCTACAAGTCTTTCCTTGTGCTTATCAAGTGAACCATCAACTTTATACTTAGTTTTATAAACCCATTTGCAGCCAATAGGTTTGATGTCAACAGGAGGATCCACCAGCCTCCAAGTTCCATTTTTTATGAGGGCATCATATTCCTTTTGCATTGCATCTTTCCATTGATCATAACTAGCAGCTTCTTCAAAACAAGTAGGTTCACAATCAACAGAAAAATTAAATTCACAATCATGAGAATAGTTACCTGAAGAACTCCCTATCTCAAACTCATCATATTTCCTCATAAATGTTCTAATACGAGCTGATATTCGAAGAGGTTGTGAAGAAAGTTGCTCATCTTGTGTAACAAATTCTTCATTACTTTCTATTCCACTTTTTGTTCTTGTTGTCTCTGTCCCTGTTGTTCCGCAGAAACACTTTTGTCATCCAATTTCTCTTCAACAATAGAATTATTATCACCATTGAGAGGCAATTTTGAAGGAAAATCCACAGATTCATCTAGTATGGGAATCCCCCCTTCAAGATGTGGAAGAATATTATCTGATTCATAATAAAACTTCTTGGACGCAAGCATTTCTAACTGATTAAGTTGCCTATCAATAATGGTTGTATCTTTATCAGATTCAAGAAAAACTAAATATCTTAAAAAAATAAACTTCTTATTCTCTTCATCATACAATATGTATGCCTTAGAAGTCATAGAGTACCCAAAAAATAAAAAAAAAATTCTTCTTGCACTCAACTTTTTTCTTTGTTGTTTAGGAATCAAAGCATAACATTGAGAACCAAAATTTTGAAATGTTGAATAACAGGAAGATGATTATACCACATCTCATATGGAATTTTATTCTTCCCAAAACATCAATTTTACATTCTTAAAAAACATCATCAATCTAACCATATTAAGCAATGTTCTATTCATTTATTCTGCAACACTATTTTGTTGTGGATTATAAGGTATCATGGTTTGGTGTTTGAATCCATTCTCTTGCAAATATCTTTTAAAAACATGTGAAGTATATTCTCCCCCATTATCAGTTTTTATAGTGCCAATATTAAGTTGAGCTTCATTTGTAATCACGAGATGAAATTTTTTAAACACATCAAAAACTTGTGACTTTTATTTAAGAAGATAGACCCAACAAATCCTCGAATAATCATCAATAAAAGTTAGTATGTACTTATTTCCATTAGCAGTTGGTACAAGCACAGGTCCACATAAATTTGAGTGTATGAAAGTTAATTTTCTCAAAGCCCTAGAAGTAGAGCTCTGAAAGGACTATTTGTGATGCTTCCCCAATATACAAGCATTACATGGAGTCCATTTTCTTGGAACTGTTGGAAGTCCCTTAATCCCTTGTTGTCTCCTAATTCTAATACTTTCATAATTAATATGACCAAAGCAAGCATGCCACAATAAACTTGATGACAAAGTATCATTTTGTTGGACCAAATGATTAGTATTTAATGCAACATATGGCATACCTTTCAACTTTAATAATTTATCTTCTTCCACACCATTCATTACAGTTTCATTGCCAGTTGCTCTTCGAATTTCCACTTTTCCATCAAATATGTGTATGGAATGTCCCTGTTGTCTTATTTGTACAAGAGATAATAAATTCTTTTAGAACCGTGGAATGTAAAGAACAACATTTAAAGTATAATCTGCAAGTTCGAGAATTTTTAACTGAATAGAACCAATCCCTGATGGTCTGATTTGAGATTTATCAGCAAAATATACTACTACGTCAATATTATCACTAAAATTTTCAAACAAATCTCTTCTAAAGGTCATAATATGGCAAGTGGCATCTATGTCTAGAATCCAATTGTCATGCCATGAAGAAAAAGAGGTACTAAATATATATTCCATATTAAAATTATAATGGGAAACAACTTATTGTGCATTCTCAGAATACTGCCTTTGTTTTGGAATTAGTTGACCTTTCGTTTCAAGTATTTGTTTTCTTCTTTCATTACTTTTATCCTAGGGAATTTTGCAATTTGTAGCAGTATGTCCAATTTTACCACATCTAAAGCATTTTACAATTGCTTTATGAGAAATATTTCTTTGTTTATCATTTTGTTGTCTATATCCCTGATTATCCCCCGCTGCCTTCCTCTATAATTCCTCCTACCTCATCCTTTGCGACCCTTAGTATTTCTCACTTATTCTTCTTGAGGTTTTTGGTTTTTTTGAGAAATACATAATATTTCAGTAATATAATTCTGTACAATTTCTTTATTGCCAAAATCTTTCTCTCTTTTTGCTATTTTTCCTACTAATTTGTCAAAATCTAAATCTTTTAGCTTTCCACTAGCTTGGAGAGATTCCAAGTAGTGTGAATAACCACAATAAAGGGCTTTTATAAATGCAATAAGTTATATATCAAATTTAACTCTAGTAGATTCAATTTCATGATTGATGGCTTTAATTTCAGAAGCAAGTTTCAATGGATCATTATCTTCATTTATGTATTAAACAACCTCAATAATAACTTAATTATCTCCAATTCGGAATGTGAATCATAAATATCTTTCAATTTTGTTACTGCATCATATGTTGTTTTACTTTGAATAATCATTATCTTCATTTCTGTATTAAACAACCTCAATAATAACTGAATTATCTCTAATTCGGAATGTGAATCATAAATATTTTTCAATTTTGTTACTGCATCATATGTTGTTTTACTTTGAATAAATTATTTGCTTGAATCTTCTGAGACTGAAGTAGAAATTAAGGCATAGACCTTTTTACCCTTACTCTCTCAGAATGCTAACTATTTTTCCTCATCACGTGGTTTGGGTGCATTACCTATTTTCCTTCACAGACTCCATCCCACAGATCATTAAAAATAAGTGTATTTTTTATTTTCGTGTAGCACTCTTGGTAATTTTCCTTTCCATAAAGAACAATGCCAACTAAATATACCAAGGAAGGAATTCTTTTTTCAGATAGAATTAGTAGTCAAAATTGTGATTATATTGAACTCTTCTTGAAAAAAATTCCTTTTCTATTTCGTCTAGGCACAATAATAACAAATAATTAAAATACAACATAAACATATTAGAATACAACCAATCCGACGAATGTTGACAGCGTCCCACAACCTTGTAACCACGACAGGACATAAATATCTGGTGAATTCCTTGTAACCACGATCAATGACTGGTCATAGGCATAAACCACATATGAAGTCAACAGTAAAAAACCAACAAAAATCAATTGTGAGGAACCAACAGTCAAAAACAATTGACAGAAATCACCGATGTGTATTAATGCGATGAGTGGTCCCCGCAAATCTAGAAAAATCAATGGTACCGACGTCACTTCCCAACATCCAATGGTATGTGACAACAACTCATCCACCAAACTTTAACGTGGTCATTGGTCCCGCGTGGCGGTTTGAGAAAAATCGTTCAACTTAAAAACGAGTGGTTGTCAATGAATACGAGAGCACTCAACAGTGTGTGGTGTCAGGGTGGTTTCCAAAATTTCCAAACCTACACACGTCCCACGTTCTCTACCAGATCCCAAACCTACACACGTCCCACGTTCTCTACCAGATCCCACTTCGGATCAACTCAGGGTCTCATGCACTTTGCTACGATTATTAACTCTACAACTTCTGCATTAATGAAGTTCGAACCAGGCATAATCACTTTAGTGCTTTTCAAAAACTTGCTCTCTAATACCACTGTTTGGAGAACTTGATGATGAAAGGATAGTATTCTGCCATACATTTTATTAATCAAAAGAATATATTTATACAAATAAACTTAAAGGGAGACAATTATGTCTCCATAACTAGAAATACGTGAAATACTTATATCCTAACTATAATTACATATATATATATAATCTGGAAGGATTATTCAACATTTGGATGGCAACATCCTAGAATTTTGTGAAGAGGCGAGAAGCTAAAATTCCCTGAAACAATTTTCGGGCCACTTTATCTGTAATTCATCATCCAGAGACTGCGTGATGATGACAAATCGCAGATTCGGCAACAAGGATGTTTTTATTATCACAAATACGTGCTATGAAAATTTGGAAGTCATAGAAATTTGGGGGGAATTTTGTATTTGAACCTTGAAACAATCATTTCCATACTATTTAATTGTCACTGCTAATTTAACTATCTCTAAACACTTCTCAGTAATATTATTTAACAAATAAATTAAGAAACAAAAAATTAGGGTAGAAATTTTATTTTGTTATTATTATTTTTTATATTAATATTTGTAATGATATGAAATTTTAATATTATAAGAATATATTATGTACTCTCATGCACTTTTTTTTCATATTATTTGAAATTTTTTATCATCATTTCCACCCTGTCACATGGAATCCACCAAACAACAAATCTTAAAATATAGGAATAAAGGTTGAAATGTGATCAATGGTGTTAAAATATAGGAATAAAGGTTTACATGTGATCAACGGCTCTTTTACAGTCACTGTGATACTGCTCCTCTTAGGCACGAGAGTATTTCACTGACTTCTCTACAAAACTGTAGAGTGTGCACAAGCTTCCAGTTAATGTATGTTGGCCTGTAGAGGATTCCATCCCTCAATTGATTGGACAAAGTTCGAGACTAAAACTATCTTCTAACATTCAACTTGCAAATTCAAATCAGAAAAGGTTGTATCTTACTGATCCATCACTATTACTGCAGAACTAACAATATCTTAGCAATTCATAGCATCCCATATAATTCCCAAAATGATTGACAATGGTACATTCATGCCACTTTGTCATTGGTTTTTACCTGAAATTCCTACCCTTCATTAGGTCGCATTCATTTCTAAACCAGCGGATGAGCTCTGACACTGTGTTTGAAAAGCCAAATTTCTCACTCCTCATAACTCGTTCTTTCATTCAGAAGGTTGCTTTGTAAAGTAATCGAAGTAAATTCACGAGCACTCTTTGATCTTTCTTATACCTTTTTTTAGATAAGCGGTCTCCCATGATACATACCATGTTTCTATGTTGAAAAGATTGAACAAGCTGGAATTGAACCCATACTTTCCCTTGCTGATGAGGGAGTACGAGTTCAAAAATTGAATTGACATTCCAACAAATATTTTCCTAATTCTGAATTTTTATTGACCACAATTCTGAAAATATTTGAATATGCTTAATTTTCTTTTCCAAACTCAATAAGAATTTTATCAAATTTGTTGCAAACACAATTTTTTTCTAAATTACATTGCGGCAAATTTTGAAATAAGATCCAGGTGACTTATAACACAAGTAACAGTTCAGGTCAAACATTCTATAAATATTGCCCAATTTTTTATTGTACTGTAATTTTCTATGAACAAAAGATTTTACCTAATTGAAATTATTGGGGTTTCTATTTTGAAATGTATATTAAATCTTATTATGCCCTCTTTCCATGGATACAACGAGCGAGCTGAATGTCTTTGGGCATGATGGTAACCCTCTTTGCATGGATTGCACATAGGTTGGTGTAACACATAAGCTCACAACCCAAAGTAGTAAAAAATAAATTTAATTTGATACATTATTTACATTGATACATGTGTACCTGACCTTACATTCACCTTATATAACATTAATGAACTATTTACACAGATCAGTTCTCGGGTTTTGGTTATTTTTCAACAGAATGGATATTTAAATGTATGGATTAATGCTTCATTAAATATCTTCTCTAACCCTCACTATGGTTTGGATGGTTCTTGACCCCAAGGTATCATCCTCCAGATGTACACGTTTTCTGCTATCCAGTAGTGATCATCGTCACCGTCGATCTAAGGGAGAGGTATTCAAAGGTTCTGATTAGTTTGCAACGGATAAGGGTAACTACCCATTGGGTAGTCACGGTTTGCAGTCATTTGGTTCAACGCCTCTGCGGAGAGGCTAGATCCAGGGTTGGAATTTTGACGGGCATTTTGCCCGTCATGAGGCATTTCATCCGTAAAATCACTGTTTAAGGTGAATTGTTCTGAAATGTGAAGAACGTATCTTTGACGGGTTAATCTTTTTGAAAAACGTTATTAATACATTATCTCGCACCATTCCATTAGCCGAAGATTTTTAAAAGATATACTATAGTTTCGGGATGGTAATGTTGATCAAATACGGAATGGTCTGGTCAGCAAACCAACATTAATTTGGAATCTTTCCCTAGACGATTTTCGGGATCTGTGCATGGTCTCCCTTCTTTCCTCTTTCATCTTCGGATTCCAACAATAGCAAACCCAATGAATGTGGACTTTTTTTCTTTGTACAATCGAGTTCATGAATCAATCTAAGTGTTGTTGCGTGATGGTAGAATTCTTCAATTCTTTGATCATCGGAGACTGTAAAACTGTTGACACGCTGCATGATAGTTTGATTAGAAAAAACTTCTTCAAACTCATTGGCCTCTAAAGCTAATGTACCTGGTCCCTTGCAGAAATCTTGCAACACAAAATCTGTTGAAGAATCGCATGGAGGCAAAATCAGACCTACAGTCTAGAGACGATAGCTCGTTCAAATCTGGCAAATTTTGGCTAAAAGAGCTGCATCTGCTCCAAGATAATAGTAAGATGGAGATCTCTCCAATGCTAACGACGACAAAGATATGGTAAAAATTCTACTTTCTTGAAAAAATTAAGGACATTTTGCCCGGTAAAATGCCCTATGATTGGGAAAATTGCCAAATTCCAACCTTGTTGAAGGAAAACAGCAGCGCACGAGAGAATAGAATGAAGTGGTGGTTGTATGCAAGTTGGGTTTCGAACTTTCCATGAAACCAGGTCTGTTATAACTTATAAGAATAGCCCTGAAACCAAATGCTAATACAGTAGAGGCATTTTGTATGAGTCTGAAGATTCTGCGTGCAGGGGTGGGTTCTTAGTATCAAGAAGTAAAACAATCGACCCAAATTAATATCATTATTGCTGGCATTTCTTGTTCCATGAATTCCTTGGGTTTTTTTTAATATTCTATTGACTCCATTGGTTATGCGTGCATTTACTTATAATTTACCTATCCATTATCATTGTTGCCCTTAATTATTGGTTTCGAAAAATCCAATCTATGGAATGTTTGGATCATAGATTTGAATTACTACAAATTTAATTCATATATTTTTAATGCTTAGAAGAAGGGAACTATCCACAATGATTTGTATCATCTTTTAACAAATTTTTGTTTTTGCACATTGTGGGAAACAGTGAAGCCCTCTATAACTGTTGTAGACTCTATTGCTTGATCACCTCACTAATCATGGCACACCCATTGCTTTAAATACAATTGCAGGACAACTCTGTTGTAGAAATTCTACTTTGCAATGCTTGGATATATGCCTTCACATTTATTTTCCAAGGACGAACCTTGTTCGAGTTCTCAATTTCTGATGGCCTCAATATTCAAGTACTCATTCTTTTATAAATATATAGATATATATCAAATTTTTATAATCCCATACCGTAAAATAATTAGTTATAGTTGTTGTACCATATTCTCGCAGATTTTTTAGCTTGCACTTTATTGGTAAATGGAGAGTGGAACACTCTACAATTGTTGCAGACTTTGTTTCTTAATCATTTCTCTAATCATAGATACTAATTTTCTTATAAATAATTGTAAGATAACTTTGTTTCAAAAATTCTATTTTGCAAGCTTTGGTTATACTTCTCCACGTTTACTTTTGCAATAGTGAGCCTTATTTCAATTTTCTATTTATGGTAGGTCACTTTTGCATTGGTAAACATGGTTTAAGTTCTCAATTTATGGTAAGCTACAACATTCATAGACCCATGCTTCTATATATATAGAGATAGATATTGATTTTTGATAATTCAATATCGGTAAAAAAAAAAATTAATCACCATAATTGGTGAATAATTTAGGGCTTATTATCCATCTTTTTTTCCATTTGAAAACATTGTGAATAGATTTATTGTTAGTAAATATATTATGAGTTGAACCCAAACAAAAATGGGTAACTCATGCAAACCCCACTACATCAGTCATCCACCATCCCTCACATCTCGGTGTTGACTACTCGAGCTACTGAGTTGTTAATATTGGAAACATTGATTGCCATCTTGAGATCAAAATTGTGCACTTTGGCTTCTTGTTACTGTGTCACGTTTATCTCTTTGGTGTTGAAGAAATCAATTGTAAACAAAATAATGTAGATTTACAATAATAATGTAAATATGTTACCTTGGGATTTCATTTTTTTTTTACAAAACCATCTAGAAATTGCTTTGTTTGGCTCTTTTTATGCTTTGGCAATTATTACAAATAGAAGCTATATATATATATATATATATATGTGTGTGTGTGTGTGTGTGTATGTATGTATGTATTTTTACTCCTAGGCTTCACATTTTTAGTCTTTTTCTATTTGATTTTGTGCCACATGTTATCACTCAGGTTGTCCTTAAAGATCCTTAAAGGATACAACCGAGGTAACCACAAACCAATCTTTGGACTGCAGGTCCTAGCCTACCTGCAATCAGAGAGGGCTCTCTCTTTATAATTTAGCTTTGTTTTGGGTTGATTTTTAGGCTAGTTATGATTTTCTTGGGTTTTGTTTTGATTTTGGTGGGATGGAGGATTCTTTCAAACAGAGTTGGGATGCATAGTGTGAGAAGTTCAAACCATTGGGCATGGAGTCGTGGATTAGGCTTGCTGTTGCGTTTTCTTGGTCACAAGAGGAATACAGAGCAGGATAGCTACACATAAAATAATATCTAGCTAGAATAAAGATGGAACGAAGGTCAGTGAATGAAAGGCAACTAAGTAGCTCTCATTATGTTAACAGAGGGAAGGTGAATGAACATTCATATAGGAGCAGTCAAGGATTCCTAAACAACATTCATATATGAAGGAACTAGTGTAAATATGAGCAAATCAGTATTCATATTCAAGACTAATTCAGAGGAAAACATAGATAAATCACAGAAATTGAGAACAGAATACAACTAAGTGAGCTCTGAACTATTCTTTCTTTCTGCTATTTAGATAGTGAAACAATGATGGCATAAAACATATAAACTGTAAACAGAGATAAGAAACACTTATTGGGCTATGTAGAAGCGTTAGGATTCCATAGTCATTCTTCAGACATTAAAACACAACAGTCAGTTCATCTCCCAAACATTCCAGCGATCTTTGATTATAGAGACTCTCAGAAAATATAATGCAAGTCTAGAGGAAGTTATCGACCAACCAACCCTTTTTTCATAACAGAGGGTGGTTTAAATAGAAAAAATATCTACAAACAACAGATCTGAGACAGATCTCATCAAATAAATGCCTTTAACCTAATTTGTACAGAAGTAAATGGCAGAAATATCTATCTAACAGTTGCGCTAGGGCAACTGGCTCAAAAATGGATCAAAATCTGTCCTTATGGCTCTGTGCTGGCTCTTTTAGCCATAAGTGTGCTTTAAATTCATTCATCTGCGCCTACAAGTGGTTCTGCTACCTTAAGTGGCCAAAACTGTGAGTCGGTGAGTCTTTATGGCTCAGAGCTGCTTTATTGACTTTGCTGGGAGGCTCTTTAATGATTTCCTACTTCGGGTTCAAAGTTTCCATTGAACACCTTCACTGATACACTTTGCCGCATCCTGATACACTTTGGCACTGAATCTGGGCCTTTTCTCACCGCTGATACTCTTTAAACTGTCCCATCGCCCCCTTCTGCCTTTTAATGCACAATAACTACTGCAAATTCTTCCGTGGCAATTGGAATGCTATCGGCGCTCTGGCCGAGCAAAACTAGCTTTAAACTTTGAAAAATGGTGCAAACAGGAGGAAAAAGTGTTGCCGACTGTGCCGAGGCCGATACTGGCCCCCTGGAGCAAAAACAGGGCTTGGAGCAATCCAAAATGGTTAAGGAAACCATCATTTCCTTTATACCTGGGCGGGCACGGGCGCCGCACAGAAAACATTTAAATGGCCCTTTTATTATAAACAGGCGGAATGCCATAAAAACATGAATTTTCATTAAAAAACGGCCAAATAGCTACACTGTTCATTGAATTAAATCGTGGTCGTTGGATCCGGCGTGGGCCGATCCAACGGCCCAGATCTTATCGCAATATCGGCGTCGGGAGGACCGGGGGATGGCACATAAACAATCGCCAAAACTGCGCGGACCTGATATGCTATAGGCCCTTCCTTTTATTTGGAATCGCGTCCAGCCCATCGGCGATGTCATATCAGCGGATTTAAAAAAATTTGGTTTGCGGACCCGAAATGCTTATATACCATGATTTAATGTTATTTCGGCTCCGCCATATCGGAGCAGTCCCGCTCAGCTGCACAAAGGGCCTTTCGGACCCGAAATCCCTATATGCCGAGCTATATAATATTTCGGCTCCGCCAGTAGGACATGGGGAAAGCCGCGAACAAATCATGACCGTTGATCTGGGAGGGCGATCCGACGGCCGGCGCTAAATCGCATCGGGGCGGACCATTGGTCCCAACACATAAAACTTCCGATGGAGCGATATAGCTTGCGGACCCGAAATGCCTTTGTGCCCATTTTTAATGGAGATCGGGTCCGAACCATCGGAACCCATCATATCGGCGGATTTACATTTGAAACGGGTCCAACGGACCCGAAATCCCTTTCAAAACTGCCCTTTATAAATTATCGGCTCCGGAATATCGGAGACCTCCCTTTTCGCTGTGCCCGGGGACCTTACGGACCCGATAGCTTTTATAAGACCCGCCTTTATAATATTTCGGCTCCGCCATATCGGAGCCAAACATAAGGGGTGATCGTCGATCAAACATGGGCCATTGATTTGGTGAAGGCGATGGACGGCAGAGATTACGTCGGCATTTCGCTGTCAGAGCCATTATTTGCACAAAAATGAAAGGCAAATGAATTCGGAGGGGTATTCTTTATGCTTTTGAATGGTCTATAAGCCATCGGAAGGGGTCCGATAGCCAAAAAGGGAGAATTTTATCATTTTGTGAAGGTTTTTCATGGTTTTTGTATTCTTATGCCTTGGAAGGTGTCCAAAGGCACTTAGGAGGAAAGTGATGTGGTTTTGAGAGGGATTTAGTGACCAAAGAGGGTTTCATGCCTTCTAAAGGCAAACCAAGGTCAAAGGGGTGATTTTTCAAACATGTGAAGGGAAACTATGCAAAGGAATGAGTCCTTATACATTTGGAAGATGGTTAGAGGGGCTAATGAGGGTTCTTGCTGAGTTTCAGATAAACTTAGCAATTCCCGAGGATATATATAGTTATTTTTCAACTAGGGGGAGGGATAAATATATAGGGGAGTTATATACATAGTTTTAGTAGGGGAAGGGGAAATAGATAGGGAGCTACGTAGTAAAGTTAATAGTTAATATCATAATGATGAGAAAAAGCGCTAAGAATGATGTCTTAGGCTATCAATGGGGGAAAATGACTGATAGAAGAAGTGTGAACATTCCTTGAGTGAAACAGATCTCCACCAAGGCAAATGATATGGAGAATGATGAATCTAAGAGGTATCAAGCAGATCTTGACCTCTTTAGGGGAAGTTAGTGAGTGACTTGGGGACAGAGGAGGAAGGGGAAGTTAGACATGCCTCGCTTGAAGTCCTTCAAATGGAAAACTGCCTCAAACTTGTGATATGACTAGATATGACACTTGAAAATCTGAAATGGATCACAAGTCATGATTCTGCAACCACAAAGCTACCTACCTGGCCTATTCACCTAGCATTTTCTCTTCTTTTTGGTTTGGGTGCACTTGAACTAGCATACCCAGCTTTTCATTCTTTTCTTCCTGCTTTCCTCCTATCTAAATCTACACTTATTGCATCCAGGGGCTCAGATTAGGCTGTTGAGCACCCTTGTTTCTCTACCTATTTACAGATCTACCAAGATTAAACAGTTTGGACAGATGTTTATTCTCTATATTCTAAAACAGGAAATTGAAACCTAGGGAGACCAAGATTAAGCTGTTTGGACCTCCCTTAGCTGAAAACTGATCAAAATGGATTACTTATCAAAACTGGAACAAAGCAGTAGCATTAAAACTGGCACACCTTCATGGATACTTCTCTGGTCATCTGTAGCAAATATGGAGCATTGCAACATGCATAGTACGACATATTTGGCATGTAAAAATATCGATCATGAAAGATGATTAACCTGCTACAGCAGAAGGCTAACAGTGGCTCCACTTGGGGATGGCTTTTCCTTGTGACAAGCCAAGAACAACAGGTCAGAATGCCTTGATCCTCTGTAGTTGCTGTTAATTGAAAATCTCTTCCGTGCTAACTGCTGAATGACTAGAACTTTAACTTCTGAATGCAACACTCCTCCTTATCTGAAACACTATGAAAAATAAAGCATCGCCTGCTTTCTTCTGTGTGCTTGATATTGCATACACTTTTTCTTGAGCACTGCCTTGTGAAATAAACACAAAAAGGGAATAAAACTGGAGCTCTTATTTTCTTGTCTTTGAAAGGGTGCTGAAGTAAACTGAAAATCCTCCTTTCTTGTTGATACTGTTGACTTGAAGACTACAAGCTGCAAACAACTTCTCTTTAACATAAATCATTGTGATATGACAGCGCTGCTCTTGCTGTTTTGCTGAGATTACTGCAGAGACAGAGATTAAAAATAGAGGACTTGCATTGGCTGTGTCTTCACAAACTTTGTTGCTGCTCCTCCAACAATCAGACTGTTTATACAAAATAAAAACAAAAGTGTTGATATATACAAATATCAATGTACAAAGAGATATTTACCAAGCTGCGTTATGTTCAACAAAAGGGATCATGATAATGCTTCAGCATACGGCCATTTACAGGGCCTTCTTCAGTAGTGTTGCCCTCTACAGATTTGAGGAAATATGTGTTATTTCCCTGAACAGCAGAAATAACAAATGTCCCTCTCCAAAGGAAATCGAATTTTGCATGTTTTCCCTTGTCTTCTCTTCGTGAGTCCCACCTTAGAACTTTGTTGCCAACACATAAATTCTCAGCCTTAGTCCTCTTATCAAACATCCTTTTGAGCTTTTCTTGTAACATTTGAGCTCTGTCATACACCTGTTCTCTAGTTTGTTGAAGGTGAATGGTCTGATTGATCCTGCATTGAATATCATTTGGTTCAGCTTGAACCTCCTGCAACAGCCTCATAATGGAAATGCCCAAAGAAGATGGGAACCTGGCTTCCATACCGTAAACAAGCTCATAAGGGCTCATCCCAATTGATTTTTTTGTCAAAAGCCTGTCTGCCCAAAGGGCATTGGTGAGCTTTTTATGCCAGTTCTTCTTGCTTTCTTCCAAGGTCTTCTTAATGATACTGATCAGGCTCTTATTAGATGACTCGGCTAAGCCATTACCTTGAGGGTAATAGGCTGTGGAATGGCCTAAAGTGATATGGAATTTATGGCAAAAATTGATCATCTTTTTGGATTTGAAAGCAGCGGCATTGTCAGTGATGATCTTCTCAGGGCAGCCAAATCTAGACAGGATATTGCACTCAAGGAATTGGATAATGGTGGTGTCATTGGCCTGCCTGCATGGAATGGCTTCAATCCACTTGGTGAAATAGTCGGTGGCATTTAGAATCCACTTATGCTGCCCTGAGGAAGAGGGATGGACTTCTCCAATGAAGTCAAGACCCCATTGTTGAAAAGGCTTTTCGGTTGAGATGGGCTTAAGAGGCAAGGGCAACAGCTTTCTTTTGCCCTCAAAGATTTGGCATTTGTGACATGAGATAGCAAACTTCTTTACATCTGCAAACAAAGAGGGCCAATAGAAACCAACCCTTAAAATTTTATCAGCAGTGGACTTCCAATATAGATGTCCTCCACAGTCCCCTGCATGGAATTCTTTCATGAAATTATTAATTTCATTCATGGTCAAACAATTAAGCAATATGCCTTCATGATTCTTCCAAAATAAAGCACCATCTAAGACACAAAATTTCAAAGCCTTCATTCTTAAAAATCTCTTCTTGGTCCTGGACAATCCTGGGGGAGCAAACAGGTTTAACAATACAAAGCATATATCAGCATACCATGGGGATTGCAGAAAGGTGTCACTGATCTGTGGAGTCGCCAGCTCCTGTTCATTGTCCAGTTGGTTGATGTCTAAGGCTTGAAAGTTTGTTTCGGACATCAGTTTGGCTAAACCTTGTCCCTTTATTAGCTTGGTTGGTTTTATTTCTATGTCATACTCAAGAATGTTAGCAATCCACTTGCCTCTTTTGCCTTCTAATCCTTCTTGGTTTAATATGTATTTTACAATAGCATTTGGCACATAAGCAATCACGTGTGAATATAAAATATAAATTCTGAAGTCTTTGATTGCTTTAACAAGGGCATAGGCCTGCTTCTCCATGATTTGGTACTTCAGGGGTGCATCTCTTAAGGCTCGGCTGAAAAAAGCAATTGGCTTTTCATTTCCTTGATCATCCTTTTGCAATAGTACAACAACTATGGTATTATCAAATGCAAATGAAAATATGATAAAGTCCCTATCAAATTGAGGACTTGTGAGGACTGGGGCTTGAGTTAAGGCAACTTTGATACTCTCAAATGCTTGCTTGGTTTCAAGAGACCATTTTACCTTGGCATCCTTCTTTAACATGTTGCTCAACAGTCTTATCAGCTCGGCTAGATTTGGGATAAATCTCTTTAGGAAATTGATCTTTCCTAGGAATGCTTGCAGCTCTTTTATGTTTCTTGGATATGGGATTTGGAGAATGGCTTGGATCCTTTGCAGATCAATTCTAATCCCGTCTTTTGAAATGATATGTCCAAGTAATTTTCCTTCTTCAAGGCCAAATAAAGACTTCTTGGGTTCAAGGAAATGCCATATTTCCTACATGTTAGGAACACTTGTCTCAAATGTCTTAGGTGCTCTTGATCAGATTTGGAGAAAGGGGTAAGATCATCAAGATAGACAACCAAGAAATCATGGATCTCCTTGGCAAATGCAATGTCCATGGCCCTTTGAAAGGTGGCACCTGCGTTCTTTAGGCCGAAAGACATTTTCACATATTTAAATGTTCCCCACGGTGTTGTAAAGGCTGTCTTGTCTTGGTCATCCGGGTGAACAAGTATTTGGTTGAAACCTGAAAAGCCATCGAGCAGGGAAATTCGTGATGACCCCACTACTCTCTGTAGAATGTGATCCATTTTGGGCAAAGGATAGTGGTCCTTTAGGGAGACTTGATTTAGATTTCTGAGATCTACACAAAGTCTGATCTCATTTGTTTTCTTTCTTGTGGGAACTAAGTTTGACACCCATTCGGAAAATCTGATTGGTGCTATGATTCCTGCCTCATACATCCTCTTTACCTCCTTCTCAACCAAGGGAAGGAGCACGGGGTTGATTCTTCTAATTTTTTGTTTGAAAGGCTTTTGATTTGGTTTTAAGGGAATGGTGTGTTGGATTACTGAGGTATCATAGGACTTCAAGTCCTCATAACTCCAAGCAAATATATCTTGGAATTCTTTGAACAAATCAACATATTTGGGCTTTTGATCTGGAGGCAAAGATTTAGACAGTTTGATCATTTTGGGCTTCTCTGCTGTTCCAATGTTGTATTCTTCTATGGCAGTGTTTATAGGCTGCATTTTTGGCTTTTTGGGCACATCATTTGCATCAAACATGTCTTCTAGTGGAGTGAGGCCAACCGGGAGAAAATTTTCCTTTAGATCAATGATTTCGGCCTCTGTTTTGGCTATTTCCTCCAAATGCATCTGTTTCAGCTCTTCTATGTTTTCTTCGTCAAAGATGGTTGGCTATAGCAATTTTCTAGTTGTTTTAGCTGTTACAGTTTGCCGGATTTGGTTTATTGCTTGCAGTGGATCATCCATAGCATCCATATCAATGTTTAGGCCTGAAAAGTCATGCTGTAAGGTAAGAAAATTGTTGATTTGAGCATCATCCTCAAACACTTGCCAATCTTTAACATTGTTAGGGACAACAGGCCTGTGCTTTATCTCAGCAGTAAAGTGGTGATTGGACTCAAAAGGAAGCTTGCAAGTGCTAGCAAAAGCAGCTAGGCTGTGAGCATGCATGTTATTGTTTCTAGAAATCTTAGCAAGTTTGGATTTAGTGAAGGTATCAAGTATTGCAGTGGCAGCGGTCCTATAAGCTCTTAGCCTTCTATCATTGGTAACAAAGTTGCCTTTCATTTGTTGGATTACTAGGTCTGAGTCACCTAGAATGGAAACTTTGGCAGCTCCTAAAGCTTTGAGCAGCTTAAGGCCTAAGAGGAGTGCCTCATACTCAACCATGTTGTTGGTGCATTTGAAATTTAGTCTATAAGCATGACCCTCTGCATGGTTGTTATGTGTATTGTGAATCCATATTCCTGCCCCTGCTCCTAACTTGTTAACAGAGCCATCAAACTCTAAATACCATGTGATTTATTGCTTGTGGTTAGTATTAAGAGTTTCAGTCATTCTAGGATTGGGCAGACCTAGGTTTTGTGCTTCATGTGGTTCTTCTTGTATGCTGGTTGCACTGACTGTTTTGACAGTTTCCTGGGTATGGGCAGCCGATTCTTGATTGATGCATGTTTCTTGTTCTAAAGGCAAAGGCCTCTCATTAGTTGGAGGACTTGTTTCATCATTAAACAAAATAAAAGAATCCATATCAGAATGGATTGAATAGATAGGGAAATTCTGGGGCTTTTCCTCACTACTTACCACATACTTCATCAATGTTTCTCTATACAGTCTCTTTGGTTGCCCAAAGACTGAAATAGTGGCGTAGGAGAGGTCTAATTGGAGAGATCCTTGGAGTTTTGCCCCACAAGATCTTGACAACAGCATGCCATACTTTGGTGGGATGTCAGCAACCACCACGTCCATTAGGATTGTCTTGTTGGGAAATTGGACTAAGGAGACACATAAGTCTTTGATGAGGCCTAAACATTTGACCTGACTTGAGTCAAAGGAGAATAGATCTTTGTAGGGTCTTGTGACATCAAGGTTTAGTTTCTCCATTACAGCTTTGGGCATAAGGTTGTGTGAGGCACCTGAGTCAAACATTGCATTATGTAAAACTTTATCATGTATGTGCAGACTGACATAAAAGGGTAGAACAGCTCCATGTGCTGATTTGCCATCAACTTTTGGACCAAAAAGCAACTCAGGTGTATCATCTAAAACATTCACCTCATCCCTTTTCTCTGGCATTTGCAGTGATCTTTGGATTTGTTGCCTATACACATCATGCTTTGCAAGTTCAGATAAGGGGATGGAAATCTTAAGTTTGCTTATTTCTGCTTCTAAGTTGAATGGTTTCTCTAATGGAGTCTTTGTGCTGGCAATAGCAGATTTCCCCTTTTCAAGTGTATTTTCTACGTTTTCCTCTTGATTAGCAGTGTTATGGTGAGTGGTACCTTGTGGTATTTCTGTTTTGGGAAGGCTTTTAGGAGTGCTATTTACATTTTCCTTTGAGGACGAAGGTAGCAGAGGCTGATCATTAGAGGGTTGCATGTCTGGTGTGTCTGTTATATCCTCTATTGTGACTTCTTTCGAATCTGGGATTGTTTGTTTGGTCGGTTCTGTGGAAGCAGCTCTGTCCTTAATCTTCTTAGGCTGCTCTGATTCCTTCTGTTTGGTGGGCTCGGTTACATCAATTATTCTAGTTCTCAGTTTATATTGTTTGTGCACTTCATAAACCGCTGAATCATAACCTTGTTTGAAGTCAAAAGACTCACCTGACTGGGTCTGAAATTGATTAAAGTCATGCTCATCTTGGTCTTGTTGAGTTAGGAAAATTTGTTGCTCACCCTTCAAATCCACCAAGTTCATGTGAGTGTCCTCTATGGCATCACTAGATGTGGATGCTTCTGTATAATTTTCTTGGAAAGGAGGCCTTATATCATAGTCTGGGCTAGATCTACCAGCGTTTGAGTTTTGAGTTCTCCTGAAATTTGGGTTCCTTATGGTATTGGGTTGTTGCCCTTCCCATGATGATTTCCTCTCAACACTCTCTACTCTGTCTCCCAGCCTGTGCCTACCATTGATAATAGCATCTAGCTTTCGATCTAAGGCTGAGGGCTCTTCCTTGAAGGTGGTTCTTCTCTCAGTTCTAGCTCTGTTTCTTTTGGCAATTAAATTTGCCTCCACAGTGACAGCCACATTTTGCATGTCCGCAAGGCTGTTAGGGGTTCTTTCTTTTAATTGGTAGGCCATATCTGGGTCGAATCCATCAGGGAATTTATATAAGGCAAGGTCAGGTGGGGGCCTTAAGTTTTGTGGGATAGCATTATAAACGCTATTGAACCTTGCACAATAGTCCAAGACTGTTTCTTGTGGACCTCTTTTGATTGTATCGTATTCAACTAGTATGTGCAAGGGATCTTTCTTTTTCTCCCATCTGTTGATAAATGACTGGTATAAGGCTTCTGGGTCTGCTATGGAATTGGCTGGGAGTGCTCTAAACCAAGTCCTGACATCGCCTGTCAAACTTTGGACAAAAATCTTCATTCTCACACCATCATCGTCAATCTCATAGCTTTCAAAGTAATCCTGCATTTTCTTTGTATGCTGAAGGGCTGTGCAGGCACTTGTGCCATCAAAATATGTGATTTTGGTTTGGTAATCCTGAGGCATAGCCCCGGGATTTGCAGGCAGCTGTAAAGATGCATATCTATTCGCCATGTTGGCAGGGATAAATGGAACAACAGGGATAAACGGAACAACTAGAACAACTGGGATAATAGGAGTAGTAGTGGTAGTATGTGTAGTGAATGGAGGTGTGGAAGGAGTGCTTTGAGAGGTGGATGAAGAACAAGGGGAACTAGGGGTTGAACGAAATAAAACTTTGACAGGGGTTGGGCCACAGCGTGGGTGAACTGCTTCAGGACTATTATCAGCAAAATCCTCTCTTCGCTCTAGCTTCCTGAGGTTCCTTGGGATTATATTGGGATTTTCAAAAGCTACTAGGGGATTTGGGTCTGGATTTGACCTTGTATAACGTGAATTCTTTTTGGGAGCCAGCTTCTAGCTTGTTTTTTGGGGATTTTTCTAAGAATATAAGGGTTAGAAAGAAACTTTTGAAGGTCTGGTTCCTTCCTAGTGGAGCTTTCCACCTTGATTTGTGAAATTATCTTAGGATGTCCCCAACGGAGACGCCATTATGTTATCACTCAGGTTGTCCTTAAAGCTCCTTAAAGGATATGGCCGAGGTAACCACAAACCAATCTTTGGACTGCAGGTCCTAGCCTACCTGCAAGCAGAGAGGGCTCTCTCTTTATAATTTAGCTTTGTTTTGGGTTGATTTTTAGGCTAGTTATGATTTTCTTGGGTTTTGTTTTGATTTTGGTGGGATGGAGGATTCTTTCAAACAGAGTTGGGATGCATAGTGTGAGAAGTTCAAACCATTGGGCATGGAGTCGTGGATTAGGCTTGCTGTTGCGTTTTCTTGGTCACAAGAGGAATACAGAGCAGGATAGCTACACATAAAACAATATCTATCTAGAATAAAGATGGAACGAAGGTCAGTGAATGAAAGGCAACTAAGTAGCTCTCATTATGCTAACAGAGGGAAGGTGAATGAACATTCATATAGGAGCAGTCAAGGATTCCTAAACAACATTCATATATGAAGGAACTAGTGTAAATATGAGCAAATCAGTATTCATATTCAGGACTAATTCAGAGGAAAACATAGATAAATCACAGAAACTGAGAACAGAATACAACTAAGTGAGCTCTGAACTATTCTTTCTTTCTGCTATTTAGATAGTGAAACAATGATGGCATAAAACATATAAACTGTAAACAGAGATAAGAAACACTTATTGGGCTATGTAGAAGCGTTAGGATTCCATAGTCATTCTTCAGACATTAAAACACAATAGTCAGTTCATCTCCCAAACATTCTAGCGATCTTTGATTATAGAGACTCTCAGAAAATACAATGCAAGTCTAGAGGAAGTTATCGACCAACCAACCCTTTTTTCATAACAGAGGGTGGTTTAAATAGAAAAAATATCTACAAACAACAGATCTGAGACAGATCTCATCAAATAAATGCCTTTAACCTAATTTGTACAGAAGTAAATGGCAGAAATATCTATCTAACAGCTGCGCTAGGGCAACTGGCTCAAAAATGGATCAAAATCTATCCTTATGGCTCTGTGCTGGCTCTTTTAGCAATAAGTGTGCTTTAAATTCATTCATCTGCGCCTGCAAGTGGTTCTGCTGCCTTAAGTGGCCAAAACTGTGAGTCGGTGAGTCTTTATGGCTCAGAGCTGCTTTATTGACTTTGCTGGGAGGCTCTTTAATGATTTCCTGCTTCGGGTTCAAAGTTTCCATTGAACACCTTCACTGATACACTTTGCCGCATCCTGATACACTTTGGCACTGAATCTGGGCCTTTTCTCACCGCTGATACTCTTTAAACTGTCCCATCGCCCCCTTCTGCCTTTTAATGCACAATAACTGCCGCAAATGCTTCTGTGGCCATTGGAATGCTATCGGCGCTCTGGCTGATCAAAACTAGCTTTAAACTTTGAAAAATGGTGCAAACAGGAGGAAAAAGTGTTGCCGACTGTGCCGAGGCCGATACTGGCCCCCTGGAGCAAAAAAAGGGCTTCGAGCGATCCAAAATGGTTAAGGAAACCATCATTTCCTTTATACCTGGGCGGGCACGGGCGCCGCACAGAAAACATTTAAATGGCCCTTTTATTATAAACAGGCGGAATTCCATAAAAACATGAATTTTCATTAAAAAACGGCCCAATAGCGACACTGTTCATTGAATTTAATCGTGGTCGTTGGATCCAGTGTGGGCCGATCCAATGGCCCAGATCTTATTGCAATATCGACGTCGAGCGGACCGGGGGGTGGCACATAAACAATCGCCGAAACTGCGCGGACCCGATATGCTATAGGCCCTTCCTTTTATTTGGAATCACGTCCGGCCCATCAGCGATGTCATATCGGCGGATTTACAAAAATTTGGTTTGCGGACCCGAAATGCTTATATACCATGTTTTAATGTTATTTCGGCTTCGCCATATCGGAGTAGTCCCGCTCAGTTGCACGAAGGGCCTTTCAGACCCGAAATCCCTATATGCCGAGCTATATAATATTTCGGCTCCGCCAGTAGGACATGGGGAAAGCCACGAACAAATCATGACCGTTGATCTGGGAGGGCGATCCGACGACTGGCGCTAAATCGCATCGGGGCGGACCATTGGTCCCAACACATAAAACTTCCGATGGAGCGATATAGCTTGCGGACCCGAAATGCCTTTGTGCCCATTTTTAATGGAGATCGGGTCCGAACCATCAGAACCCATCATATCGGCGAATTTACATTTGAAACGGGTCCAGTGGACCCAAAATCCCTTTCAAAACTACCCTTTATAAATTATCGGCTCTGGAATGTCGGAGACCTCCCTTTTCGCTGTGCCCGGGGACCTTACGGACCCGATAGCTTTTATAAGACCCGCCTTTATAATATTTCGGCTTCGCTATTGAAAAGAGAAATTAACTCCAACAAATTACAGAAAAACACATATAAAAACCAGAGACAAAATAGAGGTGGAAAAAGGCTGAAACCTCATGCTTCTCTCTCACTTTTATTCATTCCTCATTCATCAAATAATTGAATATAGTGTTACAAATAAATAGATGAGAGACAGTGTTCTCAAGATAGTGCATGCTATATTAGACACTTTTGGTTGAGATAATTTCTCCTTTGGTTGAGATAATTTCTCACCAGACACACACCAATATAGGAGTTACCTAAACTAACTCCTATCTTAGAGGAACAACCCAAGAGTTAGGCACAAATTCCTAACTTGGAATATTTAATTAATTAATTTATTTTTGGATTTATTATTGTTTTATGAGAGAGTCTAACATTCCCCCCCTCAATGATAAATCCAAAATAAGAATGCGAACCATCTTCCAAGTTCTCATGTTGATCCTCAAAAACATTGCCTGAAAAAACCGCCAAAACTGGATGCTGGAAAAAACTCAAATCTGAAGAGAACATGAATCAGTTGCATGCCTGATTCATCTCTGAATGTTGCTTGACAACTCCATCACGTGCCAAGCTGCAAAAGGATCCAACTGTCCTTTGTTTGAAAACAGCATCCGGTGTCCACTGACACAATTTGATGAATGCCCATTGGCGTGTTTGCTGATGATGATTTCCCACTGGCTGAAGATGTCGAAAAACAACTCAATGTTGCTTTTGCTATGATGAAAGCTACTCACTGCTTCTTTGGCTGTCGATCGCCCACTGGAAAATTTGCTGACGCTCACTGCTGATGACAAATGCCCACTGGCTGATGAAGATGCCCACTGGCTACTTCGTTAATGTTGTCGAGACTTTCAATCTGACAACCACTTGTCAATTTCATTGACATTTTCCCCCCTTTGTCAGCTGAAAGGAGAGACAATCTTCTCCAAAATATATTTGAACTCCCCCCCTTCAGGTGTAGGAGAGTTTCACTGTCGTACTCCCTCATTCAACTGCATGAGAGTACCATCATCGGTTCACTGTTGGCTACACTATGTGTGATTGTAGTCGGTTGTAGAACTGAGATAACCGTTTCACTGTGGATGACCATTCCCAAGGATCAATCCATTCATAATGTATCTTCAATCTGGCTGATTTTTGTTGGTTTCTACATTTTTCTGCGGAATGATTGGGCTTGCCACAATGGCAACAAGGATGGAGATCAAAACATTGATCTTCCATATGACCGGCTCTTTGACAATGAGAGCATTTCGGTTGGACATCAACTTCAGGTTGCGTGCAATTCTGTTTGACTGCAACTTTCTCAGAACCTGCTGAGGTGTGTTGTTCAAGAAATCCCGGACTCACAATCTTAATTGGCTTGGAATAATCTGGGATATGTAAGTTGGTGTCATCAGTGACATATCCTAAGCCTCGGCGATTCTTGTTATTTTGAATCTCTTCCCAGGGCTTGATGATGGGTTTGGAAGAAATGTGAATTTGATCATGAACAACTTCGACACTTGAAGTTGTTTGGATGAGTGATTTGGAATCAACATCTTTATCTTCATCTGTATGGTTGAATTACTTGGAAGAAGCACTCTTTTGTTGCAGCTCATCTCTTTGTAGTTGCGATTCTAGTTGAAGAAACTCAATGGTTTCATGTGTTTGTTGTAGATGTCGTGAAATATCAGCAAGAGTTTCTTTGCTGATGTGCACCATGTCTTCATCACTGGAGATGATCAAACTATGAAGAATGTTTAACCACTGAATATGTTGCACCATCTGAACTTGCTCACTTGAAACCAGGCTCTCTTGTCATAGATGTTGTGCTTTGATCCGTTTCACTTGATTTTGTTACTTGAATGACAGGCTCGCTTGCTATGGGACTTGAATGACACGCTCTCTTGATTTGTTGCTTATTGCACTTGCTGAGAACACTTGCTAGAGTTGTAGAACTTTCTTGCTTAAACTCTGGAATTCATGCTCGCTTGATGATGATCGTGTTTGCATAAATGCTCACTTGAATGAATAGCCACGCTCGCTTGCATGAGATGTGAACTTGTTGCTTGTTTGCTTTAGAGTTAAAATTCATGCATTCACTTGATTCTGCTTAAAGGAAGGGTGTCGAACACTGTCGAAAATGCACCCAAAAAAGCTTACAATGATTTCAATGATTCACTACAATGAATTCAATTTGACTCAAGTCAAGACTTGGGTGTCGGTTTCAATCGAGAATGCACCCTTACAATTCAATGTAATTTGAGTTTGATTACAAGTTCAATAATGTTGATGTAGATTGTGCTTTGAAACGTTGAAGTTTACAGATTCATTAACTTGAATGTAGTGATGTAGATGTTGCTTTGAAACGTTGGAGTTTGCAGATTCATGAACTTGATTGTATTGAGTGAATTTGTTTGTTGAGGTAGAATGCCGATGTTGAAAACTTTGATGAGTTGTTGTATGTGTGGAGCTTAATTATCCTTCCTTGCAGCTATTTCATTACAGGTGTTGTGCTTGCTTGCATTGAACTTTATGTGTGTTAAATGAGACCATTTATGTGTCAAAACTAGACACAAATAAAAATGCAACAACATGAAGCCATAAAAACACTCCCATCACAAATACACATGGTGTACCTAAGATCCCCTTATTCAATTTCGGGCGGATCTTGGACACAAGAACCACAAATAATATGTCTTTATTGAGTATTGAGATCATCAACCTTTCATCTTTTACAACATTGCCATAAAAGCTTTCTCAAACAATGAGAATTTGACACTCACAAATTTGGAAGAAAATGCGTTCAAAGACCTAACGCAACCTCTTACATCAATGAGCTTTGCTTTGAAAATCCGATCACTTCAAACTTACAGAGAAAGAAAACTCAATCCTTATCACTCTATTACAAATAAATGATTTTATCCACTCCTTATCTCTCCTAAAAATCACACTTTATCACCTTATTACTCCCAAAAATAAAAAATAATTTATCACTTGTTGAAATATCACTTAACCATATTCCACGCTGGCTCAATGCACAAACAAACGCTCAGGACACTACAGTAGCCATACCAAGCGCAGAACTCGGCCAAGAAACTTACCCATAAATATGTCAAGCTCAATCTTCAGTTATAAAGAGAAGAATCAGGCGTATAAATGATAAACTTGCCTCAACACGTTACAAAACACAAAAACGACAGTGGGCACCGGATCTTCAACTAAAGAAACCTAAGGTCCCAATTTCTGCCGCAACCTCTGATCTTCAGAACACTCGATCTCATGAGCCTTAGTGCCCACAGATGGCACTAATGATAATGAAAACAAAAATAATGATAGCCAATACAAAAATAATGATAGCAAGCTTCGCTGCTTTCAGGGATCATGACAACGTTGTTGGCCCATTCAAAACAATCTGTCAACAAAACATTCCTCTCGGATCCCACCAGCCACACTGCATTCAATAATTTAAGTTCCTCAAATGGTTGCAAATCCAAATGGTTGACATCGACATTACTGGTGTTTCCACCAAGTGCTGAAAATATCTATTTTTGTTGACTCGAGCTGGTTTTAACAGTGGCTATCATGGTAAAATTTTAATGGTTGTACTTGTTGGATTTTCCAAACGTTCTTCCAATGCGCAGGTGCAATGACACATGCACCTTCTATGCACTTCGCAATGTATAGCTCTGGATGACACATCACGCAGCAAAGCTTTCTCATCCTTTGACTTTAAATTGATCTGCAACACGTGGTTCTCCACACTAGCCGCTTTGATCTAGTGGCAGAACACCTGCTACGTAGGCCCTGTCCAAAGTCTATATCAGATCTATATTAGATCTCACACCCTCTCTCAAACATTGATCTATGACACAACCAGAAATTTATTCTATGGATAGACAAACACACACTGCAAAAACTATTATGCCGGCATATCCCCGGCTATCACGAGTGAAGAGATCGCTTTAGAATGCACGGTCGAAAGCGGAGGGATAACCCTTCAGCAGGCAATGCAAAATTTAGAGAAAATTCTTGACTCTGTCAACAAGCTCAAATCTTCGCCTAAGCGATACATTCAAGTTTGCGAGGGTTTTCGTTGTTCGATCAGTTGGAACATTATGGACGACCCTTATATCACAGAAGATGGACACTCATACAAGTGTGAGGCAATCAAAGCATGGTTGGACCAACGCCATGACACTTCACCAGTGACTTTAGCCAAGCTCAAACATAAAAATGTCATTCACAATCATTCACTTCACTCTGGCAGCGACATTCATCCATTTCAATGTGGTGAAAACTTACCATCATCTTCAACATATGCATTGATTTTCCTCCTATGCACTTTAAGGGCGATCCACATCGCATGCCACAATTCCACGTAGGCACACTTTTATGCTTCTATATTCAACACAGTCGTCCAGCGCGACGCTTCTATTGATCACACAAAACCTCCAGCGATTGCCCAAAGGATCTTTTGTAGTTTCCAGATCCGCGGATATTTCTCTCCAGCTAGCAATGACATTCCAAATTCAACCTCACAACCCTCGGCTCTTGCACCAATCTGCAGGGTCGGTCTCCACATAGGCAGGATTTAACCTAGAACAACTCTGATACCACATATTGAAAAGAGAAATTAACTCCAACAAATTACAGAAAAACACATATAAAAACCAGAGACAAAATATAGGTGGAAAAAGGCTGAAGCCTCATGCTTCTCTCTCACTTTTATTCATTCCTCAATCATCAAATAATTGAATATAGTGTTACAAATAAATAGATGAGAGAAAGTGTTCTCAAGATAGTGCGTGCTATCTTAGACACTTTTGGTTGAGATAATTTCTCCTTTGGTTGAGATAATTTCTCACCAGACACACACCAATATAGGAGTTACCTAAAATAACTCCTATCTTAGAGGAACAACCCAAGAGTTAGGCACAAATTCCTAACTTGGAATATTTAATTAATTAATTTATTTTTGGATTTATTATTGTTTTATGAGAGAGTCTAACATTCGCCATATCGGAGCCAAACATAAGGGGTGATCGCCGATCAAACATGGGCCGTTGATTTGGTGAAGGCGATGGACGACAGAGATTACGTCGGCATTTCGCTGTCGGAGCCATTATTTGCACAAAAATGCAAGGCAAATGAATTCGGAGGGGTATTCTTTATGCTTTTGAATGGTTTATAAGCCATCGGAAGGGGTCCGATAGCCAAAAAGGGAGAATTTTATCATTTTGTGAAGGTTTTTCATGGTTTTTGTATTCTTATGCCTTGGAAGGAGTCCAAAGGCACCTAGGAGGAAAGTGATGTGGTTTTGAGAGGGGTTTAGTGACCAAAGAGGGTTTCATGCCTTCTAAAGGCAAACCAAGGTCAAAGGGGTGATTTTTCAAACATGTGAAGGGAAACTATGCAAAGGAATGAGTCCTTATACATTTGGAAGATGGTTAGAGGGGCTAATGAGGGTTCTTGCTGAGTTTCAGATAAACTTAGAAATTCCCGAGGATATATATGGTTATTTTTCAACCAGGGGGTGGGATAAATATATAGGGGAGTTATATACATAGTTTTAGTAGGGGAAGGGGAAATAGATAGGGAGCTACGTAGTAAAGTTAATAGTTAATATGATAATGATGAGAAAAAGCGCTAAGAATGATGTCTTAGGCTATCAATGGGGGAAAATGATTGATAGAAGAAGTGTGAACATTCCTTGAGTGAAGCAGATCTCCACCAAGGCAAATGATATGGAGAATGATGAATCTAAGAGGTATCAAGCAGATCTTGACCTCTTTAGGGGAAGTTAGTGAGTGACTTGGGGACAGAGGAGGAAGGAGAAGTTAGACATGCCTCGCTTGAAGTCCTTCAAATGGAAAACTGCCTCAAACTTGTGATATGACTAGATATGACACTTGAAAATCTGAAATGGATCACAATTCATGATTCTGCAACCACAAAGCTACCTACCCGGCCTATTCACCTAGCATTTTCTCTTCTTTTTGGTTTGGGTGCACTTGAACTAGCATACCCAGCTTTTTATTCTTTTCTTCTTGCTGTCCTCCTATCTAAATCTACACTTATTGCATCCAGGGGCTCAGATTAGGCTGTTGAGCACCCTTGTTTCTCTACCTATTTACAGATCTGCCAAGATTAAACAGTTTGGACAAATGTTTATTCTCTATATTCTAAAATAGGAAATTGAAACCTAGGGAGACCAAGATTAAGCTGTTTTGACCTCCCTTAGCTGAAAACTGATCAAAATGGATTACTTATCAAAACTGGAACAAAGTAGTAGCATTAAAATTGGCACACCTTCATGGATACTTCTCTGGTCATCTGTAGCAAATATGGAGCATTGCAGCATGCATAGTACGACATTTTTGGCATGTAAAAATGTCGATCATGAAAGATGATTAACCTGCTGCAGCAGGAGGCTAACACCACAAGTATTGTAAGCTTTCAATTTTTCACGGGTAAATCTATTTAGGCCCCTTTTGATTTGTTGATGTGACTTGAGATGCATGTTACATATGAATGTTCTAGCATGTCCGGGTCAAGGACAACAAGTTATGGAAATTTTATTGTTATTTTCATGAAATTGCAAACTAAAATTCATGATTCAATAAATCTTTTCTATGTTATGGTCATTTTGTTTCTTTGCTTATAATAAATGTGTGAAATTTTTTAACATACTTGTAATATTGAAGGGTAATATTTTAATCAAATCTTCATTGGTGAAGGGTTAATTTATTATTAAGACATCACTTTTGAAGGGAAAAATTTTAAACATAACGTTTCTTGATGGGCAGCATAAAGATGCAAAACGTCAAAGAAAAATTGTCTAACGGGTAAAGAGGAATCCAAATTCCAACCCTGGCTATATCTACCCATCCCTCGGTTGCAGCTCTTAACGGGCCATTGCCAAGCCCCCTCTCAGGTAACTTGGGTTATTCCTACTATCGCAGATCATAAGAGTTTCTGAGTGTAAGGTGATTCCTTCTGATGTGCGCTTCATTTTTCTTTGATAGTTTGGTCTCACTAGTACAGAATGTAAATGGCTGCCACCTATTCTCTTCCTTTTGCTCAAAAGCAGCTCGCAC
The DNA here is from genome assembly GCA_031772625.1 of Pinus tabuliformis. Lineage (NCBI taxonomy): Eukaryota > Viridiplantae > Streptophyta > Pinopsida > Pinales > Pinaceae > Pinus > Pinus tabuliformis. The sequence goes on along the minus strand of CM062815.1, from coordinate 71,677,931 downwards.
AGTACCAAGTCTCTACCTTCGCAATTTGGGTAGTTCAAAGGATCTGGTCATCACTCATGTTTCAAGGTCTTCTTCTAGAGTGATTCGGCCTAGCAAGAGAACCCTTCTTCAAAGGCAACAAGCTTAGGTATAGATAATTCTGCTACACTCATAGTTTTGGTTTGTTATTTACTTCGTTTGTTCATAAACCTAACTGAGTTTGTGGTTTTCTAACTTTGTAACCAAAGAACCCACAGTAAAAACCATTTTTCTATCAATGTTTCAAACCCCAACAAGGATCCATCATCAGGACATCTTCAACCTAACTGAGTTTGTAGTTCTTATGCAGGGGAAGATTAGGGTTCCTGTGCGACTCTCTGGAAATCAACTCCCAGGATACCATCTATCACTCCTACCCCACTATATAGGTTGGCCAAGCTCCTCTAGTTACTCGGAAGGCTTGCCTAATCTTTTAATAAAATTTTCTTGTGTTAAAACCCTTAACGGGCCTTACCCCAATCCGTATGGATACAACATTCTCCACAGAGCTACTGTTGTATAAACTATTGATATTTCTTTTAATTACTTATTTTGTAAGCCTTCGGGGTTTAATGTGATTGTATCTTGGCATAACATACTGTATTTTATGTTTTGCTTGACTGCCTATTGCTTTCTGGTTCCTAATCGCCAAGAGACAAAGTCGTTGTTTTGTTTAACATTTAATCTTAATAGCGGATTTACATTTTCAAGAAATTTTAAAGTGTTTTCCCTTTGTTTTCAATTACAATGAGCATGATATGTCGGCCCTTGGTGGCTTTCCAGAGAAGGAATTAATCACCTTTATCTGGAATTTACAGTTTCTTAGACTCAGAACTACTTTATGATAGTTCCCTGTGCTATGGCTCTTCGTTAACTAAATATCTATGCTTTGACTATGGTTCACATTTAAAAACATGGGGTTTATTCTTTCTTTTTTTGTTTAATATTTGATATTTGAACAGAATGATTTCGGTACAGCTTCCTTGATTTCACATTCGTTACTGGTTAAGCAGGCATACCCGTGTCTACAACAGCACTGGCTCACTTGGCTGTCCAATTTCCTAATTTATAGGATTTCCATTTGATGTATACAAGTATTGTTGGCGAAGTCTCTCTCTGCAGATTTTCTTGATGTTTTCTTTGTTTTTGTTTAATTTAGAATATTCAACACGAAAATGCATTTTCATAGTGTTCCCCATAGCAACACGATCCTATTATAGATAGTATGCAATGTGAATTACTTTTACGTTTCTCATAACATCAATTGGAACACTGCGATTATTCCAATAAAAACTTTACACATTTTTTTTTGTTGGTTAAATTCACTCTTTTACTCATACTCTAATGCTCATATAATATCTACTTTGATACCAGTAATGTGTTGCTTGATGAGTATATAAAAATTCTCTTTTCTGACATTCATTAGCCTTGTCTAGATAGTTTTACAACTTTAATGATTACTAGAAAGTACTTCCAGAAGGTTTAGATTACTTATCTATATTACTTGTCACGATTTAAGAAGATAAATTCAATTCCCTTCATATAATCATTACAACAGAGAAATGATCTTACATATTCATTTGCTTTTATAAAAGAAAATCGATATTGTATGAATCATAGGAAGAAAGGTTCCACATTGTTTTTAAAGAAACCTCCTTATACTCTGTTCTCAGTCAAGTATCTTTACCACCATAAATAGGTAAATCTAGAACTAATTACCTCTTAACTCTACAAAAGTTTATTTCAACACATTCTACAAAACTTGTTTTTCCTCATTTCTTCATTTACTACTCTAAAAATTATCAACCAACAGAATGTAATTATATATTTAGAATACTTATCTACATTTTGACGAGGAAAACTCCTAGGCTATGACCACACCTCCCTGCCAATGAGAATGGTATGTTCCCCGTTCTCCCCCCGAGCTCTCCCAACTCCCAAACAGTGGTTACAATTAAGAGCTTTCTTTAAAGATTTCTCTAGGCAATCAGAGTCTTCCTTGACCCAACCTTCCACTGGTCTTTACCAAATCAGGAACTGATCTCTTGGGCAGCACACAACCTCAACCCATTTCTCCATTCTTGTTTTTCCGAAAAATACCAACCCTCTCCTTTTCCTAGATTCCTTTCTTTAAATAAAATGCCTTGGAATAAGGAGTAATTGTTTCCTCGATCTGTCTTTGGATTTAGGAACTCTTGCGGTCCTCCATCAATTTTCCTTTCCTCAAATAACACATATTCTGGTAAATCCTAATCATTTCTTTTAAATAAGAATTAAGTATTTCCTAACTCAATTAGGTCTGTAACTAAAAAAAAAAACTTGTCAACCTCCATAAGAGGTAATTGATTAACAATTAAACATGTTTGTAAAAGACAGAAATAAAACTAAGGTAACTAGGGGTGTTACATCTCCCCCCCCTTATGTGCAACACCGTCCTTGGTGTTCTCCCAGTACTGAAGCAAAGCAGGATAAGCTTGTCACATAAAGCCTTCATCTTCCCAAGTAGCTTCATCTGGGCTAAAGTGCTTCCATTGCACTTTAACTTGGATGATAGCTCACTTCTGGAGCATTATTTCTCTCCATTCTAGAATACACAAGGGTTCGACCAGGAATTCTCTGTCCAGTTCTACCTGCATTCATCATACATTTATTACTAATCATTTAACTGCAATAGTTGGAGAAGTAATAATAATAATAAGATGAAAGAGAGGAAAAGAAAAGAATAAATACTGTTATTTCTTCCTTTACCTGCACATCTTGCCAATTAATGACATGCCTGGGGTCATATATATATCTTTTAAGTAATGATACATGAAACACATTATGAATTCATAGGTGGCCTGGCAGAGAAAGCTGGTAAGCTACAGGCCCAACCCTTTCCAAAATCTGAAAAGGTCCACAGTAGCAAGGAGCTAACTTCGCACATCCCCCCCATTTTAAAGAACTTTTCCTAGGCTTTATTCTTACGTATACATGATCCCCCACTCCAAACTCCCTATAGGTTCTCTTTTTATCAGCGTAAGATTTCTGCCTATCTTGGGCAGCTTTTAAATTCTGGCACACCTTCTTTACTGTTTGTTCCATTTCTATTAACATGTAAGGTCCTAAAATTAATTTATCTTCAGGACTACTCCAGTTTGTCGGAGTTCGGCACCTCTTCCCATACAATACTTCGAAGGGACTCATTTTGAGGGATTCATGGTAGTTGTTGTTATAGGAAAATTCTACTAAGTGGAGGTATTCTTCCCATTTAGCAGGTTGTTGCATTGTACATTCGTAGCATGTCTTCTAATAATTGGTTCACTCATTTAATCTGCCCATCCGTTTGTGGATGATAGGAAGTACTAAACTGAATCTGAGTTCCCAAACCTGGAAACAAAGATCTCTAGAAAGAAGAGGTGAACTTAACATCTCTATCAGATATTACCACTTTAGGTAACCCATGCAATCTAAAAATCTCTTTCATGAATATGTCAGCAATTTCCATAGTTTTATAAGTAGACTTAACAAGAATAAAATGAGTTGTTTTGCTTAATTTGTCCACCACCACCATAATGGAATCGTTTTTCCTTCTGGATCTAGGCAGTCCAATTATGAAATCCAATGTAATTGTATCCCATTTCCATTCGGGAATAGGAAGTGGGTGTAGTAGACCAGTCAGGTGCTGGTGTTCTGCTTTAACCTGCTGACACTCCAAACATTTAGCCAAGTAGTCTACAATATCTTTCCGCATTCCATGCCAAAAATAATTACTTTTGATTGCTGAAAACAACTTTTGATAGCCTGGATGTGCCATATACGGACTTCTATGAAATTCATCCAACATGTATTGTTTGATAGCTTTTTGATTTGGCACAAAGATTCTTCCTCTAAAGGTCAACATTTGATCACATTTTATACCATAGTCACCCTATTTTCCTGAATCTATTATTTGTTTAGCTTGTTGCCAAAGAAATTCATATTCAGGGTCCTTCATGGCAGCTTCTTTAATTTGACTTAAAAGCTTACTTTCCACCTTGCTGAATGAGATCTCATAGATGTGATGCAATTTTTTGCTTAAGGCATCTGCCACTCGATTCTCCTTCCCCTTCAAGTGCTTAATATCAAAATCAAATTCACTTAGGAAGGTTGTCCATCTTTCCTGTCGAGCATTTAAGTTTGGTTGCTTGAAGAAACAGGTCAAACTACTGTGATCTGTCATTAGAAGGAATTTCTTTCCCAATAGGTAATGTCGCCACATTTTCGAGGCGTGGGAGCACGAATGTCATTTCTAAGTCGTAGGTTGAATATATTTGTGCATGCTCCTTAAGATTTCGAGATTCATAGGCTATCACTCTCCCTTCCTGCATTAACACACCCCCAACCCCTTCTTGACAAGCATCTGTGCATATAGTGAATTCCTTCTTTGGATCCACTATTCCCAGTATAGGGGTTGTGGTTAGTAACTGTTTCAGTAGTTCAAAACTATGTTTGCATTCCTATGTCCAGCGAAAATGCCTTCCTTTTTTTGTAGAGAAGTGATAGGTACATAATTTTTTAAAAGCCCTTTATGAACTGTTGGTAATAACCGGCCAAGCCCATGAAAGATCTGATATCAGTTACATTTTTGGGAACCGTCCAATTCATGATGGTCCTGATATTCTCAGGGTCTACTGCTATGCCCTCTAAGGATATAATGTGGCCTAAATATTGAATCTGATTTTTATAAAAATCACATTTGTTGTATTTGGCGTACAACTGGTTTTCCCTTAGGACTTGAAGTACTATACGAAGGTGTTCTTGGTGTTCTTTCAAGTTTTTAGAGTAAATCAATATATCATCAATAAATATTAAAACAAATTTATCCAAAAAGGATGGAAAATGCCATTCATCAGACTCATAAAGGTTGTTGGTGCATTGGTGAGTCCGAAAGGCAATACAATAAATTTGTAATGCCCGTAACGCGTTCTAAATGTTGTCTTGAAAATATCTTCTTCTTTTACTCTAATCTGATGATAACTTGACCGCAGGTCTATCTTGGAGAAAATAGTGGCTCCTTTCACTTGGTCAAACAAATCATCTATCCTTGGCAGTGGGTACTTATTCTTGATAGTCAACTTATTAAGTTGTCGATAATCAATACACATTTGTAAAGTGCCGTCCTTTTTCCTTACAAATAACACAGGCACCCCCCAGGGTGACACACTTGGGCGAATGTACCCTTTATCCAACAGTTCTTGCAGTTGCATCTTGAGTTCAGTTAACTCAGGTATACTCATACGATAAGGAGCTTTCGACACTGGGGCAACCCCTGGTATCAATTCTATGGTGAAGTTGATATCCCTTTTTGGCAGTAATCCTGGTATCTCCTTAGGAAAAATGTCTACAAATTCCTGAATAATAGGTGTTAGCCTCCTGCTGTAGTAGGTTAATCATCTTTCATGATCGACATTTTTACATGCCAAATATGTCGTACTATGCATGCTGCAATGCTCCATATTTGCTACAAATGGCCAAAGAAGTGTCCATGAGAGTGTGCTAGTCTCACTGCCACTGCTGTGTTCCAATTTTGATAAGCAATCCATTTTTTGGTTTGAGGCAGTTTTTCAGTTGGAGGACTTCAAGCGAGGCATGTCTAACTCCTCCTTCTTCCTCTTTTCCCAAATATCTCACTAACTTCCCCTAAAAGAGGTCAAGATCTGCTTGATACCTCTTAGTTTCATCATTCTCCATATCATTTGCCTTGGTGAAGATCTGCTTCACTCAAGGAATGTTCACACTTCTTCTATCAGTCATTTTCCCCCATTTGATAGCCTAAGACATCATACTTAGCGCTTTTTCTTATCATTGTCATATTAACTATTAACTTTACTATGTAGCTCCCTATCTATTTCCCCTTCCCCTACTAAAGCTATGTATATTACTCCCCTATATACTTATCCCCTCCCCCTGGTTGAAAGATAACCATATGCATCCTCGAGAATTGCTAAGTTTATCAGAAACTCAGCAAGAACCCACACTTCCCTCCTCTAACCATCTTCCAGATGCATTTCGGACTCCTTCCGATGCATAAAGCCCTTCATCACTCTATAAAACCCCTCTAGTGCTTTTTGATTCCTTCACAAAGCATAAATTCCCTTCATATGTATAAAAATCATCCTTTTGGCCTTGTTTTACCTTTTTAAAGCATAAACCCCTTTTTTGGCCATTAAACCCCTCTCAAAACACATAGAAATCCTCCCAAGTGCCTTTGGAATCCTTCCAAGGCATGAATCCTCCCTTTTTGGCCATCGGACCCCTTTCGATGCCTTGAAATCCCTTCAAAACATCAAAAATTCTGCCTCCGATCATAAAAGCCCGCATCACTTACCTTGGGCCTTGCTCCGATTGCAAAAGAGTTCTATTTGGACCCCCTCCGATGCGATATCGCAGTCGGGAGGGGAGTCGTGTGTTAACACAATGCATATATGGGAGTCCGATCAATAAAGGCCGATTGCGATTTCGCCGATCGGTGTATCGCATCGGAAGTCATATGTATATAATGTCCTGACCCCAGCTTGCTCTAACAACGAAACGCCGACCAAATCTCAGCCATCCATTTGGGCCCCAGATCAATGGCTAATGTTTTATCGCTTCATTCCTATATATGGCTCCGACTGGGCGGAGCCGAAAAGATATAAGGTGTGGCTTATAAAGTTTTCGGGTCCGTAAGAGCCCCTAGTGCAGCGAAAAGAAGGCTCCCGACGGGCCGGAGCCGAAATGGTATATAAATGCAGTTTGAATGGGTTTCAGGTCCGCTTATCATTTTTATTAAAATCCGCCGAGTTGGGCTTGCCGATGGGCCGGAACCGATCCCCATAAAGAAAGAGCCTATAATGCATTTCGGGTCCGCGGGGTTCATCGCTCATCGGAGGCATTATGGTTTGGGATCCGCCGATCGCCGATTTAGCGCCATTCGTTGGATCTTCTTTCTCGCGATCCAACGGCCATGATTTAATAGAATGCACAGTGTTGCGGCAGTGCCAATTTTCAATGAAAATTCATGTTTTTTAAGCATTCGCATGTTATAAAGAAAGGGGCATTTGTTAAAGTTTTGTTTATACAACGCTCCCGCCCACCACAACTTCAAAGGAACGATGCTTTCCTTAGCTATTTTGAAATCGCTTCATGCCCATAATACATCCAAACGCATGGTTTTGCCTCAGCAATCTATTAGCATGCATTTCTCCTCCGTTTCGCAGCGTTTTTTGAAGATTTAAGCATCATTTTTTATCGGCCAAGCGCCGATAGCATCCCAAAGGCCACGGAAGCATTTGCAGCAGTTATTCTTGCATTAAATTGGCAGATAAAGGGGCGATTAGACAGTTAAAGAGTATCAGAGAGAGAAAGTGGCCTGATTCAGTGTCAAAGTGTATCAGAGGAAGCGACAAAGAGTATCAGATCAAAATATCAGCAGCCCGAAGCAGCAGAACATTAAAGAGGCCCCCATCAAAGTCAATAAAGCAGCTTAGAGCCATCAAAGCCCACCAGATCACAGTTATGAGCATTAAAGCCACTCTACAGCAGCAGAACCGCCTAGAGGGGCAATTCAAGTGTTTAAAGCCCGGATTTTGCAGAGACAGTGTACAAAGACACATATGAGCAGCGCAGAAAGTCCCAAGGCACAGTTATTGCAGAAGTGCCAGCGCAGTGCTCAAAAGACCAATAATTTATTCATTCTTATGGCTGCAGTCCATGCGCAGCTGGTAGATAGGCATTCTTTCATTTATTTGCAATAAATGTTAGGTTAGAAGCATTCATTTCTCCAGATCTGCTATCAGATCTGCTGTTGTAGATATTTTGTAGATATTTTCTCTATTTATACCACCCTCTATATTATGAAAAGGGCTGGTTGGTTGTATTTCTCATTCCAGACTTGTGCTATAAGCTTAAGAACTTCTGTAATCAAAGATTGTTGGAATATTTGCATCTGAACTGGCTGGTTGTGCTTTCAATGGCTGAAGAGCTTGATTTGGAATTCATGTGCTTGCTCATGGTTCAATAAGTCTTTCCTCCCTTTGTTTATCAGTTTATATGTATCTGTATCATCTGTATATCATAATCTAAGTTGCAGGAAGAAGGAATAGTTCAGAGCTGGCTTTCATGCCCTCTGTGCTCAATTCTTGTAACTTTTCTATGTTTTCCTCTGAATTAGTGATAAATATGCATACGCAATTGATCATGTTTAAGCTATTTCTCATTTCTGAATGCTGTTTAGTAATCCTTCATTGCTCCTATATAGTCTTCATCCACTTTCCCTCTTTGGCTGGATGAGAGATCCTTAATTGCCTCTCATCCCCTAACCTCCATTTCATCTTTGATCCAACATTAATCATTGTGCCATGTGTAGCTATCTTGCTCCATATTCCCCTCTTCTGCCAAGGAAAACACACCCTTCAATTCACATTCATAGACTCCATGCCCAATGGTTTGAACTTCTTACACTTTGCATGCCAACTCTTCTTGAATAGATCAACCATCCCACCAAACTCAAACAAAACCCATGTGCATCATATCTAGCCTAAAATCATCCCTTAAACAAAGATAAATCCTAAAGAGAAAGCCCTATTTGACTGTAGGTAGGCTAGGACATGCAGTCCAAAGATTGGTTTGTGGTTACCTCGGCCGTATCCCTTTGGGAGTCAAAAGGGACAACCTGAGTGATAACAATAGGTATGTCCCTCAACGTGGTTGTTTTTTCCTTGGAATTGGTATAACCAACTCGTACAACACACACTTGAAAACCTTCTTGAATACATTTACTTAATTGATTGGCAGTATTAGGACGTAGTTTAACGGTTTTTCGAATTCCCTGAATCTCATGCCTCACTCCTTCCTTGAAGAGGCAGTTTATAGACTTATCTTTACAGTTAACAACCAACCAATGTTTTTCTAACCAGTCCATTTTGATAAGTACGTCATAGGACCCTAAGGGTAATACGTTTAAGTTTACCCTTACTGGCTACCCAATTATTTCTAGTAGGCAGTTTTCTATCTCAGTAGTGTTACACTAAAAAATGTCACCATGGCTATTTACAGTTAGTATGGCTCTATCAACAGTCATGCTATCCTCTTAGGCAAGTCTTATGCCTCTGCTCTCCATGTCAAACTCCAAAAAGAGAGAAAGTCTTTATAAATGTATTTATCTCTGGGTACGCAGGTTCTCTCAACCTTACCTGCGGGTACGCACCCAATGTTCACAAAAGCTGCGTCCTTGTACGCTCTGTATGCAAAGGGGCAGGTGCGTCCCCCTGTAAAGGTCAAAATGCGCAAGTTTCATCTTTAAAAAGTTACTTGTGGTCATTTCTAGAGCATTCTAGAAGGTTGTTCGACGTGTATTGAGCGCCTCCAGATGGTTCATGTACCCCTACCAAAGAGGAACTTATCCCATCAATGAGGGAGCTATCCCATCCAAAGAGGGGATTATCCCATTGATGGTGGACCTGAATAACTTCCTCTAGACCACTATAAATACAGGCATTGGGCCAGAAGGAGAGGAGGTTGAAAGCTAAATATTTCTAAGGGTAGATGTTGCTGGAATTAGGACTCCCATTTAGAAGCTTGTGAGGAGAGATTGCCATCTTTGCTTGTTCTATTTGGAAGTGGGTGAGCTTTGTCAAAGTAAAGGAGAACTCTTGATGGACCCTGGGAGGGACTTGCACAACACCAAGGCTCAGGTTGTAATTGTTCCTTTTGTTTCCTATTAATGCAAATGAGTCCATTCTTCTCAATAGCTTGTTATTTATGAGTTGTTTCATGTACTCCTTGGTCTATGTGTTAAATATGTTTTATTCTATGAGATTATCAAGTGTTATTTAATCGTTTGATTGTTAGTGGATGCAGGTTTCAAAGTGAAGGAGGAGCTCATCCGGATCAGCGGGGCTGGACTGCTACAACAGCGTTGGACTACAGGTAGGATCTAAACACTTGATTTCTTATATAGTAAATGCATGTTTAGAGAAGGATTGCTCTTGTTTGTCTTGTTTGTCACTAGAGAGTCTTAGGCTCCTAGGGAGGTTGGTTGTGTCCGCACAATCGACTCTTTCCGCCTAACATATTGGCGACTCCACTGGGGACTCCATTGATGTGAAAGTTTTTTCCTTTGTATGCAACTTTGATCTGAGAAAAATCATTTATTTTCTGGTTTTTGGCTCTGTGACTTTGCATTTGGGTGGGTTAGCTTAGGGTTAGATTGAATTTAGTTTTTCTTGGCTTTTTCAGTAGGACGCACCCTCTGAGTATTGCACAGTGCGTCCTTGTACGCACTGTTGCTGTGTGCACAGAGCGGGCCCGCACCTGGCTTAACTGGTTGCCTGCGTCCCCTGCTAAAAATTAAGAAATTTCCATTTTTTGCATTTTTTCTCTTAGATTTTGCTTTTTCTTAATTTTTACTGCCCAGATCCATTAGTCTCTTGTCAAAGATCTTCACCTGAACTTGTTTCGATAGCATTGAGTGTTTTAGTGGATTTCATAGAAGTTTAAGCCCTAGGGTTTGATTTTTGAGTAGGTCTTGTAGTGACTTTGGCGGTAGAAGTTGTCAAGCCTTAGATCTCTCTGGTTTTGTCAGCATTCTTAGAAGTCAGACCTGTCATAAAGTCTACCCGTGAGAGCAACTTACCTTTGAGTTGTCTCTTTGGCAAATTTCGAAGTGCTTGTTGATTAAGTATTGAATTCCATTTTACAAAAAGAACAAAAAGATTTGAGTTTTGTTTTGACTGGTCTTTTGATTCTGCATTAGCTGGTCCTTGACTTGATTTTGGTCAAGTAAAACAACCTAGAATCATCCTTGTAGGCTTTTGCCTCGTTAGGTTTGCTTAGAGTAAATTTCTTTTTGATTTGCTTGTGAGTCAAGTTTTCATAAATTTTATAGCTTTTGAGATTGATTTTCGTTAAGATAAATTTATATGCTTTATTAAACAAGAGAAAATACAAAAACATCTCCTTTGAAAAGTTTTGTTTCAAGTAGCTTTGAAGAGTTTTGAAAGAAAAAGAGTTTTTCGTGCACGTAAGGAGTGGTCATGTTTGTATGCTTGAAAAGATAAAGAGAATTGTTTCTTTGATTGTCTTTACTAAGAAATTTGTTTTCTATAAAATTTGCATCTCTCAACTCTCTTAGTTAGGAATTTCATTGAAAGAGAAAAGTAGCGTAAATCATCTTAGGTGCATCTTTGTAGTGGTTTGAGTCGAGTCTACACACCATTGGTTTCACTTCCGCTACCTTTTGTCTTTAAGAAAAACCATAAAATTAACGCTTAAAGTAAAATCAACGTAGTAACTTTTATTTACTAGGGCTCTGAAACACCAATTTAGATCAGGCTAGTGTCTTGGAGTAGGAGAGTAATTAACTCTCCAAGACAACAAAACCAAACAAGTAGCTTATCTTGTGATAGAATAAATCCAATTGTCTCATTTGTACTCTGGGAAAGCTCCTCTTAAAGGAGAAGCACGAGCTTGTGTCCGAACCAGTGAGGGGATCAATCCCCCCTCGTTAGGAACGACGCCAGACACGCACGTATTACAAACGGTAAACCTCGGATTAACCATTGTCGAGGAACCAGGGGTCACTTGTCGGTAAACCTTGGATTATTGTCAAGGAACCGGCAAGGGGATTGAGCTTGATACTCTGCCCTTGCGTGCTGTCGGAGTGTAGACTGTTCCCCCAGGTGCATTTGTTGCGGTTGGTAACCTTAGTGACCATTATCTTTAGGATTCTACCGAGGTGACGGTGGAGGGAAGATCCCACTGTACCTGGAGCAGACGTCGGCTAGACTCACTTGGATTTTCCGGGGGGTTCACTTCACTCGAGACGGTTAAAGTGGAGGAACTTGTGCCGGTCTATTCATTAAGCAGGTTGCCGGGGTAACTGTTCCACCCGCCACTTCTGTACTGAATCCGACGATGTTGGGTTTCATCTCCAACTAGCGTTTTCGGTCTGGAAGGCTACTATTTGTGCTTGGTTTGATGCCCTAGATTCTTTAGGCGTGTGATTCAAATTTCTTTGGTTTTTTAGAGACTTTAGGTGGTTTGATTTGAGATTTTACTTTGTTTTCGTGTGTAGTAGTTAAAAGTTTTTAGCTGTGGCGGAATTACCGAGACAGTCCCATAGACTTCGGGGCCAGTCTCCTGAAGTTGTTTCTGTGGCCGAATTATTGAGAAGATCTCGTAGACTTAGAGGTGAACCTCCTCGAGACGACCCCAGTAATCTAGAAGGTTTAAAGGTCCTTGTAACTCCTCCTAGTGGCAGTAGAGTAGGTTCACCTGAAGAAGGAGAATCTTCCTTGGTAGTCCATTCAGATTACCAAGGTCTAGAGACAGGTTATAATCCCGAAGCTGTTACAGTTTCTGAGCTTGTTGGTAGTTTTTCGTCTGCTAGTGATACAAGCGAAGAACCTGAAATATCTGAACCTGTTACTCCGAATTCTAGTGTTCCAGATTCACCAAGAGTAGAACGAGTTATCACCGAAAATCTTCCTATTGGTCTGATTGCTATCGAAGAACTTGCTCCAGAGGAAGAAATAGGCGTCTCTAACCTTGAAGATCAACTTACTATTGACCTCAGGGAGCGTGAATCTATCTTTTACAGTCCTCCTAGAAGTACTACTTGGTACCTTTCGTTAACCAATTATTTAGACAACTCAGGGGTAGGTTTTTCTACACCTCGTACTCCCTTTCCACCTGGAGGTATTTATACTCCTATAAATATGTCTGGTCAGTCGTCCGTGTTGTTGTAGGGAAAAGTATCCGACTCGGATGACCCTATCCCACTCTAAGGGTGACAGTTCCTTAGCAACAACTGTAAAACAAACTACTGAAGGTTTACTTCTTTATGAAAGCAAAAGAGAATGGAGAAAGCACTAACCGTTGCCTTGCGCTTAATGTCCAATCCAAACTCTTCTCTTTGGCCACTTGCTCCTAGCTCTTTGTTCTTCTGCTCGCCCAGCTACAATGAGATCCTGCACAATAACAAAGAAGGAAACTACAAGAGGCATGCAATCATAACTGGTTCATGGATTAGTGTAAACCAAACATGCAATCATCACAATACATAATTGAAACAAGAGCACATAGAAGAACCTCAATAGCTTTTATTAATGAAGAAATAAAGGTTCTGAGAGTATTACAACCATTGCAGGCTCCAACCCAGCAACACCTCCCAGCAGAAAGAATTGCTCTTCTTCACCTCTCTCAAACAATCACCCAATAACTCAATAGTGAAACCAACAGCATATCATTACTTTGCACAAAATTCCAGCCTCCCTGAGCTCATAGGAGAGAGCTCAATATATAAATGAATTGAGAAAGGATGAGTCAGCTTGCAACTAATGTGTAGCTGCCTTGTGTCCTCTCTCTCTTCAGTTAATCTTTAGTTGATCTTCAGTTCTTGAGTCCACTTGGTGAACCTTGCTTCCACTTGGAGAAACAAAGCCTCTGACTCATCACAAGGTGAAATCCCTGATCCAAGTGTCATTTTTGGAAGATTCCAGAGCAATGACTCAGTGTGCCACATGTCCAAACTCGCTCAACGTAGGTGGGCTTTGTTCTACCTGCTTTGCAACGCAAGTACACCATGGAGCAGTTGTGTTTCAGTGCAGAAGCCTAGTGGAGCACCTGCTTTGATTTCAGGATTGCTTGTTTTTGAGTGTTTTCAGGTGGAGAACTGATCTGAGAGCTGTTGGTTTGCTGACCTTGTTCCTCTAGGGGTAGGAACATCATGTTTAGGGAACTTTGGATCCCTTGGATTATTGACAATTCATGCTTGTTGCTGTAAGGCACAAAATTGTCTATAACAGATGCCCCCTAAAGTATGAGGTCGTTCATCGGGTGAAATGCTTTATTGAGAGGATCCGAAGTTCATTCAATCTGCTGAGAAGTGTCCTGTAATAAGATACAATACAATACATTATTTTTCATACATTTTTCATGATCTAGCTGAGGCGGGCATTCCCATGCTCAGCTTTATAAATACATTTTGGTACATAGAACAGACGATCGTCTGATTGTAGACTGATAATTCTCTGCCGAATTTATCATCCTTTGAAAAGGATGATCATCTGCTGTAATGATGTACATATCAAATGTCTTTATGTCCTGAATATATATCGCAGCCCGGATGGATGAAACTAGATCCGGGGTCTTCAATCTCTTCCGATCTTCACTCGATGTACAAGTCGATCCATGTGAGAATTTCTTGAAGTCGAACATGGAAAGACATCGCTTGATTACCGGTCAATGATGTAAACCGTTAACAAGCGCGAGAGGAATCACCGATAAGGATGATGACCCTCAAGGTACGGCAGTACAATCTACATGGTGGGAATAAAGGACTTGGCGTCGACCACCATGCAAAATCTTCTGGTCGAAGGTCATTGATGTATACCTGTCGCCGGAAGTGAGAAACTTGCCATTGAGGCATGCAAGCTTCAAAGTACTGAGGGGGGTGTTCCTAGATCAACGCCTTGGATAATGAGCTGATGTCGACAAGGAGCAATCCGTCAAAGGAGGGCCTTAATGAATCCCACATCAGTGACACGGAACGGAGCTAGTGATTGTGATGAGGTGAAAACAAACTGTGATGTATGATTCAGGGTGGCGGTCATGAAGTGGATGAAGGATAATGTATGGCAGTGGGTGGAACACGGTTGACTCTTTACAGAACCACATCTCTTGAACATATAACGACACTGATGTGATGGATTGGTATCATTACCCCAATTGTGGATGGTGTGGCGAAGACCATGGTTATGAGACCGGTGAATGAAACAACCCAACCCGATGTGATACGGAGGACAAAGTGTCATGTTCAAGAGCGACTTGCTACCATTAATGCTGTGAGGTTCTCCCAATTTTTCCCCAGTCATTGCTGACCAGTACCTCTTTATTTTTGTCAAGCTTGAGGAGGATAACATATGCTTGTTCTATAACCTGCCCTTCGGGCAAGCCCATCGCTATGTTTTAACGAGCCTAGCGATAGGGAAACTCGTTCTCGTCTAAAGACAAGTTTGTCGCTATTTAATCATTTTAACGAGTCTAACGACAAAGAAAACTCGGTCCTTTTCATTTTTAGAGAGTCTGAAAAGGTACGAAAAGTTAACTCCAAAATTCCTTTTTCGTCATTTAATCCCTTAAGTCCGAAAAAGTATAAAACAATACAGAAGGGATGAGTTTTCGATTGCTTTAACGAGCCGAACAAAACAAGCGCTCGATCTTTTTGTGTAATAATCCCTCAGGTCCAAAAAGATTAAAATCTAGAGGAGGGATAGCTCTTCTTGTCCTTTAACGAGCTGGAAGGCCAAAACTCGGCAAACTTTTCATATTTTACGAGTCAGTGAAAAGAGCTCAAAGAAGACTCGTCTTTTGAGGAACGAGTGATGAACAGGGATAGCAGTAGATTCCAGGTACAGGTTGGAATTCTCCAATCACGGCAGTGTCACAAGGATGGCTAAGTGAAATCACTCTTCGCAGCTGTTCCTCAAAATGGGTAAACAAACATATGGAGGTGAACAATTGGCCAAATGAACGGATGGAGGTGATGGCATATAAACACGACCAAGGGCTTTTAATATGGCTTTCAAAGGTTACATTTCTCCAGGTTATTTACCGGTTCATTTTTTCTGGATGAGCTTGAACTGCTAGGGAAAGATTGCTCACAATTTATGTTTATTTTTTAACGAGCATGAACTCTACACAAAAACTGCTCGATTCTTGCGTTTATTTTTTAACGAGCATGAACATTGCTAAAACTGCTCGATTTATACCAGTCTTAATACAAGGAATGCTTTAGGTGAGGTAATCTTATTTAAGGAGCGATACCTCACTAATTACTCCAATTTGGCAGGTTTTAACTTTTGCCCTTCATCCTTTCTTTATGGAAGCTGGAAACGGCTAATCCTACGAGTTTAACGGGTTAGACCTACAGGTTTAAAGGGAGGACCTAAAAATTTAAAAAATAAATAGTCGTCCCGTGCTTGCACTCCAAAAGGTTTGCATGCCCCCAGGTATAAAGTATAATTTCGAGATTCTGCCATCTCTTACTTATTATCCGAAAAATGGTTTTGTTTGCTGCCGCAAACTAAACTCTTTTTCGGCGATGTCTATCATTAGGTTGCTAAGGATGGTGACTACTTGTTGCAGCAATTTCATCTCTTTCTTTGGAGACTGCCCCTACTTATCCTTCAAAACATATTGTTTTAATGGGTGAGGCTTGACATTCAAAGATGGTGGCTACTTGCTGCCACAAATGGATCTCCTCCTTAGGAGAGCCTACTTTTTTAGACAAAGGGAGCGATTCTTCCGCTTCAACATAACTTTGACAAAAGAATTTTATCCTAGAACAACCCTCTCTTCCTCTGCCGGACGGGGGTACGGACTAGTCCATCCTTCTGCGGAAATTAACTTTATGCCTAAGGTTTTCTCTGCCCGAGGCAGGCCAGGGTGCATGCCCCCTGGGTCCCAGTTCTTTCTTTCCGAATTACTCGCATTCATCGGGAAGTAGAACCGGGGGTGGTGGCATTCCTTGAGTGAATAAACCGTTAAGGGATGGTATTTGACTATTTGCAATGCGTGATCCTGGAAATGAAAGTTGGTCTATGAGCTTGACCATTCTTCCTTCGTGCGGAAAACACATGACTCTAAAGAGCGAGGACACTATTGCCTCCATGCAATATATATAGTCTCGTCCAAGGAGTAAGTTATATGCCAAGGGTCCCTGGACGACCATGATGTTCATGCGAACTGTCTTCCCTTTCAATGTAACCAGAACATTGGGGAGAATCCCTAACGGGTGACTGGTTCCTTTATCAAAACCTGATAGATTTCTCATCTCAGGTAAAAGCGCCGGGCAACCCAGTGCTTTCCAAGCAACAGAGGAAAGGATACTCACAGATGCCCCTTCATCAATGATAGTTCCAGCCATCACCATTCTGTAGATTTGGACTATGATTCTGAATGGGATACTGGCTGGTAACCGGGGTCTGCCTAGTTGATTCCAATCAAAGGATACAACTAGGTTGCTTGGTGGTGGGACCGAATATACGGCCGGATACGATCCTGACGATGTTCCTTCCTGCGATAAAGGAATGGGCGCATTGCCCTGATGCTCATCAGAGTCTGTGTTGATGAAAAGAATATGGATGGTGTCATCCTTATCCTCTTCAGTGAGGGTGTCATTTGAAGATGGGTCTTCAATGACGGAGTCATTGGATGATGAAACCTCTGAAGGAAGAACCGGGTCAACTGCCATTTCGACCTTTAGACTTTCGTCTGGTCTGGATTCAGTAGGTTCATTCTCCATGACCGACACTTCAGCTGACCACTTTAGCGGGTCAGCTGGATTTTCAACTATCGAGGGATTAGGCGCGAGTTTTTGGTATCCAGGAGGAAGTCGTAACGGTGAAACCGGACGATCTTCTAAAACTCTCTTTGCCTCATCAAAGAATGGACATCGGTGGATGGCATGCTCGCCTTCACACAATATACAGGGTGATCTTGGTCTCCCTCTTCGTCCTTCACTCTCGCTAGTTGACGGACTGCAATCAACATGACTGCCAGAGGTTGATGCTACCGGATTGTGCAATCTTGGGGACCAGTCCCTTAGTATCCGGGGAATACAAGGACAATCATGACGGAAGTGGGCCCCTTTGCAAATGACACATGGCGATTTAGGCCCGGTCGGTGCAGTGTGTGGGTTTTTGTCAGCTGTCTTTTGCTTGCCCCCAGTCGCCTTCGCCATAGGCTCCTTCTGCTTCTTTTCTCTTTTCTTCTTTTCCTTCTTCTCCATGGGAGGCTGACTTTTGCCAGCTCTACCTTGCGAAGATGAAGGATCAGAGGAAGTATTGTAAGAAGTGGAAGGTTGGTGGGTAGTTCTAGACTGGTCTGACTGTTGATTCGACTGCTCAGGATTAGTGGCGATCTGGACTACATTAGTTGAAAAGAGCCATACAGGTAGGCCAATTGTCAATCCTGGAAGTGACAATGTTGCCATATGAGGCGCACCAACATCTCCCCAAGAGGAGAAGGGATTTGGACTTCCACCAAGGTTACTTCCTTGGTTGGTGGGCTCCATACTTTTATCAACGTGGGAATAACAGGTGATTATGTTCCGCTTAAAATAAATTTTATTAACGACGCTTTTAGACACAAACTTGCTTTTTCATGTTTTAAGAGTCGAGAAAAGGCTAAAGATAACTCTAGTCGCCTTCGATGTTTTAACGAGCCCGAAGTGACAAATGCTCGGATGGACTTTTTCAGTTATAGAGTTTGAAAAAGGCCAAAAGAAACTTCTCTGGAGTTCTAGGCAGAGGGTGTGCCAAACTTTTCGCGAAACCACAGAATACGTTTTACGGTACGGGTGGTCGATCTTCGTGAATGCTGTGTTCACTGCATCGCGATCAGTAGGGCGGTCGACACGGCTTCCTATGGATAAAGGATAATTGCCTATAGGGGTCTCCCAATATATACGCGACGGTACGTGGGAGCACAAGTCCGTATTAGTGCCACCGACTCTCAGGAGGAATCACCCACCTTCGTAGAGATCGACGGTCACTATGTTTAACGACGCCGGAACACGTCTCTACCTAGACCTCTATGTGTTTGCGTTATGTTACAAAGCGTTGTTATGTAAATTGGATTTATTTTAATGTTGATCTTGCTTATCAGTTTGCCTTTAAGGATCACCACGAGATGTATATAACAAATTCCTGAATGCAGTCTAAGATGAGAAGCAAACTTTTCAATCTTTCAACTTTGAAAACCTTAACTACTGAGGGAAAAGAAAGGCAAATCTTTTCACACAGATCATAGAGCACACACTAAAATGCAAATTTTCCCTAAATCGTCAAGCACACAGTCAAATGCAAAATGCACAATGCATGTATTTTCTTTTCCCTTTCTTAATGTGGATGGATACAAAAAGAAAGTGGTTATATAACTTTGATTTCGATTTAAAGCGATAGTAAACAAGTTTGTCCAAAATCAAAAGACACCTTAAGATTCACTTGCTTAATCACTGGAAATATATGAAATCAAACCATACTAACGAAAGTAAAATGACTAATCAGCTATGGACAGCAAACAAGCTAACTCTTTAGACCAGCAAAATGCCTAACACAGGTTCAGATCCAAGAGGTCAAAAGCATGACTAGTTTACTTTTCGTTATGGGAAATTGTAAATGAGTAAGAAATACAAAGAACAAGTACAATTTCATTATATAACAGAGGCGGAATGATGGCAAGTAATATTGGTTTCAAAACAGGCACAAGACTGACACCTAGCAGCAAAACTAAGTGAAAACAGGCAAGAGAAAGGAGGAAACCCCAAATACACTAAGCAAATTTGGGCCAACGCAGGCTCTGCATAGCCAAACTGGCTCTCAGCGCAGGTAGCCCCTTCGGGACCTGCGTTGCAAAGCAGGCAGCCTGTGTACTACCTGCTTTGGAAAACGAGAATTGCGTTTTCACAGTTTCCGGGTCATAATTTTCTCAAAAATGCACGGTTTTTGCTCAAATCAGAAGCAATCAGTCAAGCACACTTAAAGGGATGATTTAGAAGGTGCAAAGCTATCACTAAGAGCTTACAAGGATCCTTGTAGATCAGCTCTTCAAATCATGAATTTGCTCAGAAAATGAGCAAGAGTAGCTGCCCTCGACTTCGCTTTTGATATAGTCAAAAGCTTTTCGATTTGGTACTCTTTTGTTCAAAAAATGAATAGCAAAATACTACAAACACAATCAAACAGATACGATCCCCAGCGGAGTCGCCAGTTTGTTGTAGGGAAAAGTATCCGACTCGGATGACCCTATCCCACTCTAAGGGTGACAGTTCCTTAGCAACAACTGTAAAACAAACTACTGAAGGTTTACTTCTTTATGAAAGCAAAAGAGAATGGAGAAAGCACTAACCGTTGCCTTGCGCTTAATGTCGAATCCAAACTCTTCTCTTTGGCCGCTTGCTCCTAGCTCTTTGTTCTTCTGCTCGCCCAGCTACAATGAGATCCTGCACAATAACAAAGAAGGAAACTACAAGAGGCATGCAATCATAACTAGTTCATGGATTAGTGTAAACCAAACATGCAATCATCACAATACATAATTGAAACAAGAGCACATAGAAGAACCTCAATAGCTTTTATTAATGAAGAAATAAAGGTTCTGAGAGTATTACAACCATTGCAGGCTCCAACCCAGCAACACCTCCCAGCAGAAAGAATTGCTCTTCTTCACCTCTCTCAAACAATCACCCAATAACTCAATAGTGAAACCAACAGCATATCATTACTTTGCACAAAATTCCAGCCTCCCTGAGCTCATAGGAGAGAGCTCAATATATAGATGAATTGAGAAAGGATGAGTCAGCTTGCAACTGATGTGTAGCTGCCTTGTGTCCTCTCTCTCTTCAGTTAATCTTTAGTTGATCTTCAGTTCTTGAGTCCACTTGGTGAACCTTGCTTCCACTTGGAGAAACAAAGCCTCTGACTCATCACAAGGCGAAATCCCTGATCCAAGTGTCATTTTTGGAAGATTCCAGAGCAATGACTCAGTGTGCCACATGTCCAAACTCGCTCAACGCAGGTGGGCTTTGTTCTACCTGCTTTGCAACGCAGGTACACCATGGAGCAGTTGTGTTTCAGCGCAGAAGCCTAGTGGAGCACTTGCTTTGATTTCAGGATTGCTTGTTTTTGAGTGTTTTCAGGTGGAGAACTGATCTGAGAGCTGTTGGTTTGCTGACCTTGTTCCTCTAGGGGTAGGAACATCATGTTTAGGGAACTTTGGATCCCTTGGATTATTGACAATTCATGCTTGTTGCTGTAAGGCACAAAATTGTCTATAACACGTGTTTACTCAAACTCCTGAATCTTTCTTACACGGCGGTCCTTCTGTTCCCACTGGGTATCAATCACTTTCTGGTACCTTTGCGGGGGCATCTCCTCAACCCATTGATCATGGGTTATTAGCTGGAAACAATGGTAATATACCATTGGGTGTAGGAGACATTTACATGATGTCATGTTCAGTTCCCGTTTCCCAACCTCAAGGTGGCCAATTACCGCCTGGGGGGCAGCCTCAGTTAACGCCTGGGGGGCAACCTCAAGGTACACAATTCGTGTTTGGGGGGCAACCTCAAGGTCAGTATGTACCTATGGTGCAATACATGCCTCAAGGTCAACCCCAGCCTCAATATGTACCCCAGGGTCAACCTCAGTATCAACCTCAAGGGTATCAACCCCAAGGATGGCAACCCCAAGGGTATCAACCTCAAGGGTATCAACCTCAAGGTCAAGGTCAACCCCAGTATCCGTATTTACCTCAAGGTTATCAACCTCAAGGTCAATACTCGAGTCAAGGTTATCAACCACCTTAAGGTCAGTCATATGTTCAAGGTATGGGAACTGCACCTTTCAATTATCAATCCTATCCTCAATCCGGTTATGGATCTCAGTATCCTCAACCTGTTATGGGTCAATACCCTGGAATGTTAGTGTGGGATCCATCACAGGGTCAACAGGTGTTGCAGCCAAGTATACAGTTGGTACCTCAAGCTGGACAACCCGTAGTTTCTGGTCCACCCCAGCAACCGCAACCTGTCCAGTCAAATGTTCAAACTTCTGTAACTTCAGTAGTTACTCAGCTGCCAATTGCACCTAGTACTCCATCTCAAATGGCTGCCGCAACTACCGCTACATCTGCCGCACTTACTTCTGGAGTATCGACGGCTCCGGTTTCTACTGTCTCTGTAACCACTCCTCAGACATCTTTACCGTTGTCTGGATCTACGATTCAAACCATGGTCCAGATGCCTACAGGTCAGCCTGGTATAAGTACGGTTGTTACTACTCAACCTCAATTTTTTCATCAACCGTACCAGGGACAGTACCAACCTGGGCAAGCTGTCCAACAGCCGGTTTACCAGTATCAACTGTATCCTGGGTACACTTATCAACAACCTCAACAACCCCAGTACGGTCCGGTTAATCCTGGTTTTCCAGGAGGATATAATATCCCTAATGCGACTCCTGTTCCTAGTTATCCTGGATATCCTCCTCCTGGGACTAGTCTTGTGACCCAGAGTTTTAGAGATCCTAACCAGCAATTACCGTTTATCGCAACTTTGGATTTACCAGACTTGACGCGCCTAACGAACGATCCAATTCAATATCTTCCGTTCTGGCCGCCAATGCCAAATAAGTTGCCTAGTGATATACCCAAGTTCGAAGGTAAGTCTGGAGAGGATCCGTCCAATCATGTGATGACTTACCACCTCTGGTGTGCTTCAAATTCTATCTCGGATGATTCGATCCGCTTACGTCTTTTCCAACGTACACTCATTGGTCTCGCGGCCAAGTGGTACATTGAGTTACCACGGGCCTCTTTTTACAATTTCATCCAGTTAGCTACCTCGTTCTTAACTCACTTTCAGTTTCCGGTCAGATACGATAACGGCACGGAGTTGTTAACTTCACTAAAACAATCAACGTCCACGTATATTTCTGATCACATTCATGAGTGGAGACGTCGAAGAAGGTTAGTGAAAGTTTTTATCCCGGACCAAATCTTAGCTGAATGGTTTGTTAAATCATTATTACCGAAGATTACTGAAGATGTAGCTAAGGCCGGAGTAGTTACTGAGGAGCAAGTCATTGCTCAGGCGCAATACCTTGACTTAGTTTATACTCAGTCGGGTACGTTACACGAGAAGATTCCAGATCTTCCAAAATCGAATCAAATCACTGCTGCTCCTTCGGGATCTCATGCCGCTGATGGTATGATTGGTATCGTGAATACAAAGAGCAAGAAGAAGTCTTCCAAGGCTTCAACTACTCCTATAATCACTTTGCCCGATTCCCCGAAAGGAGAGTCTTCTCCTGAACTTTCCGCCGATATTCACACTTTAGAGTCATCTACGGCCAAATCAAAAAACGGTGGCAAGAAGAAAGGAAAGAAGAAGGCTAAAGCAGACAAGGCTCCGAAGGAGAAAACGGAAAAGTTGGAAACCAATGACGAAAAGCGCAAACCTCGATATCCTTGTCTTATTTGTGAAGAAGATCATTTTACGAGAGATTGCCCTCATCGGGCCGAGGTTGTGAAAATAGTCAAAGGTTCTCCCACTCCTGCTGTGTTAAAAGATCCATTTCCAAAGTAGGAAAGTAAGATGATAGGTTCTTCCTCGACTGCCAGTGAAGAACCCATTTTGATGATGTCTCATGTGAGGATTGCGACTCGATCGCAAGATTATGGTAGTAAGAATCCTGTTGATGGTAAGGAAGCAGAATCTTCTCATTCTATTCCATCAACCTCAGCTCCTGGTTCCGATCCACTACAGATCGAAAAACCTAACCCGGACTTAGTAATCAAACCGCCCGCCAAGGGTGTACTTCGAAGGTCTGCTTTCAATCCACATGCGAGAGCGGCCCAGAATTACAACATTGTTGAGGACTTAGCTGTTTCACCCTCAGCAATGTCGGCTTTAGAAGTGCTGCAATCATGCCCAGAACAACGAAAATTACTTTTGTCAGCTATCGAAGCTGTTGATGTTCAGGACCCGAACCTAATAATCTTCAATCTAGAAAATAGTACACCGCGTCTACCCCATCAAATGGCTTTCCAAATTCCAGTGATATTAAAAAACAGGCCTATTCATCGGACTGTGATTGATGAGGGAGCTTCTACGTGTATTATGTCGATTCAATGTTGGATATCGCTTGGTTCTCCTTCGTTGAACCAATCCCCGACCATCCTTAAGGCCTTTGATGGCCGTGGGTTCCGTCCATTTGGTATTCTATAGGAATTGCCTATAGGGGTAGAAGGTAAAACCGTTAGTCTGGATGTGGAGGTGGTTGATGCCCCTCTAGACTACAACCTTCTTTTGGGTCGAAGTTGATCATATGCTATGACAGCGGTCGTCTCATCGGTCTTCAGAGTAATAAAATTTCCACATAACGGTAAGATCGTGACCATTGATCAGCTGACATACTTTTCATCCGACCCAGCCTCTTCAGAGAGTATCCAGCATGTCGGTAAGACGACAATCCCTTATAGGGACGTTGGCATAGGTTTAGTTAAAGATTCCGGTTTACTGGGAACTTTTCCTTTCCCTCCAATCAACGCAGACCCTTCATTTGCATCAATTCATATGATTACTGACTCGCGTTCAACCCAAATCGACCAAATGAATGTGGTCAATGAAGAATCACTTTTCACATCAACCTTAGAACGGATAGCGTTTCCCGAAGTCGTGTCATCTGACGAGCAACTTCGCAAAATCCTAAGTGTAGACGATCTACCATGGGAAGATATTCATCACAGATCTTCGTTTTTACCTAAGGATGATGCTTTTGAAAATGATTTTTCATCTATCTTTACCGCTGAATATGTCAAAGACGCTCAGAATCCAACGAAACATTCTGATTCAGAGTTGAATTTAGGGAATATTTCTCGCACTATTCCCATTGATATTTCAGTGAAGCCCGGAATTGAGGAAAACATTCATATAGGTGCCTCATGTACAGAAGATGAAATCCAAACTTACAAGGCCCTATTCCAAGAATTCCGCGATGTGTTTGCCTGGTCTTACGAGGAAATGCCGGGAATCGACCCTGCCATTGTTGTTCATGAAATAAAGACCTACCCGGATGCTAAACCCGTCCGGCAACGGTTGCGTCAGATTCACCCTCGGAAAGCGGCTGCGATTAAAGCAGAAGTCGAAAAGCTGTTGAAAGCAGGTTTCATTTATCCAATACCGTTAACGGATTGGGTATCGAATATTATTCCGGTCAACAAGAAACAAGGAACAATAAGAATCTGTATCGACTATAGGGATATAAATCGAGCTTGTCCAAAAGACAACTATCCTACGCCTTATATCGATCAAATTATTGATGATTGTGCCGGAAGTGAAATGTTTTCCTTCATGGATGGTTTTTCGGGCTATAATCAAATCAATATTCTACCTGCCGACCAACCAAAAACGGCATTCATTTGTCCATGGGGGACATTTGCTTATTGCAAATTACCTTTTGGACTTAAGAATGCCGGGGCCACTTTTCAACGGGCGATGTCTTATGCATTTCATGACATCAAGCACATTGTGCAACCGTACCTCGATGATTTTCCTACTCATTCTTTACATCGAGCTGATCACCTTGTCCACTTACGAGCAATCTTTATGAGGTGTAGGCATTATCGAATTCGGTTGAATCCCCACAAGTGTGTGTTCTGTATAGAGACGGGTCGATTGCTGGGATTTGTTGTTTCAAAAGCCGGCATTCGCGTCGATCCCTCGAAGGTCGAAGCTATCATCAAATTTCCTCCTCCTTCGAGTTTGCGCCAACTCCAAAGTTTGCAAGGGAAAGCGGACTTTTTACGCCGATTCATTCCAAACTACGCCGAGGTCACTAAAGGTTTTACACGGTTGTTGAAACAGAACGCTCAATTCTTTTGGGACGAGATTGCCCAACAATCTTTTGATGCACTTAAACACGTGTTGACCCATGCACCGTTGTTGCATCCTCCCAACTACAACCAGGACTACTTCTTATACCTCGCAGCTTCGCATTCCACTATTGGAATGGTGTTAGTTCAAGAAGATGAATTCAGAGCGGAACATGTGATATATTATCTTAGTAGGACATTAAACCCCACTGAGCTAAAATATTCGCATGTGGAGAAATTGGCCCTGGCAGCTGTTCAAGCTGTCCAGCGTTTTCGTCACTACATTCTTCTCCGTAAAACTACAGTTATTTCGGATTGCAACCCTATGATTTATATCTTGAAAAAACAACTGCTAGGGAGCAAGTACTCTAAATGGATCGTTATCCTGCAAGAGTTCGACTTGGAGTTTGAGAAGTCCAAGTCTAAGAAATCCTTAGTTTTTGCGGAATTGATGTGCGATTTCCCGCGTGCTGACACAGAAACTGTGGCAGAGGAGTCCATTGCGGACGAATCTTTGTTTCTTATCAGTACTTTAGATCCGTCGTACGGGGATATAATCATCTATCTCCAAACCCAAACCTTTCGGCCTGAAGCTTCAAAGTCGGAACGTCGAAAAATTCGGTTTCAATCCCAGCAATACAAGATTATTGGAGATACACTTTATCGCCGGGGGGCAGACTTAGTTTTTCGACGTTGCTTAACTCACGAAGAGGCTGAGAGGGTTTTGAATGATTGTCACTCTGGAGCATGTGGCGGTCATATGTCTGGGTATGCCACAGCTCAGAAGGTGTTGCGCGCTGGCTATTTCTGGCCATCTATGTTTAAAGATTGTATCATCGCAGTCCGGAAGTGCCACAACTGTCAAGTGTTTGATCGCAAGATGCGCGCACCACCTGCTCCTCTCCACCCTATAATTGCCGTTGGTCCATTCGCCAAATGGGGTATCGATTTTATTACTTGTAACCCTCACTCGGCCGGGGGGCATGCGTATATCATCCTCGCGGTTGATTATTTTACTAAATGGGCCGAGGCGATGCCTACATTCGACACAAGCGGCAAAACAGCTGCAGTTTTCGTATTCAATCATATTATAACTAGGTTTGGTGTCCTACAAGCAATCATCACTGACCATGGGAGCCATTTTCGAAACATCATGATGACTGAGCTTACAAGCCAGCTTGGTTTGCGCCATGATAGCTCTACTCCTTATTATCCGCAAGCCAACGGTTTGGTTGAGTCCATCAACAAAGTTCTGGTTATCATGATCCGACGAACCATTGGTATTCATCGATCAAATTGGCATAACATGTTATTTTCAGCGCTATGGGCATACCGAACCTCGGTGAAAACTTCAACAGGGTTCACTCCTTTCCAGCTAGTTTATGGCTTGGAAGCTGTGTTACCCATTGAATGCGAAATCCCATCACTTCAAATGGCTGTCGAATTACTTCCAGCTACTTCCGAAGAGGAGAAGTGTTTATTATACTTAGCTAAATTAGATGAGACTCGACGTGACGCTGCATTGGCAATTGAGACTCACACGAAGCGAATGAAAGCTCAGTATGATAGAAATGTGACCCCTCGAAGTTTTTCGGAGGGAGACCTAGTGCTATTATATGATCAAGCTAACGATAAGCTAGGTGCTGGAAAATTCGTTCCTATGTGGCATGGACCCTACATTGTAAAGCGAAAGCTAGCAAAAGGGGCTTATGAGCTGGTAGATTTTGATGGGGACTCTTTGGGTAAACCCAGAAATGGACTTTACCTAAAGAGGTATTATGCTTAAATGGTGGGTATGGAGAATTTTTAGTTAGGTTAGGTTTTCTTTCTATCTAGTATGTTTGTTAGTTTAGTTAGTGTGCTTAGCTTAGAGATTGTGTTTTTCGTCGTTATTCTGGCTTATCTTGGTTTTATTCTTGATATTGCAGATGTCGACGCCTCTCCAAACATACATCGGATTTGCTTATGGTGCTTGTCGTAGTACACGGAATATCTCTTCCGCAGCTTGGGTTATCTATTCACCCTCTGACGAGTTAGTTTCTATGCACGGGGTAAGCCTCGGTCAAACAATGAACAACATTGCAGAATACAGTGCAGTGGTTGAATTATTATCCGAATCTATTTCATTTGGAATTCGACGTTTGATAGTGAGGTTAGATTCTGAACTTGTTGTATTACAGCTTAATAGAGTATATGCCATTAGAAATCCTGTGTTATTAAGGTTGTTTTTGAGAGTGCGTCTCTTGGAACGTGAATTTGATTACATTGAATATCAGCATATTCCGAGGTCTTTAAATACATTAGCAGATGCAATTGCTTCTCGAATGTTGGAAAGACATTTACGATAATCATTCAAGTAAATTTAAAAAACATTTCATCATATGTTAAACAAGACAAGCCGGTAATAGTGATATATAT
Organism: Pinus tabuliformis; assembly: GCA_031772625.1. NCBI lineage: Eukaryota > Viridiplantae > Streptophyta > Pinopsida > Pinales > Pinaceae > Pinus > Pinus tabuliformis. Next base: position 71,650,055 of record CM062815.1, on the reverse strand, counting down.
ATAGATAGGAGTGTGTCAAAAAAAAATATACATCGTCTTCGATCATAGGTTGAAAAACACCTTATGATCAGCAAAAATGATAAGTACAAAAAGCCAAAAATGTCATATGTGTCTACAAAAGTGACTAGCCAATCATTGGTGGTGCTCCCTATACGACACCACTGCACGGTCTACCTTACACAAAAACCTCCTAAACGGTCCAGGGACTGCGACTACATAGCGCTGAAGTCTGATAGGAATATCATCTATAGTAGTCTCAGGTATATCCACCGTCAGACGCTCTAGATCCTGCTCCAACTCAGCCAGTGACTCTGCAGCCGCGTCCTGTGGAGCCGGTACCGGTGCAACTGGATGTCTCCTCTCAAAAGGCCGGAGGTTGGCTGGGCGCTGTGGACCAACATCTGCATTTTGAAAATTTTTACTGTCAGTTTTGAGACGATATATATAAAAAACAAAAAAAAATATATAATTTGAAAACTTGTGAAAAATAAAGTACCTCTGTCGTCCCATTGTTCTCCCTGTGGAAGAACCATGTCCGGATCACCTCGAAAATCTACTCCGGCATGCGGAAAGTCCTGGATCGAAAAAACCTGGTCCTCTAACCAATGAAAATAACCATCAGGGAATCGAACAACCGTCGCGCCCTCGTCAGGATGCCGGGCCATCACCGTAACCCATCGTATCAGCTTTGGCTCCCGAGGACCCAAGATATCAACAGTGAGTTGCTGAGGGATCATCATCAGAACTCTCTCTAAGGCAAAGCTCACAACTAGAGGCCCATATCCAAAGGTCTTCAGTTGTCCGTTCTTTGCCCTAGTCAGTTGGCCCTTCATATTGGTCGACACAGCATCACACCAGTTGAAAATGGTGCCTTGGAAACAGTCAATCGCCATCCGCATTTGGGACCCGGTGGCAATATGTAAAGCGGCTGCACCGCAAATTCTGGTAACCGTGAAAGCTATAACCTTGAGTTCACACCGAGAGATGTGTTTGATTTCTACGCCTTTCGCATGGTGTTGATTGGGTATGCACCAATCTGCCCAGAGACTAGCAAGGGATTGGCCACCCGGCCTAGTCCCGGATAGATTGAGTTGCTTGCCCATATTTGGCAAGCCAGTGAGAAAGTATATGTCAGAGGGCTCTATCTCGAGCTGGTGCCCTCCGATGTAAAAGCATTGCTCATGAATGTTCCATCTCTCAACCAGCCACTCCAAGAATCTCACCTGAGCCCTCATGCCAGGTATGGCCCAGTATTTATATAGTCCGCATGCTTTTAGGGCATCAATGGAAGGTTGGTGATTAATTGCGGCTAAATCAACGTCCTCGTGCTCTCTTTCTCTCCAATCCAACATGGTGAGTGCCCTACACACCAAGAAACAAAGATTAGAATTAGTTTGGGAAAATTCAAATGGTTATTTTTGGGGTTTGGGGTTTCAAATTCCGCCCTTCGCGGGGGACGCACCCCGCGTTTAGGACACAGAGCGTCGGGACGCAGCTGGCCTGAAGGTGGGCTGCGTACCCCGACCTTTTTCCTGTGTGGGAAAAAGTCGGGGGACGCAGGTCACCCTTAGGGCACCTGCGTACCCCGCAGAGCGGATTTTAAAACCCAAAACCCCCAAAAAACAAAACTAAAACCTAAAACAAAATTTTAATCGGATGAAATTGAAGAGGAGGATGTTGTGAAATACCTGGAAGAGATGGCGTTCGATTCTGACGGTCGGATTCTCCGCAGCGACCACGGGAAGTTTCTTGCCAAAAGCCCTTTTTTCAACCTCAACAGTAAAATGGTAAAAATGACATGGTAAAAAGTCTTTTTATAGGTTTTTTGGATGAATGAATGCTAGGTTTGTTCATTTTTCACCATGGAAGGATATTTTTCAATGCATTTTTGCCTATCTTAAACAGGTATGAGTAATGTGTCGTTTTTGTGCAGGACAAAGGGATTTAGAGGGAAAATTGTCATTTTTCACGAACCAAAATATCAGAGTCATCTTTTAAGCCCTTTTCTGACTCCTAAAATATGAAAAGATTGCCGAGCGTTTCTTTTACACTCGTTAAAATGGAATTAAAAGACGGTCCCCTTATAGCTCTTTTCTGACCGTAAAATCAGGAAAAGATTGCCGGGTTTTTGTCGTTTCAAACTCGATACTGGAAATAAAACGACGTGTCCTTGATCGCTTTTTACTTTTCAGGTCAGTGGCACTAATTATGAAAGTACTCCTTGGTCGCAAGATCAAGCGGTTCCCCCAGGTATTATTTTATACTTTTCCGGGCTTGAGGGACACAAATCTACGAAAAAATTCAACTTGGAGTCTTCTTAAGTTTTTCAGACTCTCTAAAATTGAAAAACGCCGAGTTTCTCCTATACTGGACTCGTTAAAACTTCACAGTAAAGGACCTGTTCAATTACAAACAAGAACGAACCACTCCTTCCTAGGGTTCGAATCAAAACTAGGTTGGACTCATCCGAAGGATGAGCTTATAATCAAGCATATGTTATCCTCCTCAAGCTTGTTAAAAATAAAGAGGTACTTGCCAGAAATGGTGGGGGAAAAGAGAGAAGAATAAGCCTATTTGTTATTTTTTGTCTAAGAAGAAACTTTATTACCACTCTTGAACACGACACTTTTCATTCACCTGGGTTGGGAAATCCTTTACCTCACAGTTGATCAAACCACTTTGAAAGACTTCAGCCGGGTTCCGGGGATTAACTTTGAGTCGTTTATCACCATGCCATCTGTCGTGTCGTTATGTGTTCAAGAGGTCTGCAAGCAAAACTTTCATCTGCAAAATACTTGTCATCCATTTGACCATCCCTGAGTCAGTCCTTATAGCAACATTTCTTCAACTTGAATAAATGATTTCGTGTTGTGGGCTTGCCTACAACGGGTCGCTTTCTATCGACATCAGCACATTATCTAGAGAGATGACTTAGAAATCGTCAGTACCTTGAAGTCTGCATGCATCAATGGCAGGTTTCTCGCCTTTGACGTCAGTTTACATCATTGACTTTCGATCGAAGGATTCCGTGAAATGTTCGACATCAACTCATTCATTCACATCTCATGGATTGTACTGGGTACTTTGAGAACCATTTACATTACTGGTGGTCTCTCTCACACTTGTTAACAGTTTACATCATCGACTGGTAATCAAGTGGTTTCTACCATGTTCGACATCAACTCATTTATTCACATGGCTAGAATCGTACCAATTCGGGAAGTAGAAGTGAAGACCCTGGATCTAGTTTCCACCATCCAGGCTGCGAGGAGTTTTGTATTCATTATCTAAGTAGACTAATCATAAACAGATGGCTGCGCCCATACTGTGTCTACAAAAGTCTATGATTATGATGTACTGCAAGATCATTCCTGTATCAGAGTAGTTAGTCTGTTAGTTAAAGTTTTGATCTAAGTATGGGAATGCCTACCTCAGTGATGATATAATCTTATACATGTATTTTGTGTTGAAAATTGCAGGTTCTTACCAGGCTCTCCACGAGATAATCCTTGAAATGATAAAGCGCTTCACCCTTCCTAGATAATACAAAACCCTAATCTATTACAGGCTTCACACTTTAGGGGGCAATCTGTTACACTAAAAAATGTCACCATGGCTATTTACAGTTAGTATGGCTCTATCAACAGTCATGCTATCCTCTTAGGCAAGTCTTATGCCTCTGCTCTCCATGTCAAAATCCAAAAAGAGAGAAAGTCTTTATAAATGTATTTATCTCTGGGTACGCAGGTTCTCTCAACCTTACCTGCGGGTACGCACCCAATGTTCACAAAAGCTGCGTCCTTGTACGCTCTGTATGCAAAGGGGCAGGTGCGTCCCCCTGTAAAGGTCAAAATGCGCAAGTTTCATCTTTAAAAAGTTACTTGTGGTCATTTCTAGAGCATTCTAGAAGGTTGTTCGACGTGTATTGAGCGCCTCCAGATGGTTCATGTACCCCTACCAAAGAGGAACTTATCCCATCAATGAGGGAGCTATCCCATCCAAAGAGGGGATTATCCCATTGATGGTGGACCTGAATAACTTCCTCTAGACCACTATAAATATAGGCATTGGGCCAGAAGGAGAGGAGGTTGGAAGCTAAATATTTCTAAGGGTAGATGCTGCTGGAATTAGGACTCCCATTTAGAAGCTTGTGAGGAGAGATTGCCATCTTTGCTTGTTCTATTTGGAAGTGGGTGAGCTTTGTCAAAGTAAAGGAGAACTCTTGATGGACCCTGGGAGGGACTTGCACAACACCAAGGCTCAGGTTGTAATTGTTCCTTTTGTTTCCTATTAATGCAAATGAGTCCATTCTTCTCAATAACTTGTTATTTATGAGTTGTTTCATGTACTCCTTGGTCTATGTGTTAAATATGTTTTATTCTATGAGATTATCAAGTGCTATTTAATCGTTTGATTGTTAGTGGATGCAGGTTTCAAAGTGAAGGAGGAGCTCATCCGGATCAGCGGGGCTGGACTGCTACAACAGCGTTGGACTACAGGTAGGATCTAAACACTTGATTTCTTATATAGTAAATGCATGTTTAGAGAAGGATTGCTCTTGTTTGTCTTGTTTGTCACTAGAGAGTCTTAGGCTCCTAGGGAGGTTGGTTGTGTCCGCACAATCGACTCTTTCCGCCTGACAAGTAGAGACAATACGCTTTGCCCCAATGGCTAGCTAGACCAGCCAAGGGGTTTTAAACTTGGTAGAGTTTAAGTGACATAATTCAACTATCTTAGGGCTAACATAGCTCAAACTTGCTCCTGGGTCAATTAGAATGGATACATGATGATTAGAAATCTTACCTTCGAACTCCACCATAGAAGGCTGATACTTAGCTTGGTTATCCTCCAAGGCTACGTTTATCCGAGGAATGCTTCGGGCCAAATCTCCAACTGTAGAAGCTTCCTGAATGTTTGCCACTTGTCCACTCTAGTACGGTGGGGGCAATTTTTGTAATAATGGGGTTCTCCACAACCCCAGCCTTACAGCGACGACTTCTGTTTTTGACTGCCCTCAGGTTTGCTGGAGGCTTCTATAGCTCGACTCTCAATAGGTTGCCTTAGCTTCGCCTAATTTTTCCCTATAGCTCCATTATGTGGTTTCATGAACATATTTCTGGGATTGCCATATTTTTGCATTTTTAGGACTAAATGCATTCTTCTGTCCTTTTTTAGCTATCCAACCTTTGCTACCTTCTCCTTTTTGCTTCATTCACTAATTACAGATTTTGGCCTTTCGTATAGCTTCATCCATGGTTTTTGGACTATCAAACTCTATTCTCTCCTTCATAAAAGTTGGTAAACTGCTAACAAATCACTGCACCTTAGCTTTTTCCTCACGTATATAAGGTACATACCTTAATAGCGACGTGAATTTGGTCACGAACTCATCCATAGTTTGCTGCCCCAATCTAAGATCATGGAATTCTTTGGCTTTTCGTCATAAAATCGTTCAGTGAGGTATCTGTCCTTAAAATTCTTTTGAAATTTCTCCCATGTAACTTCTTTTTCATCAACCCCTCGTACCAATTGGACTTCCTCCCACCACAAGGTAGCTTTTCCTTGCAGCTGGAAAATGGTGAGTCTAGCTTTTAGATTATCTTCGTATTCATAGATCTGAAAGTACTTGTTCATGTTGATTAACTAGGCCTCATCAGTTTCTTCTTTTTCTCCATCGTACATCGGAGGTTTAATCTTTTTAAATTCTCCCAGTAATTCAGTCTTTTGTCTCTTGTTACCTTTACCACTTGATACATTTTCTGATCCTTCTTCATTCTCTAGCCGAAAATATTCTTCTCTTTGTTGGTGCTCTTGGTTCCTATTCTCCTCCTCTCGAATAGGTGTTGGATTCCTTTGGTTCTATTTGTCAGAAATACTCTTCAATATTCTTTCTTGTTCGAGTCTTAATCTTTCATTATCTTCCCTCATATTTTCCATCTCAGCTCGGAGTTGTTTCACAGTTTCCAATAGCATTGCATCTGTATTATTGCGGGTGCCTTCTCCTAACTGCACCCATACTTCTGGATTAGTTCCCATATGTGGCGTGATTTTTTTTCGGTGGCCACTCTTCATGATGGTGTAGATGACACTCCTCTGCGCATGCTCTGCTCCCCTCTGTGAAACAAAAATGTTTTGTTAACTGTATTTTCCTTAAGGCCACAGTGTTGAATCCTGGGCTCTGATACCACTTGTAACACATCAGCTCGCAACCCAAAATAGTAAAAAAGAAAAAAAAATTGATACATTATTTACATTGATACATGTGTACCCGACCTTACATTCACCTTATATAACATTAATGAACTATTTACACTGATCATTTCTTAGGTTTTGGTTACTGTTTGATAGAATGGATATTTAAATGTATGGATTAATGCTTAATTAAATATTTTCTCTAACCCTCACTATGGCTTTGGATGGTTCTCGACCCTAAGGTATCATCCTCCAGATGTACACGATTTTTTCTATCCACTTGTGATTGTCGTCACCGTCGATCTAAGGGAGAGATATTCAATAGTTCAGATTAGTTTGCACCGGATAAGGGTAACTACCCACTGGGTAGTCAGGGTTTGCAATCATTTGGTTCAGCGCCTCTAGCTCTGCCCATCCCTCGGTTTCAACTCTTACCGAGCCATTGTCAAGCCCCCTCTCAGGCAACTTGGGTTATTCCTGCTATTGCAGATCATAAGAGTTTGTGAGTGTAAGTTTATTCCTTCTGATGTGAGGCTTCATTTTTCTTTGGTAGTCTGGTCTCACTATTGTAGACTTAAATCGCTACCACCTCTTCTCTTCCTTTTGCTTAGAAGAAGCTCGCACTGGTACTAAGTCTCCTCCTTTGCAATTTGGGTAGTTCACAAGATCTGTTCATCACTCTTGTTTCAAGATCTTCTTCTAGAGTGATTCGGCCCAGCAAGAGAACCATCCTTCAAAGGCAACAAACTCAGGTATAGATAATTCTATTGTGCTCATAGTTTGGGTTTGTTATTTACTTCATTTGTTCATAAACCTAACTGAGTTTGTGGTTCTTATCAGGGGAAGAGTAGGGTTGCTATGCGGCTCTCTAGAAATAAACTCCCAGGATACCATCTAACACTCCTACCCCACTATACATTTTGGCCAAGCTCCTTTAGTTACTGGGAAGGCTTGCCTGATATTTTAATAATTTTTGCTTGCATTAAAACCCTAAAGGGGTCTTACCCCAATCCGTATGGATACAACATTCTCCACAGAGCTATTGTTGTATAAACTATTGATATTTCTCTTAATTACTTTTTTGTAAGCCTTCGAGATTTAATGCGAATCTATCTTGGCATCACATACTATAGGTTTTGTTTTGCTTGACTTCCTGTTTCTTTCTCGTTCCTAACCGCTCAGAGACAAAGTTGTTATTTTGTTTAAAATTTAATCTTGATAGCGGATTTACATGTTCAAGAAATTTCAAAGTGTTTTCCCTTTGTTTTCAATTACTGTGAGAGTGATATGTCACCCCTTGGTGGCTTGCCGAAGAAGGAATTAATCACCTTTATCTGGAATTTATAGTTTCCTAGACTGAGAACTACTTTATGATAGTGTTCTGTGCTATGGCTCTTCGTTAACTAAATATCTATGCTTTGACTACGGTTCCCATTTAAGATCATGGGCTTAATTCTTTATTTTTTTGTTTACTATATGATATTTGAACGAAATGATTTCAGTACAACATCCTTGATTTCACATTCGTTACTAGTTAAGTGGGCATACCTGTGTCTACAACAGAACTGGCTTAATGAGCTGTCCAATTTCCTAATTTATAGGCTTTTCATTTGATGTATACTAGTATTGTTGGCGAGGTCTCTCTCTGTAGATTTTCTTGAGGTTTGCTTTGTTTTTTTTTAATTCAAAATATTCAACACGAAGATGCATTTTCATAGTTTTCCCCACAACAACACGATCCTATTATAGATAGTATGTAATGTGAATTACTTTTACGTTTCTCATAACATCAGTTGGAACACCACAATTAGTCCAAAAATTCTTTTACACGTTTTTTTTTTGGTTAAATTCACTCTTTTACTCATACTGTAATGCTCATATAAAATCTACTTTGAAACCAATAATTCGTTGCTTGATGAGTATATAAAAATGCTCTTTTCTAACATTCATTAGCCTTGTATAAATAATTTTACAACTTTAATGATTACTAGAAAGTAATGCGAGAAGTTTTAGATTACTTATAGATATTACTTGTCACGATTTAAGAAGATAAATTCAATTCCCTTCATATAACCATTACAATAGAGAAATGTTCTTACATATTCATTTGTTTTTATAAAAGAACATCGATATTGTATGAGTCGTAGGAAGAGAGGTTCCACACTGATTGTAAAGAAACCTCCTCATACTATGTTCTCAGTCAAGTATCTTTAAACAAGTAAATCTAGAACTAATTTACCTCTTAACTCTACAAAAGTTTATTTCAACGCATTCTACAAAACTGCTTTTTCCTCATTTCTTCATTTACTACTCTAAAAATTATTAACCAACATAATGTAATTATATATTTAGAATATTTATCTTCATTTTGACGAGGAAAACTCTTGGGCTACGACCACACCTCCTTGCCAATGGGAATGGTTTGATCCCCGTTCTCCCCCCAAGCTTTCCCAACTCCCAAATAGTGGTTAAAATTAAGAGATTTATTTAAAGATTTTGTTGGCTTGTATGGGCCTGACCCAGGTTCAGAAGTGATTTATCCAAGCAAATCCTGGTAGTACTGGCCCTTTCAGCAACAATCCGCTGAGCGCGGACTGAGGTATCACCCGAAGTATTATGGGAGGGTGCTAGAACCAGGTTTCCAAACCCTGGGGATGTCTGATGAGCTTCCAGAGGTCCGTAGTTTGACCCTGTGCACGTCACTATGCACATCGGTTAGTCCCTCACAACCTGTGATGTTGTTTCCATGCAACCCTACTTGGGGCGCGACTTGTATTATACCCAAGTTCCTTGTTATTTAATCTATTATTACCTGATTACTCAACTTATTTGTGTAAGACTAGTGATAATTAAAAATATATCAAACAATTATATAAGTGCGCGCGATAAACAAAACAGTATAAATGTAAAGAAGGCAATACACAAGCAGATGCACAGAAATTGGAATCAACTTCTCTTTGTTATTCTTCATTCCAAATTATAGACTCGACACCACTTTGCGCACTCAACTACAAGGGTCCGCGCACTCAATCGTGGACTTTACTAGGCCTCTGCGAACTCAGCTGCAGAGCCTCTTCCTACCACTATGACCGAATACACTTAGACTCTTACTCCATGCTCGAACCATGCGTAGTCATCTATCTCTCCAATATTCTTCGCTATCTTTACAACTTAGAGCCTCCCTCTATTTATACAATCCCATGGTCCGCGAACCATGGGTAGGCTGACATAACATTACATTACTTTACAATACTTAGGGTGGACAACCCTATGACTCAACCTATACTTCACGCTTCACGCCTGTAATTCGCGTAGTCTTTACAATACATTTGATCAAAACTTGGGCTTTGAGCCCAAAAACATACTATGGGGGGATTCCATGCCCAACAGGCCCCCAACGCAATCATCGTGACTTGTCCCTTAGTCACTCTGTTAGTGCGACGATCTTGGCGTGAAGTCCCTCCAACTGGTCCTGACGACCTGAATGTCGACAGTGCACTGAGCCAGTACCTGTTGTACCTGCTGCATTCTTGCTTCTGAATCATTCGCATCTGAATTGTGTCCTTACCTTGGTACCGGTATCTGTTGCATGTGTTTATAGTCTTGCGCCCTTGTCCGGCTCCTCGGGTCACGAAGATTGTGCTTCAGCCGGTTAGTCAGAGAGCTTTCCCACCCGTGTAGGGTTTTAAGTGACTTCCATTTACTTTTCCTAGGAAGGGTTCTCCATTTAGTTTGACTAGCTGGACCGCGCCTCCGTCTATGACCTCCTTAACCACATATGGTCCCAGCCAGTTCATTCTAAATTTTCCCAGAAAGTTTTCAAACTTTCTGTCATACAACACCACTAAGTCATTTACCTTGAAGGTGCGCAACTTGATATGGCGGTCGTGTCAGTCCTTTTCTACCTGTTGATGAAATCCAACCAGAAACCATTCTTGCTCGATTTCTTCTAATTGCACAAGCCTTTCTTCCAGAGCTTCGTGGTCTGTCATGCCTGTGAGCGTTGTTATTTGCAGACTCGATACGATGTATTCCATTGGCATGATAGCTTCCGTGCCATAGGCTAACCCGAAAGGTGTTTGTCCCATCAATTTATTGCGCATTGTCTTGTACGCCCATAAAACGACAGGTACGCACAGGTCCCAGTCGTTTTTCTGCACGTTACATATTTTGGTCAGCATAGTTTCCAGTATTTTGTTGAATGCCTCTACCGTCTCATTGGCTTGTGGGTGGTATGGTGTACTTTTCTGATGATACACCTAGAACTCTTCTGTGAGCGCATTGATGGTTTCATTCAAGAAATGTGTTCCGCGATCACTCATTAAGCTTTTTGGACAGCTAAATTGTGTCAACATGTTTTCGAACAAAAACTTTGCAGCCGTAGTGGTCGTGCAGTCCTTGACTGGTTGTGCTTCTGCCCATCATGTCAGGTACTCCGTCGCGGTGATGATGTCACGTTCACTTGTCTATCCCTGAGGTTTGATCGGCCCCACAAAGTCGATTGCGCATTTTTCAAATGGCTGCAGTGTCATTTGTGGACTTAGTGGCATCTCGTTCCTTCATGATGGTTTTCCAGTCCTTTGACATATATCGCAGGCCTTACAGTGCGCTTTTGAATCTTGTTGTAGGGTCGGCCACCATAACCTTGTGCGAAGAATCTTCTGTGCGGTCACTTGTCCTACATAGTGTCCTCCTGCAACGCCCCCATGTGCTTCCGCGAGGATCTGACCTCGTTCAAATTCAGGTATGTATCTTCACAATATCTCATAATTGCGCATTTTGTAGAGGTGCCCCATGATGACAGAAAAGTCCGTCGTATGCACCACCAATTCCTTCTTCTGTTGGACTGACTATTCTTTTGGTGCAGTCCCTGTTGTTAGAAAATGGATTGTATCTTCGAAGTATCCATCCGCGACGCGCACTACAAAGAGTTGTGCATCAGGTAGTCCCTCCTCCAAATTTGTGGGTTCCTCGCCCGTCTCAATTCATGACAAGTGATCTGGTCCTTTGTTTAGGCATCTCGGCTTGAATATGACCTCAAAATAATATTCTTGAAATAGTAAGAGCCATCTGCATATGCGCCCCCCCAACACAGGCTTATTCACCAGGTATTTCAACGCGGAATGGTCGGTATACATCTTGAAATGTCCCCTGAGTAAATAGTGTCGGTATTTTTGGAGTGAGTACACCATTGCCAACCCCTCGCACTCAGTAGTAAGGTAGTTCTTTTCTACTTTGGACAATCTCCGACTTGCAAACACGATAAAGTGATCCACACCCTCCGCGCCCTCTTGTGTGAGTACGGCTCCTAGCACGATACACGACGCATCAACATGTACATGAAATTCCACATCCCATTTTGGGAATACCAGGATTGGAGCGGAGGCTAGTTTCCCCTTCAGGACATCCAAACTCTTCATGCAATCATCATTCCAGCAAATATGTAACATCTTTTTTATAGATTTTCCATCGGCACGGTTATTTGGTCATAACTTTTGACGAACTTCCTATAGTATCCAGTGTGCCCCAAGGTAGCGTGCAGTTGTTTAACAGTTCGCGGTGCTTCTAAATTTAGGATAACAACAATCTTCGCAGGGTCCACCATCAGGCCTTGTTTGCAGACCACATGTCCCAATAGGTTTCCAAAGGGAACAAGGAATGTGAACTTCTTAAGGTTCAGCGCAATCTAGTGTCGGCAACAAGTATCCAGCATCAAGCATAAGCTCGCTACATGGTGCTTAACTAATCTAAAGATAGACCAATCATCCAAATAGACCTCCAAGAACTTGTGGATGTATTCTTTGAACGCGGCCACCACGATGCACGAAAATATAGTTGGTGCATTCTTTAGTCCAAATGGCATAACGGTGTATTGAAAGTAGCCCCATTCTATTGCGAAGGTCATTTTGCTTCTATCTTTCAGCGCGATATTGATCTGATGGTACCCTAAGAACCCATCCGTGAATGAGTATTCTTCCTGACCTCCAACATCCAGTACTTCATCTTTGAATAGTGTCGAGAATGGATCATGTACACAGACGTCATTCATCTTCCTAAGGTCCACGCATATTCTTATTTCGCCCTTCCGTTTTTTCTCCTGTACTACCATAGGACTTACCTAGTCGGATTCTTCCACTGATTCCATAATTCTGGCTGCGAGCATTTTGTCTAACTCATCACGGACCTTTTCTTTATACTTTAGATTCAAGCGGTATGGTCGCTGCTTAACTGGCTTCGCGTCAAGTTTCAGGGTGACCTTCATCATCCCTAAGTCGCCAACGATCCCTTTTAAGTCAATAATTTTGGTTGGGAACAAGTCTTGGTATTCCTGGAGTAACTCAACGACCTTATCCACTGTGTCATCGTCGCAATAGTCCCCAAGCGTTGTGTACTTCGGCTCCGCCTCTGTTCCAATGTTGACTTACTTCGTCTTTAGTGACACGGTGATGTCGAGGTCTTCAAGTGATGGTCCGTGAATCTCACGACAGCCTTCCATTTCTGAAATGTTAATGTTTCATGGGTCCTCATCATCCTCCTCAACATTTATGTTATAACACTCTAGTGTGCAGCTCAACTGTGTCGCCCATTCTGGTTGAAGTACTTCCATTGGCTCCTGGGGTATTTTGAAGATAACTGCTTTTACTGCCTGTAGCGCATCGTCAACAGTATCTGACCAACGATCTTCAAACGTGAAGGTTAACAGAAATCCCTCGCGCAAGACATCCCATTCGCTTGTTCCATGGTGGAGCTCGGTCTCAGTATACCAATTCATGGGTATGACATCCAGGGTATGATAGAATAAATGTACCCATTCAGGCTGTGGCTCTTCCCCGTAGACCTTGGTCCATTTTGCGAGGTGTGTGCGTGGATCATCTCGTCCGTCATATTTTTCTACTAGCCGTATTTGCGGTTTCCAAAATCGTAGGCGCATCATTCTTCTGCATCCGCACCACTTCTCAAAACTTCCTTGATGCGTACCCCACCATCGTGTGGGCATTGCACACAACGTCCACTTCAGAGCATCGAATCGCTGCTGTTCTCGTACTGCGCTTACAAATTTGTTCAGGAATTCATCCACCGCGGTCAACCCATCATATGTCGGCAGATCCCTTACCTTTTTTGTCATGCAGCGCAGTGATCTAACCATCATGTTGCAATTAAGCGTTGTTACTTCGTGCAGCCAATTCTGCCATCACTCAATCTCTTCATCTGAATCCGAAGTGCAGGAGCTTTCGCGCTCCCACGAAATCCTTCCATCTGTAGTGAGATTCACCCAATCCTCTTCTTGCGTAGTTATCTTGTAAATACAATCGAGATAGTCATCACCATCGTCGCCATGCACGAGTTCAGTGTATCGCGCTCCTTCGGCTGGATCTAGTGGTACTACTATGAATAGTGATTTTTTCTCAAAGATCATTTTGCGCTTCTTCAGATTTATGACTCCATTAATATTAGTGGCCTAGTCTATTCCTAGTAGCGTGGGATAGGGATTACTGTCATTGACAATCTCTATCACTTCAAAATCCGCATGCGCGCTTGCACCTTCAATATCTATTGTTACGCCTTGCAATCTTCCCATGGGCAAGATCTTCTGTTGATTTACCATTTGTAACTAAATAGGAGACCACTGTAGCGTGGGTTTGCCCATGAGTTCCCATGTTTGTTTTAGTAGTACATTCGCGTCCGATCCTAGATCCAGGATTACTTGATCCATTTCATATTCGCCAATTTGCACAGTCAACCTCATTTCCCTTCCTATGCATAATGCATGCTTTCCAAGTTTCCAAACCACGCGCGGTTCTCTTGACCCTGCGCACCTAGTGATAAGTTACTGTAGTCCTTTTACTGCCTTGCTGTTGCATAGCAGTTTCATGCATGTCTCTAGAAAGGTAGTGAGCATTGAAGGATCCATTCCTAGTTCTAATTGATCCTTACTACCTGAAGTGGAGGCCTCTGTGAAGCTCTTCTTAGCTTCCATGAATGTCTCCACGCATTCTAAATCAAATTCAAGTTCTTAGTAGGAGCCTTGCGAACCCACACACTTTCTTCTGGCTGCTTACCTTTATCATCGCTAGTGGTCATACCGCTCCTGAGCATCATGTTTACATTCAGGTCTTCTTCGCGTAGTTCAGACCTCATCATTTGCAAATTCTGAGTCAGAGGGGGCCTAAGTACCCCTTTTTCGCACAATCTCGCTATCAGTGTAAGGCAGTGTTCTGCCTCATGATTAAGCTAAGTACAGTACAAACATGATGTCCTTGTCGAGATTGTACAATTGCAGGCATAGTGCCCTGGCCCTCTGCAATTATAACAAATTAACTGTCTACGACACCTTCTTGGTCCGATTCCACCTCGAGCTCGATCACGCCCCTGAAATCCAATGTGTGCCATTCCTGCATTCAGGTTAAGGGCTCGCGTTTCGGTTTGAACCCTGTAGGCAGGAGTCTGATCCATCATTAGTTCATAGCGTCTGGAGGTCCGCTCATCATGGCCTACCAACCTGCAGAAGTTACAAAACAATTGTTTGGACGTCTTCGTATATTTCTGCAATAGATGAAAATTATTCGTAGTGCGTTTTCCTCTTATCTGACAGATCATGCACCATAATGAAGGCGTCACGCTCGGCCCTGCCTGTGCCTCAGGTCTTAATGGCATCGGCCCTCCTCCTACCAAGTAGTTCGCGAACACTGGATAGTGGTCCTTGTCATGCCCCTGGCCTTTACATTTTATGCACCATACCTCCTCGCACACCTCCAGGCGAGGTGTCCTGTCCTATTTTAAACTTTGCATTTCCAGACATAGATTTTGTAGTTGCGCATGGATTTGTTGGACTCCCAGACCAGGGTCTTGTATAGGCGTTTCATGCAATCTCATTGCCATTTCTAAAGCTTCAGACTGGGTGGAAAGTTTTTGTTGTGACAATGCCGTCCTTAAGTGTGGTGTCAGTGATGCTGCAAACCATGCACAGTGCTATCCATCCGTCAACGTCATGTTCGCTTCACGAATCATACCCTTCAGTATTTGGTCCAGATCCCAAGGCGTCTCGCCCAGGAGCATCGTGATCTCCTTAAACCCGATGATTGATTTTGTTTCCGACTTTGGCATGGTAAATTCCTTGTTCAGCACAGCTTGGATCTCTGTGATTCCTGCGCTTGGATGGTCAATAGAATGCTTGATGTACCATGTTAATGCGTGATCCTGCAACGCACTTACCAACGTAGCCTTCCTGATATTGTCATCCGCGACGCCTTGTGCTTCCCATATTGCTCTCACCACGAACTAGAATTAGTCCAAATCTTCATTCCCTACTCCTCTAAATATCGTAGTTTGATCGCACTCGCCATACTAAATTATGGTGGTGGCAGAGGTGGGGTGGGTTGGGATGTAGGTGAGGAGGGTGCAACAGGTGGCGGTGTAGGTGGAGGTGGTAAACGTGGAATGCGCTGCCTTATTAGACTGACCGTGCTTCTCAGAGAAACTTTTGTGAGCTTTTCCTCACTTTCCCGCGGGGGGAAATTAAGGGACTGGTTTCTAATTCTTCACTACTTCCACTTTTGTAGATCTTCCCACTTCGCGTAGTCCCAAACATTAATTTATTCACATAACCCGCTTTTCACACAATAGCATCTTAATCCAAGTGTTCGAAGATTTAATATACTTACCTTGCGGTCCCTTGAGGAAACGTCGCTCTGCTTCACTCTAGCTGACGGTCGTATCTACCGCGAACTCAGTGATAAATCCTCTTATAATTTGATCGAGCCAATGGTCCACAGCTCATGCGATCTTATCTCCTAATGTTTCTAGTCTACGCACTAATTTTGGATTCCACCCGATTGGTTTGTCGAGCCTACACCTTCCCTGACTGTCTGCTAGCTTCGCAATCCACTCATACAGCTCAGAAGGAAAGGATACAAAGAAAATTTCGTGGAATTCTGTATACAAGTAGCGCTCCAGCCACTGTTCCTTATATACTCACGGATTTTTGTTTTCCTCCGTCGCGAACTCGTGAATCTTTGTGTCCAACCACTCTTCAATTTATTTCTTTGTTGGATTCCAATGGCATGACATCAAACATCCCTTATGCAGATCCCGGTCCCGGCAATGGAACCATTTGTTGGCTTGTATGGGCCTGACTCAAGTTCAGAGGTGATTCATCCAAGCAAATCCCAATATTACTGGCCCTTTCGGCAACTATCCACGGGGCGCGACCTGAGGTCTCACCCGAAGTAGTATGGGAGGGTGCTAGAACCCGGTTTCTGCACCCTGGGGATGTCTGATGAGCTTCCAAAGGTCCGCGATTTGACCTTGCGCACATCGCTACGCACACCGGTTAGTCCCTCACAACCTGTGATGATGTTTCCACGAAACCCTACTTGGGGCACAACCCATATTATACCCATGTTCCTTGTTATTTAATCTGTTATTACCCGATTACTCAATTTATTTGTGTAAGACTAGTGATAATTAATAGTACATCCAACAATAATATAAGTGCACGCGATAAACAAAATAGTATAAATGTAAAGAAGGAAATACACAAGCAGATGCATAGAAATTGGAATTAACTTCTCTTTATTATTCTTCATTCCAGATTACAGAATCGACACCGCCCTACGCACTCACCTGCAGGGGTCTGCACACTTAGTTGTGGACTCTACTAGGCCTCTGTGCACTCAACTGCAGAGCCTCTTCCTACCACTACAACCCAATACACTTAGACTCTTACTCTATGCTCGAACCATGCGTAATCATCTATCTCTCCAATATGCTTCGCTATCTTTACAACTTAGAGCCTCACTCTATTTATACAATCCCACAGTCCGCAGACCTTGGGTAGGCCGACATGACATTACGTTACTTTACAATACTTAGGGTGGAAAACCCTATCACTCAACCTATACTTTGCGCTCCGCAACCGTAATTCGCGGAGTCTTTACAATACATTTGACCAAAACTTGGGCTTTGAGCCCCAAAACATATTGTGGGGGGATTGCATGCCCAACAACTTTCTTTAGGCAATCAAAGTCTTCCTTGACCCAACCTAAATATTATTCACAGAGTTCGATCCTTCCACTTGTCTTTACCAGATCAGGAATTGAGCTCTTGGGCAACACACAACCTCAACCCATTTCTCCATTCTTGTTTTTCCACAAAAAACACCAACCCCCCCTTTTCCCTTATTCCTTTCTTTAAAGAAAATCCCTTGGAATAAGGAGTAACTATTTCCTCCAACTATCTTGGGAGTTAGGAACTCTTGTGGTCCTCCATCAGTTTTCCTTTCCTCAGATAACACATATTTTGGTAAATCCTAATCATTTCTTTTAAATAAGAATTAAAAGTATTTCCTAACTCAATTAGGTCTTTAACTAACAAAACAACCTATCAACCTCCATAAGAGGTAATTGCTTAACAATTAAACATGTTTGTAAAAGAGACAAATAAAACTAAGGTAATTGGGGGTGTTACAGTTGGTGTCCTCAAACAACCCAACAAGATATGCCTCTACGGCTTCCTACAATGCTGCCACTGCTGATGACTGGAATCTTAAGTCTGTCTTGAAATCCTAGGCGAACTCCCTTAAAAACCTTTCGAATGACAACTTTCTTATGAGAAGCTTGGTGCTCTTTTGGTACTTACGAATTTCCCTAAGAGAAACAGTGTCGGTCAAGAATCTGTGAGGCTTCCTAACTCCTCCCGTCGCTAGTGCAGACTTCCTAGCCGCCTTCATCGCCAACTGCTTTCAAGGTGCCTTGCCACGAGTTGATTTACAGGCAATCTACTTTGTTCAGGCCATATCTTCAACCTCTCTCTTTACTTATTTTCATATTCGAAAAATAGCCAAGAGCTATGCTCACTCGATTGAAAAGCGGGTTTGTAGTGTACCTTTAGAAGCAGATATGGACGGAGACATACCTTATCTAAAGAAGGAAGAAGATCGTCGAGCACCAAGAATCTGACAGACACTTGGCCCATCAAATCATGGAAAATAACGACACATCGGACGCTCGGTGATTTGAGCCCACATAGTCAAAAAGCGTTGGATGAAGAAAACAAAAGGAGCTTGTTTGAATGGCTAGATCCGCGCAACCAAACCCATTATAAAAACACCTTCTCTATAGATATCTCTTTCTATTATAATCAACATTATTTTTTTAATATTTTCCTATTATTGAAAAGAAACACTTGTTAACTAAAGTTTTAGCATCAACAATAACACATTTCCTTCCAATAAACTGTAAAATGTGCCTTTTGACATTGAAAATTGCCAATAATTATTGTAGATAGATACCATCATTATTATTATGCTTCCAATTATTTTTTTCCTCAAATGTGATCATTGACTTTCATGTTTTGGAGGGTGATTTACTCTTTACACATTATTTTTTTTTGGTAAATATTTGAATATTGTTTGAACATAACAATACTACAAAATTACTTTTTTGGATAGTTTTAAAATAAATTCATAAAATAGCTAAATACATTTGTTATATAATTTTTATAACATTTAAAAATACAATTTAAATTTCAAAAATTTACATATTATTTTTTTCATTTTAAAATAATTTTACACTTATTTTTTCAAATTATGTTAAATCTATAAATTTATAGTTAAAATATATTTAATTATGTAAAATATTCGATATCATTTTTTGGAATTCAAATGGGTTAAGTAAGTCATTCATTTATGACCATTTCCATGAGAAATAGTCGTAACTAACTAATTTCTCATGATTTTTGAATAGTCTACTTAACACTCATTACATAAGATGATTAATTAACCTATATAAATTAATCTTAATTACCCTATATTTAAGGTATATTACCCCATATTTAAGTTATAATAAGAGAATATTTAAGTTATAATAAGAGAATACATGTTGCACACACAAACGGAATCTACCTCATATCATAGAGCAAATGGATACAATATGATGCACACAGACGAAATGGATCTCATATCGTGCAATTACTTGAGACCACAACAGTTACAGATTCACTGTTCCCAAAAAGGGGAAAATAAAAGATAACAGTTCACCATAACTGCTATTGTTTCACAAAATATAGCAGAAGACTCCTCCGCATGCATGGCTCACTGCTTCCAAAAGAGAGCAGACACGTGATGGTTGAAAAGTAAGACCAAATTAAGAGTATTTGTCAAAAGCATAAACCTCATAGCGCAAGCTACAGCTTCCGAAGAATACTTGAACTCCTGCCCTCTCGGGGCAGCAACTGAACATATCTTCCAGCCCTCTGGACAGACACGCTGCACAGTCATGGGCAGACATGTCCCTCCAGCACATCTCCATCCCATAAATCGTCGACGAATTTCTTGGCGAGAAATTCACAGTTGTCGTTCCCACAGCGAAGTTGTAACTGCTGGATGTAACTTTCGCAGACAGATCGACCATCAGATTCCGGACAGCGACCCTGAATCTAGGATCGCCAACGTTCTTGTCACTGATGAGACGATACCACAAGTTGGTGTCCAGTTTGGACAAGAAATCATAATTTTCGTAACGGAGGAAGCAATCCTCGAGCTGGACCCGAGCGCCCAGAGCATTTGGACACTCCCGGCGAATGGAATAGAGGGAATACAGAGCGCAGGCATGGCAGTTCCGCAGAGACAAATCAGCTCTGCACTGGAGGCGCCCAAACACTTGGCTGGTCCCGGCGCCGTAGGCGGAAGCGTTAAAAGCCGTGAACAATGCGTTTCGAATTAGTATGTAGAAGAGTTTTTCCAGGTTGCGCTCTAATGCAGAGCCATTTGCATACTTTTCCACGTTGCAAGCTGAGTAGACGATGAGCTCGTTCGACGATTCTTCACTGGTGGTCGATGCAATATTGCATTCGACGTTGCAACTTGTGAAAAGCAGTAATGTGAGGTTGAGAATTAAAAGTGCCCCACAATTGAAGGGCGCTTTTCTTGAGCGAGGAACATGATGCATACTGGCAGTGGAGCGAACGCCTCTGTATTTGTTAATTCTCCTCGAGCTAATTGCAGTATTTATAAAAAGAAAACGAGAGAGTTAGTGCTCGTGATGGCGATACTAAAACTTTTCCAAAGTCAAATTTGGATTATAGCTTCCACTAAATTGTGGCAATCATTTCGGAGGACGTGGCTGCCACTGAAGTGTGAATTGTGGTTCACAATAAACTCTCCGTTATCTGAGTGAAAGTGGGTTTGAGTGAGTGATATGACACATCATTGCACGATTGAGTAAATGGGAGATTGGGCCTGGCTGTATGGGTTGCAGTTTTACTAGATCTTTTGGAATTTTAGGTGGGTTTATTCTAAAATGTCTACGTCGATCCATATAAAGGAGGACAATGAAAGGATTTCAGGAAGTGTATTCCACTATGTGCGGCAATGGGTTGCTTGTTGCCGAAGGTAATGTTTTCTCATTAAATATAATTATTATCTCTTATTAAAAAAAATTGTATTATTTTTTTTACTTTGGTCTACTAACTTTAAAATATTTTTTGTTCTTAGGTAGAAAATAGTTTATTTAAGTTTTATATTATTATTTTTTAAATATAAAAATCATACTTAAAATGAAAATATTTGTTTTTTTTTAATTATTTTATTTCTTTAAAGTTATAGATTCGATGTTTTTGTGATTCATTATATAATGGTTAAAATTTTCAGAAAAAACCTGAATCTAGTTTCTTCTTCAGGGCTATGATGAGGAGCAAGATCCAAAGACTATTAATAATAATCCTAGAGATGCAAGAAAAAGATAAAAAAGAATAATATATTCAATAGTATTTTTGACGTTTTATTTTAAATTAATTTATTTCATCTTATGTAATAATTATTTATAATTTATTCCAAATAGTATACAATTTTTAAATTAATATTTTATAATATTATTTTATAATTTGTTTACAATTCATATTGTTTTATAATTCATCATAATTATAATATTATTATATGACATTCATAATTTCTATTATTTTTATCTTATATTCTATAAATAAATTATTTTAATTTTAATTGATTGAAAAATTATAATAGTCTAAGAAAAAAAATTAATACAAAATATTATTAATAAAAATTTAATAAATAAAATACAATATAATAATAATAATAATAATAATATCACCATTTACTTATATACCTATATGTGATATTTTTAAATGAGGAACCTGATATATTTTTTTATTAACCAAAATTATACAATTTATATGTGTCTTCTAAAAAGATCATTAAGAAAATAAAATAAAAACAATACAATTAAAAGTCAAAGAACATGACACCACCAATCAAGATAGAGGAAGGAAAACAAGGGATTAAGAACAAAGAGAAGGTACCCACGAACTAAACTTCCATCCATCGTCCCTATCAAGAGTCTTACTCCTCTTTTCAATTTCAATGGTTTCTCTTAATTTCTGGTGATGGAAATGGTCAACCCTCGCGAGGACCTTAGAATCCTCTAAGCAAATATGGTGCTTCGTTAATTCAGCATGTTCTGCAAAAGCAGAGGAGCGGGTCCTATAGTGCCTAAGATTCTTTGTGTGCCCCTGAACCCTTTGTGAAATGGGACACCCTATCTCTCCAATGTAGGGGGTTCCACAAGAACAAGAAATTAAATAAACACCCTTCATGCATTTGGTATCAATGGGGTCTTTGAGAGATCTTAAAGAGCTACGAATGGTTTTCAATGGTCTAAAGCTGGAGCCAATTGATTGTTTCCTCAGAATCCTAGCAATATTGTGAGTTGTCCTTTGGATAAAGGGAAGCTAGACACTAGAGACTATCTTAACTTCTTTCTTAGTTCTAGGTCCTCGACTAGCTTTTAAAAAGGCTTGAAAACCTTGGAAATTATTATAACCATTCTTCTTGAAGAGATTTAAGAGATGGGTCTTCTCATCCATGAGATGTTCTTCATCAAAAACCCTTAGAGCCCTAGTAGCTAGAGTGCTGAGAACACCTAGTTTTTGGTCTGGAAAGTGATGAGATTTAGCATGAAGATATTGCTCACTGTGGGTATTCTTACGAAAAACTTGGTGGGAAAAGAAAAATTGTCTTTTTTAGAGATAAGAACATCAAGGAAGGGTAAGTTACCATTAACCTCACATTCCACGGTAAATTTAATGGAATCAGATTGATTATTAAGATGCTCCAAAAAGGAAGCCAATTTCTCCGGACCATGGAGCCATAAGTTGAAGGTATCATCTACAAATAGCCATAAGTTGAAGGTATCATCTACAAATATTTTCCAAATTTTTGGTTTAAATCGAGAAGAAGCCAAAGCTTTTTATTTTAAATCCTCCATAAAAAGGTTAGGAATTATAGGAGAAAGGGGGAACCCATCGCAACCCCACAAGTTTTCTCATAGGATTCGCCTTCGAAACTAAATAAGGCTGAGGTAAGGCAAATCTCTACAAGCCTAACAGTATCAGGATCTGAAAGCTGAGGTAAGGCAAATCTCTACAAGCCTAACAGTATCAGGATCTGAAATGTGATTGATGACATCCGCCGCCTCTTTAATAGGGATGTTAGTGTAAAAAGAAACAATACGAAAACTAACCATAAAATCTTCAGGCTCAAACCTAACATCCTTCAACTCATTTACAGAAGAGAAGAGTCCTTAACAAAAGAACTAGACTTACTTACTAGAGGCTTAAGCTTCCGAGCCAAATATTTAGCAAGGAGATACGTAGGGCCACCTATGGTATTAACGATAGGTCTAAGAGGGCCCTTCCTTGTGAAACTTAGGTTACTTTCTATAAACTTGTGACTTAAAGAACTTAAAAAAAATATCTAAATATTTTATTCATGATTGAGTGACTCAAATATTTTTACATCTTTTTCATATTTAATTGTATATCAACAAATAACAAAAAAAAATATGGAATTAAAATTATTGATGTTTTTTATTTCTCTTAATTAAAATTAATTTTTACTATTTTAAAAATATTTTATTTTTATTTTAAAAAATTTATTTTGAAAATAATTATTTTTATTTAAAAAATAAATAAATAAATAAATAAAATTTAACTATACATCTCCCCCTAAAAGCCACCCAGCTGATTATTATGGACATGTAGTTATTTTTTTATTATCAACCACCAAGCTGATTATTATGGACATGTAGCTATTTTTTTATTATCAAAAATTCATTTTTCTCCAAGTGCCATTATTGAATTTCCTTTTTCGAGGGTGATTTACTCTTTTCTGAACAGGGCAACCATCACACATTATTTACCATTTTTGCAAATATTGAAATATTGTTTGAACATAACAGTGCGTGAGAATTAAGACTTCGGGATAGTTTTCTGTATGAATTACATAAATTTATTATGTAAAATATTATTAATTTGATCTTAATTAACCTGTATTCACGTTGTGTTAAGCGCAAACATGGTGCACGCAGACGGAATCCACCTCACATCATAGAGCAAATCGAGCCAATATGATGCACGCAGGCGAATATTATGCAGTAATTACTTGAGATCGCACCAGTTACCGATTCACTATTAACAAAAATAAAAATAAAAAATAATAACAGTTCACCATAACTGCTGTTATTCAAAGTTCAAACACAGCAGATGATTTGTAGATACTACTGTTTCACTAAAGATAGAAGAAAACTCGTGATCTGCATACATTGGTCACTGCTTCCAAAAGGGAGCATTCACAACGGAGTACACATAATCGTCGAAATGTAACACCAAATTAAGAGTGTGTCAAAAGCATAAACCTCATACCGCAAACTGCAGCTTCCGAAGAATAATTGAACTGCGGGCAGCAACTGAACATATCTTCCAGCCCTCTGGAGAGACACGCCGCACAGTCATTGGGAGACATGTCTCTCCACCACCACCTTCAGCCCATAAATCGTAGACGAATTTCTTGGCAAGAAATTCACAGTTGTCGTTCCTACTGCGAAGTCCTAATTGCTGAATGTAAGTCTCGCAGATTCCGAACAGCGACCCTGAATCTAGAATCGCCAACGTTATTGTCACTGATAGAGACGGAAGCACAAGTTTGTGTCCAATTTGGATATGAAATTAATAGTGCCCCAGAATTGAAGGGCGTTTTTTCTTGAGCGGGGAACATGAAGTATACTGGCAGCGCAGCAAACGCCTCTGTATTAATTAATCCTCCTCGAGCTACTTGCAGTATTTATAAAAAGGAAAGCACAGAGTTAGTGCTCGTGACGAGTCTGACGACGATCCTGCAATTTTCCAACGTCCAGTTTGGATTATAGCTTCCACTAAATTGTGGCAATCATTTCGGAGGACGTGGCTGCCACTGAATTGTGAATTGTGTGATTCACAGTAAACTCTTCGTTATCTGCGTTAAAGTGGGTTTGAGTGAGTGATATGACACAGCATAGCACAATTAAGTAAACAGAAGATTGGGCCTCCGAGTGTGGGTTTTGCAGTTTTACTAGTTTGTTTGGAATTTCGGTGGGGATCCGTACAAAGAAGACATTGAAAGGCTCAGGAAGGAAACAAAATTATTTATTCTACTATGTGCGTGTGGGTCTATACAAGAGCAAAAACAGTGGTTCGACAGTAAGGAAAAACTGCAATTGGTTGCTTTGTTGCACAAAATAATTTGTCACCGCTGTCTTCTTCATGCAACCCACAACCAGGCCTACAAACTTCTAGATCTAGAGTTATAATAAGAGATTAGTGAGTGATGGGTTGGCTATAATGCATAATTAGGCATCGAAATTATGTATGACTTGTTTTCATCAAGTTTTAGGATTAGAACTTGTATTTTATTTCCTTCTATATTTATATAAAGAGAAGCCGCATTGGAGCATTTGGGCATTTAAGAAAATTATAGCTGTGTGTTGTTAGAGAGCCACCATTAAAAGACTCTACCTGCCATATTGATAGAATGGAGTGTTGGGGCATTCATATAAAACCTTTTACCTGAGATAAGTCATCCTAGCCGTCATCCTAGCCTTCCTATCTAGAGGAGAATATTACTATTTCCACTAAGTGAAAGAGGATTAATGAGGAGACTCGGGAGTTTAAAGTTAGGAAACTTGCAACAGTTTCAAGATATTAAAAGATATCAATTTTGTTGTATTTTCTTACATTTATAATATGGATATATAATATTTGTCATCTCTAATGTTTGTAATTCATAATTGTTTATGTTCAAATATTAGTATATTTAATTTCCTTAAGAAATTAGTTTAGATTTATGTGAGCAATTTTCTCTTTATGTCAAATAAGATTAAGAGAGGTACGTTTTTCTCTTTTTGTGTAGATGAAGGATTGCAATAGCTAGGAGTTTGATGCAGGAGCAACTAGACTTAGCGAGCAATGTGAATGTATTTTCACATGTTGTGGCTAACATGACATGAATTTCATTGACCTGAGTGATCAAAATCAGTTTTAGTAGAGAGGGTTGGATCTCTCGAATGGATCTTTACTTCAATTATTGTAATAATTAAATCATTGTATTATTTTTAGAATAGGAGATAAGTGTTAGAATAGGTGTGTCTCAGAGCTTGAGAATAGGAATTTAATTGTTAAATTGATAAAAATAGAGATTGAGTTGTTAATGCAGTTAGGATAGGATTTGATTCATAAAAGAGAAAAAAAATATGTAATGACAGGGATCAGATGGAATAGGAGAGTGAGTCAGCGAGAGAATGAGAGAGAGAGATAGGGTTTGAGAATGAAACAGAGGTCAGAGAAATGTTGTAATCGAGCGAGAGGGCCAAGGCTATAATTTCTATTTTATTGAATAAATTGATTAAGTGTGGCGTTGCATATTATTCTTGGTGTGAAATTCTCTTGAATCTGTGTATCGGAATTCTGGACCCTAATTAGGTATTATTTTCTGTTTATGCATTTTATTGATAAATCATAG
Source organism: Pinus tabuliformis (assembly GCA_031772625.1). Taxonomy (NCBI): domain Eukaryota; kingdom Viridiplantae; phylum Streptophyta; class Pinopsida; order Pinales; family Pinaceae; genus Pinus; species Pinus tabuliformis. The sequence goes on along the minus strand of CM062815.1, from coordinate 71,624,020 downwards.
TCGATTTGCATTAAGGGTTATTCTCAGCTTAAGCGCTAAACCTTTGTTAAAACGTATTTATTAAAAGCGCGTATTAAGCACGTGGGTAGTATTGCCAAGTGGTAAGCAGTATCTCGCGTGCTTCAGAAATGGTAAATGGTATTTCACAATTTCACACGAGAAACCTTAGCGGGTGACACGTAGCACAGGAAAACCAGAAATCTCGCGCGCTCTCGATCTGATAACGGTCGTGCTAGAATTCATGTGAGATTGCACGATATCTGTTGGATCTGGAGAAGCGAGATCAAGGGTGCAGATTGAAGCGCTCGGGAGTGGAAAAGTCAAAGTGGGACCGATGGTGTTTGGTCAGCTTAGCGAGACCCTCGGGAAGAAAGTACATGTACAAAACCGGACTAACGTGCAACTGATTGGTTTTCAAGTTAAATATTAGTCTAATTGTGGATTGCCACATAATTTGGTCAACCATCCACATCATTTGGTATCAGAGCTCAAGGATTAAGTCTGTTACAATAAACATGCCACCTAGGAGAGGAGCTGGCATAGGTCGGGGGAGACATGTAGCAAATGCAGTTTTGCTGGAAGAAATTCGAAACTTGCGTACAAGGATGGAGACAATTGAAACTTCTCAAAGGAGAGCACCTGATGAAGGAGATGTCAATGCTGCAGAAGAATCTTCCGAGGAAGAAGAAGAGGATGAAAGTGAAGTTGCCAAAGTTCTCAAGATATTGGCTAAAGCAAGTGGAAGACTAAAGGTGGAAATATCTTTGTATGACAGGAATCTCAATGTAGAAGAATTGATGGACTGGATTAGTTCATTGGACACGTATTTCGACTATGAGGAGGTTGATGACAAAAAGAAGGTTAAATTTACAGTTACTAGATTGAAGGGTCATGCAGCTATCTGGTGGGATGAACTACAAACATCCAGAGAGAGAAAAGGGAAGCCCAAGATCAAACAATGGGATAAAATGGTGGGTAGGTTGAAAGGTAAATTCATGCCAAAAGATTATGAATTAAGTCTTTTCAGGCAGTTACATAATTTGAGACAAAAGGGAATGACTGTCAAACAATATACATAAGAATTTTATAAGCTGAGCATTAGAGCAGGACATGCAGAGGATGATGTGGAAAAGGTAGCCAGATACATCAATGGCTCGAGATATGGCATACAGGATGAAATCAGTTTGTTGAGTCTGAAGACAATTGAAGATGCCTATCAAGCAGCTTTGAAGGCATATGAGAAGATGTTGAGGAAGCAAAATCAGAAGAATAGAGGGAAAAGTTCAGCAAGAGGTAGAGGAACTAACAAATCAAGATTTCAACATGCTCAGGGTGAAGCAAGAGGTTCAAGTAGTAGACCACCACAAAGAGGAGACTTTAGTAGAGGGAGATTTGCACCCAGAGGAAGAGGCTGAGGAAGAGAAATTCGGTGTTATACATGTGGAGAATGGGGACATGGATCATGGGATTGTCCTCATAATAAAGCAACAAATCAGCGGAATGTGAATGTGGCTGAGGCAAAGGAAGATAAACCTCAAATTGCAAATAAGGAAGAATCACCCGAAGTAGGAGAATCTTTGTTATTAAAAAGGGTATTGCTTAAAGCAGAGAAAGAGACAGGAGAACCAGCTCAGAGAAAGATTTTATTCAAAACTACATGCAAGTCTAAAGGAAAACACTGTAATGTGATAATTGACAGTGGAAGCAGTGATAACCTTGTTTCTACAGAAATGATGGACAAGTTGGGATTAGTGAAAATAGTACACCCTACTCCTTACAAAGTATCATGGCTACAAAAAGGACATCAGCTTATTGTGACAGAACAATGCAAGGTAGAGATCCAGATTGGTACTTATAAGGATGTGGTATTATGTGATGTAATGCCAATGGATGTATGCCATGTATTGTTGGGAAGACCTTGGCAGTTTGATTGGAAAGATATACATGATGGGAGAAGAAACACTTATACTTTAGAGAAGGATGGAAATAAACACACACTACTGCCATTGAAGGAGGAAGCTGACAAACAAGCGCTTGGAAACAATGTTATGCTGATAAGTGGGAAAGAATTGCTGCAAGAAGTCAAGAAGGATGAACAAATACGTTTTGTTGTCATAAGGAGACTTAAGGTAATTTTGACTCCCACAAACTTAGATGATTTATCTAAAGAAATCAAAACTTGGTTAAATGATTTTGTTGATATTATTGTGGATGAGTTACCAAATTCATTACCACTAGTCAGGAGTATTAGTCATCACATTTATCTAATACCTGGAGCAATTTTGCCAAATAAAGCAGCATACAGGTTAACTCCTCAAGAAAATGCAAAAGTTAGGAGACAAGTGCAAGAACTGATGGATAAGGGATTAATCAGAGAGATTCTTAGTCTATGTGTTGTACCAACAATACTTAGTCTAAAGAAAGGAGGTGAATGGCATATGTGTACTGATTCCAGAGCCATAAACAAGATTACTATCAGGTATTGATTTCCTTTACCATGCATGGATGATTTGATGGATTGTTTAAGTGGGTCAAAGTATTTTACTAAGATATATATGAAGAGTGGATACCATCAAATAAGGATTAGAGAAGGAGATGAATGGAAGACTGCTTTTAAAATAAACAGTGGGTTGTATGAGTGGTTAGTGATGCCTTTTGGACTCACTAATGCACCTAGCACATTCATGAGATTGATGAATGAAGTCTTGAAGGAATATGCAAGCAAGTTTGTCATTGTTTATCTTGATGATATTCTAGTTTTCAGTCCAAGAAAAGAGGAACATCTGGAGCATCTTACGTTGGTTCTAAGAACTCCGCAGAAAGAGAAACTGCTAATAAATCTAAAGAAATGTAGTTTTATGAAATAAGAATCAATCTATTTGGGGTTTGTAGTTTCTAAAGAAGGTTTGAAAATGGATCTAGAAAAATTCCAAGCAATTTGGAACTAGCCAACTCCAAGAAACATATTTTAGGTAAGAAGTTTTCATGGTCTTGCAAGTTTCTATAGAAAATTTATCAGAAGTTTTAGTCAGATTTGTGCACCAATTATTGAAACAATCAAAGAGACTAATCAACCATTCAAGTGGACAGAAACATCAAATTGAAATTTTAAGTTTCTAAAGAAGAAAATTACAGAAAAACCAGTTTTAGCTTTGCTTGATTTTGGAAAAGTTTTTCAAGTTGAAACTAATACTAGTGGAGTTGCAATTGGAGCAGTTTTAAGTCAAGAACAGAGACCAATACCATACTTTAGTGAGAAACTAAATGAAGCTAAGAAGAAATATTCCTCTTATGACAAAGAATTTTATTCTATTGTAAAAGCTTTAAAGAAATGGAGACATTATTTGCTATCAAAGGAGTTTGTATTGTATTCTGACAATCAGGCATTACAGTTCATAAACAACCAAAAAAAAATGAACCAGAAGCATACCAAGTGGGTAGAATTTTTGAAGAGTTTCACATTTGTGATAAAAAATACAAGTGGTAAGTTGAACAAAGTTGTTGATGCTCTAAGAAGGGTAAGTTTCATTGTGCAAGAATTAAGAGTTGGTGTTGTAGGATTTGAAGAAATGGTTGATATGTATAAAGATGATGCAGAATTTAAAGATATTTATGCAGTTGTACAAAATCCAGCAGTTCATAAGAGAAGACAGTGGTTAGATTATCTTATCCAAGGAGGTTTATTGTTTAAATGTAACAAACTGTGCATTCCCGAATGTTCTATGAGGGAAAACATAATCAAGGAGAAACACAGAGGAGGGTTATCTAGGCACTTTGGACAAGACAAAACCTTTGCTCAGGTAAATGATGTTTACTACTAGCCAAAGATGCAAACTGATGTTAAGAGATTTATTGAGAAGTGCAAGATATGTCAGCATGCTAAGGGAAGAAACCAAAACACAGGATTGTACTAGCCATTACCAATACCATACCGACCATGGGATGCAGCTAGTATGGATTTTGTTTTGGGATTACCTAGAACTCAAAGAGGAAATGATTCCATTTATGTTGTGCTAGATAGATTTTCAAAAATGGCACATTTCATTGCATGCAAAAATACTAGTGATGCAACACATATTGCTAATCTATTTTTCTCAGAAGATGTAAAGTTACATGGATTTCCTATAAGTATTGTGGCTGATAGGGATACAAAGTTTGTTGAGCATTTCTGGAGAACACTTTGGAAGAAACTAAGTGCCAACCTTAGTTTCAGTTCAGCATACCACCCTCAAACAGATGGACAGACCGAAGTGGTAAACAAAAGCTTGGGAAACATATTGAGAAGTTTAGTGTATAACAATCCTAAGTAGTGGGATTTAGCACTTGATCAAGCTGAGTTTGCTTATAATGATACTCCAAACTGAAGTACTGGGATGAGTCCATTTCAGATTGTTTTTGGAATGGATCCAAGAGGTGTGTATGAGCTCAGAAATTTGGGCAAACAGGAGAGAAGAAGTGCAAAGGCTGAAGAGTTTGTAGAGTAGATGCAGAGACTACATGAAGATGTCAAAGAGAGATTGCAGGAAAGTACTGGAAAATACAAACAGAGAGTTGATATGAAGAGGAGAGAAAAATAATTCCAAGTGGGCGACCTAGTGAGGGTGTACTTGAGGAAAGAAAGGTTTCCTGTTGGGACTTACAAAAAACTAAAGATGAAAAAGATAGGGCCATGCAGAGTTGTGAGAAAATTTTCAACCAATGCTTATGAAATTGAATTTCCAGAAGGGGTTGGAATATCACCTATCTTCAATGTGGTAGATTTGTATCCATACAAGAAGACAGAGTCAGAGCTACAGAATGAACCTGCAGAAGATGAAGTTCAGACTTTAAATTGGAAAGAACAAATGCCAAAGACAGTTAAGAAAGTGGTGGAAGTTGTTCTGGAGAGAAGAGTATCCAAAAGAACCATAGGACAGGTTTATTTTCAATATCTAGTCAAATGGAAGGGATAGTCAATGGAGGATGCCATTTGGGTAACAACAGTAGAATTACAGAAGTATGGAGTAAACCCTAAAAGATTGATGAATGATTATTTTCTTCCCTAGGAATCTGATGCAGGAGCATCCAGACTTAGCCAACAATGTGAATGTATGTTCACATGTTGTGGCTAACATGAGATGAATTTCATTGATCTGAGTGGTCAAAATCAGTTTTAGTAGAGAGGGTTGGATCTCTCGAATTGATCTTTACTTTAATTAATGTAATAATTAAATCATTGTATTATTTATAGAATAGGAGATAAGTGTTAGAATAGGTGTGTCTCAGAGCTTGAGAATAGCAATTTAATTGTTAAACTGATAAAAATAGAAATTGATTTGTCAATGCAGTTAAGATAGGATTTGATCCATGAAAGAGAAAAAAAATGTAATGACAGGGAATCAGATGGAATAGGAGAGAAAGTAAGCGAGAGATTGAGAGAGAGAGAGATAGGTTTTGAGAGTGAAACAGAGGTCAAACGAATGTTGTAATCGAGTGAGAGGGCCAAGACTCTGTAATTTATATTTTATTTAATAAATTAATTAAGTGTGGTGTTGCGTATTATTCCTGGTGTGAAATTCTCTTGAATCTGTGTATCAACATTCTGGACCCTAATCGGGTATTATTTTCTGTTTATGCATTTTATTGATAAATCATAGTTGATTTGCATTAAGGGTTATTCTCAGCTTAAGCACTAAGCCTTTGTTAAAAATTATTTATTAAAAGCGTGTATTAAGCCAAGTGGTAAGTAGTATCTCACGCGCTTCAAAAATGGTAAATGGTATTTTGCAATTTCACACGAGAAACCTTAGTGGGTGACACGTAGCATGGGAAAACCAGAAATCTCATGCACTCTCGATCTGATAACAGTCGTGCTAGAATTCACGCGAGATTGCGTGATATCTGTTGGATCTGGAGAAGCGAGATCAAGGGTGCAGATTGAAGCGCTCGAGAGTGGAAAAGTCAAAGTGGGACCGACGATGTTTGGTCAGCTTAGTAGGACCCTCAGAAAGAATGTACACGTACAAAACCGGACTAACGTGTAGCGGATTAGTTTTCAAGTTAAGGATTAGTCTAATTGTAGATTGCCACATAATTTGGTCAACCATCCACATCAAAGTTGGATCAGGGTGCTGCATGACCATGGATTGCAATGGGATAATTGTCATAAAAATGTAAGACATACTCCCATCTCTGGTTAGCATAATATGAATGTTCAAGTTTTAGGATCTAGAATGAAAATACATAGTGTTTTATCTCATTGCTTGTCACTAACTAAGATCATGTCAATGAGAGAGATCACCTATCAATAGGACAGTTTTGTCAACAACATAATGTCAACAAATGACTGAATTTAAGGAACACATAAAAATTATAACTAGCATGCATGTTTATAGAACAAGTTCACACTTCATATTAATTTTCCCCTTTTCCCTATGTGTATGGTATTGCAAAACATATCCCTTGTGCCAAATGCCTATGATAGCTTCATTTATGCCCATTAAGCTTGAAAAGCTTTGTTAAGGGCCTAGGGCCCTTGTTTTCCTTCCTCAACTATGGTAGGCATCATGAGACCAATTCTTGTTGTGTAAATCATACAAATAGCACCCATATTCATAGTGATATGCCTTATTCTTGTCCGTTGAGCACATCAAAGTTTCCTTATTCATGTCCATTGAGCACATCAAAGTTTTTATTAAGGCCAAAGTCCCTCTTTTCCTCCTTTATCCATGTTATAGGCCATGACTCCAATCATCGCGTATTCACCTTGTTGGTTAATATCTTATCACTTTCATTCATAAAGGGGGTTTTAAAATTGTGAAAAAAAGATTCAATATCGTGTGGGTACAACAAAGGATTTTAGAAATATTTATAAATATGTACTGAAATTAGAAGTATTTTTTAATATCCCATGAATGCATGTGCTATAATAAAAATAATGGAGAAACTGTGAATCCCATATATGTTGTGGGAAAAATTAGAATGACACTCATGTCCCATTAGAAGGTGAAATAACCTTCAAAAGGATCAGTGTGTTTGTTTGTGTGTGTTTGTGTAGATTGACAATATTTACCTTTTTTCCCAATCCCCTTGTTTTCTTCATCTAGCCATGGTATAGGCCCTAAGGCTCAATTTTATTATGAACAATGTATTAATGAAGCTAAATACCCCCATATCTAAGGCTAAAGGTCCCCCATATAGCCCAAATATCGCATAATGAGCTCTTATGTAGCTATTAGAGGACTATTATATGAGGTTTAATCCTCAGAAGATTCAAAGAGGCCATTAGCACCTTTATTCATTCCATGACTATGTTCAAAGCCCTAAGTGCATTATGTGGTGGAAAAACCTCTTAATGGAATGGAATTGAGGTCAAACTTGGAGGCCTTATGATCTAAATGTGTTTATCAAAACCTGCGAATTCCATGACTATGTTCAAGGCCCTAAGTGCATTATGTGGTGGAAAAAACCTCTTAATGGAATGGAATTGAGGTCAAACTTGGAGACCTTAAGATCTAAATGTGGTTCTAAAAACTTGTGAATGACGCCCATGTTTGTTTTAGGGCATAGAGATCCCTTGGAAAGGATTTATGCAGTGGTTCAAAGCCTTATCCAAGGCCTTAAATGATCCAACATGAATCATTCTATAATTTTTCATTTATCTTGGTATTTTAGGGTGGAAAAATCAAAGGAATTGGCTTCTAAGGCACAATTTAGTAGCAAGTTATAGTTTGGAAGATTGGGTCTAGAACCTTGTCGAGCAATTTTAAGGAATTAAATGATACTTTTGGCATCCAAACTGTGTGAACATAGCTCCAACCCCTCATTGTTATTTTATATATTGAGAACTTTCCAACATTGTGAAAATCACCTCAAATAGGGCTCATATGTGGAAGCTATGTCTCCCACAAGTTGACCTACCTCCCATTAAAACTCTCCTATTGATAGGTGAGCTCTCTCATTGACATGATCTCAGTGAGTGACAAACAATGGGATAGAACATTGTGTATTTTCACTCTAGATCCTAAAACTTGAACATTCAGAAACAAAGAGATAAGAGTATGTCTTACATTTTAATGAGAATTTTCCCATTACAATCCATGGTTATGCAACACCGTAATCCAACTTCTAGCTTTTGTAATCCATCATCTACACATAAATATTTATAAAAAAATAAAACACATAAATATATATATAAAATAATCATATATATTAAAGTGTATATATTTTAATGTAAACAATATTACTTAATCATATTTCTTAATTTTTCATAACATAATTTAAAAATACAATATTTTATTAATTGTTTTATTTTTATAATCAAATTTTTATATATTTATTACTTTTTTAATTTAATTAAGCTATATACTACTTAATATTATATTTTCAATATTTTCTACTTTCATGTTTTAGAGGGTGATTTACTCTTTTCTGAACAGGGTAACCATTACACATTATTTACTATTTTTTTTTGCAAATGTTAAAATATTGTTTGAACATAACAGTACAACAGAATTGACTTTTTGAAATAGTTTTCTTTATGAAGCGCATAAATTTATTACGTAAAATATTATAAATTTGATCTTAATTAACCTGTATTTGTGAAAACATAATTAACTTGTATTTATGAAAACATGGTGCACGCACAAACGGAATCTACGTCATCTACCTCGTATCATAGAGCAAATAGAGCACGCAGACGAAACGGATCTCATATTATGCAATTACTTGAGACCACACCAGTTACAGATTCACTGTTAGCCAAAAAGGGGGAAAAAAGATAACAGTTCACTATAACGGCTGTTGATTATTCGTAGTTACTATTGTTTCACGAAATATAGCAGAAGGCTCCTCTGCATGCATGGCTCACTGCTTCCAAAAGGGAACAATCAGAAAAGACATAGAATAGAGGCATAATGATCTAAATGTAACACAAAATTAAGAGTATTTGTCAAAAGCATAAACCTCATAGCACAAGCTCCCACTGAATTGTGAATTGTGGTTCACTGTAAACTCTCCTTTATCTGCCTTAAAGTGGGTTTGCGTGAGTAATATGAAATAGCATAGCACCACTGAGTAGATGGAAGATTGGGCATGCCTGTGTGGGTTTGCAGTTTTACTAGATCTTTTGGAATTTTAGGTGGGTTTATTCTAAAATGTCTGTGTGGATCCATGAGGACAATGAAAGGATTTCAGGAAGAAACTCTGAAACAAAATTATTTATTGCACGATGTGCATGTGGTTCTATATGGGTCTATAGAAGAATAACTAGCATTTGCACTTAATGTTGCAAAAGAAATGTCGTAACGCATAGAGTGTGGAAGAATAGTGAAATGTGAATGGGCATTTTTGAAAGCAAGGGTAGATGGTAATGAGTTTCAATTGAGGAAGCCATGCCTAAAACCCTATTCGGGGGTTAAAGTGGCTATAAAATGCAATAAAAATAGCCATAAATAGCCATTGAAGTTGTTTACACACCTTTGTATCTAGATAAAGATTGCCTAATTCAAGGTGAAAGTAAACAAATGAATCCACTATTTAAACAAAAAATTAAATAAATATCAAGATATATTTAAAACATGTATTATATTCATAAAAATAAATTGATTTTGTTAAAAAAAATATGTTAAAACCCATTGATAATGAATTGGTTGTAAAAACATAAACTATCAAAATGGTATGTAAGACTCTCCGATGGGAGGTCATCGCTCTCACAGAAGTCACTCAGTGAAGTAACTCTTTACATATGGTACAACAATTGACCTGTTTTTATTTGACCAGGATCCAATACTTTTTCTAAACTAACTGATACCGGCCATGACGGGTTTCAACAACTGTGATGGGTCTCAATTGCTTTCCTCCATGACCATCCCACAAGCTATCAAAGTCCAGAGGAGTTGATTTATACAGGATGAATATAGTGAATATGCATAAGAAGACATGTGCAATTGGTATTACCAACCACATTCAAAGATATACTCGTCATTGATTTATACGAGATGAATATAGTGAATATGCTTCAGAAGACATGCTATTTACCATGAAGAACAATAGAAATATATTTTTGGGTCCCTGGAACAGTAGAATGTTCACCTTACATGTAATCTTAAGTTAAAGATGACAAAATTTTTTTGTTCAATATTGTAAGGTCTTTTTGTTTTTGTTTTTGGAGATTATGTTTTTCCATATGTTACATATTTATGGCGTTATTAAAAAATACAATTGGATTTTAATGAAAGAGTTGAAAAAAAGTGATACGTTGATATGACATCAACCTGATGGTTGTCATTTTATTGTTGATTTTTTTTTGTTAATGTGATGTAGAAGTAATATTAATATTTTGGAATATGTAAATTTATTGTGGAAATTCTTTAGTAGTAGTTTACATGGTAATGGTTATTTATAATAATATTTAATATTTAAGATTGCATGTAACAGTGGAAGATGAAGCCAAGTGATATACATTAGGTATAATTTACAGAAAGTAGAATGTTTGTAACAAAGAAATTCTTTTGATCTTGAAACATCCTTTTTCAAGTTTCAATTGGAAAATACAAGTAGTAAATTGTAACGGATGAGGTTAGAAAAGAAATATAATATTGTGAAGAACATTGTGGTTGTCATTCCATATTTGAATGAACCTGGAAAATGTATATTTTGTTAGAATTTCTAATATGTAAATTAATTGTGGAAATTTATTAGTAATAGTTTGCATGTGAGTTGTGTTAAAATGAAATTGGAATGAATGGAAATGAACTTACCTTTGCCATGGGGATTTAAATATTGTTAGTCGAAGATGCAAGGTGAATGATGGCATACTAAACACCATTGGAGATTTATGCGTAATTGGAGACACATATTTCTTGATTTCCATTCTGCCTGTATTTTTCGCATTTTGTCACGTTGATGAATATGGTTTATGCGTTTCAGGGAAGATTTTATTTGTAGTAATAATTGTATAGTTGGACTGAGGTAGTATAATGGTACTGCTGGATTTGGTACTGGAAGAAATATGTTTTGTATATGTTGCAATGTAAGTATTGATGCCTAAATTTCATCCCAATAGTTATATAGTTGTGCTATTTCTGAGTCCATATGTCCTGTTGCAAAAGAAAGAAAATGTTAGAATCAAATGTATAGGAACTATAAAGAAATTGTAATATTTGCAAACATGATTAATAATGATTAAATTTGATTGTTGTTGAAAGATATGAAAGGTATGTTATGAAATAGAATGAGCTTCATAAATAAAATAAACCTTTTGTTGATGTTAAAGTATGGATTGGAGCAGATTATCTAGAGGTGGCATTGAACGAAGAATTTCTTCCATGTGTTTTCTGCGAGAAATGTTTTTGTTGTCCTTCATTTTATTGTAACGATCGAAACTGAATGCGGGGCAGATCCAGAGATCTTGTAGAGAATGTACTCTTAAAATTGTTGTGAATGTGAGACCCCGACATTCAGTTTTCCCAATGTCAATTGTTGCTTTTGGCAGTGTCATATCTTGAGATTTATGTATGGTTAAAACCCAAGCCAGCTTTAGTGGAATTTGCGTACGTCCATTTCTTTTTATTTCTAGAAGGAGGCCCAATGTATTTAGGAAAAGCTACGACAACAAATGTTGGAAGTTGTGGAGGTGCAGTTGATTCTTTGTAAAAGATGGTTACAATTTCTCCGAGGGAACCATTAACAAGTCTGGCTGAAACCCAAAGGTTGGAAGTTAACATAACTTTTTGGCCATTGCATAGTAACACAATTCGCTCAAGTTTCTCATCTTTTGAGGAATTGTTGGAATATGTGTTGTCATCTTCAGCAATGGATCTTGCGATCGAAGTGTTTAGAAATTTTATCATTTTCTTATTATGGACCGTTGTTTGAGCATTTGTTGGAAATAGATGCATGGAATCATGGAAGGAATGTATTTCATCTTCTGATAAAAAGGAATCTATGCGCGACATGAGTATGTTATAGTCGTCGATTGTTGGATTTGCATCTCTAATGTTCTGGATGATGTTCCTGAAAGTAACCTGGGCGATGTTGTAGCCTTGTTGATGAAATATTGTGTCTAATGTGATCATTGTGTTGAAGGTGTTCCACGGTGCACTTTCGTGGCTCGTGCATGCAAATAGAGGTATGTCTTTAATAGGCGGTAACTGGCCAAGATCACCAACCAATATAACGGAATAGCCACCCAAAGAAGTGTTTCTTTGCTGTGGAAATGCCTTTCGAAGACGTTCGTCAATATGGTTGAGAAGCTTTGGCCTAATGAAGCTAATTCATTGATAAGTATGTACCTTATATGCTTGAGTTCTTCTTGGAATTTTGCAAGAGCATTTCCTTCTAAGGGCGTAAGATCCTTTATAGGAAGGTGGAGAACAGAATGGATTGTTGATGCTTGTATGTTGAAGGCAACAACCCCTGTATAGGCGAGGAGCATGATCGGTGAAGGTTTTGGACTTGCAAGAGTTATGAGCATATGTTTGATGCAATTGATAAGGAGGGATTTTCATGTACCAGCAGTGCCCTGTATTATCATTCTAAGAGCAGTTAAACTATCCTTCTTAGAAAAATGATTAGAAATAATATTTAGATATTTTCTTTGCATTAGAGATAATGTAGTAAGGGTCGTCAGGATACGTTGATGTGTTTGAAGAATACATTGGATGGAGCGGCTATTATCAATGAATTATATGGCATTATTTTGTAGATCTAATGGGATAGTGGTATGATTCCAGTTATGGTTGTCATCAAAGCCACGAAGGCCAAGCATGTCAAGGTCATTTATGAGGAGCTCCTTTGTAGGGTATAATTGGGAGAGTAATTCCCATTCATTTATTTCCATTATGCTAGAGGATTGGTTTCATGAATAGTTGAGTTATCATTTGTGACATATTAAATATCAGATAGTGTGCAGCGTTGATGCCAAGGTTTGTAGAATGGATGAAATATTTGCCAATTTGTGATGAATTCTACAACAGAATCTCCTATATCTTGTACGATATGGCGAAAGGGTTTGTATAGCATAAGTTCAACTCTGCAAAAGTCAGCATAGCAAGGTTCAGTTGTGGATGGTATGGAGGATTAGCATGGTATGACCCAAATAATTGCTTTTGTAGGTCTAAGTTTCCATTTGTTTGTTTTGCGACGAGGATCATATGACCAGGATCTTGCTACTTTTATAAGTGATGTGGATTCTAGGGTAAAAGGGCGTTGGATATATGTATCTATGATGTGTGGGGATGTAGTGGAGGTGGTGTTTGTTTGTGGAAGGCGCATATAAATTTTTGGGCTTACGTTTAAAGAAAAGAATGCTCGACTACACAATGTTAATGGTAATTTTTTCAACATATGGCAGGTTTCTTATGCTTCAATGTCAAGATCAATAAGGGTTTCTGCAAGAAATTTTCGAAATGCAGATGTTTTTGGGTCAGCAATGGGTGAAGTGAGGACAATTCTATGTAGCATGTGGTGGAAGCTTTCAGAATTTTTTTTCTACTTTAGATGCATATTTGATGATATTTTTTTGTACATCGTGTATTGAAAGTACTAGTTGGCAGTCAACATTTGCACACCAAAGAGATATGATGGTAGGGTTATGGGTATTGATTCGATTGTCGTTGCGAGCAGAGGTGTATGTTTTTTGGCCATTGGAGTCAATGAATAAGGATGATTTTGGATGTAATTCCCATGGTGCTTTATAACGACATTCGAATGAGGATCCTTTCTTTCTTAGGCATGTGCTTTCGGTGCATTTTGTGTGACGTTCAATGCAATTGATGAGTTGTTCATAATCATTGAAAGGATTGGTTCTGAAGATTTGTGGTGTGGACAATAGACAAGGGTCTTCTGGATTTGTCTGAGCAATTGGTTGGTTTGAAATCGAAGGAGTACGAGGGTTCCAAGCTGAAATATATTTGTCGAAGAACTGCCTAGTAATATCAACTGCTTATGTGTCTTCCCAGTTGAGGCTTTCCATATCAGGTGCATTTTCTATCCAAAGGAAACCATGGATGTGTGCAGATCCCCTATGTTGCCATTCATATCTATCAAGTATGCATTTCTATAAGATAATTTTGTAGTAGGTGAAGTATGATGTTTAGAGAGTTACGAAAAAAATGTGGTAGAATGCGTACCTGTACCAGTAGTCTTTTGTCTGCAAGTGTTTATCTAAGATAACTTCATGAAATGTTGTGAATCTATGGTGCATATATAGTGATGTTACATGTGGGTTAGAGATAATGTTATCATTTCTCCGTTTTTGTTGTTTTGAAATATCAGAAGGTTGACACCCGGGCATGACTGCATGAAGATCAGGCCATTTTGTATCAGATGCACTTAATGTGAAGAAGAATGTCGGGCAACCGAGCTAAGATATCATGTCCATCAGTTCATTTTTAGCTTCGTGCCAAAAAAATCTTGTTCCACGTAAAGAGCAACCGAATCACATGACTTGCTCTTCCAATTGCTCGTTTGGAAATTGTTCTAATCGGATGTTCATATCTTGAACAGATGTTGGAAAGTTATCTGTGATGTTCTTTTTCACAAAAATCGAGGTTGTTGCTTAACTGCGATGTCTCATCATGAGATTATATATGTAATAACGAAAGCATGGGTGCTTGCTAAATCTATTATCATAGTAATGTAAGAGATAAAGTGTGTATTCATGTAACTGCACTGCTTTCATTCTTAGTTGATTTGGCATTGCAACTCCTATGGGGAAAAGGGTGGGGAAAGCCATAGAGAGTAGACCTTCTATGTTGTATTCATTGATTGGGGATAAGCCAATTGGTGGCCATTCAATTGTAGTATCAGAATGGTGGTTGTAAGCATGTAAATAATGGTGGATTTCTGTATTTCTATTAGGAATAATGGGTATGAATGATGATGTTTGGTGTAGGGATGGGTTTGAGGAATCTTCAGTGGGCTCATGTGGTGGTTCAGGTGAAAGGTGGACAATTGTTTCTGTAGTATTGGAATGGCGAAGGGAGGAGGATACATCAGTGGGGATTGTTGGTAAGGATGATAGTGCGTTGTTATCAATACGAGCATTCTTAAAGTATGGGTCATTTGCCATTTTGTATTCTAATGTAGCAATAACGTGATGTCTACTGACAATGCAATCATAAGCTTGATGGTCATTATTATGACAGGTGACAATTAGAATGTCCAAGTCTTCAACACGTCATGGCAACATGCTTGCGATTTTTGTAATGTCTTGTGGAAAGAAAATTGTGTGGCCATTGTATTTTTATTGGCCACCACGTGCATGTTGGTGGGCTCCAGTATTGTAGCAATAATGCTACAACTCCTGGAACTCCCTTCTTTAATTTTATCAACCTGGTAGTTCGTAACAAACTTGGAAGCGACAGTGTTGTATGCACAAGTACTAGCTCTTGCCGCAACTGTCACTTGGTCAGCTGGCACAAGTCCGCTAGGGGCTTAAGCCAACTTCTATGAGCTCTTAGAAGAAGCTTTTTAACTGATGGATGAAAGCTAACTCAAAGGAAGCTAATCTACTTGCGGAAAGAAACTGAAAGCCAAAAAGAAACGCAAACCCTAGCAAACCCTAATTCTACCAGCTAGTCATACTGACGCAAAGGAGAGCATGCAAACTACTGACAGAGATGCCATTACTTCTATGAAGGTAAAATACATGTGTCTAGACTACCTCTATCTGAAGAAAACATCTTTTTGTATTTTTGAATAAGTTGTTAGAGTTATCATGCATGTGATTTTAACTATTTTTTAAGGAGGAGAAATGCTTGGAAAAGGTTGAGAAGGTTCAGAGAGGGTCTAAGGAATCCCTAACACCCTTCCGGAGAGTTTCACAAAGTTTGGCTGTCAAGAAACCTCATTTGTGAGCTTCTACAGGAAGTCTGTAGGGGTTCTACAGGATGTTCAGACATTTCTACAGGATGTTCTAAAAAGAGGATTTTGGAGAATGGATGGAGGGAAAAAGGTCGAGGAACGAGTATGGAGGTGAAATAGGGGTGTAGGGGAGTTCAAGACTTGGAGGATGGAGTCGAGGAGTGGCACAGATGGTGAGATTTGTTCAAGGAGGGATGAAACGATGTTGCACAAGAAGATGAGAATCATGGCAAAGTAAGCGAATGAGGTAAATGTAAGGTAAGGGTTCTGAGTGAAGGATGAAACAGGTAGGTTGGATGGAGTATGTGCAGGTAAGGAAGGGTAATAGGTACTCTGCAAGCGGTTTTTCAAACTGAACAAACAAACACTTATAAAACCTATGACCTAGTTACTTCACTCTAATCTGACCTAACAACAAAAGGAAATGAACAGAAGTTTATTCGAAATGAAATACGTGAAATAACTATGCAACTAAGAAATCATAAACTGAAGCATGCTGTTACACAGTAATTTGTCACTGTCTCCCTGTCAGTCACCCTACTGTGTCAGGAATTCACAATAATCAAGTTCATGCCTTCTGAACTGGCCAAAAACCCACTTTTCCAAAGTTTTCCTCATCAGCGCGTCTGTTTCTAAAATATCCGCGATGACTGGCGCTTTATAACAGACAGCGCGCGCTGCCAGTGCGGAAGCACACGCCTTTCCCGCGCTGATCCAGTTTTGGCGAATTTGTTCCAACAGCCAGCCTTCCAGATAACTCCAGACTTGGTTGTTGGCCTTGTGAGTATCGACTCCCTTCTATGGCATGTCTGTTCGACCCTTTGCAACTACTTCCCTTGAAGATAAGCTCATCCTTCCACCCTTTTAGGAGGCTCCTTCTCCTATATAAACTTCCACCATTACCATGAGCAGCTAGTTTGGAATAGCTTGGATTGTGTAGAGCTTATAGTGCTCAGATTGCTGCTACTATAGGTATTTGGTGTGATAAGTGTGGAAGTGCATGATAGCTTAGGGAAGGTTGTGTTGTGTTGCTTGTGTGAGAGAGAGAGTTTCTTGTCTTGGGAGAATCATTTCCAAAGGTGAATGCTTGAGACACTTGCTGACTGGCCCCTCCTGAGAAGGTTACCGACGTCAGAACATTTGGTTGTACTCTTCTCTGCTTGATTAATAATAGATGACTACTATTATTGTTCCATTCTCATTTGTCTATGCAATGGTTAAATGTGAATTACATCTTTTCTGACCGATGTATGGTTGCTTTTATTAGATTTCATGCTTGTGTTTGTTTCCTCTTCGTGTGTGCAGGTGTCTATTCGCGGAGATCGCGGAGGATCGTGACCAGCCAGAGCGAAGGAGTGAGGGTGGTATCTCTTCATCAAACAACAACGCTGGAATCCAAGTAGGTGCTCTTTGCCTCTTGTTTAATTGCAATTAGGAACTTGCATAGTAGCATTGACTGATTGTTGCTAGACCCGTTCTGGGCTAGTAGGGATCGCCTCTATCCGTAGAGGGGATTTACCTCTCCAACAATTTGGCGACTCCGCTGGGGATCAGCCTTTTGTCTCTTGTGTCCATTCTTTGTGTTTGAATTTGATTGTTCTCTCTTTTCAAGTTTTGGGGATTGTTTCTCTGCTTGTAGCCTTCCTGGGTCCATCTGGGAAGTGTCTTAATTGTTAAAAGAGTTTCTACCTTTGGTTTGGGAGTTTTTTGCTTTGATTCTACTCGTTTTTACCCTCAGCGCGGTTTAATTCAAAACAGACGCGCTGACGTCGCACACCTGCTTCTTTGTTTTCCCTGTCATCGCTCCTGTACGATTAACAGTCGCGCTGACCTCGTTTTTGAGACAGCGCGCTTTATCCATGTGCTTCCGCGCTGACGTCGCAAAGTTGCTACAGGCCTTCTCTTGTCAGCGCCGAGTTGCTGAAGGCCACCCGCGCTGATCCTGTAGAATTCATTTTTGTCCAGATTAGCCTCCTGAACCTATTGCTTTGACTTTCCCCTCTTCTCTCCACTTGGTTTGTGACTTGTTTTTCATTACCTAAACTCTGAGCTGCTTGTTTGCGAAGTCTTGTTCCACAGGGTTTCGTTTTTGCTCATTTTTCAGTTTTGCAAATACCTTCCTCTTTGCTTTCGCTGCTTGGTTTGTATTTCCGCCATCACTTTTACAGTTGCTAGATTGTGTTGAATCTCTAATTGACTGGTTGTAACTCTCATCCTCCGGGTGTTTGCCTTTTTCCATTGATTTCGCATTCTAGCCCTAGGGCATCTAGTGGCCGTGTGTGTGTGTCAAGCCTTCCGTAGGGATCTTGTCTTCTTGTTTGACTAGCCAACTTCAGATTTGTTTTTTACACTTGTTTAGTGATTGTTGAAGTGTTTTTGGTTGTGTTTCCGAGCGGTTTTCGCTTCCTCCTTGTTTGAATCCCTGTTCGTCTTGCCGAGCTTAGATCACATAGCTCGCGCGGAACTTGGTTTTTCCTTTTGATTTGGAAATCTTTGTTGGATGTTTTGGGAACTTTGTGTGCTTTCATTAAGTGATTTTCTTGGTGTTCCTGTTCCTCAAAATTCATTTAGATGCTTTGTGCCATTGAAAGAAAATCAAACTAGTAGCTTTGCTTTTGAGAATTGAAAAGGAAAAGAACATTTCATTGATTCACATTTTCAAAAGAAAAGTTTCCTTTCCTTGCTTTTAGCTGCATTAGGTTGTTTGATTGCTCGTATTCGTTTTGTTTGATAAAAAATTCTTTACCTTCTCATAGCTAGAATTCATCAAACAAAATGGTATTCTTTGGCATGTAGTTTGCATCTAGGTAATTGTGAGAGAACATACGATAGGACCTGAAATCGAAACTTAATTTCAAGATCAACTATAAAATGAACTGAATTAACCTAAAAACGCATTGGAACTAAACGCAAACATCTAGAGGTCTAGGTTAGAGACGTGTTCCGGCGTCTTTAAACATAGTCACTGTTGTTTCACATTATGGTTGGGTGATTCCTCCTTCTGTGACTCGATAGTGGTCTAACACGGACTGCGCTCCCACGTACCGTCGCGTATATAGGGAGACCCCACTAGGCTTTTATCCTTTATCCATAGGAAGCCGAGTCTGCCGCCTTGTGAACCGTAACGCACCGAACACAGCATTCGGGAAGATTGACTGCAGTACGGAAAGTCCTTGGCTCTCATACGATTGCTAAGGTGTATAAGCAGTTTTACGGGTCACCTGGTAAACCCTATACCTAGAGTCTCCAGAGCAGTCACTTTTGATCCTTTTCGGACTCCCTAAATGAAAAGGTGCCTGTGAGCGTCTTGTCACTTCGTGCTCATTAAACATTCGAAGGAGACTGGAGTCATCTTTTCGTCCTTTTCTCGACTCTTGAAATATGAAAAGGTCAAGTTTGGTTCTTGTGTCTTAAAATTAATTCGGCCACGATAACATCACCTGGTTAGATCTTGTGTGCGTTAGCTTTGAGTAGGGTCTTTATCGTTAGTTTCTTTAGGTTTTCTAAGGGGTCTTGTCATCCTGGCTGACCCGTCAACTCCCGGTCCGAGTGATCAAGGTTCTCCATCTTCTGTTGCTCCAGAGGTACCAGTTGTAAGCGGTACTCTTCCCATTGTTCCGAGTATCCAGCCTATCAACGTACGTGCCCCGGGCGACGAAGATTACATAGAAGATTGGAATCCTATCTGGGAGCCTGACAGCGATTATACCCCCCGTACTCCTCTCGGTATGTCATCTCCGATGTCTACTTCCCCCATGGATGAGACATCTTCCAGCACAGGTGAGACACCCGTGGTGACAGAAATTGAAAACCCCATCCCAGCTACCTCTCCACTCCCTCCACGATATCAGTCAGTGAGGGATAGGATAGCTGCTAGAACTACTTCTACGACTATATGGGATCCTAGTCTTATTGCCACCACAGGGCCCTTTATTTCGCGACCTCTTAATACACCTGTTACTTCAGGTCTTAATACGCCTGTTACCTCAGTTCCTACCAATCCAACCGTTTGTGTAGCACGCTCGACTCCGGTCATCAGTGCTGTGACAACATCCTCATCTACAAACCCTGGAGCTGGTCCCTCTTACAGTCAGGGCCAGCCAGGGGTTTCATCTGGAGTCATTGATCCTGCACAAAATGCTCAGCCCTTTCCTGGTGGTGTTCCAGGAGCGGGGCCGTATGATGCCCATGGGCAGCCCATTGTGGACCCAGATTACCAAGGTCCACTCTTTTATTATGATGCGAACGGTCAGTACCTCGAGAACGTTTCGTCCCTGCCTCGTCAACCTTTCGTTGAAGAATCGGCACCGTTGGATGTTACATATGATCCTGTTACTCATACTTTCCGAGGGGTCCGGAATCCTCCCGGATAGCCCCAAGGACCACCCAATCAAGGCCAGTCGCCTTATGTGACAACCCTCGGCCGTTGGAGGTCGGTCGTATTCATATCAAAGTCAACCTACTGGATATCCAGGGCAACCTGGTATCCAGCAAGGGTACCCATCTGGACAAACTGGGCAAGTTTATACTTCTCAAAATCAACCAGCAGTCGAGCAGGGATATCCTCTTGGGCAGGGGGGGGGCAACCCTACTTACAGCAGGGCCAACCCACTGCCCAGTCTGGTCATCTTTCTAGGCAGGGTGGGCAACCCTACGTTCAGCAGGGTCAACCCACTGCTCAATCCATGCATCCTTCTGGGCAAGGGGGGCAGCCTGCTATACAGCAAGGCCAACCCACTGCTCAGCCTATGCACCAAGGGGGGCAGCCCGCTATACAGCAAGGCCAGCCTTCTGCTCAGTCTGTGCATCCTGGGGGGCAGACGGGCCAACCTTCTATGCAGCAAGGTCAACCCGCTGTCCGCCCTAATCATCCATCTGGACAAGCTGGCCAACCTCAGGGTCAACCAGCTGTTCAGCCGGCTCAGTCATCCGTTCCGCAAGGACAACCCTTGGTGGTCCACGGACAACCTGGCACCCAGCAAGTTCGTCCTGCTGGCCAGCCAGGTCCATCTCAAATCCAACCAAGTCAACCTTCGGGCCAGATGATCCAAGCCCCGCCAGTTCAAGGACATTACTCTGGGCCTCAAACTCAAACGGGTTATCAAATGCAAGGTGGGCCACAGCCTCAACCTTCTTACCAGATGCAGCCTCCCTATCAGGCTCAGTATGGGACCCAGCAACCATATGGCTACCAGCAACCCCAGGGGCAACCTCAGTTTGCTCCTTATCAAAATTATCAACAGCCACAGGTCACTCCTTACCAAAATTATCAGTATGCTGCACCTGTGGGGCAAGTTGCTAATACATGGGGAGCTGGGGGGCAGACACAGGGGCAGCCGTCCGCATATGGCCAGAATCCGTATGGACAGAACCCCTACGGACAAGGTCCCTATGCGCCAGGCCCTTTTGGGCCAGGTCCGTCGGGACAAAGTTCTTACGCACCAGGCCCTTTTGGGCCAGGTCCGTCCGGACAGAGTTCGTGGGGGCAACCACCATCTGGTTGGAACCCTAATGTCGCCTCGAATCCGCAGCCACAAATGTCCTTTAACCCGCAGTTACCATTCTTAGCAACGTTGGAACTGCCTGCTGTGTCCAAGTTAACAAATGATCATATTTTGCATAATCCGTATTGGCCACCGGTTCCGACCAAAATACCAGGTGATTGTCCAAAGTTTGATGGCAAAGCTGGTGAAGACCCTCAGGCCCATGTAATGACTTATCACCTTTGGTGTTCATCGAACTCATGGCTTGATGATTCTATCTGACTTCGCCTCTTTCAGAGAACTCTCACTGGTTCAGCCGCTAAGTGGTACATCGAACTGAATCGCGGCATGTTTCAAGATTTCAACTCGTTGGCTATGGCCTTCTTGACTCATTTTCAGTTACCCATTCGGCACGAGACTGGGACACATCTCCTCACGTCTCTCAAACAAGATACGGCTATGCACATCTCTGATCATATACATGAATGGAGAAGGCGTCGTCGCTTGATTAAATTTTGGATTCCTGATCAACTCCTAACCGACTGGTTCACGACTTCCTTTGTCCCTAAGATTGCAAAAGACATCGCAATGGGAGCGTGTGTAACTGAGGAGTAAGCAATCGCGCGAGCTCAGTACCTCGATTTAGTGTACTCTCAGTCGGGTACTTTGTATGAGTATTTGCCAGATGCCCCGAGGCCTGGACAACCCAAAGCTCCACCAAAGCCTTCTGTTGATGGAGTCATTGGTTCTGTGAATTCGTCATCAAAGAAATCGGCCGCGAACCCCGGGAAGCAGAAACAGAATGCCTCTAACGAAAATGCTTCTCAGGGCCAATCAATTTCTGGGACTACCTCCGAGGTAAACGCCGTCCAGTCCACCGCGGCGGACAAATCCTCGAAAGGGAAAAAGAAAGGGAAAGCTAAAGATAAATATGGACAGCCCAAGCAGGATCCCCCTAAGCCTCCCTCCGAGGAAGGAGCTAAGCGGAAACCTAAGTATCCTTGTCTCATCTGTGATGAGGATCACTATACCAAGGATTGCCCAAGGCGGTCCGAGGTTAGTCGACTTTTGAAAGGTACTCCGGGGCCTCCTGCTGTGCTAAAAGAGCCTTTCCCTTCCCAGCAGACCCAAATGGTGGCAGATCCCTCTCAATCCTCTTCCTCGTTTGGTTCTCAAGTGTTCATGGCTGGAACGATTCCCATCCATGTTTCAACTCGAGCGAAAGATTATCCATCTCAAGCCGGGAAAGAGCTGGAGGTTCCCTCCAGCGCTCCTCCGTCCAGTTCTGGTCCCCTTCACATCGAACGACCCAGCACTGAGACGATCCCCTGACCCCCTCCCAAAGGTGTACTCAGGAAGTCATCTTATAACCCCAATGCTCGTGCTGCCCAGCACTATAGCATTGTTGAGGACTTAGCTCAGGCTCCGTCTGCTATGTCCGCGTTAGAAGTCCTCCAGAGCTTCCCCTCCCATAGGAAGTCCTTGCTATCAGCCATTGGTGGCATCGACCCGGCAGATTCGGATTTAATTTCTTTTGATCTCAAGGGTTTTACACAGAGACTGCCTCACCAAGTGGCTTTCCTTATACAGGTCCTCATCAATGGCAAAACGATTCATCGTACAATCATCGATGAGGGTGCCTCCACCTGCATCATGTCTGTTGCTTGCTGGAAGGCCATTGGTTCTCCTGCTCTGAGCCAATCTCCTACGACCCTGGAAGCTTTCGATGGAAGAGAATCTCGTCCGTATGGTATCCTCCCACGATTGCCTATCTCTTTAGAAGGGAAAACCGTAGAGGTAGAGGTTGAAGTCGTTGACGCTAATCTCACTTACAACCTCCTCCTTGGATGAAGCTGGACATACGCCATGCAAGCCGTGGCTTCCTCCTTGTTCCGTGTCGTTCGCTTCCCCCATCAAGGAAGAATCGTCACGGTGGACCAGCTGTCCTTTTTTGCTTCCTCTTCTGAAGGAAATGTGCCATTCGTGGAGCATACCTCCAAGTCGTTAGTGAGTGTGGGTGCCGGACTGTTCAAAGATCCCTCCTTAATGGGAGTCTTTCCCCTCCCACCTCCGAATCTCGCCCCTGTTAACATGATTTCAGTACGTTCTGATCCATGGGTTCTTCCTCCCTTGAATCAGGAAGACTCTTGGGGTGATATGATGCCGTTGAGTCCTGCCGAGCTCAACTACATCGAGATTGTCGCCGCATCGGCTCCCCCTCCTGAACCTGCTTTTTTAAGCAGCGTTCCTGATTCATACGATCATTTCCCTTGGCTGGGTGATGAGGCCACTTTGGATCCCCTGAAGGAAACTTTTCTCTCCGACGAGGCCATCATAGAGACTATGTCTCTCGAAGAGCTCCCTTGGTTAGATCACCACCATCGTTCTTCGTTTCTCCCTCCACATTCGGAAATGGTCGCTTGTCTCAAGTGGTTTGCTTCATGTGTCCCATCTCCGCCCCTCCAAACACCTATCCAGCTATACCAAGTGTCTTCTGAGGGCAATATGGGTAACATCACGCAAACCCAGCCTATCGACATCTCTGTCAAACCAGGGATTGTCGAGAATATTTTCATTGGAGTCACATGCACTCCTGAGGAAGTTCAACTCTATACTGCTTTATTTCGTGAATTTCATGATGTCTTCGCATGGTCTTACGAGGAAATGCCCGGCATCGACCCTAGTATTGTGGTGCATGAAATACCTACTTATCCAGGCGCTAAGCCTGTTCATTAGCGCTTACGTCCAGTGCACCCTCGAAAGGCTGCAGCCATTAAGGCCGAAGTCGAAAAGCTTCTCCGAGCTGGTTTCATCTATGCCATCCCCCTCACGGAGTGGGTGTCTAATATAGTCCCTGTGAATAAAAAGCAGGGCACTATCCGGGTCTGTGTTGACTACCGCGATATTAATCGTGCCTGTCCAAAAGATAACTTTCCTACGCCTTTTATTGATTAGCTTATTGATGACTACGCAGGAAGTGAGATTTACTCGTTTATGGACGGCTTCTCCGGTTATAACCAAATCAACATAGCCCCTGCAGACCAGCATAAGACAGCTTTCATTTTTCCTTGGGGCACCTTCGCTTATAAGAAGCTTCCTTTCGGTCTCAAAAATGCCGGTGCCACTTTCCAGCGTGCGATGTTGTATGCTTTTCATGATATCCGACACATCGTACAGCCTTACTTGGATGACCTCCCAGCTCATTCAGCTAAACGTCAAGACCATCCATCTCATCTACGCGAAATTTTTCTCCGCTGTCGACATTACTGTATTCGACTCAATCCGCATAAGTGTGTCTTCTGCGTAGAATCTGGCCGACTACTCGGGTTCATCATCTCCCGGGAAGGCATCCGTCTGGATCCCCTCAAAGTCGAGGCCATTTTGAACCTTCCTCCCTGTTATCACAAAATCAAGCACTGAAGGGCTGCTGATCAGGTAGACTCTGTGTAACTGTTTCAGACCAATCTTTTGACTAAGGATTAGCCTCCCTAGCCTGAGAGGGCTCTCTCAAAAGGTTATTGATTTTGAATATTGATAAGATGGCTAACTCTTGTAAAGTGAATTTAACAAATACGTTGGCTGGACAGACATTACAAAGACTTCCATTGGGCTTATGGAGTTAATCATCCTTCAGTAAACTATAACACTACTCATACATAGAAGTCAGGGCATGTGATGTTTAAATACTCAAAACACATCTCATAGAAACCTCAGCTTACAAATACACACAGGAAATCAGAGCAGCAAAGTGAATTCTAAGTGATTGTGTATTTATACAACTGTAAAAACATTAAGGATAAAACAAAACCACATATCTTGAGCATTAAAACACTGTATGAATCCTGAGAAGAAAAGCAGCAAATTGTATTACTGAAACTGAGTTTTTACACAAGCCAAAACAATACTCTGTTTTTTCAAATATCCAACCCCACTTACATTCATCATTCAGCTATATATAGAAACATAATTATAACTACTTGGAGCTTCCTCCTCCAGCATGAGGGGAGCTCGATGACTGCCACTAATGACACCTATCTGCTTTGCAACAAACTATTTAATACAATAACCACTAACTGAAGTTCTAAAGAGTTCTAATTTAATTATAATTCTAACTCTATCTCCTTCGTAGAATGATTCCTCCTTGCAGCTTTGACACCTGGTTTCCTTTTCATTTGGCTGAGATGGCATGAGATGAGCAGTTAATGCCCCATGTTGGCTTTGGATACTGAAGGCTTTAATCTGCTCCGTGTTGGCTGAGAATATCCCTTACTTTTCGGTTCTGGTCCCCCATCACTTCGAATATGCAGCAGCATGTACTTTAAGTCTCTTTAATAACCCAAAAACAATAGAACACCACCATGTTTCCTGATGAGTTGGATGCTCCATCGATGGCCAAGTGTGCAAGCCAAAATTCCATGTATGCAATTCATTCAACACCCTATGACCGGCAATAAAGTGGCTTTATAACCGAAAAATTTACACTTAGGTTAAAACATTTCACCTTTTTGAAGGCACACCTGTCTTGATCAGAATGGCTGTGATAGCTTCATTTGGTCTCTTACATGTCCTTGAGGTGTTTCCTTTAGAGAATTCACGATCATCTTACCAAACTGTTTGTCTGCGTTCAAAATCAACACCTACAGCAGTTTCGTAGCGCGCTACGAAACTGCTGAGTTTTTTAAATAGTTTGCCTTTGGGAAATGTCTGAAGATGCCCTGCGTAACCTCTTTGCTGCAGGAGTTTCTGCCTCAACTTCTGCAGCCTCATCTTTTACTGATCTTGAAATTTGAAGAAGATGATACCAACCCACAACTAAACTGAACCAATAGGCTGTCACCCAAGCGACTACCGAGGGAAAAATTGCATCTCCAACTGTGCATACGCATGATGCTAAGCTAGAGGCCTTGGATTTTGAGAGTTCCAATCTCTGGACAGTCAAACCAAATTAAAAGACTGCTGCAATCTCAACTTCGCTTGCAACAACACCATACGAAGTACCAACGATTGAACACTTAATAAAATCCATCTGATTGCAAGTTAGGGTCCCTGTTTTATTTTGTTCATCCTCAAGCCTTGGACCCAAACGAAGTAGAGCATTTTGGCACATGCACTCTTTTGCTTTCCACTATATGACGCTGAACCTTGGATGGCTGAAAACAGCATCATTATGGGTGGAACAACATAAAGAAATAACTAGAGAATAACACTAGGAAGGTAGCCAGTGATGATTTGACTTGCAAATGTCGTTCTTAGCACTTTTCTTAGGAATGGAAAACATCACTGTAACTTGTCCAGCTGTGAAAGACCTTGTACAAATGTGACAGGAATGAGGAACGAAATTGTAAGGCTAACAATTCCCAAAAGAATTACAATTTTACGGAACCATAGCTGTCTAGGTGCTATAGAAAGGTCTGACCAATGAACATCATTTGGTTCAGGTGCCAGCTCTGTCACCCACAACATGGGATTGGATGACTGCCGAACCTGTGCAGCAACTGCTGCACCATATCGTGACTTAAAGGAAACAAAGGCAGCCGGAAGTTCCTTGGCTTCTATAAAATATTCCGAATGGCCATTCCTAGCCTTTCGCTCGACATTCTCAAGCTTCTTTGTGTATAGATTCACAGGATCTATCTTTGCACAACAAAGACAAAAGGAGCCTTCTCTCTGGGGCTGTGTTTGACATAGATGATTATGTTTCAAGTGCACAATCTTTTTATACAGCTTTTCCGCATCTTGCATAAGTGCCTGCACTCTGCCAGTTCGATAAATCATCTGATGTGAATGATAAGTCAAAGGATGATACCGAGTGAAAAAGAGCTGGACTGTCTCACTCAAGCTACGTTCGTTTGTCAATGGGATGCCACGAACAAGAACAGTGAATTGATTGGGCTGAGGCTGAGATGCTTCAAAAATGGCCAGCCTCCTTGCAACAATACCTTTGTATTCAAAGTAAAGAAGACAACAAGTAGCACATGAAATAAAATACAAAGCAAAGAAGTGTGCCCAAAGCCTTTTAGAACCATTTTTAATATTTGCTATGCCGAATGAATCTAGTGATTTAGAAGGAATGTGGAAAAAATCTTTGGGACGCCACTCTTTTGTATAGTTCATTGGAAGGAGAAGAGCAATGCCCACAATGGCCGTCATTGCAAATATTCGTACACTGAAAACAAAAATCCTGAGGAAGACCACGGCATCTAAGCCAGCTACTGCCAATATATCGTCTTCTGATGCTTCCCATGCCCTTTTTAAACCAACTCGCTGAAGGTACAAACCTTTCTAATAAATCCGAGAGAATGGTATCTACCTGTCCTAGCTTCCTCATTTAAGTTTGAAGTCTGAGCTTGAGCAGGGGCACCCGTCTCTTCATCATACATATGGATATCTTGGTTGATGAACGATGCTTGCAGAATCTTTACAACTTCGATTGAAACATAAAGCGAAATAGGGATCAGGTAATCATAAAGTATCAATGCCGTGACCAAATGATAAAAGCCTGAGACCGAAACCATCTGTTTGGCGGTGATCAATTTTTCTTGCCAGCTGTCATCTGTACAAATATCTTCTTCTTCTCCTTATCTAAATCTCTGAACTGCAATGATTGCCGGTAACCACTGACTGCAATCACAAACACAACTATAAAAACGCTGATAAGAATACTCCAATGAAGATCAAGTTGTTGAATGTGCCACGCAATACATTTATCTTCTCTATATCTCTAGAGCTTATTTCGTTGAACACCTGGCAGAAAACAAATGTATTAAAGATCAGTGTGTTTAAAATTGATTCTGCATCAAAACCATGTAGCTCAAGAAGCCGTATTCCTTACATCTCCAGAAACTGAAGGAGGCGGTCAACAATTGCTGTAGGAGAGGGCCAACAACGCAGAAATGGGGAATGTCTTTGTCACTGTTTCATTTTGAGGATCTAATAACCACACCAGGCAAGATACATGGTCATCAATTTAATGAATTCTTTTCTGTTTGTATCGACAACAAATAGACTAGAGAGTGCCCTTACAGCAAGTTGTTGAGAGAAGCTAGGCTTTCCATCCAACATCTGTGCAAGCAGACCAACGTACCCTGCCTCCCCTAATGCTCTCTTTATTTCATCTGTCTGTGATAGATTACAGATGGCCGAGGCTGCCAACTCTTGAATTGCAGAAGATCCATTTTTGAGGAGAACTATGAGCTGCTTAACAAATCCAGAGGACCTCAAAAGGTTTCTAGAGAATATGGATTGCGAGAGGCTGTGGATTCGAACAAATCCCCAATTTCGTAGCGTAGCCAGTGCAAAATATGAATTATGCGCTACGAAACCACCTAAACATGTTGCGCTGCGAAACTGCTAAAGGGATCTATGCGCTGCGGAAACACTTTGTCCTTAAGCTAGTCTGAGCAATTTTGGCAACAGAATTTTCAGTGATAACAGTGGCTCCACTTGGGATAGTGTGCCCTTGTGGTACACTAAGAACTCGCAGGTCCAGTGCCTTATCCTCTTATGATAAACAAAAATTTATTTGACAAACATCTTCTTCAAGCTTCTTGGGCCTTCACCTCGGGCTTAAGCTTGATGATGACTGCAGGAGAAAGAAATCTATATTTACTAAAAAAAAAATTGCTCAGTCAACCTTGAGCTTATTTGCACTTTCCTACCTACCTACCCTATCAGTTGCAATCTCCACTTGTAGCTCAAGGAACATGAAACTTCCAATGAAGCCAGTCATCGATCTGATCTAACACTTGAATCCTTTGGCTGTGCTTAAAACAAAAATAAACCAGATACTGAAGTAACCAAGGCAGCATGAGGTGTAACTGTTCTTCAAGATGAAAATATAATTGGAAACCTGAACAGTAAATCTTTCCCATTTAGTCAGCTATAGGGTCAAAAAACACACGATTAGTTTGCTGATTCTCATAACAGTCTATATCATCAAACAACTTATCCTCAGCCACACCAAATTTATTTGATATGCTATCCAACTGCCTTTCTGAATGATGCTCACAAACAATGTAATTTTCCTCACTATTATGATCATTATTTGAAGTAAGCTGCTGCAAGGAATTACAAAATTGAACAAGCTTTTCCTCTGCCTGAGGGTCATAGAAAATTTCCTCCAGTAGTTCTTCTTGCTAGGTGTAATCATTTTCATCTTCTTTATGATTCGAAGACTGAGAGATCTGTTGCATCTCTACGTTCATATCTAAGGATAAAACATGGTTTTCACAAGTAAACCCCTGCTGATCTTCATGCTGCGTTTCATGGGATGTTATACTTTCTCCTTGGTGCTGGAATACATTGTTATAAAGAGCCTCCAAAATTTCTTCATCCATAAATTCATCATCATCATAACAATCCTCCAAGTACTGAATAAGATTTAAAGAATGCCTACAACAATCTTTAAGCAGCAATAAGGAAGGATAACCTTCTTTATACATTTCACAGAATTCATCATGAAAATTAGCAAGCGAATATATTGAACCATTTTCGAGACTTTTATACCAAGACCATGCTTTTCCTTCTAAAGTGGTCATAAACATTTTCATGAGACAATCTTCAGGGAAATGAACCTTAAGACTGCGTACATGCATATGGAATTTAACCAAATGAAGATCAGCATCATCTTTCTTTTCATCTTTGAATATTGGAAGATCCTCTAACCAATCAACCTTTGGCATAGGATTTGGAAAACCAGGGATATGAGACCGATTCATAGGAGCATACCTGGCATTCATTCTTGCAGTGGAATTCATCTTGAAACTTCATCAAGCTACTGATCTTCTAGCAGTGGAGTCACCTTCCAATTTCTCATTCGATGTGTGGAGTCGCCAAGGTAGTTTTGCAGCCTCAAAAACCTTCTGAGCTCCTGCTACCTTCAGAAGTTCAGCTTCATGATTTCGGGAATGAATAATCTTCAGACTCCCGGCAGACGCACCAAAATGTTATCACAAAATCAAGCACTGAAGGGCTGTTGATCAGGTAGACTCTGTGTAACTGTTTCAGACCAATCTTTTGACTAAGGATTAGCCTCCCTAGCCTGAGAGGGCTCTCTCAAAAGGTTATTGATTTTGAATATTGATAAGATGGCTAACTCTTGTAAAGTGAATTTAACAAATACATTGGCTGGACAGACATTACAAAGACTTCCATTGGGCTTATGGAGTTAATCATCCTTCAGTAAACTATAACACTACTCATACATAGAAGTCAGGGCATGTGATGTTTAAATACTCAAAACACATCTCATAGAATCCTCAGCTTACAAATACACACAGGAAATCAGAGCAGCAAAGTGAATTCTGAGTGATTGTGTATTTATACAACTGTAAAAACATTAAGGATAAAACAAAACCACATATCTTGAGCATTAAAACACTGTATGAATCCTGAGAAGAAAAGCAGCAAATTGTATTACTGAAACTGAGTTTTTACACAAGCCAAAACAATACTCTGTTTTTTCAAATATCCAACCCCACTTACATTCATCATTCAGCTATATATAGAAACATAATTATAACTACTTGGAGCTTCCTCCTCCAGCATGAGGGGAGCTCGATGACTGCCACTAATGACACCTATCTGCTTTGCAACAAACTGTTTAATACAATAACCACTAACTGAAGTTCTAAAGAGTTCTAATTTAATTATAATTCTAACTCTATCTCCTTCGTAGAATGATTCCTCCTTGCAGCTTTGACACCTGGTTTCCTTTTCGTTTGGCTGAGATGGCATGAGATGAGCAGTTAATGCCCCATGTTGGCTTTGGATACTGAAGGCTTTAATCTGCTCCGTGTTGGCTGAGAATATCCTTTACTTTTCGGTTCTGGTCCCCCATCACTTCGAATATGCAGCAGCATGTACTTTAAGTCTCTTTAATAACCCAAAAACAATAGAACACCACCATGTTTCCTGATGAGTTGGATGCTCCATCGATGGCCAAGTGTGCAAGCCAAAATTCCATGTATGCAATTCATTCAACACCCTATGACCGGCAATAAAGTGGCTTTATAACCGAAAAATTTACACTTAGGTTAAAACATTTCACCTTTTTGAAGGCACACCTGTCTTGATCAGAATGGCTGTGATAGCTTCATTTGGTCTCTTACATGTCCTTCAGGTGTTTCCTTTAGAGAATTCCCGATCATCTTACCAAACTGTTTGTCTGCGTTCAAAATCAACACCTACAGCAGTTTCGTAGCGCGCTACGAAACTGCTGAGTTTTTTAAACAGTTTGCCTTTGGGAAATGTTTGAAGATGCCCTGCGTAACCTCTTTGCTGCAGGAGTTTCTGCCTCAACTTCTGCAGTCTCATCTTTTACTGATCTTGAAATTTGAAGAAGATGATACCAACCCACAACTAAACTGAACCAATAGGCTGTCACCCAAGCGACTACCGAGGGAAAAATTGCATCTCCAACTGTGCATACGCATGATGCTAAGCTAGAGGCCTTGGATTTTGAGAGTTCCAATCTCTGGACAGTCAAACCAAATTAAAAGACTGCTGCAATCTCAACTTCGCTTGCAACAACACCATACGAAGTACCAACAATTGAACACTTAATAAAATCCATCTGATTGCAAGTTAGGGTCCCTGTTTTATTTTGTTCATCCTCAAACCTTGGACCCAAACGAAGTAGAGCATTTTGGCACATGCACTCTTTTGCTTTCCACTATATGACACTGAACCTTGGATGGCTGAAAACAACATCATTATGGGTGGAACAACATAAAGAAATAACTGGAGAATAACACTAGGAAGGTAGCCAGTGATGATTTGACTTGCAAATGTCGTTCTCAGCACTTTTCTTAGGAATGGAAAACATCGCTGTAACTTGTCCAGCTGTGAAAGACCTTGTACAAATGTGACAGGAATGAGGAACGAAATTGTAAGGCTAACAATTCCCAAAAGAATTACAATTTTACGGAACCATAGCTGTCTAGGTGCTATAGAAAGGTCTGACCAATGAACATCATTTGGTTCAGGTGCCAGCTCTGTCACCCACAACATGGGATTGGATGACTTCCGAACCTGTGTAGCAACTTCTGCACCATATCGTGACTTAAAGGAAACAAAGGTAGCCGGAAGTTCCTTGGCTTCTATAAAATATTCCAAATGGCCATTCCTAGCCTTTCGCTCGACATTCTCAAGCTTCTTTGTGTATAGATTCACAGGATCTATCTTTGCACAACAAAGACAAAAGGAGCCTTCTCCCTGGGGCTGTGTTTGACAGAGATGATTATGTTTCAAGTGCACAATCTTTTTATACAGCTTTTCCGCATCTTGCATAAGTGCCTGCACTCTGCCAGTTCGATAAATCATCTGATGTGAATGATAAGTCAAAGGATGATACCGAGTGAAAAAGAGCTGGACTGTCTCACTCAAGCTACGTTCGTTTGTCAATGGGATGCCACGAACAAGAACAGTGAATTGATTGGGCTGAGGCTAAGATGCTTCAAAAATGGCCAGCCTCCTTGCAACAATACCTTTGTATTCAAAGTAAAGAAGACAACAAGTAGCACATGAAATAAAATACAAAGCAAAGAAGTGTGCCCAAAGCCTTTTAGAACCATTTTTAATATTTGCTATGCCGAATGAATCTAGTGATTTAGAAGGAATGTGGAAAAAATATTTGGGACGCCACTCTTTTGTATAGTTCATTGGAAGGAGAAGAGCAATGCCCACAATGGCCGTCATTGCAAATATTCGTACACTGAAAACAAAAATCCTGAGGAAGACCACGGCATCTAAGCCAGCTACTGCCAATATATCGTCTTCTGATGCTTCCCATGCCCTTTTTAAACCAACTCGCTGAAGGTACAAACCTTTCTAATAAATCCGAGAGAATGGTATCTACCTGTCCTAGCTTCCTCATTTAAGTTTGAAGTCTGAGCTTGAGCAGGGGCACCCGTCTCTTCATCATACATATGGATATCTTGGTTGATGAACGATGCTTGCAGAATCTTTACAACTTCGATTGAAACATAAAGCGAAATAGGGATCAAGTAATCATAAAGTATCAATGCCGTGACCGAATGATAAAAGCCTGAGACCGCAACCCTCTGTTTGGCGGTGATCAATTTTTCTTGCCAGCTGTCATCTGTACAAATATCTTCTTCTTCTCCTTATCTAAATCTCTGAACTGCAATGATTGCCGGTAACCACTGACTGCAATCACAAACACAACTATAAAAACGCTGATAAGAATACTCCAATGAAGATCAAGTTGTTGAATGTGCCACGCAATACATTTATCTTCTCTATATCTCTAGAGCTTATTTCGTTGAACACCTGGCAGAAAACAAATGTATTAAAGATCAGTGTGTTTAAAATTGATTCTGCATCAGAACCATGTAGCTCAAGAAGCCGTATTCCTTTCATCTCCAGAAACTGAAGGAGGCGGTCAACAATTGCTGTAGGAGAGGGCCAACAACGCAGAAATGGGGAATGTCTTTGTCACTGTTTCATTTTGAGGATCTAATAACCGCACCAGGCAAGATACATGGTCATCAATTTAATGAATTCTTTTCTGTTTGTATCGACAACAAATAGACTAGAGAGTGCCCTTACAGCAAGTTGTTGAGAGAAGCTAGGCTTGCCATCCAACATCTGTGCAAGCAGACCAACGTACCCTGCCTCCCCTAATGCTCTCTTTATTTCATCTGTCTGTGATAGATTACAGATGGCCGAGGCTGCCAACTCTTGAATTGCAGAAGATCCATTTTTGAGGAGAACTATGAGCTGCTTAACAAATCCAGAGGACCTCAAAAGGTTTCTAGAGAATATGGATTGCGAGAGGCTGTGGATTCGAACAAATCCCCAATTTCGTAGCGCAACCAGTGCAAAATATGAATTATGCGCTACGAAACCACCTAAACATGTTGCGCTGCGAAACTGCTAAAGGGATCTATGCGCTGCGGAAACACTTTGTCCTTAAGCTAGTCTGAGCAATTTTGGCAACAGAATTTTCAGTGATAACACTCCCCCTGCCTCTTTGCAGCAATTGCAGAGCTTGCAGGGTAAAGCTATTTTTCTCAGACGATTCATTCCGAATTATGCCGAGGTGGCTAAGGGTTTCACACGGTTATTAAAGCAAGACACACCCTTTCGTTGGGATGTTATCGCCCAAGAATCTTTCGAGCACCTTAAAGACCTTCTTGTCTCAGCTCCGCTCTTAAGACCTCCGAACTACCACCGTGATTACACTCTCTATGTTGCTGCCGCTGACACCACCATCGGCATGGTTCTAGTGCAGGATGATGATGCCGACACCAAGCACATTATCTATTATCTTAGTCACAACCTTTCCGATACGGAAACTCGCTACGCATATGTCGAGAAGTTGGAATTGGCAGCTGTCTGCGCCGTCCAACGATTCCGCCATTATATCCTGTTGCGCACAACGACCGTGATCTCTGATTGCAACCCCATGACCTACATCTTGTCGCGTCAGCTACTGGGGGGCAAATACTCGAAGTGGATTGTAATCCTCCAAGAGTTCGACTTGGAATTCACTGCGGCCAAGTCTAAGAAATCTCTGGTCTTTGCTGAACTGCTCTGTTCCTTACCATCTCACTCTGCACCATCTCGTCCGGAGGAGCATATCCCGGATGAAACATTGTTTCTCATCAACACCCTCGACCAGTGGTACGGAGACATTATCGTATATTTGCAGACGTCTTCCTTCCGTCCAAACGTATCGAAAGATGCTCAATGGCGAATTCGTCACCAAGCTCAACCCTATCGCATTTTGGGCGATACCCTGTACCGCCTTGGCGTGGATTCTGTCCTCCGCCGATGTTTGACTCTCGAGGAAGCTGAGCGGGTGTTAAATGACTGCCACTCTGGTGCTTGTGGCGGTCACATGTCCGGATATGCTACCACCCAGAAAATTCTCCGTGCTGGTTACTTTTGGCCTTCTATCTTCAAAGATTTCATTCTCGCCGTTCGCGCATGCCATGAATGCCAAGTATACCACCGGAAAATGCGTACTCCTCCTGCACCACTGCACCCTGTTGTCACCGTAGGTCCATTTGCCAAATGGGGCATCGATTATACGTCCTGTAACCCTCGTTCGGCCGGGGGGCATGGGTACATCATCGTTGCCGTGGATTATTTCACCAAGTGGGCCGAAGCGATGCCTACATTGAATGAAGACGGTTACACAGCGGCGCAATTTTTATTCAATCATGTCATTACTCGTTTCGGAGTCCCTCAGGCAATTGCCACGGATCACGGAAAGCATTTCCGTAATCACATGATGACGGAACTAACGACCCAACTAGGCTTGCGTCAAGATAGTTCGACACCGTACTATCCACAATCTAACGGTCAAGTCGAGGCCGTGAACAAAGTCTTGATCACTATGCTTCAACGCACCGTCAATACGCACAAGTCTAATTGGCATCTGATGTTGTTCCCAGCCTTGTGGGCCTACCGGACTTCTGTGAAGTACGCCACCGGTTTCACTCCGTTTCAATTGGTTTATGGACTGGAGGCCACCCTTCCCGTCGAGTGTGAGATTCCTTCGTTAAAATTATCTATCGAGTTGCTTCCCAACACCACTCCGGTGGAGGAACGGCTTCTTTACCTAGAACGGTTAGACGAGACTCGTCGTTTAGCCTCTTTGGCTATCGAAGCACAAAAGAAGAGAGTCAAGGCTCACTTTGACCAGAACATTCATCCTCGTTCCTTCGTTGAGGGAGATCTAGTACTGCTCTACGATCAAGCTAAAGATAAGCTGGGGGCAGGAAAACTCGAATCCATGTGGCTAGGTCCCTATATCGTGAAAAGAGTTTTACAAAAGGGCGCATATGAGTTGATTGATTACGAAGGAAATCCTCTTGACAAGCCCCGCAACGGGCTGTATTTGAAGAAATATTATGCATGACTTCGTGCACTCAGTTTGTACATACGCGTGTTTTGTGTGTTTTGTGTGCATGATTTCATGTTTTTCTTTGGTGTGAAGACGTGTTTGCCTCTTATTGTGTTTTCTTCTTCTTGTGCAGATGTCTAGTGCACCCTATGTTGGTTTCGCTGATGGCGCCTACCGTAGTACTTGTAATTTGTCCTCTGCGGCGTGGGCAATCTATGATCCTCACGGAGAGTTGCTAGATCTTCAAGGAGTCTGCCTCGGTCATACCACTAATAATGTTGCTGAATACAGTGCCGTAATTGAGCTACTAGCCGAAGCAGTTGATCTCGGCATTCGAGCAATGATGGTAAACCTGGACTCCCAGCTTGTCGTTCATCAACTCAACGGGCGATATTCTGTCAGAGACCAACGTATCCTAAGGTTGTATCTACGTGTCAGATTGTTAGAAAGGAATTTTGACTATATCACATATCAACATATTCCGAGACGATTAAACACGTTGACTGATGCATTGGCAAATCATGTGTTAGATAGACATTTGCGAAATAGATAAACATCATACAAGAACACATAGAAAACATAATAGAGTAAAGCATATGTAAATAAGATATTTCCCAAGCATAGTTTGCATGCGTGCCGTGTGTGCTTTTAAGCTTGCATTTAAAAAAATTAAAATATATGGGTCATGTGTTGTGCAATTCATACATAAGATTACATTTGTACTGAACATTTGCATAACATAAACAAAACATCATCACATGTAACAAGATCCATCCAAAAATCGGTATGTATATATATATATCGTGTGGCGCACTAAGGCGCTCAAAAATAAGTGTGTATGTCAAAAATAGAGTCACTGTCCTCAGTACATCCGAGACATATGTCTCTCAAAACAGCAGTGGAAGTAAACCTAGGCGACTAGTGTGCAGGGTTATGCTCTCTGTAGCATACAGCTGCTCGTGCCACCCGCCTCAAAAGGCGGTGCATCCTGGGTGCCACCCCCACTGTGTGGATCTGGTGCTCTATAGGGACCTCCTCGACCCCTTGGTAATCCGGCACTCCCTCCAGCAAACCCTCAAGGTTGCGAACCACAGTCTCCGACGTATCCACTCTTGGAGGAACTAAGGCTAGGGCTCCAGCTTCTGGCCCCTCTCTCCGTGCCGTTGGGGCTAGGCCAACGGGTCTCACAGGTCCCACATCTGCATACGGTGACATTTATTAAGACATGTACATGAAAAACCAAAAACATCAAAAAATGTTAAAATGAGATCAAGTGACATACCTCCATCATCCCAATGCTCTCCTGCGAGCAATGGCATGTCAGGATCGTTGCGGAAGTCCATGCCGGCATATGGCCAGTCCTCCACAATGACAACCTGGCGGTCCAGCCACTCTCTGAAGTAAACTCCCCAAGATACTGGGCGACCACCACCTCCACGGGGCATGACGCGGGCCCATCGACTGGCCCTCGTCTCCCGAGGACCTCTAGGTGGATCCACAGCCATGGTCTGTAGTTGTAAAGCTGGCACCCGCTCCAGCATGAGTGGAAGAAGAAGCGACCCATACGCGAACTGCTTCGTCTCTCCACGGCGGCAGTTGCTTAGTTGCCTCTTCATGCTAATGGTCACAACAGTCGCCCAGTCAAAGATGGTGGGCTGTAGGCACTCCAGAGCTAACAGCAGTTGGTTCTTCGAGGCCTCATGATTGGCCAAGGAACCCGCTGCCCATGCCACTAGGAAGAGTATCGTACGGAGAGGCATGTCCCGCACTGTCGGAATACCAACCTTCCCACTCCGTGTCTTTTCAGCTCCTGGGCATACTCTAGCCATCAGCTGGTCCAGAGTCTCACCGCTGGGTCGCTGCCCCTCCAGGATGGGCCTCTGGCCCCGGCGCGACAAACCAGTCAAAAAATAGATATCCGAGGCATCAAACTCGATATCTTGCCCGCGGATGGTGAATTTCCCGTCTATTGGGTTCCACGCTCTGATCAGGAACTCCAACAAGTCAGGTTGCGCCCTCAAGCGTGGAGTCAGGAAAAATTTTAGAAAACCGCATGCCCGCATTGCATTCTGGCATTCGGCAAGCGCATATGCGGCTATATCTTCATTATCATGGGCTCTCTCTTCCCATACAAAAGCCATTGTGCCCTGCAAAGCCATGAAGAAACATTAGAATGCTGTTGGTGGAAAATTGTACGTTCATTTTATGAAAATTCATAATTTTCCGCCCCAGCGCGACTGTTTTAAAAACAGTCGCGCTGAGAATGGCGCCTCAGTTGTTTTTTCATTGGGTCAGCGTGGAAGCACACGGGTTTTCCGCGCTGACCCAAAAGCTGGTACGTGTAATATTAAATCGGTCAGCGTGGTCCCGAGCGGGAAACCCGCGCTGACCTAGAGCGCATCCGTGCTCAAAAAATTTGCCCAATTGGGCAAATTCCACCATTGAAATCCTACCAAATATAATCAAAATGCAAGGCAGGAAGAGGGGAACCTACCTGGAGGAAGCTGTTCGAAGAATGGTGTCCGCACGGGCTGGAAATCGCTCCGTCAACTTTCTGGCTTCTCCACGTTCTTCACATCCCAAAATGGTAAAATGGTAAAAATGACTTTTCACCCCCCTATTTATAGTAAAAACTCATAAAATGACAATATTTTGGGTTTTTGTCATCTTTTTTACCATGGATTTAGCCCTAATCTCACTGAATGCGTGTTTTAATATGTTTTTTACACATATCGAACGGATTTATGCGGGTAGTGTTCTTGTGTAGGTTCGGATAACCAGCGTGGTCATAACGGTTCATCGTGTACTTGGTCTCCCAAAAATGTCGTCTTTGAGCTCTTTTCCGACATGAAACAAGAAAAGATGGCCGAGCTTCCTTTCAGCTCGTTAAAGGGAACGAGAGGCGGTCGTTTTAAGCTCTTTTTCCGACCGTGTAACTTAAAAAGATTGCCGGGTGTTTGTCGTTTCACACTCGTTATTGGCTCTAAAACGACGTGTTTCCGACCGCTTTTTTACTTTTTCGGGTCGAAGGCACTATTTACGAAAAGTACTCCTCGATCGTAATGGTCGGGCGGTTCTTTCGAGCATTGTTTTATACTTTTTCGGGCTCGAGAGACACAACTGTACGAAAAAGGACCCCCCTGGAGTCTCCTTTTCCGCTGTCTTTTCAGACTCTCTAAACAAGAAAAGACGCCGAGTTTTTCCTTTGTCAGGCTCGTTAAACACTTGATGACATCGGGCATCGTCGAAATGACACTCTTCAAGCATATGCTATCCCCGTCAAGCTTGTCATCCAAAAATAACCGGGGTACCTGCCAGAAATGGTGGGGAAAATGGAACTGCAATTGTTGCGTCGGCAGTATGTCGCTCTTGAACATGGCACTGGTCTGCATTCGTGTCGGGTGGGAATTTCTCATTTTGTTTCACAACTGACCTCCGTGGGTACGGGTTATCCTATTTGACCTCTCATTTGCTCATTGCCACCGTCATCATACCCTCTGCTCATTTGATGTCAAATACTGCCAAATCCACTGTCGTGCCGCCAATATTTTCAAGAGAAGTTGACCTCTGCAATAATACAACCTCATCTGCTATCTTACACAAAGCATTTTACCTCTGTCTCGTGTCGATGATGTGGGAAACATTATGGCCCACCTTCGATCGAGGTCACTTCCTGTCGACTTCAGCTCATTATCCATGAAGGTGACTTAGAGACTCCCTTCAGGTGCCTTAGGGCCTGCATGCCTCAATGGCAGGTTCTTCGTGTTCAACGCGAGGTTTTCATCATTGGCCTCCAATCGAATGATTCTGCGGGTGTTCGACGCCAACTCATTGATTCACATGCCGCAGATTGTACCTATAAGTACCTTGAGGACCATTGTCATTATTGGTGGTACCTCTCGCATCTGTTAACAGTTTTCATCATTGACTGGTAATCAGACGATGTTCATGCATGTTCGACTTCAGCTCATGTATTCACATGCTTGGACTTGTACTTTGTTCGGGTCGGGATGGAGCGCAAGACCTTGGATCTCTGTCTGTTATGGTCCAGGTTGCGATTTTGTGGATGATCAGTACATGACTCGTTGCTGGATGGCTGTGCCCATACCTGAGTCTTCATGGATGGCTGCGACCATACCTTGTCATTATTCCGGTCTCTTTAGCTGGGTGGCTGCGTCCATTCCACAGACCTTTTCGCATGTCTTTCGGATGGCTGCGCCCATGCCTAGACCGCATGTACTTGATTGTCAGAGATATTCGGTCCTTCCTGGTGGTGTTCCAGTTCGGCGCGTGTTGTAAAGCATTTCACCCCTCCCACTCTCTCGGTCTTCATGCTTTAGGGGGAATCTGTTACACAGTAATTTGTCACTGTCTCCCTGTCAGTCACCCTAATGTGTCAGGAATTCACAATAATCAAGTTCATGCCTTCTGAACTGGCCAAAAACCCACTTTTCCAAAGTTTTCCTCATCATCGCGTCTGTTTCTAAAATATCCGCGATGACTGGCGCTTTATAACAGACAGCGCGCGCTGCCAGCGCGGAAGCACACGCCTTTCCCGCGCTAATCGAATTTCATGACCAGCGCAGCCTCTGCTTGTATGCACCCGCGCTGATATGGCCCTTTCCATTATGTCTTCGCGACGTCAGCGCGCCAGACCAGTTATGCACCCGCGCTGATCCAGTTTTGGCGAATTTGTTCCAACAGCCAGCCTTCCAGATAACTCCAGACTTGGTTGTTGGCCTTGTGAGTATCGACTCCCTTCTATGGCATGTCTGTTCGACCCTTTGCAACTACTTCCCTTGAAGATAAGCTCATCCTTCCACCCTTTTAGGAGGCTCCTTCTCCTATATAAACTTCCACCATTACCATGAGCAGCTAGTTTGGAATAGCTTGGATTGTGTAGAGCTTATAGTGCTCAGATTGCTGCTACTATAGGTATTTGGTGTGATAAGTGTGGAAGTGCATGATAGCTTAGGGAAGGTTGTGTTGTGTTGCTTGTGTGAGAGAGAGAGTTTCTTGTCTTGGGAGAATCATTTCCAAAGGTGAATGCTTGAGACACTTGCTGACTGGCCCCTCCTGAGAAGGTTACCGATGTCAGAACATTTGGTTGTACTCTTCTCTGCTTGATTAATAATAGATGACTACTATTATTGTTCCATTCTCATTTGTCTATGCAATGGTTAAATGTGAATTACATCTTTTCTGACCGATGTATGGTTGCTTTTATTAGATTTCACGCTTGTGTTTGTTTCCTCTTCGTGTGTGCAGGTGTCTATTCGCGGAGATCGCGGAGGATCGTGACCAGCCAGAGCGAAGGAGTGAGGGTGGTATCTCTTCATAAAACAACAACGCTGGAATCCAAGTAGGTTCTCTTTGCCTCTTGTTTAATTGCAATTAGGAACTTGCATAGTAGCATTGACTGATTGTTGCTAGACCCGTTCTGGGCTAGTAGGGATCGCCTCTATCCGTAGAGGGGATTTACCTCTCCAACACATGCAATCAAAACTGATATCAAGTTCGACAACTAAAAATCCAACACTACTAATTGCATGGTGAAGCAAAAAGATGGTGTTTTTGTTGGCAGCAAAGTCACATTGGTCCCAGCTCATGATTCCACTGAGGGGGAGGTGAGATCCAAAGTACTTGGTAGCCTTTTTCTGAATATATTCCCTGTGATTAACCAATCAAGTAAATCTGAACATGAAGAACCTTTTTAATCATCAAGAGCAACTTAAATAACAACACAACATTTTAAATCTAAATAGCATATTTTATTCTAAGAATGTAGCAAAGACACATGAAAGTAAACAAAGGAGGTATTGGACGCTTGAGATGGGCCCAACCCCAAGAGCTATAGCCTCCTAAGAGAGATTTAGAGCTGGTGCAAAGCTGGATTCATCTTTATTGAGCAAGAAAAGAAGAGTTACATCAAAACTGTCCACAAGGAGAACTTGAAAATGAGCTGAAAGCAAAGCTAATCTACTGCCTAAAAATCGAAATACAAACTAGCTAACTTCTGCCTACAAAATGACTAACCATTGGCCAACTACTAGCTAACCAAAATGAGGCCCTAAGCCTTCTTATTTATACAAATTGAGGACCCCAACAGTCC
Organism: Pinus tabuliformis; assembly: GCA_031772625.1. NCBI lineage: Eukaryota > Viridiplantae > Streptophyta > Pinopsida > Pinales > Pinaceae > Pinus > Pinus tabuliformis. The sequence continues at coordinate 71,581,704 of CM062815.1, read as the reverse complement.
TCCTAAACTTTAGGGACTCGGCTGCCCAAAACTTGTAGTTAACAGCAGTCCTACTTGACTTGCTTGGATACCCTTGAACTCTGAGCTGATGGTGGAGAATTTGAGGTAAGGGCCCATAAATGAAGGGAACACCTTCCTAAAAATACTCTCCACGAATTTGGCTGCCAAGTGCTCATTTCAACCATTGATTTTGTCTCCAAATTGACCAAAAAGGCTACACAAAGCACACATTAGACTTGTTGGCATAATGACTAACCCAATTCACTCTATTAGCATAAATATAATCAAAAACATGCAATAAACTAATGAGAATGGTGGATTAAGTCGAATTAGGAGGTTGAATGAGCCCAAATAATTATCCCTTTTTGGGGCTCATCATCACCCCCCTACTAAAAGTGTTGCTCATCCTCTGAGCAACCAATCTATCTCCTCATCTTTGATGGCCCTGGTGGCCTCTTTGTCATGCCAAGCTTCTGAAGTGATGTCCTCTTCTTTGTCATGAAACCATGCTTTTCTCTTTGCTTCTTCCCACTACTTGCTCCTTTTCCTAGAGAATTCTCAGCTTTGGTATGATTGCGTAAGTATATTCAATCTGATGGCGGCAATGGTGGTGAAAGGAGATGAAACCAGTGGAGGATGGAAGAAAAGAGTGGTTGCATGCCTCCTAAACAGAATTCAATCTTCAAATCCCTCTCCATAATTGATTCTGGCCTGCCTAAAGGCTTCTACAGGATGTTTCTGGTAAAAATACAGAACTTCCTGTAGAAAGTCCTGTAGCTTCCTGTAGAAGGTTGAACCATGACTAAATTGTGCCCGAACCCTGAAAAAAATGAGTGTTCATGGAGGGGATGGATGTGAGGATGCCTGGGAACTTGGTAGGGACCCTTCTGCTTCTGTTGGGAGGCCCCCTTTCGGCATTGTGTTCCTGCAACATCTTCAGCGTTAACTCCCACAGCAACACATTGATATTGGTGTCTCCTGTAATGTTACCCAAAAACCTCTAAAACAACATAAAAGGAGCAAGCACCATTCTCCTAAACCAAAACTTAAACGACCCCTCTGAAAGATGATAGCTGCATGCAGAGCCTCAGTCAATCTTCACTGATGAGTATATTGTCCGCACAAACCAAAGGCATGAATAGAAACCTATTGTACTGGTCAGAACAAAAAATGAGTATGACATGATGGGCATGTAGCCAAAATATAAAATTCCAGAAACAAGCTTTGTCATATCCAGCTTGGTGAAGAAATAGAATGTGGCATAGAGAAACAAGTAAAATGCTGAGGAGCCTGCAGTCAAATAAGATCTCCACCACTAGTTGTAATCTTCACTGCACAATTGGAAGTAGCACAAGACAATGGTGATCTCTGCACATGTAACAATGAGGATCACCAAGACAATGAAAAGGAACCCAAATATATAGTAGAACTGATGCAGCCATATTGAAGTTAATATGAAGAACAGTTCAATGAATACAGCTCCAAAAGGCAACATGCCTCCAATTGGTGTTGAGAAAATGGGCTGCATATACCAAGATTGCTCTGGAATCTGCCTGGGGATTTCATTGGTCTTCAATGGATCTTTAATTGCAGGTTTCTTGTAGCCAAAGTAACTGCCCACAAAGACCAATGGCACAGAAATTTCAAACCATAAAAGGACCAAGGCAAACATAGTCCCGAAAGGAACTGCACCAGATGATTTTTTCCCCATAGCAGTGCATTGAGAATAAAGACAATGCAAAAGGCAATGCCTGGAAACAAGAATTCTGTCTTCAGAGTGTTCCTCCTCTATTCTGTGCCTTTGAACATCTTATATAGACATGACAATGCATACCCTGCAAACAAACCTATAAACACCCACAATAGCAGCATAGCTGTCATGAAACCTCTACGGTTCGAAGGAGAAAGGAAACCAAGGACTGCAAATATCATTGTCACTAGTGTCATGGCAAAAAAACTGAACTCCAGGGCGCCCATAGACACAAAGTAAGCTTGCATTGGTTGGGACCCTGGCCACATCTCCATGGACCGACTTCCATCTTGTTTCCTCTTGAGCCTCATCCTGTGTTTCTAATTGGTTGTATTTTGAGATATCCCGATACAAATGTTCGCATCATGATCATTGCAACCATTCCGGAGAGAAATAAAACAATCATCAATGAGTTGATGATAGAGAACCAATGGATCTGATCATCTGTCATAAGAAGGTAAGTATCCCAATGTGATGCCCATTTCATAGGGCTCTCCCGGAAAGTAACATCACAAGTGAATATAACTTCTTTGTCTTCTAAAACTTCTTGGGGAATCTCAGAATTTGACACTGTATGCTTGGTATTTGGATCACAAGTTGTCAAATGGGATTTGACATTATCCCATGGTTGTTCATACTCATGCTTTACACTCACTGAGAATTTCCACCCTCGACGTGAACAGTCCAAGCTTCTTCGTATGCTAGGTTTCCTGTGGCGCAGCTTCCTGTAGAAACGCCTGTAGAGTGCCCGGCTTCTGTAGGATGTCTCTGCACCTTTGAACGATCTTGGTATGTGGGAGAATTTTGAACAAGCCGAAAAACTTGGCGAAGGATGTCAATTTAACAGAATTCAGAGGCAGAGGATTCAGCCGAAGAGGTTTGCAAGTGTAAATGAATCAGCAGTTAACGTGAGTCTTCAGCTAAGAATTCCTTTAATTACTGCATGATTTGTGGTGAGGTGGCAAAGACGTGCGCTGTTCATGCAAACTTTTGGTCCCCTGCAGTGCCATCTGCCTGTAATCCCTTACCCTTAGTTGCACTGGAGTTTAAAATATCCACAATTGTCTGTGTTTTTTTTCAAATTTCACGTGAGTTCCCTAACACATACGTTGCATGATTCCTGGCTGATTGATAGAGAATTGGAAAAGGAACTATCGGCTTAATCCTGCTATATTCGTGGCTCAATTCCACCATTCCATTCATTCATGCAGTTTTTAAATTAGATTTGTGCAATAGAAGAACGAGGTTCAGTCACGTACCTGAAGTCAAATGGCTGTTGTGAGGTGCTGACGCTAGTCATTGCTGCATGCACTGGTTTCTTTGGTTGCATGAGGGCTTGGCTGATGATTTTTGGTTGTTTTCCTTGTGCAGGTGTCCTCTGGCCGGATGCATGCTGCAGGAGTTCATTTCCACGCTCAGATCTGCACCTTCAAGCTGTTGCTGCTGAATTTTCACAGGACCGGAACTTGTTTTCGCCATTCGTCCCAAAAGGTAAACCGAATCGATCTAAAACTTGCTGAGCACGTTCCTATCATCATGATGCACCTCCCATAGAAAAATCGCGATCGATGGATGCACAGATTTCGAGAAAAATGGAAAATGGATGAAAATTTCAGAGATCAATTTCTCGAAAATCGTGCATCAGAATTGGCTGAAACTGCTTGGGTAGGTTACTATCACCCATATGCATCTCCCCATGAAACAGGTTTTGAAACGGATTCACGGATATGGAGAAAATGCAAAAATGGTTGATGGTGATGGAGGCTGATTTCTTGGAAACCGTGCACCGGAATTGGCTGAAACTGCTCAAGCATGTTGCCATCGCCCCTGTAAAATTCCCCGTAAAATTGTTTTTCGAATGGATGCATGCTTTTCAAGTTATGGAAGAAACAAATTCTGTTCTAGGTATTTTTTCTTCAAGGCATTTTGCAGTTTTGTTGCATGGTATGAAAAATGAACTTGGGCTGTGATGCAGGCATGGGGATGATGGAGGAGGAGTTTGAAAAGTGCAGGAGGACTCCTGAACCCTTGCAGAAGCTATTGTGTTCGCCAAACAACCTTTGTGCAATCCATTTTTAGCTTCTTGTAATTTCTACAGGAACTTCCTGTAGAAAACACAGTTTTCATAAAAGATGCACAATGAGGTGGAAAAAATGATGGAGAAAGGCGAGGGATGGACACAAAGGTGCTTGCAGGCCTAACGAACAGATTCCAAGCTTTATGTTCCCTTCCAAAATCAAATCTGGCTCGCTTGAAGGTTCTACAGGATGTTTCCTGTAGAAATACAGAGCTTCCTTTAGAAGGCACAAAAATTCCTTTGCCCTTGTTTTGAGTGACCCTCCTGACCTGAAACGTCCTTGCTGCAACCTGCAATTATTCAATGGAAATTAGCTTTATTTTTCTTTTCTTTTTCTCTCTTTTTTTTGAAAAACAACTAGGGCGCCTCATGGAGGTTTTCACCCTAATTGCCTGCCCTGGGCGCCTCCAAGGGAGGTTTTCACCCAGAGATCTTATTCTCTTTTCTCTTTTTTCCCAACCCATTGACCGCCTCATGGAGGTTTTCAATCAATGAGCCAATCTAAGGCGCCTCTGAGGAGGTTTTCACCTTAGATTTTTATTCTCTTCTTATTTTCATTTTTTTCTCTTTTTTTTTCTTTTTTTTTTCTTTTTTTTTTTTTCTCTACCCTACCCTACTTGAAAAACAAAATCATTTTCAAGTGTAAGAATACTTCCAATGGAGCCATGTGCACATCGAGATTAGAGACAAGATGATGTGAAGGCTCGAAATGCATGCTTTGACAGGTATCCAGATTTCAGAGACCAAATGATCTGACTTTGAAGGGATCAAACATAGCTGAAGAAGATAGTACCGCTGCAACTTAGTGACCGTCCGAAACCATATCTCAATATAGCTCTGATATCCTTGGTTATTTTGCTGATCTGGATCATGTTTCATGTCACCTTCTAACATGACTTCCTCATCTTCCTCTTTTTGTTGATCTTTCTCTTGAATACATGGAAGATTTGATGGTAACCATGAAGGATCTTTCTTTATCTCTGCTTCTGATGTCTTCTCTTCATCAAGTAAAGCCCACGGTTCTTTGATTTCCTCTTCTGAATCTTCTTTTGCCTGATGTGGTCCTTCAATGCTTTCAATATAGTCTCTTTTTTGCAATACTCTTCCTGAGCTATGGTGAATATCATTGAGCTCAAGAGCAGTTGGTTGGACATGTTGTGCCTCAGCTTTGCAATTGGGTTGAGCTGCTCCATGGTATGGTTTTGGAAATGGTGGTACGGGTAGTTGAGTGGAGGTGTGTATTTGAGATGGATGTGGATGGGGTTGTGGTTGGGTAGGCATTTGGGGTTGCCTTGGTGGAGGAGGAGGTGATGGTTGCGGTTGAGCAGGTGGGCGGAGGAAAAGAAGTGGGAGGAGTGTTGTACTGGGGCCTCCACCCCTGATGAGGTGCATTCCACTGAGGCTGTGGCTGAGCATAAGAGTGAAACGAATGAGTAGCTGGTTGGGCATAATATGGATCTATGAAGGAACAAGGAGGAGGTGTGAACCAGGAAGGATGAGCAGGGGGAACCCAAGAAGGCATGAAAGTGGCTTGATAGGGGTCATAATAGGTCTCGGATGTCCCTTGCAGTTCCTGCTGATAAGATCTAGGTTCATGTGGCCTCCTTTGGTTCATATAATAGAGTGATTCAGTGGCTCCTTTGGCTCTCTGATATGCAGCTTTGATTCTGGGTAAGGAAGGGCACTAATCTATAGGATGATATTCTTCACATACAAAACACACTTCTATGGAGTACAATGGACATTCGTTCCTAGGATGCTTTCTAGTGCACCTAGGACAAAAAATGGCCAAAGCCCTCTTGGCTTCTTCTTGCTTCTTTTGGATCTGCAAGGTATCCAGTTGCATGGCAAGAGACTGCCTCATATCACTCTTGAAATCTTCGATCTGATTTTCAAATTCGTCTTTGGACAAGGTGCTGCTCCCAACATTTCTGCTTGTAGCCATTTGCTCCAGAGGAATGGTTTCTTCTTCTTCTTCCCTTGGGGTTCTTCAAATATGTCTTGCTATCCACCTGAGGGTTCTTTAATCACAACCATCGAAGAAGAGAGAATGTTGGCTGTGTGAAGCAGTGGGGGTGTTGTGCAATCATTTTTCTAACTTATCTCTACTCCTACAAGGCATGAAATGAAATATTTTTGGTTGATTTTTGCTTTTTTTCTACTTCTACCTGCAAAACTGAAATAGATTGAACTGCAACTAACTATCTTGCTAAAATAAAAATGCGGAATTGAAATGAAAGCAGGAAAGGACTAATCTATTTTGCTCAAATGAAATTGCAGGAATGAAATGCTAGTTTATTCTTGCGGAATTGAAATGCTAATCTACGCTTGCAGAAATGAAATTGCAGAATTGAAATGCTAATCTATGAAAGCGGGAAATGCTAATCTACTTTTGCATAAACGAAATTGCATAATGGAAATGAAATAAACTACTTAGCAGAATATTGTAGTGGAAAATAGAAGAAAAGCGGCAATCACCAATACTCTGACGCTTCCCCGGGAACGACGCCAAAAAGATGGTGGGCTCCAGTATTGTAGAAATAATGCTACAACTCCTGGAACTCCCTTCTTTAATTTTATCAACCCGGTAGTTCGTAACAAACTTGGAAGCGACGGTGCTGTATGCACAAGTACTAGCTCTTGCCGCAGCTGTCACTTGGTCAGCTGGCATAAGTCCGCTAGGGGCTTAAGCCAACTTCTATGAGCTATTATAAGAAGCTTTTTAACTGATGGATGAAAGCTAACTCAAAGGAAGCTAATCTACTTGCGGAAAGAAACTGAAAGCCAAAAAGAAATGCAAACCCTAATTCTACCAGCTAGTCCTACTGACGCAAAGGAGAGCATGCAAACTACTGACAGAGATGCCATTACTTCTATGAAGGTAAAATACATGTGTCTAGACTACCTCTATCTGAAGAAAACATCTTTTTGTATTTTTGAATAAGTTGTTAGAGTTATCATGCATGTGATTTTAACTATATTTTTTTACTGTGCAGAGGTGGATCAAGGAGGAGAAATGCTTGGAAAAGGTTGAGAAGGTTCAGAGAGGGTCTAAGGAGTCCTTAACACCCTTCCGGAGAGTTTCAAAAAGTTTGGCTATCAAGAAAACTCATTTTTGAGCTTCTACAGGAAGTCTGTAGGGGTTCTACAGGATGTTCAGAGATTTCTACAGGATGTTCTGTAATTTTCTACAGGATGTTCTGAAAAGAGGATTTTGGAGAATGGATGGAGGGAAAAAGGTGGAGGAAAAGATATGGAGGTGAAATAGGGGTGTAGGGGAGTTCAAGACTTGGAGGATGGAGTCGAGGAGTGGCGCAGATGGTGAGATTTGTTCAAGGAGGGATGAAACGATGTTGCACAAGAAGATGAGAATCATGGAAAAGTAAGCGAATGAGGTAAATGTAAGGTAAGGGTTCTGAGTGAAGGATGAAACAAGTAGGTTGGATGGAGTATGTGCAGGTAAGGAAGGGTAATAGGTACTCTGCAAGTGGTTTTTCAAACTGAACAAACAAACACTTATAAAACCTATGACCTAGTTACTTCACTCTAATCTGACCTAACAACGAAAGGAAATGAATAGAAGTTTATTCGAAATGAAATACGTGAAATAACTATGCAACTAAGCAATCATAAACTGAAGCATGCAATCAAAACTGATATCAGGTTCGACAACTAAAAATCCAACACTACTAATTGCATGGTGAAGCAAAAAGACGGTGTTTTTGTTGGCAGCAAAGTCACATTGGTCCCAGCTCATGATTCCACTGAGGGGGAGGTGAGATCCAAAGTACTTGGTAGCCTTTTTCTGAATATATTCCTTGTGATTAACCAATAAAGTAAATCTGAACATGGAGAACCTTTTTAATCATCAAGAGCAACTTAAATAACAACACAACATTTTAAATCTAAATAGCATATTTTATTCTAAGAATGCAGCAAAGACACATGAAAGTAAACAAAGGAGGTATTGGACGCTTGAGATGGGCCCAACCCCAAGAGCTATAGCCTCCTAAGAGAGATTTAGAGCTGGTGCAAAGCTGGATTCATCTTTATTGAGCAAGAAAATAAGAGTTACATCAAAACTGTCCACAAGGAGAACTTGAAAATGAGCTGAAAGCAAAGCTAATCTACTGCCTAAAAATCGAAATACAAACTAGCTAACTTCTGCCTACAAAATGACTAACCATTGGCCAACTACTAGCTAACCAAAATGAGGCCCTAAGCCTTCTTATTTATACAAATTGAGGACCCCAACAGTCCTCCTAAACGTTAGGGACTCGGCTGCCCAAAACTTGTAGTTAATAGCAGTCCTACTTGACTTGCTTGGCTGCCCTTGTGCTAATTGATTTGGTGGCCCTTGAACTCCAAGCTGATGGTGGAGAATTCAAGGTAAGGGCCCATAAATGAAGGGAACACCTTCCTAAAAATACTCTCCACGAATTTGGCTGCCAAGTGCTCATTTCAACCATTGATTTTGTCTCCAAATTGACCAAAAAGGCTACACAAAGCACACATTAGACTTGTTGGCATAATGACTAACCCAATTCACCCTATTAGCATAAATATAATCAAAAAAATGCAATAAACCAATGAGAATGGTGGATTAAGTCGAATTAGGAGGTTGAATGAGCCCAAATAATTATCCATTTTTGGGGCTCATCACATGTGTTACCTGCAGTATAGGGTTAACCCTAGCAATGAGCATTTCTTCTATTTGTGAAAGAGATGTAAGGACAACTGGTTGAGGACCAGGGTCCATGTTGTTTGATAATGAGAAGCGATGACCCTTTGTTTCAGAGATGCATCTGGAGCAGCAATACATTTGGTTGGAATTGCGGATATGTATTCCAGGATATGATTCAAGACAAATGGAGCATGGGCATTTAGGTGCAAGTTTATCAATCTTTGCACAGAATTCTCGATGTGCTTCATTAGTGTAAACGTTGTTGAAAGCATGTGCAAATGAGGGGTTAGGGAAATGAGGTATGGATGTATTTGTTTGAGAGGTTTTTTTGAAAAGATAAAGAGTTTGATAATTGCAAAGGAGGATATTTTTTGGGGTGGGTCGTTTGAGACGAGGAATGTTGGTTTTCCTTCTGTTTTTTGTTTTTTTGACATTCTGTGATGCCTTTTTTTGCTTGATAAAGCTCACGTCGACATGCATTTATTCGTTCTTTATTTGTTGCATAGTATCTTCGAGAACGTTCATCATTACAAGAAGAATACATTCGCAAAAGTTATGGTACCTATAAGAAAGAGAGCGGAAAACAAGAATGTTATTTGGAGAGAACAACCATGTTATTGTATAAAAGCAAAAGAGGAGAAAGAAATTTAAGTTTTGAATAGTTTTATGTGAATTTTTTATTTGAATAATGTGTTTGAAAGAACATTTTAGTAATTTTACTTTATACATGTAGATAGTTACATGTGTAATGCAGCAAGTTACCTCATTTTTTAAAAGAAAGAAGATGAAAAAAATGTGAATTTGTGTACAGACACAATGCTAGATAGAATGGAGGATGAATACTTATTTCAATACTATATAAGAGAATTTGGTGAGAAGGCATGCGATAGTATATGATGCAAAATTGTACTTATAAAATAATATAATAGAAATTGTCAAAAAGCGAGGAATACATTTTGTGATATCTATCTACGATATTGAGATGTTAGAAATTGCTCGAAGGATGTTGTTGCATTATGTTGTGAAATGCAAGCTTTCTTCTTTCATGATAACACATTTCAACCATGGTATTCCTTTAAAAGTTTTTGTCTTCACCGATAGTGTGAAGATATGATCTGTCCATAGAGCTTTGGAGACAATTTCCTTGATTAGATCTAGATCTAAGGATAATAAATAGAAGTCTTTGGCATCATTCCCAAGAATTTTAGATCCCGCGTCTTTGAAAGTAAAAGTTGAAGCTAATTCACTAGTGTGATCTTGTATGTCGATTTTCAGTAAGTATTTGTAATCACAGTCAGTTACTTCGACATTGCATTTTGGGAAAAATCACATCGCTATATTTTGTGGAATAAGTTTTTCATGTATTTTTTCCCTTCAACGATGGATAGGAAAGAAATGTAGTAAACATTGTCCATCCCAATTTTTGTTATTGTGCCCTTTAATTGGAAGAATGCTGGTTTCTTTGAGGAATCCATACTGTAAATATTAGCAATTGTTATTTTTTTTTTGTTGATGGCCAAAAGGAGATCTTGTTGTCAAGGATGTAGAAGCTGCAGTCGAACCTTCTTTTTTAAACCATGAATTTAGCGTGTGGGCCTCTTGAATGTCAAGATCTACAAGAATAATAGATCTCGTTCTAGTGCTGACATTTCTTCCATGAGATTCTCCAACACGGGCAGACTTGATTGCAATGATGGGGTTATTTCTTGCAGCACATAGGGAGGATATTTCTTGTGATACGGCATCAAAATTACCTCCCCAAAAGATTGCATCTATGTTATACCTAGACATGTCTTGAAGTTGTAGTGTTTGTTTAGTAACTTCAGAGCTGTCTTTTCTACGTATAGTGTACACACTGGAAATGTCTGTGACAATACCAAGGATATCAACAATGGAGTTGACATTTGTTGTTCTGGTATCGTTGATTGATTTTATATTGAATTGCACCATTGGCTGGCAACATGCTCTATGGTAGATGTTGCATTTAGAAAAAAATCCCAGCCATTGTTTAAGTGGTTGTATTTCTTATTAGCCATTTTCACATTCCCTTTAGAGACAATGTAGACATTTCCATGTTGGATTTTGTCAAAAAAATAATCTGCGACATTGTTGAAACAAGTAATATGTATTTCTCCACCCTCTGTGTCAAACAAGTCAAAACCAAACACTTTACTGGGTCCGTATTGATTCTAAAATTGTCGAAGAGCTATTTTCCTTTGAACGTATCCTTTTACGCACCAATTTGAGTGGTAAGGGTTTAGTGATTTGATGAGAATTTGAACTAGCAGGATGGATGGGGTTGGAGTAGTTGGAAGAGGGCAGTGTCTTTTTGATGAAGTATCTTGGTTCGATGAGGAGAGAGTGTCTTCTTCAAATGTGATCGGGATACTCATATTTTTTGGATTACCAATTAAGGGTGCAAGTGAAGTAGAAATCTCAAAGTCTATTAGCTTTTAAGACCTACATGACAAATGAGAGTCATAGGAATAATTTTTAGAGGCAAAAGTGTTATCGATAAAAATGTTAAATTTGAAATAAGAAATTTGTAACAAACTTACATTGATGGACCAATAGCTGAAGTAGTCCAACTTTTAACATTTATAATAGAACCCTTTTGTAGCAAGCCTGTTGTTAAGAGGTCATTGAAATCTTTTGGAAGCATAAGGTGTTTCTTATGTGTTCCGTCAAAACTGGCAGTACGATATCGTGGAGTTGAATTTTGCATTGATTGTATGGGTTCAAGTTCAACAATTTGTAGGTATGGTTGAATATGAGTTGATCCAGATAGAATTGAGAAAATAGAATTCTCAGTAAGGTTTGTTGTCATTTTTTGAAATTAGAGATAACAAAATAGTACTATACAAAACAAAACACAAAAATGTTGTTTTCTTCATGTAAGATGTTTAACATTCACTACATTCCTATAACACTACATAAAAATATATGAACTAAAGGGCAGGAAGCATGCTTAATTTGTTTGTAATTGAGTGGTTATCTAAGCTTGTAGACATAAAAATGAAGAGATTTATTACAACAACTTCTATATGATCATTCTTTTTCAAACATAGTTAAAACTGTAAATTAACAATTTCAAAAACCTACGCATGTTAGAAACAATCAGACAGGCGTAACATACTTAATACTATAAATTGTAAATTTCATAAACCTACCAACATTTAATGCATACCAACATTTCCTTTTTAGTAGAAGTAAGATTCGTGCCAAATGCATGGTGTTTCAAATTTCTGTACTCTACAATCTAATTATTAAGCTATCCAAGACAGTTTGCCAAATATTATGTAGCAGACAAAGATATTGCCTCAACGAAATATCATTGAATATTTTAACAGAAAAAAGTGTACAAATATTTATAGGCACACTCCTTATACCTCAAGTTTTTTGGTTTCAGCTTCAACTTTTGAAGTTTGCAAATTTATCCAAGCGTCAATTCTTTCTTCTTCTCGTTGATATCTGAAATTTATAGCCAAAGAATAATTATGAAGAATAAGAGGAGAGTGACAGTTTAGCAATAATATAATCATATTATATTGTAAAGTATTGATGAAATCATGCACAAAATAGTACAAATATTAGCCCATAGGTCCTCACTGTCTTTGATCCTTAGTTAAACATTCCCATATTAGTTGTGAAGCTAGTAAAGCATTTAGAAGTCCATAAAAGATTTACAATAGTGACTGTGTAAAAATGACATGGGACAGATTTGGACAAAAATCTATCTAGTTCTCCCAAAGAAGGGTCAGAGACCATATAAAGATATGTAGTGCCTAGTTATTATTGGAAACAGAGTATGCAAGGTTATATTTCTAAATCTAAACATATTTAAATAAACTCCCATGTCCTTTGAATGTTGTGTTGCTTTTCATGAAAGAAATATCATCATGCATAAATTAGCTCCTCTAGATATTGAAAGTTTGATCAAATAAAAACAGGTCAATTATTATACCATATGTAAAACATACTGAATTGTACAATGGTTTTGGTTCCCAAATCCATCCATATAGATACCCAGCTGTTGTTTGCATGGATTCAGTTGTTAGCCTTGACCTTTGACATGTGGAAGAGATTTAAATCTTATCATTTTTAGAATGATTCTCTTCTTAGAATGTTTCTAGAGACTCAACCAAGTATTTATGGGTATGAGAGCACCATTGAAGTTGATGTGGATATAATTTTAGATGTTGGACACAAAAATATTAAGAAATATTGGATGGGAATTTAGAATTCCATAAAGAATTTACAATAGTGATTGTGTAAAAATGACCTGGGACAGATTTGGACAAAAATCTATCCAATTCTCCCAAAGAAGGGTCAGACCATATAAAGAGATGTAGTACCTAGTTATTATTGGAAACAAAGTATGCAAGGTTATGTTTCTAAATCTAAACCTATTTAAATAAACTCCCATTTTCTGTGAATGCTGTGTTGCTTTTCATGAAAGCAATATCATCATGCATAAATAATCTCCTTTGGATATTCA